>JAOTQP010001286.1:25756033-25779284 GCA_026413545.1 Cichladusa arquata
TTTCAGCTTTTACTGAGATACAGGCACCTCCAGGGTGAAACACTGTGGCTTTTTAACTGCCTGTAGCCACACAACACAAGAAGTGAGGCGGCACGAAATGAAAACCATCCTATCCAATTTAATTTTAAGGGGAAAAGAGATAGGAGGAATGTAAAGTTCACAGCTGGGATTTCACCAGAGTAGAGGAAAAAATACACCTTAAACAAAAGTGTCATGGTGTTTTTAGTGACTGCAAGCAGCAGACTCTCACTTTATGTCTTATCTGGAAGACAAAATCCTCTGCAGGTCAGTGCTCTTTAGATTGTCCTGCAATAACAAACTGAGAACTCACGTTAGAGAGTAAAATACAAGTTACCAAATTAACATTTTCCCTTCCCGAGGAATCTAGATATTCCTTAGATTTATGTAATGTAAATACCACCTGGCCATCACTGATAAGTTACGACAGTATTGCAGTAAAAGATGGAAGGATGCAGCTGATGTTTGGAGGTGCCAGTGCAGAAAAACACCAGAGGAAAGGCTGTCTTCCAAAAATGTTTGCTCCTGTTCCCTAGAGTATCTCAACTCGTATCTACTTGCTTATCCATAGTTCTGTAGTGACTGGAAATGTTTAGATGTCTTAGGACCATTTGGACAATTTTCTCTCTCTGGGAATGAGTTTTTGTACTCAAGGTACCAGCTGAGAATGAAGAAATGAGAATTGGACTTTACAGCTCTGAAGTGGTTTGAGGGTGCAAGGAACAGGAAAAGCACCAGCAATGGGGACAAAAAAGCACAGTTGGGACTGACATGGAAGAAAAAGGAAGGGAGGAAGGGAGGAAGGATAGGGTAAAGAGTAAACACTTGCTGTATTTGTGGTGTGCTTGTCTTTTTGAGAGCCCCTGTGAACCTGTGGCCACTGACCAAATGCTTGGTGTGGTTAAAGGGGGAAATACCTGCAGCCATAAGCAGAGCCTTTCTGATGAGGAGGGCCAGACTGGTGGCATTGGGGTGTGACCCAAAGAAACCTGCCCCTCTAACTGCCATATGTGTTTGATTGCAAGAAACCAGGTTTGCACTCTAGATGTATTTTTGTGAAGGGGAAAAGAGGAGCTAGTACATTTTATTCAGATTTGTATAGTTGTATCCTTTTCTTCCACAGGATTTGTGAGTGGCTTCTTTAGCCTTGGGTAGTGTAGTCCTCCAGTAAGTGGTTAAAGCAGTGTTTTGAATGCATAAAAAGAAGGATGAAAACCACTTGTGGAAACTCTCTTTTGTACCTTTCCTATACATTTGAAAGGAAATCAAGTGTTTTTTTCTGTAAACGATTCATCAGGAACCACAACAGCCATGTTCAGAGCTTGAACAACCTCTTCTGTACACTTTTTCCATAAATCACGTGTTTATTTCTGACTTCCCCGGTAAACCTGAGCAATATGCTGTGCTTTTTACAGGTGACTTTCATGCCTCCCATGCCAAATACAGCTCCCAAGTTATTTCCAAACCTCCCTAGGGTGTTTGTCATAGGCTAGGAAGTCTGTGGGGCTGCAGAGAACAACGGTGGGAAAACGTGTGTTATATCACAAGTGATTTCTACACATTCCCAGCAAGAGGAAATTATTTAGAACAGCATAGGCTGCCTTGCTTTGTGTTGCTAGGGCATAAAGCTGTCAAATGTTCTTCAGTCTAAAGAGGACAACACTGACAACTGCAGGGATTTCAAGTTGGTACTGATTTCTCAGTTATGTAGAGAAGAGCCAGTATTATTAATTTCCTTGTCAAAAAGAGTGGGAAGTGAGATATCCATTGGCTGCTGAAAACCATTGGTATCCAGGCACTAAGGTGTTGGCCAAGTCAGTCTCTGTGCTGTGGAGAAACATTCATTCAGCTGGAAGCCATGGCAGCAGCAGCCACAGCTGAGCTGTCCACTGCCCTAACCCACCCAGGTCAGTCCTGCAGCAACAGAAAGTGGGGAGGGTGAGATCCGACCCCATTTCAGCAGAGCAGTAAAGCTGGGAGAAGCAATGGCCAACTTGTCTTTCAGTGGCCAGCAGTGAAGGCCTTCTCCTTACCTACAAAGGGAGAAGGAGATGGAGACGTGCCAGGAGGGGAAGAAAAAGAATAGCTCTGGTAACCTCTGCAAAGACTCTGTACCTGGGATGGGGCAGCCCTGTTTGTGTGTATAAACTAGGGAACTAGAGGATGGATCTGCATCCAGAAAAGGAACCAGAAAGGGACCTGGGGCCCCTGGTCAATGGCAAGTTGAGCATGACTCAGCAGTGCCCTGGCAGCCAGGAGCACCAACCCTGTCCTGGGGGGCATCAGGCACAGCATCACAGCCAGGCAAGGGAGGGGATTGTCCTACTCTGCTCTGAGCTGGGGCAGCCTCAACTCGAGTGGTGTGGGCAGTTTTGGGAGCCACAATACAAAAGAGACATTAAACTGTTAGAGAGTGCCCGAAGGAGGGCAGCACAAAAGGTGAAGGGCCTGGAGGGGAAGATGTGTGTGGAGTGGCTGAGGTCGCTTGGTCTGTTCAGCCTGGAGGAAACTGAGGTGAAACATCACTGCAGTCACAACTTCCTAATGAGAGAGAGAGGAGGGACAGGTACTGATCTCTTCTCTGTGGTGACCAGTGACTGGACTCCAGGAAATGGAATTAGGCTGAGCTAGGGTGGCAATGGTGGGATGGGGATGTGTGTGTTTAGGTTAAATATCAAGAAAAGGTTCTTCATGCAGAGGATGGTGGGGCACTGGATCAGGATCCCCAGGGAAGTGTCACAGCACCAAGCCCAACAGAGTTCAAGAAGTGTTTAGACAACACTGTCTTGCATGTGGTGTGACTCTTGGGGATGTCCTGTGCAGGACCAGGAGTTGGATGATCCTGATGGGTCCCTTCCTACTCAGCATATTCTATGATTCTCTGAAGGGAAGGAATAGAGATGTGTCCTTGAAGCAGAGACATTACCACGTTTAAAATGGTGGACAGTCCAAAACATACAGTTTTCTCAGGACTGCCAATAGTTGGAAGCTAAAGATGTGGAAGTTTATGTGTTATCCATAATTCAATTTCAGTATTATATACTGGAAATTAGTGATGATACCATAGCCATGAAAAGATCTCCAGCAACTGGCAGTGTTAAAAAAAGATCCCAAAAATTTAACCGTCTTTCCTTCTATTTAATAAGTGTCAAGGTCTATCATACAATTCTCTAATACTTGTTTTGCATCCATGTTCAAATACTCGGGGGGAATACTTGAAATCCAGCAGCTGAGACAGAGAGAAGGGGATGAGATAGCATGAGAAAGCTAAAATTATTTCAGTGGAATTCTGCAGAAGAGACCAAGCTGGTGTCTCTTACAGATCAGCCAAGTGATGCCTGGATTCAGCATGAATCAAATCTACTGATGATTTCTTTGATATATAGTCCCATCTCCTTCCCTGCTTTTCTACTATCTGAGCTTCTTTATATTCTCCTCTGTCTGGCACTTTGTTTGCTTTCCCTTTAGAGAGAGACGAAAATGGTCTGAGGACTCATTACTATATCCTCAAGGCAACATTGCAATGAAGACAAGGGACATCATTGTTGAAAGACAGTAAAATGATGGGATGTAATGAGAAATACACTCAGGGAATGCCAGCTAATGCTCACAGCCCTCTCAAGGTAGTTTTAGCAGAGAGAATCTTGAATTTTACACAACCAATCATCCTGAAATCATTATGATACTTAACAAATGAAGAGTTTATATCAATGCATATTTTGTTATATGCTCAATGAAGAATGAAGTACTGCAAAGGCAAAAGAGACTTCTGTTTAAGATCAATAAAAAATTAATGAAGATAAAATAGGACTATGGATTACCTGAGATGTCATTTCAAATGAGTGTCTTCTACTTGAGATAAGTAGAACTCTCTTCTAGAACAGGTATTTGGAAGCATATTGACCAAATATTAGCCTGTTTAGGACTTTTATAGTCACTTGTTGCTACTTAGTTGTTCTCAGGCAATCACACACCTACTCAAAGATGCCATTATGAGAAGGTGTAACATGGAGAGATGCTGTGATGTGGTAGCAAAGGCACAAAGGGAAAAGACTCAGCAGAGGCACAGTCAGTGTTTTCAGGACAGAACATCTTACCTCTGTGCAAAGGTAACCAAGGGCATTTCAGATAATTTTTGGATCAGAACCACCATGGTAAACTGAGGGATCTTCTCACCACCCTTTCAGTATACCACAGAAGTAGCTGATGACAAAATTAATCCATTTTCTATAAAGTGAAAACACTAGTGACACTTCTGTGTTTTCTTCCTATTATTATTCAGAGCCACACTACCCAGCAGCTGCAGCTTCCAGAGAGTCCAGCTGAGGCTCAGCATTATGAACTAATCTCACTGTACCTTCAGGCGTTGTTTCAGCACGCACTGCTTGCTCCTGTAGCTTAGCTAAGACACAGGACTGTCACTGAAGTCTGACTCCCCTGTTTTATGTGAGCAGGCAAACTCAGACTCAGGGAGAGCTACAAGACTAAGTGACAGGACCAACAGGACCTGTGCATGTTGAAACACTGCTTTAGCAGCCCCTCCTGTGGAATGGAAAAGGAGAGGGGGTTGTTTCATTCAAACTTTGCAGGTCTGTTGTATGAGCAGGAGGGAAATCTGCAGACTTCTTTTGACAGTCTGGGTATTCTCTCCCCCAGTCAGCATTTTGCTGGCTGGCAGTTCCTCTCCTCACTCATCTACTCACACTGCTGCTTGACTGAGCTTACCTACCAGTGCTTCACGTTTTACCACTGAGCTATTTAGGAGGCAATACTGCCATTTGCACAGCTCTGCTTATTCTGAAGATATTTACAATCATTTTCTCTTACTAGGCACTACTTTTTTCTATTATTTCTTAGTTTCTTACTGTTACTTTCCTACTGCTCACTATTCTTTCTCTTCTTTTTGTTTAGAATTGAAATAAAATTCGAGTAGACACTTGAGTAGAAACCCCTGCAAAAAATTTTGGATTACATTTACACCCATGAAATTACCTGCAAGTTCCATAAGTCTTTGTTTAGTAGCTTGGAGTACCTTCTTTCTGTGGTTTTGCAGGATGGCTGACCCCAAACCAATCTCTCTTCTCACTACCTGCATCTCTGGGGACATACTGCATATTCAGCCACATCTTTTGTTAAGTCACTAAACAGGCTGGCCTTTTAGTAGTGGTGGGAACATTGTACAAACCTTTGCCATTTGTTTTCTGGCAGTTCTTGATTTTCTGCAGCACTTTCTTGATGGCTGCTTGTGCAGTGTGCTCTGATGAACAAATGTAACACTTTTATAAGGACATACAGCCACATTCTCCTACCACTCACTAGTTCTTTAAGTTTAGCAGGAATTCCATTCATTCTCACTCTTTTTTCTTGTTTCTCCTTGAGTAGTGTCACTTTCATACAGTCACTAGCATCTCATCTACCATCAGCAGATACACTGTTACACACTATTTCCATTTTCAATAACCTTTTTCTATAAATAATAGGAATCCTTTCATCACACAATATTCTCTTTCATCTTTGTCAGTCACTGATTCCAGTCCAGTGACCTTTTCACTTCCCTTTACAATGAGCCTGTTTACAAACATAAACTGCTTCTTGCTTTCATCTACTTTCCTTGTCCGTCTCTGTTCTCTTCCCTTGCAAGGACAGTGTCACATCACATCTCACTGCTATGTTCTTATCTCTTTATTTAGACCTGGGATTATTTCTCTTTTTTATTTTCCTTTCACCCCTTCACAAAGTACCTACACTAGGATCATAGAAATACAGAATCATTGAATAGTTTGGGTTACAAGGAACCTTAAAGTTCATCTAGCTCCAACTCTCCTGCCATGAGCAAGGATGCTTTCCTCTACACCAGGTTACTCAGAGCTCTATGCAGCCTAGCCTTGAGCAATTCCATGAATCCAAGCATCCACAGCTTGTCTGGGCAACCTGTTCCAGTGCCTCACCATCCTCACAGTAAAGAATTTCTTCCTTACGTCTGATCTAAAGCTGCCCTCTTTCAGTTTGCAGCCATGACCACTTGTCCTGTCTTGGTTAAAAATTCCTCTCTGTCTCTCCTGTAGACCTCTCTAGGTTCATCTTTCTCTTCTCCAGGCTAAATAACACCAGGTTTCTCACCCTAGAGAGGTACTCCAGTCCTGTGATCTTACTAGCCCTTCCCTGGACTCACTCCACTAAATCCACGTCCCTCTTTGTTAGGGACCCCAGAGCTGGATGCAGCACTGCAAATGGGGTCTGAGCAGAGCAGAGCAGAGCAGAGCAGAGCAGAGCAGAGCAGAGGGGCAGAATCCCCTCCCCTGCCCTGCTGGCCACACTGCTGTAGATGCAGCCCAGGACACGTTTGGCTTTCTGGGCTGCGAGTGCACATTGCTGGGTCACATCCAGCTTCTCCTCCGCCAGCACCCCCAAGCCCTTCTCAGCAGGGCTGCTCTCACTCCATTCTCTGCTCAGTTTGGATTCATGCTTGGGTTTGCCCTAACCCAGTTGCAGGACTTTGCACTTGGCCTTGTTGATCTTCATGAGGTTTTCACAGACCCACCTCTCAAGCCTGTCATCTCTTGCCTCCAGCACAGCAACCAACCCACACAGCTTTGGTTGTTGGCAGATTTGCTAACTGGGAAATTCAGAAATTTGACATTTCTCCCTGTGGAAGAAAGCACAAAGTTAGGACAAGTGAACCTCAGCCAATGATGTTACTGCTACAGATTATAATTATGTTATTTGATCCTGAGAGATTCTTTCAAATTATTTTGGTACAATCTCTGAAACATCAAGTTCAATTTCATTTAAGTGTTAAATACAGCAGTGACTTCTTTGCCTTTGTTGTAAGCTGTATGTCACACATTCTTGTGTGGCAAAAAGGAGATTTCTGATTGAAGAGCAGCTCAGCATGTTCCTGTAATTAATACAGGAGAAAACTCAAATCTTAGTTCAGAAATGCTTGAATACCTTCAAACACAGAGATGTTCTGACAGCTGAGCATCCAGTGGGAATTCTGGATAAGAAATAGATACAAATGAAGTAATTTTTCTTCAGGCCTTTGCTAATGAGTACAATGGATGAGTGAAGCAGGCAGCATATAACTCAGCCAAATGGTACACAGGTCACAGGTCACACAGCTTGCTCACTGGCAGCAGTAAAATAATAGAATCACAGGATATCCTGAGTTAGAAAGGACCCACAAGGATCACAGAGTCCAATTCTTAGCCCTGCACAGGACCATCCCCAAGAGTCACACCATATGCTTGAGAGCATTGTCCAAGCACTTCTTGAACTCTGTCAGTGCTGTGACCACTTCCCTGGGGAGCCTGTTCCAGTGCCCAACCTCTTGCTGGACGAAAAACTTTTTTCTGATATCTATCTAAACCTCCCCTGACTCAGCCTCATGCTGTTTCCTCAAGTCCTGTCATGATTTTCGAGAGTGAAGAAATCAGTATCTGTCCCTCTTCTTCCTAAGGTGAGGATGTTGACTTGTAAGAAAGATTGCCGGGAGAGCTACATAGGGAATATTAATCTATTAATCTTTTGATCTATTCCTCTTCTGGAAGAGGCCAAATGCTACATCAATTTGAGTTCCTGATCCACCATGCTGATTTTTACCATATTCAGACTGCTTTTAATGACATCTATTTATTTTAATGTTTATTAGGGCATCTCAGTTTAAGAGAGAGATGGAGGACCCAAGACAGAAATCCCAAAGCTGGGGACTTCCTGGTGCTTGTTTGGGACACAGTCCAAGGTGGCATCTAGAGTAGGTATAAAGCTAGACTATTCATCCACTTAAATCTATTGTGTTAAACACTGAATGGGAAATTGTTTTGTCTGTAATTAGGATGGCAAAGGTGCTCCTGAAGTCTTTGTGCATTATATTATTCATTTATTTTTGACTAGGTGGCTGAGGTGGACTTCTCAGCAGAATAAATAACTAGGGAGTTTATAAAAATGTTGTTTGTTTGCATAAAGCAGCGTGTGATTTCTCTGCTGAAAGCACCTTGACTGTGTTTGAAAATAGCTGCTTGTCCCTGACAGTCAATGTTCCTGGCTAGTTTTTATCTATATGTGGTGATATGACGTAGATGCCTGTGTCTGAGCAAGAGCTTTACATTAATCCTTAATTGATGGATGCTTAACATTTGTATTGGAGAAACATAAAAGGCTCAGTAGTGTGACCTTTGAAGTAATTTCAAATTGGTATCAGATGGGGTTTTTTTTTTATTTGTTTGGTTTTTTTTGTTTTTTGTTTTGGTTTGGTTTGGTTTGGTTTGGTTTTTTTGTTTTTGTTTTGATTTTTTTGTTTTGTTTTTGTTTTTCTTTTTTACATGAAGGCTTCTGATCTTGACCATTAGGTAATTTGGACTTTAGGGTTAGTATTTTAGTGTCTGGATGATGTGTCTGGAAGCAGTCAGGCAAGGGGTTGCCTACATTCCGTCCACAATTAATGATTCCCACAAGTCAGAAGAAACAGGAAGTGGGTTTCATTCTCTCTGGCTTTAATTGTCTGAAAGTCAGGTTCTAGTCTATTTTGCACCCCCCTTCTTCAACCAATGAAGAAATATGGCCTCCTGAAAACAAAATATACCTCTGACTAAAGTAGGTGCCTAATTGGTGTCAAAATGATGAATCAAATGTCAAAGTGCTCTAAAGCTTCATGTTTGAGTTATGCAAGATGAATTGCCCTCTGGAGTTTCCTGCCTTGCTCTTTTGACAGTGAAATGTAGCTATCTAAGTGTGCTGATGCTTGCACTTAACGTGTTGAATCCCTATCAGAAATGATAGCTATGAAATTACTGCCCAAGCCCCATCTGTTTGGTGTGTTTGGCTCTCTGTGCTGCTAACACTCTTTTGGAGTGAGGGATCAACAGAACAGTTCTTCTGGGAGTAAATGCTCCTGGTTTCTGCTCAGAAGGATGTCAAGAATATGAAGCATTTTGCTTTGTATCACAAGCTCAACAAACTGGGAATTTCACCCACAGCAGCATCTGTTGCCATAATGGTGCACCAGGTTAGTTGTTTACAACAAGTACAAACCACAGTTTAACCTTAAGGCTGGAGCCAAGTATAGCTTTATGTTGAATAAATCACAGTTTGTTTTTTTATTGAGATTAGAATAGTTTAAGCCCTTAAATTTTCCAACTTGCAATTCCTTTGCATAGCTAAACTTCTCTACTTCAGTTATGGTTGTGAGAATGAACTGTTTAATATTTTTTAATGTCTTTGGGTGGTAAATAATGAAACATATGAACACATCACAAAGTCAGAATGAAGCACTATGCATACGGGTGCCTATTTCAGGTCTGTTAAAGTACTGCCTTGTAACAGATACAAATGCTCTGAAAACTGTCTGTGGTGTCTGCAGCTACATTCTGAAGGCTACATTTTTTAGCAAAATATTTCTGCAGAGTTTTCCCTAAATAGGTAAATAAATTTTAAAAACATGAGAGCGCCCAGATGATGCTGTACTTAATGTAAAATGTAGATAGGCTTTTGTTCATTGCACATTCCTCCAGTCAGCTGGGTTCTAGGATGCCCAGCCTCCTTTGGTGAGAAGACACCAGAAACAGTCTGAGATGTGGAAGATTCCCAGTCGGGCTCACAGAATGGTGTGTGCAGTCATGGAGAGATGAAGAGATTCACCACAGACACTGCATCAGCTGGGTAGAGAAAACAGTGTGAAATCAATTTCTATTTGGAATTTCATGTTTTACAGCACCTCAGGAAAAGAAGTAAATTATCTGCACATGGACTTTTTGTAGTGAAGACTTCTGCAGACTCATAATTTCATTTGCCAATCATTTTACATACTTGTACATGACTATACCTGCCAGACACAGCTGGTCACATATCTGCAGGTATACAAGCTATAACTCTGAAAACATTTAAGTGTGTGCCTGATGTAAATAGTGCTAATAGTACCATTGATTCGTGTTACTGCTTAAGTGGGCAGAATTAAAGGAGGTGCCTAAAGGCCACAGACTGCACAGGATCTAAAAACCTTACCTCTTCACACAGAGTGGCAGTGAAGAATTACATGTCCTGAGTGAGTCTGCAAAAACACCCCAGAAGGGCCCACTATGACTGCATGCAGGTTCACAAAATACACCACAGGGACAGCGAGCTACTTTGAGCTAGAAATCGTTAAAACTAAAGTACTACTATCAAACTGTCTCCCCAGATAAATTATCCTAAATTTAAAATAAATCATATAACTTTTTCAGCTCTCCATAAAATGGACTGATACAGTTTTAGTTCTGTGGTGCTGAGTTGTTTTCCAGCTGTGTGCATTACTGAAGACCAAATACTGCACAAAAAATTAATAACACAATTAAACTTTGAATGTAGTAGTAAAAGGATTAGTTTGAGGGTTTTTTAAATTTTTTTTTCTGTTTTGGAAAGCTGTTTAATTTTCATAGTGCTCTCCTCTGCTCACATATTTCTTGTTTTTTTCTTTGCAAGAGTGGCTTTTGGGGTGAAGCTTGAATCCTGCTATAGTGGATCTTCTCTTATACACTTTGCATTAGCAATTTCCTGCTTCACTGCTTCTCCACTATGAGACAAGCTTTAAGATTTAGTGATCTTATACCAGAGTTGAATAACAGCACTTCCATTTCCTTTTACAAAAATTGGCATCTCTCTTGCCCTAGTCACTCAGATGCACCTAAATAAAAATTGCAACAGAAAAAAGAAAAAGTAGCATCAGACTTTTTAACAGTGGCTCTCAGGCATCTGGTTTTTTTTTTGAATACAAGAACAAACAAGTTGATGCATTTGAAGGGGATGTTTTTCACCCTTCACATAATTTTATTCCTTTGCCATTGGTTTTACCAGCAGAAAAGCAGTTTGTAGAGGCTTTCCTTACGTGGAAGTTATAACAGCGTGGTGATCTTATCCTTCTCTGCAGCTTTTCCACTTCTGTTAAAGCTATTTGCTGATAGAGGAGCAGACCTGTGCACAGTCAGTGATGGGGATGTAGTAACCATTTGTGAGCAATGTGCTTCTTGTACTCCTGTTTTTCTGACTTCTTTGCTCTTTTTTTTGCTTTTTATTTTTTTTTTTAAATTAAATACTTGGGATCTGTTTTTCTTCATGATTCCCATAGACTGTTAAGCTGAACTTTCTACATATCTCTTTCCTGAGTGGAAAAAATTTATTTAGTGCACATATTTAAAGGGTCTACCTTTTAATTTACTAGCATTGAACTTCACTTTACATTTTGTTGCCTCTCTAGGTGCAAGCCACTGGTAAATGAGGTCCCTTTGCAACTTTTCACTGCCATCTTAATTTTTTTCCAGTCCTGAATAATTTCGTATCACCATGATGTGCCAATCTGGTCACATCAGTATAATGTTCCTTCCAGACCATTTGAAAATCTGTTGAGCACCAAAAATGCCTACGTGGATCCCTGTGACCCCCCCCGGCTCAGTCTCTCTGTTGTGAAAAATTTTAATTCATGGCAAGGCCTCCATCTTCCTCCAGGCAAGCAGTGTGTTTTTAAAGCCCTTATTGAGAGAATTTAACCAACCTTTTTATGAAATTCTCATATTCCTACTACAAGGATACTGCAGTATCCTTGTTTACATATTAATTGACACTTCAAAGAAATGTAGTAAATTTATGAAGCATGACTTTTCACTATGAAAGTCATACTGACCGTTCTCAAAAATATCATGTTTATTTCTGAGTCTACATATTCTGTACTTTAATGTAGTTTCTACAAATTTACCCAAGACGGAAAACAGATTTACTAGGTTAATGTCAACAACTACTTAAAAAAATTTAACATTTCTGGTACCACTACTGGTGCGTGTTTTAAGACATGAAATGGAATTGGCTCTTCAGCAATTTTGTACATTAATTCCTTTAGGTGTCTCATGTGAACATTTTTTAGTTCTGGAATCTGATTTGTTACAACTTATTTTGTAGGTTTTTTCTGTACTATTTTCTTCTAACATTTCTGTTTGAGACAGATCATGATATTCTTATCCTATACAAAGTGATCTGTTGCCTGAGCCTCCCTCAGATTCTCCACCATGAACAGTAGTGGAAAAATTCATTAAACATTTTCAACCTTATCTTCCATGAGCATTCCTTTTACATCTTGATCATATATCTGCCTGACTAACTAGCTGGCAGCTTTCCTACTTCTGATGTGTTTAAAAGTAGGTGTTTTTTTTTTATGAAACATTTTTATGCCTTCAGCAAATTGCTCCTAAAAATATTTTGGGTTTCCTTGTGGTTTTCTGTAAACTTCCCAATTTTTATGATCTCTTTTCCTCACTTGGATGAAACATCTATTTTTTTTCCTTTTTTACTTTCGAAATCTTTCTTCACCCCGTTGTTAACTCTAACTGACTTGCGATTTTATTCCTCTTTGTGATAGTAGTTATTAGCTTACTTAGAACCAACATCTAGAAGGACATCTTAAAACAATTTCCACACCATGCAAATTTTTTTTTCCCTTTTGCCTCTTTCCTAGCTTCCTCTTTTTTAGGGAGTTCACTTTTTTGAAGTCAAATACCTTTCACATTAATTTTTCCAACTCTTTTTGCTCCCATGGGCTTAGTCACTGTGCCTGTAATATAAGGTTATTTGACATCTCCTTTGCAGCCAGTTTGAAGCAGGCCACTGTTTGGGTCTGAGTCAATAATAGCTTTTTCTGGTGGGGACTCTCCAAGTTGTTATGTCACAAAATCATAAATGAGCAATGGCTCCTGTCCTCAGCCCTGAGAGGACACAGCAGGTACCTCTGACACCCTTCTGCACAACAGCAGTTCCTGGGACTCTTGAACATCTAGGAATGTTTCTTCAGAGTGTTAACAGCCCACTGACCTGCTTTGTCACACATGTTAATTTGATCCCATCCTACTGCTGTGGTGAAAGGGTCCTGCTTGATTTATCCACCAGTATCTTGCAGCAGAAGGAGGGAATGTCTGAAGTAAATGAAGATTCATAAGCAGAAGTCTTTCCATGGGGTATTTAGTCCAAGAAGGAGGAAGTTGTTATCTGATGCCAAGCATTTATTCCTTGTGACTCCTTGCTAAGAAGGAATCCTTGTTTTTCATTTCCCTAGCTATGGCTGTGAACAAAGAACAGACTCTCTCTGTTAGTCCTTGAGATCATGGCGCTTTCAGGCTGTGTTTGTCAAGGGTGTCCCAAAGCTTTGAATGCTCCAGTGTGCAGCCCATCTCAGGGTACTCTCTCAGGAAACCAGACTGTTTGTTCTCAGCTGTCAGTTCTGGAGCTATGTCTCTTGTCATGAACAGTGGTATCTGCTGCCTGTAAAAGGACTGGGAAATTACAGGTGCTCTGGGTGTTTTAATCACCTTGGATTATCACCATCATTTCCAGGGGCTGTCATGCATGTAGTTCTTTCTTAATAAGAATTTATGAGTCTTCTGAGGGGCAGAGGAGAGAGAGCCTCGCTTTAAACAGCATGGAAGTCAGATACCATGCACAGGGATAAGCTCCTGTATAGTATGTACCTTTTTCAGAGGTGTTGGCTTTCCTTCACTTTTATTTATTTTTTATAAAAAATTTAAAACTTCTCTCTAACTGTTTCAATTAATCTATAAATTGGTTCTAGTTTGTTTTTTTCCTTCCTTCTTACATAGATTTCAGCTGTTCCAAAGACTTGCAAAAGTTAACCTTTCTGTCTTTACTGCTTTCTTAACCTTGCTTTTCAAATGTATCTTTTCTCTGTCTCTATGGCAGTTTCAGAGTACACTTCCTAGACAAAAAGATTACATATTTTCCCTTTGATATTGATACTGTCATGATCCAGAGTTACCACATCCTCTTTGTTGTTGTATAAGAAACTATCTAGAAGCCATCAGAGGTCCAGTGCTGTTACATGTGGCCTACAAAACACTGGGCAGGCTTCCATGGCTTTGAAAACTGGATTATCTGTGTACTTGACAATAGTATCTTTCTGTAGTGTATGCCTTTTACAATGAAAGCTAGATTCCTTATCCACTGCACTATATTCTTGGTGAAAAGGAGTATATGGACATCCTAGTGTTAAGGGAACCCATGTACTGGAGAAATTTGCTCCTTTTCAGGTGAGTGGTGCCCTGATGTAGCACAGGTGCTGTAGCCTGCAGCTGGGACTGCTGTCTCCACGTGTGTTGGTGGTGCTCTTCTGTCTCCCCAAGTTCTTTCTGTTTGTCAGGTCTGGCAGGGCCAGCAGCTGGGTTGCTGTGAGCACACCTCATCTGCTCAGAGGGCAGATCATTGTACAGATGATACCTGTGCATTAAGTGAATCAAGTAGCTTCCACTCTCCTTCTGGTCTCATTAGATAGTTTGCTCCAAGCTTCTACAAAGGAGATAGTTAATTAAGGGTAATTAATCTACCGTTGCAGCACCCAGCACTCAAATGGAAACCAAACAGCAACCCATTTATCACTCTTTCAGAGCAGCTTTATGCTGAATCCAGTTAATATTGTTAAAGCTGTGGATTTAATTTGAACTAGGAATTTTAGCTACCATGCTGAAGGATTTGCTAAATTTTAATCATTGGTGCTTAAACTGAACAAATTCAAAAACTGTATGTCTGTTTTGTCTAAGCGCACTGTACCATGCTGGCAGAGTTTGAAACTAGCTGAACTTAAAATCTAATTGAATTACACAATTCCTAACCTATCTCAAATTTAAATGTAATTCCCCCTTAAGACTATCTGATCTGTAGAATCCAAACTTACTGAATTTATTTTACTGCAGTGTTTGAAACTCATCAGGTCAGAAAAACAGGTTTTATACTAAACAGTCTGTTCTTATGGTGGAATAGATATTTTATACTATATATCTAAATCTACAAACAATCTGAACTTGAAAAAAATAGTACATCCATGTTCTGATGTGTGCACAGATGCCTATGTAGTTAGCATGTGCTTGGCTTAGAAGAGTATTGTCTTTCATCTTAAAACTGTCCTCCTCTGTAAAGACAAAACTGAGATCTGCAAGCTTCAGTTTACCTGGAGAGCTGGGGTGATCATGGCCATCTTGCTAGATTTAAATACCTTCGCTGTTTAAATCAGGCTTCGGTCAGCATCTGATAGTCTCCTTAAATCTATGTGTAGAAATAAAACCATGGACACATCTTACGTACTCAAGAGGAAGATGAATCTTCTGAAAATGTTCTTCTTACAATTATATTTTATGATCCTATTACCTTATGAGTGGTACATGACATAAGCTCTGCACCTTTGAAAATAACATAATATATACTATCGATGGATCACAAGAAACAGAAGATTTGTCAGCACAGATGTGTAAGAGATATAGGATGAAAAGTAAAAGAGGGATCTGTCAGTAGGTCTGACTCTCCAAAACAGGAATCCCATTTTAAAACCTGTTGTATGATGCTTGCCTGGCACTACATGATCGTGAGAGACATAACTGGGACTGATTTTGATCTCTTTAGTAAATTCTGCCTTAGTATCCTGCAGATTATTTTAATTCATGTGTCATTTGCAGGTTTCATGGATTTTCATGGTCAAGGAAATCAAGCCACTTGATTCCCCTTGGTTTAATTTTTTTTATATCCTCCAAATGTCCTTGCTGTCACTGTAAGTCTTGTAGAGCTGAGAAGGGCAGTTTCACAGTAGGATGTGAGGTTAACCAGCCTGGGGAACTGGACTGTCCACCCCCAAATCCCAGCTCACAGGACCAGTCTGAGCATAAGCTAATCTGCAGCTCTTGCCAGTGTACTGCCACTGCTGCTGACATCCTTGTGCCTAGTTATCCCTTCCCTGTTTAAAACTATTATGTCCTCTGGGATATGTGTGAATGAAATCAACCAGTTTTATTTCGGGTGATTTATATATCTTAAATTCCAACTTTAAGAAGTCCACTTATCTGTTGATGGAAAGCACTTACCACCAAGGTACTCTGTGTGTGTGCAAGGAGTTCTTGTAGCAGCGTGGAAGGGCTCTGCTCAGGAGCTGTGATTCTATTGCTGTGACTCTGATGTGATAAAACAGCCTCAGACTGCAGCAAGACAAATCCTGGTGGGCTTAGAGAAACAATCTTCACAGGGAGAGTAGTCAGGACTGGAATAGATGTCCACATATGGTGACGTTTGCTTATGTTGGTGCATACCATTATATTGTAAAATAAGAATGGTGGTTTAAACAAAACAAAAAAAAATATATGTCCTTGGTGCTAAATTACATAGAGCAATGTTTATGTACTACAATATGGCCTGTTGCAAAGCCTCCCTGGGGATCTATCTGCACACTGCTTTGGAGCATCCTTAGAGTAATACCCAAATATCAGCATTAGGCGTGACGGCTGCTACTCTCTACCAGCAAAAGCTGACATTTTCTTGTGGCAGGGGCAGAAGTTAGTTTAATATCTAAGATGAAAGCTCTCTTCCACCTCTCAGTTTGTTATGTTTATGGACTGCTGCATGGATAACAGGCTGCTTTTTCTTGGCGAGGGTGATGTTAGCTGCCTTTTGCGGTATTATCCTGCGCCACGAGGTGGCACTGGAAGATTGCTGTAATCCAGCGTAATTAACACCACCGCCCCGCAGTCTCTGACAGAGAAAGCACCGATTTTTGTATTAAATGATGTAAATCATGGGAATTGGCTATTTTTCTTTGTTCTGATTTTTGGATTCACTGAAAATTTTTAGTGAAGAGTGAAAGAGAAATGCGTCTGTGTGCAGTGTAGCTATTGCAACAGCACGACAAACTAACTTGACAAATCGACATCCCTTTGTTTTTCAGCATGTATTTGTTAATATTGGCGTTCCTAACAGCTGTCTCTTTTGTAGCAAAGCGTTCATACCTCAACAGCAACTGCAATGCAAAAGTGGGAATTTAATTTCCTTTGCAATTTCTTTGATAAGTTGTCTGAAGCTTTCTCTTCCCTTATAAAGTAAAGCTGAAAATCTGTTTCAGGTTTTCCTCAAAAGTGAAAGTTCTCACAAGGTTTGTCTACTTCTAATAGATTTCACGATATTCTACTCCAAAATATCTCACTTTGTTTTTATACCAGACTAGAGTAAGCAAAAAAGGTTAAGTACTGCATTGCTATTACAGCTGAAACATATCACGTTTTTGCACGGCTTTTCAAAGTATATAGTTCCTTCCCACATTGCCACATTTCTTTCTGATCCTCTAAATACTGAAAATATCGAAGCTGGTTCGTAGTTTAGTAAAGTAACAAGATGTCACTTGGGTGGGCTATTGTCTAACTGATGACTGTCTTTTACACCTATGACTAGGAGAATGCCTTCTAGCTAACAAAGAAAATGAAACACGTTGGTGTCTTTTTAGTCCTAAGTACTATAACCGAAAGGTAAAATCTTGATCATGAAGTGTAAACAGCCTCGAATAGTTTAAAAAATATTCCTTGCTGGTCTTAAGACCTGACCACATGAAATAATTTACTTGATCAGGGACTTGTAAAAAAATGGTCTTTAAAAGTTCTTGTTGCTGCAAGACATATCCAAAGGAGACTTGTAACAAAAGCTCAACCCCATCTGTTCAAAGGGTCTCAATACTTTGATTTATCTGATGATGAGCAGAGTGGTCCCCCAAATTAACAGGTCTAGAACACAAAAGACAAAGCTTTTCTGAATAGTTTCCTGATAGCTCATTTTGCCTTGTAGGTAAAACAATATTAAGTTATTGGTTATGAAAGGCAAAAAATCCCCTCAGGTTCTGCTACTCACCCAAGTAAATTTTGCTCGAGGCAAAATCAGTGTGGTTGGTAATTTACAAACACCATGAAGCAAAAGCAATGTGAAAGGGTGCAGAGCTCCACAGAATACACTGAACACTTACTCAGAAACTGATTTCTTCCTAGCTACAGCCAGTGGCAGCTGTATTTGACATGAAGGGTCCTGTGTCTGAGCTCACGCTCTTCTCTCTGAGATCACTGATCCTTTTATCAGATGCTTTCTTAGAACAGAATAAGGTTCCTTTTGGACACAGCCATTCCAGTCATTTACCACCTGTACTTCCCTTCCTGAGGTCAATAGAGCTTTTACTGCAGGGTGTAAAAGCTGTAGCCCCAGCCTTGCTCCCCGTGAGCAGGTGAGTGTAGAGAGCGGAACCAGCACCGTTGGCTCTGGCACCAGTTTGCTTGCCACAAACCCCAAGAGGTGGAGGAGTGGGTGGAAGGGTGCCCCCAGAGCTTTCAGTGTGATGGCTCCAGCATCAAGAAGAGCCTGACTGGGCATGCAGCCTGATGTCCTACCCTGCCCTGCCTGGCTGCTGCTGCAGCCACTCTGTAGAGTGACAAGCAAATTCTGGCTTCAGGACAGCACTGCTGTTGGGTGTGTGCAGTCAATACAGGATGAAGGAGGAAAAAAGAGACAGAGGGAAAGATACTAAGGAGATCTGCCTTCAGGGACCTTAACACTGCATCAGAGTTTACTCCTGCTTATAATACAGTGAATGGGAATTAGTTGATTGCTGCTTCACAAGGTGTGGCTTCACAGTGTTGTTTCAACACATAAGAAGTAGAGCCAGGGTGTCCTACCCTGGCAGGCTTTTGGGGTGAAGTTCTGTCATTCTTCCTCATTCTCTGTGGAGTGTCCTTCTGTCCTGAACGCTCAAGGTTTGTGCAGCTCTCTGACTCAAGCCTTGAAAAGCAAACTGCTCCCAGGAGCCAAGGGCAGCTGTTTCGACAGAGCCCAGGGCTGCAAGCATCCCTGGTTCCTTTGGCTCAGCAGGCAGCCCAAGAAGCCTTCAGGGACTTCCGTGCTCTCTCTCTTGCCATTGCACTGAAAGAAAGAAAACTGGCTTTGCAGACTCTCCCCTACATCAGTTTCTACTTCAATACAATTTAACTCTCATATTTTAACTTTCTTCCATAAAACCTTCCCAGCTGACATTGTGTTATATATTGTGTTATTTTGCAATTAAAACCCATACTCACTGACATAGAAATTTTAATAAAACTTTTGTTATCAACTTTTATTATTCCAACAAGTGTTGCTAATAATCCCTAGAGTGGTCATCATGAAATATTCTAATAATTGGATTTTAATTAAGCAATTCACTTAGTCCTACATTATTTTTGAAATCTAATTATGTCTTCAGGAAACTTGCCCAAGTTGTGGTATTTTCTGGACAATACACAGATTTAGTACAGACTCCTTTCCTCCTTTTAATTCTTTTTCTCTACTTCTCATAGCTATTATTAAAACTCTTCTATTTCCTGTGTTGCCACTGTAGAAACTTTTCTAGATCTAATGGATGAAATAAAAGTGGAACGCAAATAAGAATCTATATTATAAATATTTTGTTAGAAAATAAGCTCCCTATGCAATGGAAGTTAGAAAGATTTCCTACTTATTACGTTCATGATTTCCCCTCCTACTTGAATTTAAAGGCATTATTAATGAGAAAATCCTGTAGATAAACCTGGCTGTAAGTTTTATTAGTATAGATTATAATTTATGTCTTGCCTCAAGTATTTTTTGGTAAACTCCTGAGTATATATGTGCACACTGAGTGTCACCTGCAATAAGTCTCATGAAGCCTGTAGGCTTATTCATGTTTATATCACAGAAGCACTGAGCGGTCCAGACACAGCTCTTTGTACCTTTTAGTCTTCTTTGATGCTGAATGTCACACCTCACTCCAGCATGGTGTGAATGCACATGATATAGTGTCAGGAGAATAGTTAAGAAAACCATGAATACAAGGCACTTCTCTTGAAGTGGTTGGAGTATTCCTGTATTTTTCCATATGGGATACAGAGAAACACCACTTTGTGGTATGCCTTTGACTGTAAGTAGGCAGAAATCAATGTAATAAAAATAAAAGTCTCACAAATATATTTTTATATTTAGAAATAGGAATGGTACATATAGTCATATTCTGACCTTGGAAAAATGGAAATAAAATGTGACAAGGCACTCTGTTTGTAGTATTTATACCAACCATAAAAATACTCTGTTCAAACATAAAGATTTCCTTGAAACAAAGGAAATCTATTTAAAATGTGAAGAGGGGAAAGGATAAGAAGAGAAGGTCTGATGAGTTAATGGTTGGCAATATGAAGAACATTTCAATAAGATTATTTACATGAGTGATATGAGGCATCTGGCCCACACACTGTACAGTACAAATATAGAAAAGCTGTGCAGGCCATAATCTGTTTGTAGTGCCTATGCAACTCCAGCTGAATTCAGCAGTAATTCAACTTGCATATAGATAAGATAGCGGGGTTGCACACGCTCTACATATGAACTATACAGTTTACAGGCTGGACACTTCATATCATTCATGTAAATAATCTCACTGAAATATTCTTCATATTGCCAAGCACTGGATTCATCAGACTTTCTATTCTTATTCCTTCACTTCTTCACAATTTAAATAGATTTCATTGTTCTCTGGTCCACCTTTACCTTCTTTGCTTTGTTTTTTTTTCCAAGCAGTTTATTTCCAAAATATGAGATGTGGCCTCTACGAATAGGATTCCACGGGATTCAGTTCTATTTACTGTTTCATAAATAACTGTCCATGTTTAGATAGGTTAGTTACATTATGCAGTAAGTTTAGCACAATAATTTGATATTTATCATTAAAGCATTGTGTTTTCCTCTAGTTGCCTTAAGCAATTAAACCATATGCCCATCTTCCATTGGAACCTCTAACAGTTATTAATCACTTGCCATTGTCTTCGGATTTTCTGCTTGTGACCCTTTCAGTCCTGCAAGCCAGGATGCTACCTTTGCATGAACAGGGAAGATATCTAAAGGTTAAAATGTATTTCAGAGCTTTAAAAATAACTCCAATTACATTCTAAAGTCTACCTGGTCTTTTCCAAAGTCCAGAACTTGTGATTCTTTAAAACCTTACTAGCTGATACTGCTTTGATAAGGACATTACTGTTAAAATTGCAAACAGCATCCAAATGGTTGAAATTAAAATTCACTTATTCACTGTAAAAAATCTAATATTCCACTTAAGTGCACCAATATTACAGAATCAGATGAAAGTCAAATGACTGTATCCAAAGACCTTAAATGTCAGATTTTTATATGCATTTTATAATTTTATTCCCATTGAAAAAGTTACATGTTCACAGGTAGAATACTTCTGAAGTTTGCTTTTATTTTTCTTTAATTATAAAAACGCTCAATCCAGAATTCTATATACTCCCTACTCCTTTTTTTCTGGAATGGCAGTGGTGAGAAGGAGCAGTCCAAGCAGTGTTTCTGAAGGAAATCTCAGTTCCATTGTAGTTTGAAAGTTTGTCCTAGTGGCCTCTGGCTGAGGAGGTCACCTGAAGGGCAAAGAAAGAAGCCCTCAGTTAAGCCAATGAGACTTGGATCAGTCTGAACCTTCAGTAAACAGATTTATCCATCCTTAAGAACTTTGCCTTGAGAGCCTACCTAACAATTCAAACACATGCCACACAGATCAGGTGGTTTATAGGAGACCTTGCTGAATTCACAAGGTGAAGACATTTCAGTAGGGTGAAGTAAAGAGGAGTCATGCTTGTGATTCCAGTGGAGCCAGAAGCTCCTCCACAATGCTCCCCTAGACAAGGTATAAGGATCTGGATGAGAAAGACTAAGAGGGCCTTCTTCTATTTGACCAGCTGAAGGAATAATTATTCTCCTAGGACTACTTCCTTGTCACTCTAATAGGAAGGCAGTGATCAGAACTTGGGTAAACTGAATCAAGTTATACATAGAGTTGAATTGCTCCTTCCTGAAGAAATTATCCAGGAATGTGATCTACTGAAATCCAGCACTCTGCTTTTCTGCTCCATACTAACCTGGCAATTTCATATCTAAGATAAGAGTAACCGTGCTGGGTCTAAACAGCAAGTTATTGCAATGATCAGCAGTATGCTCCACACGGTCTATGGCAAGTTTGTTCTATGCAAAGAGAGCACTATCTGGCTAGCAATCTCCTCTCTCTCCCTCCCTCCCTCCCTCCCATCTCTCTCTAGATTGTATATTAGGTGTGGTTCTAGCCCCAGACTTAGGAAAAAGTGAGAGTGGGAGAGATAGGAAGGAAGGAAGAAGTTGCTAGGGAAAAGTCAGCTGCAATTTTTTGCTATCCTTTTGAAACAAGAAGTCCCTAGGCAGCTTTAGCCTGCACTGCAACACAGAAGCTGTCTGGAGGGGCAGGATGACAGTGTGATTCCTCACAGGCTGCACACTTCTGTTCAAAGCTGTGACATGAGCATTCTGCATGTCTAGCAGAGTGATGGTGCTGGAAGCATATGGAAGTGTCCATCTTCCAGGTGTTTGGAGCAGAAACGGCTGTGGGGAAGGGCTCTGGTGCAGCTCTTTCAAAGAGTACTCATTACCTTCCCCATTCTTTCCCTGCTCCCCTTTTATTACAGTGTTCCAAACTCAGAAACCCCAAATTAAAACAGTATTTTACAGCTTGATACTGAAGCCTCAGATCACAGATATTAGTTACCCCTATGTCCTCTGAGAGAAGCAAGGATTTGACAGGACAGTCTTTCTTTTCTTTATCATTTCCCTCTTTGTACAGCTTACTGGCATGCTTCTTTCTTTGGCTTTTGGAAGTGATAAATCTGAGGTTTGCTATTGAGTTTGGGCATCTGGTAAGGCTGCTGCTTCTGTGCTGCTGGTATCCCTCCCGCCTTCACTCTGTCCCAATGTCACATTAGTAATGATACCGTTTAGGGGATGGAAGAGTGTATGAAAAACATCCATAGAATTCTTTGTAAAGTAGAAGGAAAAACAGGTCAGTGAGACCTTTCCATTTCTATGACAGCTGGCAGGACAAGCCACAGCACCCGACAGGGGTGAGCTTTCCAGCTCCACTCCGAGGGGCTGTCCATCTTCAGGCTCCTGCTAGCGAGGCAGAAACAACCCTTCCATCCTGAAGCCCGGCTCCCGCAGCCGTCACCCATCCGGGCTCCGCGATCCTGCCACCTCCGCGATCCTGCCACCTCCGTGCCTGACTGGCGGGCGCCCGCTGACTTCCCAGGCGGAGCAGCACTGTCGGTGCACGGGACACCGCTGAGAGAGGTGGAAAAACTAAAATGAAAGGGAAGAAAGGGAAAGAAGGTGTTCTCCCGTGCTCCTTTAAGGCAGACAGCCGGCTCCCGCGGGCAGGCAAAGAGGGAAAGGGCTGTGCCCAGGCAGCAGTGCGGGCAGCAGGGAGGGCAGTGCGGGCAGCGCCCGCTCCCGGGCAGAGACAGGCAGCAGGGGAGGCTACAGGGGTGGCTTCTGTGAGAAGCTGCCAGAAGCTTCCCCTATGTCTGACAGAGCCAATGCC
>JAOTQP010001286.1:25784953-25804567 GCA_026413545.1 Cichladusa arquata
CCACGCGGCTCCCCCATCGGGGGTCCTGCCCTCGCCGGGCGGTGCCACGTCTGCCGCGGGTGTCTCTCCTCTCTGCGAATTTTATAGCCGGGGTGGGGGTGGAGGGGTGGGGGGAAATGGGGAGAAAAGTGCGCGGCAAATAATCCATCAAAAAGCCGGAGCGAGATCGATACGTCGTGTTAAATTTTAAATGTGTTTGCTGGCAGTTAAACTGTTCTCGACTCATTACAACAACAGTGCTGGATTTATTCTAATGCGCTGCAGTCTGAACAACAAGCGCATTAATTCTCCTTTAATTGTAAACTGGGAGCATTTGAAAACCATTCAGTGTGCAAATTATGCTGATTCAATTACCGTTTAGTTACAGACTTCATTACCTGAATACTTTTTTTTTTTTTTTTTCCGAGGGCTTGGCATTGCAGAGTGAAGGAGACGATTTTCAAGTTTCCCTCGAAACAATGTAAAATATGATTAAAAAAAAAAGAAGTAAAAAAAGAAAAAAAGCTCGGGAATAAAAGACAAGCCTGGGGGGGAGGGAATGCGCCCTTCAGCTGGTCTGTGTCTTCTGCCAAAACACTCGGGGAGGATCCAAAAGGATTTCCCTAGCACGATTCTTCTTCCCAACTCGATACTTCCACATTTATGCCAATCTCTCCCTACTGTCTGTATTTCAGGAGTGACTCTGAAAGTTTGCATTAGGCCATTGCATGGTAACAAACTGTTTGTTAGCACCGAAGCATGAAGTTTTGATTAAAGCTTTAATGCGGCGCCACAAAGCAGCAAGGTGCAGCACTTTGTTGTGCCTATCCGTATGTGCACGTCGCTCCGCGTGGACAAAAGCAGTTTCAATTAGGAATTAAATTATCAGTGCTCAAACTGTTAGGAAGGGTAAATGAAATGGCAGCACAAACAGCTTCCTATCGAGTTTGTTAAAAAAAAACCTTTTTGAGAGGGGTTAATAATATAGGTGAGAGGGAAAATAGCCTGTTTCGCCTTCGCCTGAATTAGGAGGTGTTCATGGAGAGTGAACAGCTGCAGCGAGGCTGAACTGCCTTGAAGTCACTCATTTACAGACACTGTCTGCCTCGTAATTTCTCTTCACTCTGCAAACCGCTGCTCTTTCTCTGTTTTTATTTTTTCCTTCTTCTTCTTCTTTCTCCCCTACCGTTAAACGTCTTTGTAATGTAATCTTAAGAAAAAAAAAAATAGTGCTTCTGCTTTTCTTCCTCTTTTAATACAGCTGTATGTTATCCAGCCTTATTGCCTGAAATTTATAGAGATCATGGCCAATCTGAAGGAGTAGGAATTTTGCTGGGATAGAGATGGTTCACCATATCATGTTCATTGAAAAGAACTTTAGTTGTGCATTGCGAGGTGTGCATTTTCTCCCTGTTTTGAGCTGTGTAGTGTATTGAAAATGTTATATTTGATTTGTAGTGGTAGTGCATTTCCTTCGGCCTAAAAGGGTAACTTGGTACTTATTTGGCAGAATTAGGAGTTAACCTTTAAAGTCTCGCAGTTGTTTTCTTTCTCTACTTTTAGAAAGCTGCAGAAAGTGTTCAATCACTTACTCTAGGTCTTATTTACCACGACACTCCACATCACCGCTGTTGTTTCAAGCATCTTAGTCTGATTCTAATGCATGATGTTTCCTTAACAGTGCTGTGCTGAGCTCAAAATCGTCAGTGGGGAAGTACGTCAAGACTAAAGAAAAAAAACAAAATAACACCCGGAGATCACAGACTCTCATAGAATTGAGTTCTGTTTATAAGGACGTTGGGATTCCTTTAATGGAAACCTTCTCGTTGTACCTTCTGCCTAGTTGCCGGTGAACTTCCAGTCCAACACCACAGGACAACAAAAGGCCCGGCTGTTTCTTTTCATTTCTTCCTTATTTTTTCCCCCTTGAGTGGAAGCAGCAAGCTGTAGAAGTGACCGCAGAACGCGCGGGCTGTTAGGAAGGACGGCAAGTATCCTAAGTATTATTTCTCAGAGGGTCAGGTCAAGCAGGCCCTCGAAGGAGGAGGCAGATGGTTTCCGTGCCGGCAGCGGCGGAGCCGCTCCGTGCGGGCTGTGGCCGGCAGCTCCCGGTGCCGACGGGCGCTCGCCCCGTCCGCTCCTGTCCCGCTCCGTCCCTTCCCGCTCTGTCCCGTCCCGCTCGCTCCGGGTTGCCGCCCGGGCCCCGCTCACCCCCGGCCGAGGCGGGAGCTCACGAGGGCTCGCACACGGCGGGATTTCACCCCCGTCACGGTCACAGGCTCTGCCCCCGCACACTCCGGAGACACCTTCCCGCACCGTACGAGCACGGAGTGGGTAAATGCGCCTCTTCTGCTGGGATCATCCCGGCTCGAGGAGACTTCTTGGGTGCTCCTTAACTGGAGTAGCGGGTACGGAACTCAAATCAGTCGGAATTTTGCATGGCATGCTGCTAGTGTAAGGATCCCTCCCCCCTTCATCCCCCGCCCGGCTTGTCGTCTTCTCCCAGCAAAGTGTTTATTCGCGGGTGAGTTTAATTAGGATACGCTCCGGAGCCGGGTAGCAGAGTGTTTCAACTCTGTGCAGAACTTAAGCAGCGCAAGAGCAAAAGGAGGGGTGGTTTTTCACCCCGCGGTGAAGGCTGTTTCGCGGGGGGAGCTTTCCTCCGCTGCTCTTTGCCAGAGTGGAACTACGGGACTCACGGGGCATCTTGTTAAACAGGGTGATGGCTTTGGCACAGGGGCTTTGGAAACAGCCTGCTAACCTTCTCCCCGTGCTGGGCTGGGATTTTAAGGTCTGTTTCACACCGTCACTGTAGCTTGGAGGCCTTCTGACAGCCGAGGAGAGCTTTTCTGCAAAACTGTTGTGAATAATAGAGGTTTAAAATTGTCCTCAGCGATGGCACATTTGGTACAGTATTTGCTGAGGTGGTAAACTGGGGGTTAGTGGCTCCAGAGTTTGTGTACATTTAATTTCGCTGTGTGTCACACTGTTTGCGGTCATTTCACCCGGTTAATGAAAGCTGTGGTGAACGTCAGGAAATATCACGTGCCGGAGATGATAAGTTGATTTTTTTTTCTTCTCTCTTTTTAAAGATTGTTGCTGATTGTGTCCTAGTTTGTCATGGAAGAAAAAAAAAAACAACAAACAAACACACACCTCTATAGGCAGGAAACAAAAGAGAGAGGAGGCATTGTCCTATCGTAATCACCACCCACAGTATTTTCTCAGTAGCATTTGGTGGTGAATCTATTCGGGTATTGTTTTTTTTTTTTCCCAAATAAGCGATTTCTTTCAGTTTCCGAATTGACGTCGAAGACAGGGAGGGCGGGGGATAGCGCTTGGCGAGCAGGGACAGTAGTGGCTTTTTGTGCGGGGGAGTTTACGTAGCCTTGAGATGCTCCTGCTCCCTCTTTCTAAACGAGTTTGAGAGACGCTGTAGCGGTCGTGTAGGGGAAAAAAATTACCCTTTCAGAAGGTAAGATACGGGAATAACAACGGGACCCCGAACTCGTGTAGGTGAAACAAACTTATCTGCGCTCTTAATACTTTTTTTTCCAAGCAGAGGATAGTGTATTCTTTTCCAAGCTTCCTTGCTTCCTAACCACCTGGGACCTGTGCTAGTTTAAGAAGGGGTTTCCCCACACTGAATTTTCTTTTTCCTCGTGCTTAGTACACACAATTTTAATTTAGTATATAGTAGGAGAAAGCAGTCTAGAAGAGATTTCATCTTCTCGGGAGACACCTGAATATAATCCAATAACCCTGTCTCTCTTCGACTAGCCAAATCTTCAGTACAGTCAGTGCAGTACCTAGAGGTATCCATTTTGACCTCTTTAATATTTCCCTGCATCTCTAAACCGCCATTTTAATTAACAAAAAGCCAATTTCCCAATCGTCTTGGAAAGTGCGGTGAAGCAGGTTAAGAAACCAATTGCTCAGAATAGCCAGCACTTGGAGAAAATCAATGTATGAGCCATCCTACCCTGCCTAGGATTGGCTTCTGTTCTCCCGACTGGGTTTGGGGGAAGTTTTGCTGTGATTTAGCAGATAGTTTAACACCCAGCTCGCTCTTCTTGTAAGTCAGCATTAAACCACCCTCCTGAGTGCTCTGTAAATACAGCTTTAGCATTTTTTTCAGGCAGCAGATTGACATGTTGACGATTCTGCTTTAAGGAATGTGACAATAAAGTGGAAAACCAAAGGCTGGCAAGCACTTCATCAAGGATAAAAAGGTTCTGCTGTAAGGATGTCACTCAATTTATTGTGAAAGTCGAATGAATTACGTTTAATGAAAGTGCTCCCCAGATGAATATTACCAGCAATTTCCTGAGTTGGCTCTGTCAGATTGATATGAGGAAATGCCAACCCATATCAAAAAAGATCTCCAATCTCAATTACTATGCAAGCTTTCGAAGAGCTCCTTTTTATTGATATGATATATATTGGCGGGTTCTCAATGCTGTGCAAACTACTCTCTGTTCAACAGGACAGCACATTTCCCAGTTTATTGTTTAACCCTACGTTTTTCTGGCTGCTGTATAAACTTCTGTGAGTGCCCTTCTTTCAGAGGGGAAACTGCCTCTCATCCTCTTTCCCCTTCCGTGACCCAGAGAGATCAAAGTTTTGTGACTAGCAGACAGTGGGGGCGACGGTCATTGCAGGAAGTTTGTTCAGCCTGGATGGACAAAGCCGAAGGTCAAGACAAATAGCTCGGCTGAGACAGTGGCATTGGATACCCTAATTTTCAGTGTATTTCTAGGCAACAGTCCAGATCACGGCAATATTTGTTACGACTAGCAATCCCAATATTCCTGCCCTTTCTTCCTTATTCCTCTAGGGCTTCTAGGGGCAAATTAGGAATTCACTAAGCCCTCGAAGGGAGAGAAAAGCTCTTATGTCACCTCATCTACATAAGAATTGACTTTTCGAGAGGCTTTTCTGTTCTATTTAACTACTGTGACGCTGGTCGTTACTCAAGGATACAGCTTCTTTTCCCATAATCCGTCTTGCTGGGCTTGTTTGTAATGGATTCAGTCAGATTTCTTCTGTCTCTTCCCCATACTCTTTCAATTTTTGTATCAAAGCAGAGAGACGATACTGAAGGACAACAGGGGGACTCTCAAAACTCTGCTGCAGAACGGGGACATGGCTTCTTTCACGTGTGGGGCTGCACTCCTTGCATGAAGCATTAATGAGGAAGCAGAAAGCTTCTCCTTAGCACATATCGGGTTAGTCTGGCTTCCTGTTTTCCCGTTCTTTGCTGGATCTGCATCTAAAAGTTTCTCCAGAGCACGATTAGTCCACGTGTTATCTATTTATTTATTTCTTTGCTTATTTATTTTTTAAAAGTGTGTCTTTCCCCTCTCTGTCGGAGGTGCTGAGTGTTCCAAGCCGCGGACGGCGAGTGCAAGCGCTGCGGGAGAATGGGCAGGCTGTGGCAATGGGGCAGAGAGGGGGCTGGCGCTGTGTCCCGCTCGGCACCGGGCCGGCAGCGCCGTGCAGCAGCACCCTGGACAGCGCCCGGGGCAGGGCAGCACCTCGGACAGCGCCCGGGGCAGGGCAGCACCGCGGACAGAGCCCGGCCCCGGCCCGCACTGCCCACTGCTTGCTCATGGGCGTCCCGTCCTGGGCTAGTAAAGGTTTTGGGCTGATGCTGCTTAGACTTCATCCCCAACATGCTCTGGACTTGGGGCTTGGTGCTGTGTGCCAGTTTTCCTGAAGGAAGAAGGGAGATGGGTGGACCAGCAGATTGATATATTTGTTTATTGTTGCTTTCTCTCAAAGGCAAAATGGTAGCTTTATTCTCTGAGTAAAAGCTGCTCAGAGGGACAATACATAAATATGGGATGGAACAGGGGTGGTAGAACAGATCTGGGGATAGGAAAGCTGTTCTGAGATGCTCAGGTTTGTCTCATTCTATCCCAGGACCACAGCACCCTCTCTTTTTGGAGAGAGACCAGAGGTATCCAAGAGCATTGGAGTAAAAAACGAGGTCTGAGACATGGCTGACACAGAGACATGAGAACAGGGAGTTATTAATTAACAATGACTCTTTTTATGTCATGGGTCGGGGCAGGAGTGTCACAGACACAGCTGATGTAATTTTTGGGGTAGTGGCACTCTGAGGCATCTGTGAGGGGCAGCCAGATCTTGCTGCCTTCCGTTGATTGCCTGTGTCCTGGTAGACAGTGCTCAGGGAATCTCCCAGCTCTCCCCTTGCTTTCACGAAGAGATAATCACAGGCAACTGCCTCCACCCCTGTAAATCCCCATTTACTATCGACAGTGCTATCCTCTAGAGCTCTGCCATTTGAAAAGCACTTGTCAATGAAACAATGACTTTTGGCAAGGCAGGTGTAAGTGAATGACTGATGAAGAGTCCTTCAATAAAGGAGTGTGATGGGAATTGACTGGGCTGAGAGGTAAAATAACCCACAGTCTCCACCAGCCTTCCAGACAAAACCATAAGCCATTTATTCCTGATCCATATTCTCCCATGAATATCAGTAGTGATTGTGATGCTTTTGCTGGATGTGAACATTCTCCAGTCCCTTTTGATTACACCATATCCCTGTGTGTGGTGTCTCAAAATTGCATTGTCTGCTGCAGAGATACTGCTTTTATCTTCCAAATGCCACCCTCATTAATGTCAATGTTGCACCGTCCAGCTAGCGACAAATGTCTCAGAGACGTTCATCTGCCTTGCACACTGCGTCATCTCTCCCGCTGCCTTGTCTTTTCCTCTCCGAGGAGAGATTTAGTAGCATTTTCTTCCTTGCCCCCTGCATCTGCTCAAAAAAGTTTTGTCTACTAGTTGGTCTCTGTCCTGTCCATTCACAAGTTAGTTTTGCCAGTCTTCTGGTTTATCACCTCTCCTGTTAATCTATTTGATCACTTTGATGATAGGTTGACCAGTGCAGGCAAAGATGGTCTGCTCTTTCCAAATCTGCAGGTTGTTGAAGTGGGAGAAATTAGGCCTACCAAATGATTATGATATTAGTGCCGTCTATTCCTCACATTTCATCTTCTAACCCAGACTTGATACAAAAACCAAAAGAACAAAGAGCCTGGTTTTTCTTTGTGTGAGTAACCTGGTTATTGTGTGCACGAGAGCACTTGTGAATGCTCTTATTTTGCTGGTCTTTTGAAAACTGATAAGTCAGATATGTCTCTTATTTCTTTGTATATTTGCTTAAAATTTGGTGATAGCTGTGCAGCAGACTTGTTTTAGAAGCAGAGCTGACAGCCAAAATAATACTAGGAAAGAGGTGATCTAATAACCTTAGTTCTCAGAAATAATACATGGAATTAAATTATAATATATACTATATATATAAAATTATTAATCTTATAATAATATATGACACATTAGAATTATATTAATTTATTTAGAAAGAAAAGTAGAGAGTCGCTTAAATCTAACCAGTACATCTCAGCTGAAAAATAAAAGATCCTACTTACATTTCTAGTTGGAACATGCTTTGAAATAACAGAAGTAGCATTACCAATGATTAGTGACCCATGTGTTTTATGATCCTCTTTCCCCTTCCCCTGCCCTATGTCAGCCTTGCATTATGTGTGAGTTAGCTTTCAGCTGGCACAATATTTCCTACACTTGTTTAAGAGGTGCATGTGAACTACTGGGTAAAAGTAAAAATAGAAAAGGAGAAACATTCTGGCCATGTATTGAGAACACTATGGGTAAACAAAGACTCCTCTGCAGCAGATCCTATGCCCTGATTCGGCAGTGTAATACAAGATAGGATTCCATGTAAACTGACAGTTTGTTTACTTGTGTGAGGAGGACAGATTCTGTTTATGTTGAAGATTAAGTAGACCATTTCTATTTCCGAGAATTGCTTGTCACTATTCAGATACCACTTCAAATTGAAAGTGTAATTGGCAGCTCGTAAAAAATTTTAGCTAATGGAATTTCTGTTATGGGTAGTTCAGGCCACCTGTACCATAATATTCATCTGCACAGTCATTTATATAAACTCTTCTTGATTGAGCTTTAGAAAAATAGTCCTTCTGCTAGGCTATTTTGTCAATAAATGTTGTCATAGGCCTTCAGGTATATAAAACTGCTTATATAAAATTAATGGACTGCTTTTAATATTTACAGTCTCATCCACAGCATTTGATGTCTTGCAAAATAAGAGATAGACTTAAAATAATGTTAAAACAATGTCCTCATGTTTATTGCACTGTCAATAACAGCACTGAAAAATATTGATGTGCTTAAAATCAGAATGTTAGTTTGTAATTTGACTCTTATTTAGAGTAATTTCTGCTGTCACTTAACTACTCTGTACTACATACAGAGATTTTTCTTAACATTTATATAGCGAATGCTTTGCATCTTGAGAAGATTTTGTAAGAAATATTGATAGGTAAAATATAGCAGTAATACTAATAATACTATAACTCTGCTGAGTGAACAGACCTTTAAGGTTCATGAAGATAAGAGAGACTATAGAGATGTGATGTAAATAATAAATAGTACATGAAAACCCTCACCTTCTAAAAAGATGGGCTCCATCCATCCTGCTGCCTTCATTACTTGATATTACTTGACAATGTCCACTTTTTATGTTCCTACTTGTTTCTTCTCCCTGCTTCCACAAACCGCTGCCTTTGCTTAGCTGACTTGCTTGTAGCAGGTGGCAGTGTAGTACACGTTGCAAGCAGAGGGTAGTGCATTGATACCTTCAGTGGGATCATGTTTGTGAGTGGTCACTTGGAATGGGTAAAAAATGACATTATCTGGTCCTTGACAAGTCTGTGATATGTGTGAATCATCATCTATATCTCTAGCTTCTGTCTGTGCTGACTTAGCAGGACCTCCTGTGGAGTGTCTCCTTCCTCTGTGAGCAGCTCTGCTTTCTCTGCTAGCACAAGTCATTACTATAAGGTACCATCCCACAGACCTACAAATGTATTGGAATATAGCTTGTGTTTGTATCTTAAATGCACTGATATTTGCTAGCTGGAGCAGACTGTGAGTCTTAGAAAAGTTGTTGTGTGGATTAGCAGATTGTAACAAAATGGTTCAGTCTTCCATGATAATGCAACCCAAATGAATATGGAAATGTATGACTAAGTACGTTAGAGGAGCTGCTGTTTTTGTTCCCCACAATTTATAGAATTTTCTGAAATTGCAGTGTTGTAGCAGACACTTCAGAGTGAAGGCCAATAGCTTGCAACTATTTTGTGAGCAAAACAATTTCAACTGAAGTCAGGACACTTGCTCACACACGCTTCAGTGCTTTACTGAACTAGGAGAAAGTGAATGAGGTATGGTTTCTGCAATTTTTTGGGATATAAAACTTCTTCCATGGAGGAAAAGATAACACATCCATGTCTTCAAATATATTGAAGAGCAATGCTTTTGCCAAGGAGCTGCTGAATTTGCCTTTAGACTACTTAGAAAGTATTAAAGTATTTTTCTATAACCAAGCATTTCACTTTTGACTATCTCTTATCCTAAAAATATTGTCTTTATTATTACTGGATAATAATTAATTAAATGATAAAAAATCCTATAATTATGGGGTAATAATGATATTTTTGATTACTTTTGAAAATTTTGAGTTATGATTTGTGACTCATTCTGACTACTGCTCCAGCTTCTGAGGAAATAGTCTGCAAAAACACCTTTATCTATGAAATTAAACTTAAGTCAGGATTTTAAAAAAGATAATTAATGTGTCTTTTTTTTTCTTCCTGTAAATGTGTTTTTGAAGCATTCAGACAGCACCTTTACTACTGTCTGGAATTATAAAGAGATACAAATGGTGGCATACCTCAGAAAGCCATGTGTGGCCATTTTGGAGAACTATATTTGAGGTCTGAAGTTGAAATCTAGCTGCACTATTGATGTACATTTTTTGCAGACCACTGCAGATTCCTTTTTTTTTTCTTTGTCTAGAAGAAAAATGTACTGGAACAATGACCATGTAAAGCAAAAAATATAGCCTGATTTATTCTTCCACAAGGAACTCGCATGTTGATTCAAGACCATTCAGGCTCAGAAGAACTTTGCCATTGATTTCTTTGCCTGTAAAATGGGATCTTTAGCTTGATAAATATTTCCATTTTTTATAAGGTGGTTGGGAAAGATATTTCACTACATTTTAGCTTGATTTTATTTGTGAGAACTGGCTATTGATAGCTAACACAGGAAAGAAGTAGTAAACATTTCTAATGAATGTGAAAGAATGTGTATGTATGGCTACGTGGTACTCATAGCCTCTGGTCTGAGCAACTTTGTCTCCTGTGAAGTCAAAAAGAGTTGAACAGGCTCTATACACTTTCATTTGTTGCATGGTTTCTGTCACTGTTTTATTCTTTAGTAAATTTACTCAGAAGAATATCACCCTCTCTTTGGCCTGCCATGAGATCCTTCCTGTAGATCCAAGTCCTTTTGTTCTCTGGCAGAATGGCTCCATGGCTGCAGTGTTCCTTCACCTAGAGTAATGACTCCATGGTTTGTCCCTAAACTTTGATATTTTACTTTATCCAAGCAGCACAGTGTTAGTCATCTGTGTCTGGCACAAAAACAAACCTGTGTTGCCAGCTGCTACAGGTGGATGATTTGCTTTAGCTCAACAGGTGGAGCTGTGACTTCGTTAGCCTCTTGATGCAAGCTAAAATTCATCTCCCTGGGCAGATCCCTGACTCAATTTTGCTCAGGTGTTTTACACTCTCTAAATTTGTACCTACATTTCCATTGCAGATGGAAAGTTTTTAACCTCTTGACCTATAAAACATTTCAGATAATGAGGCATATATGCTTATGTATTCATCAAGAACAGTTCTTAGTTCGTGGGAATGTGATGGTTCTATGGAACTTCTGTGGGAGTTTAGTTTCCCCCGGATTTGTGTAATAATGAAGAAATTAGATGGAGTCTAAGATGGTATTTCCACTTAGTTCTCTTTGAGCAAGGTCCACCTTGCATGATTGATTTTTTGTGACCTGTCTTTTTGTTAGGTTCTCAAAGACTGTAGAGATGTTAGGAATAATTCTGTCTTCAGCATGTTTAGAGGAAACAAGCTCCAGTGGAGTTATACTAATACCATTTGTAAAAACAGCAAACTCATTACTCATACATGCTAAAGTTTTCATTTCATAGAATACTTACAACTCCTGTGAGCCCTTTATTGGCTTGATTTTTCTGGAGCTGATCAATTGGTGGTTGGAATGAATGAAGGACCATTCTGTTGGGAAAATATATCATAGGACAACGAGGGAGTATCTTGAAATAAGTTGGGATAATAGCATGAAGATCTATCTATAAAATTCTTGCTTCTCCAAAGATTTCAATTTTCTGTATTCTCATTTTTTAATTCATTTTTTTAACATACCCCTGTGTAAACTTGTTTTGTCTGATGAATGTTTAGAGAAAGGTTGTTTTCCTATGGATTTGTTCATCCCTTGGTAAGTCAGTGCTTCAAATATACTTGATACTAAGTGTTCACTATTCATGTCAGAAGTGTTCCTGATACTGTACTTGCAGTGGCAACGTCAATTACAGGAACAAAGACAATACTAACTGAAGATTTCAAGTAAGAGAAACTCCAGCAAAGAAATAATAATTGTGATTAGAAGCAAAGAGCTTCCAAACAAACTCCAGACTAAAATATGCTGAAAACATTTACTCCATGCTTATGAATAAAATAAGCAGAAATCAAAATGGGAGAGGCTTTTTAATGAACAGAAGCATAGGGTAAATTAATCAAATAAATTGTTTGCTATTAATAATGTGACCAGCTACAGTAAGATTCCAATAAATATGCCCAGTGGGGATGGAAAATCTACACAACTGAAATTACATTGATGAATTTATCCTAGTTTCCAATGACTTCTGAGTATGTATTTAGGAAACAAAAGCTGTCATAAAGATAACCTGATAGAAAATAGACTCAACTATTTTTTTTTTATTGAGATGCTTTGACAGTGGAAGCAATTTCAAGTTACTTAACAATATTAAATGTATTACTGCTTAGGCAGAGAATTCTTAGCAGAAATACCAGCATAAAAGTGACCTCTGCTTTTGGTAGGAGACTCATTGGGAATGGTAGGGAATGCATGTTATTACCTCTCATGCCTGAAAAAGCAGGAGGTTAGTCCTTAATGGAATACTCTTGGTTCTAAAACATGAATGAGTTGCTGTAGTTGCATAGAAAAAAGTACAGTAATCAAAAGGCAATCCCAACGCAAATTCCTTCTTAGAAATCAAAACAAAATCTCAAAAAATCCAGAATCTGAATAAAGATTCATCCTGCCCGATTGCTTAGCTTTGATGTCTGTCTTTACAAGATTCTGTCTTCATCTCTGAGCCTAGATCTCTATTTCTTGACTACTTAAGAATTGCTTACATCTTGCACTGTTGGTGTCTGAGTCAATGTTACCCACAAACCTGAAACTCTGAGTTCAGTCACAGGCTTGATTCAAGGCTGAACTCCTCATCTGGGGATTTTTTTTTCTCATACAATTTTACTGCCATTGACCACAGGAAAAAATCTTAAATGTCCAACAAAATGACTGTGCAGAAAGTTACTCTTACATACAATAATTTTGATTTTTCATCTCTTGTATCATAGCTTCTAGCCTTAATTGTTTAACTACTTTATATTACTTCATAATTAATTGACATCAACTATGCACTCAAGCTCTACCTCATGACAGTCTGAATATATTCTTTGGATATTTTTCAGTGTGCATGTCCTCACTGAACAGTATCTTTCCAATGGTTGGTATAAGTCAGACCTGACCATCCCAGGCTTAGCTGTCAGCTGCATTCACACTTTCAAGCATCTTATTAGTCAGTTGTAAGAAACTAACAACATATAGCAAAGCTTTGCTCCCAAATAAATGACTGCACCTCATATGCAGGTATCACTTATGGCAGAATTAATGTCAGCTGTGATAGTTAAACTACTGAATTATTTAACTTAAATGCCACCACTTCAGCCTAAAACACCATAACTTCTCTAGTTATTCATTCTGTTGATTCACATAAGCACATGAAAACAAAGAAAACAAAACAGAAAACCCCCAAAACCCCCCAACCCAAAAAGGGAGTGCTGACCATCAGGAAGCAGTTCTAGCTGGGTGTGCAACACCCTAGACTTAAAAAAGATTCATAGGGTCACAAGACTTTTCCACTCTCATTTTCTCTGTTTCTTGTTCATACATTTCTCATCAGCCCAGTGACTAAAGCTTCTGCTAGGGATCAAGTGATTCAGTTTTTTACTTCTTCAGGAGATGTGAATCTGAACCTTACAGTTTGAGGTAATTATTTTAACTACTGCCTGGTGGAATAATCTGTGGAGTTTTGTTGATTTTGCTTGTTCATTTTATTCTGCTTGGTTTAATACAGTCAGGGACTGCTTTAGTCGGAAACAGGATCTCATTGTAGGTGAATTCTGAGACATTTATGTAATTAAGTCTCTCTTCCTTGCTCTTTGGCCTTATATATATTTGAGTTCACTCAAATGGAAGCACTTCAGATTTTGAGATCCCTATATCAGAAAAAAGGTTTATTATCACGTGTAAGAAATTCTTGAACCAGAAAGTTGAAAATATGTTGCCTTGCCAATTCTATTCATTGGACATTCTAGCAACAGGGAAATAAGGTACCTAATTCTAGGAGCATTTATGCTTCAGAAATGTCAGAAGGTGTTTAAGTTAATTTCTTTTCTTTCTCTGGTTGCTTAGTTTGGACAGTTTAGTAACTTCTGTGAATTATGCTTTCAGGAAACATTTCCCAACAGAAATATGTGGGCAGCTAATTCCAGGTTATGAACATTAACAGGTCCCTTGGACAAAGAGAGTAAGTCTTTCACTGTATATAATTATAGGCACCTTCTGGATCCAGCCTGAAGGATCTTCCAAGGTTGCTGACAGTAAGCATAAGCAGTCCTGATTTTAATCTGCTTGCAGAACCTTCATTATCTTCACAACTGAACTGAACAAGTCCAGTTCTTGTCTTATATTTTAAGAAACTCTGTCAGTCTGTCATAACACAGTAACTAATTAGTAACCAATTGCTTCTAGAAAACTGTTTAAGTGACCAAGATCCTGAAAGCTTTATTTTTTTTCCTGAAGAGCAATACTCACGGTTAGCTGTGGATGCATACTGTTAGCCTGCAACAAGTTACCAATTTGCAGGCCACTACCCTCACTCCCCATCCATTATATTTATAATTTCCTTTGTTTGATAATTTGTATCTATCATCCACGCAAAAAAACCTGTAACAAATTTCTGGATTGCAAGTTGTCTTGCTGCTTTTTCATTCTCAGCGCACCTGCAGGAACTGTCAGGAAAGGATAAGAGAACCTGGCTCCAGCATCTTATTTTGTTGGTCTAGGATATATAGAGCAAGGATTGAAGGAGTGTCCTTTCTTGGTGCAACTAGCTCTATGGGGTGAAGAACTCAAACTCTGTTTTCTAGAGCTGAAACATGTATAGGCCATACTGTAAATACAGCCCTGAGTACTAAAACATGTAAAGAATACTAATGATTTTTAGCTGTAGAAACTGAGGTGATTCTGGGAAGTAGTTAAGGCTTGATATTAAAAACACTCAACAAACTAGCCTGTCTTTTAATGGGCATTCCAGGAATCATAAAAAATGTATGCTTGACAAAAAAGCCATGCCATAACACATTTTAAAGGTTTTTCCTTCTCCAGAAATGCAACATTACAACTTGTCAAAGCAAAACTGGTTTTGGTTTTTTTTTCCAAGGCCAGGGATATTCTCCTGTAGTCTTGCTCTCTAAACCATTTTGTGTTAGTCATTCCACAAAGACTAAAGAAATACTCAGGTAGATACCTTGAAGGGAAAAATTTGTGCTCCAAGTAGCTGGAGTTCAGCAAACTTATAAGCAACTGGAAAAAAGGGTCTTATTTCATGAAGTTTCAGGCAGCCTTAATCAAAGCCATTGCTACCAGAACCATCTATAGTTTATAAACATATGCATCCTTCGAGGTGCTCTGTGTGACAGTACTTTGCAATATGGTGTTATTCTGTGAATAGCTCTGCTGTTGTACCTTGGAGGAGCTCCATGGTTAAACAGAATGGTTAGAAGAATGCAGTTATTGGTGATATTTATAATTTCTTTATTACACTACCCACTGTATAGTGCTTACAAACAAGACTTTTAATAATAACTTTTTCATCATGAGGTTCTTAGAAAGTGCAGAGGGAATACTGTGATGTAATGGACAGATTTTAATTTTTTTTTTTTTTTTAAATTGGAAGTGACAGACACATTTGGTATACATAGGAAAAATACGCTGTTAAGTGTTTTAACACACAGATTGTATCCAATTATACATTGCTTTAATTATTCCTAAAGACTCTGTTCTAAAAGTATAGACATTATAGTGCTGTTGGCCCAGGAGAATGTGATATATTTCATTTTGAATAAGGCTTTTTCAACCTGCCATCTCTTTATGGGTAGACCTTTTTATCTGTACAGATGAAACTACCTTATTAAAGCAGCTCAAACATAATTAATGATCTGTTTGTGCAGAACAGTTAAGGGACAAAGAAGCAGTCTCTCATTATTTCTTATTTCTCCATCTTAAAATTAGGAGATTTTTTGACTGGCAAACAGAAATAGATTACCGGTACTACAAGGTATGGGTGAAACATACTGGTAGCAGGATTAGGAAAGTCTTGCTTTATTTCAGACTACATATGACCTTGGGGGATCTCAGTTATGCCTTGGGACAAAAAAATTTATGTTTCATTTTGTAGGGTACATCTTTCACCTTCATGTGGATTTAAAAATGTAAATAAAATTGCTTTCTGTCAATGGGCTATGTGAAGGTCACGGTCATATTCACCACAAGAATTCAAAGTGCCATTTGACCCATCATTGGTTCAGTAGATAACAATGCATTCCATTCACTTCCAGTAATCTAATTTGCAAGCACTTTATGGCCCAACATTTTATGCCTAGTTGCTAAAAAAGTAAGAAATAAACCTTTAAGAACTTCATTGCAGATTTATTTACAGAATGTCTGTGTATCAAATGAGAAGATTTTAGAGTGCCAGGACCTCTTGTATTGCAGTCTTGTAACAAGACTGAGTATTATAAAAGATAGTAGGAATAACTAGCAAAGGAGTTCAAGGGCTCTCTGATAGATTTACTTTAAACTTTTATGTCCTTAATCTCACACAATTCTCTCAGATCATCTTTGCTGCAGATTTGGCATAAACTGCATTCTTCTAAAACTGAAAACAAACAAAAGCTACTGTGCATGCTGGTGGGGATGGATAAAATCACAGTTTTAATTAAAGGGGATTTTTCCTAATTTTGACAATGCAAAATCTGGTACAAGTGTGAAGTTTTTTTGCCACAATGCAGACTACCTATGTGCCCACAGACTTCTCTCTGGATTTCTGGAACGTTTTTTGGCCAGGGCTTCCGCCAATATTAAGTCCGGATGGTTCCCCTGATCTGCCCATATGTGACTATGCACACCTTCTGTTGTTGCTTCCTCTCTTGGCTAGCAGACAATTGTTCTGAAAGTGTGTAAACTGTTTAGCTTTGAAACAGAAACAAACCCTTAAATGCTTAATGCTGGCATGAGACTTTCATGCAACTAATTCTGCATTTGCTCAATAGAAGCAATAGACTTTCGTCTCCAGAATGTGAACATCTTTTTCTTAAATATTTATGTGCTGCATTATTTAGAACTTCATTAGAAACACCTGATATTTGCCATAGGTAGGACCAGGACACTAGATTAAGTAAACTGCTTTGGCCATAATTTCGTTTCTGTATTCTGTGGAACACACTGAATACACTAACATGAGATTATCTCAACTGATTTGAGAGGAACAGGTGAAAACTAATCACTATTAAACTTAACAAACACTTTACAACAGAATTTGATGGAACACAGTTCCCTGACTCCCCCTAGATATCCATGGATCTCTAAAAAGATCTGACTTGCAGTATTAAGCAAAAATGCCGTGCATTAAATTGTTACAAATATATTCTTAGTTTTCTGTGGCGAGATTTCATATAGGTTCTTATGTTAGGAACAGAAGTAGTTGTCCCAATGGCTGGTACTGGGGAGCTCAGTACCTTTCATGAAGTAGGTGTCTGTAAAGAGTTATTGTTGAGACCATACTAGGGGCTATTTCTTAAAACACAACTGCATAGCCAGATGCAGACAACTTAGGTGCTTGGCTAAGCTGTCTTTTGAGCTATGGGAGCAGGAAGTATCCCTAATCCTGAACATATGCAGCTCAGTTAGGAAATCAAAGTGTTTGAGCAAAAAAAGAGCACCTTCCTCTTAGGTGAACAGTTAGCATGGGTGTAGCTATGCACAAATGTAATTGCCTTCATCTTGGGAATTACTCACAGGCTGGCAAAGAAAAGCTCTGTGTTTGACCATACAGATACTTTGTTGAATTCTGTCCTGAGCCTCAGCATAAATGAACAAGATGAATATTACAACTGAGGCACAGCAGTAAAGATCTATTGTCCAGAAATTGCCTTGTTCTTACTCCTGTTGACTGCTTTACTTAACCTTTGCTTAGAAAGGTATTTCTAGGCTAAATAAGGGATATGAGGTCAGTTTATTTGCAAAATTCACAGCAAAACTCAGCTTTAAGTGAAAGCAAGCCTGGAAGTCTAAAGGGAATGGTTATTTTGTATATTAACCAAGAGGGAATATTTTTCAGAATGGATATGTTTAAAATAAGTCTCCCATTAAGCTCAATGAGATCTAAGAATATGTGCTGACTATAACCAAGATTACTACATGTTTTGGAGAAGTAAAGCTTGAGGGTTTTATGTTGATTTATTTTTCCTTTTAGCTTTTTATGCCATGTTTTTTGAGGAAAAGTACAAGCAGGAGAAAGCCCTAGGGGTTATAAAATGTACACTCAATATATCGTAAAAAGCAGCAAATGTGTGAAGAAAAGTATAATGTTTGCCTGTAGTATTTGCTAGGTGTAATCTGATCTAAAGCCATCAGTGAAATAAGTGGACATTTTTCTGCACTACCTCTAGACATGTTTAGCAAGGTTTTCCACAAAAAAAGATTTCAGAGCTTTTTAAAAATACAAAATGCCCTGCAAATAAACATTTCAACTCCCCCCCACCCCCAAAAAAAGAAAAAACAACAAAAAACCAAGACAGAAAACCCCAAGAAACCTCACAACAAAGATAAATCAGAGTGCAGAGGAGCAAAAGGTGCTACTTATCCTGGGTTAATTTTAGATGTTCTCCAATCAGCTGCATCACTTGTCTGGCTGGCTAACAACGAAGACCCTGGTGGGGAAGCTGGAGGTGCAGAGCAGTTCCCTGCAAGTCACACTAGCTACACACTCCCCAGCAGCAGTAGTGCTGGATACTCAGTGGGACACCACACTACAGCTACAGTGTCTCTGTGGGAGGCAATTGTCCTATCCGTCACAAACAAGGACATTCATATATAACCAGGAGCAATTCACCAGTTCAGAACAATTAATGGTATGATAACTCAACACATTTAATCTTTAATTGAAGTTGCAGACCTTATGAAATAATAAAACTGGGAGGCAGAAATAGTATAAAATATATCGATTTGTCAGTAATTGATTAAAAAAAAATCAAAAAACCACCCCATGAATCCTGCTCTCATTATGCCATCTCAGATTGATGTTTTGGGATATTATGTGCTTTTGAAACTAACTCATCTGTAATAAAAGGACGTGAGAAGAGAAATATGACTCAGAAAAGGATTTAAAAGCACCAAACAAATCCAATACCTCAGAAATCTATTCATAGCTCATTGTCAATGAGAGAGGCCTTGCAGAAGAATGGTAAACTATCTCTTTTCTTGGTATTAGCAGAGCTGCACAACAATCTTTAGAAGACAAAATGTTTTGCTGTGTTTGACCTAAGGTGAATAACTGGGCTGAGCTCCCTGCAAGTTTTTACACATTACTTATGTGCTTTCTATATTATTTTGAAGATAATAGCAGATAAACCAAAGTGTATTTGTGCTTGTCCATTATATTGAAGCAAATAAATCCAGGCAGAGTTTTAGTGTTAGTAAATTTTTCACTGCTATGATGAAAAGGGAATTATTTGATCTCTTTTTTTTTCTGATATGGAAACTCTGTTAGTTCCAGTCAAGTGAAACAAAAAAAACATATTCTAAACTCTGAATATGTAACACAGGTTGCAGTGAGACTCTTCACATATATAAACATTTGCTTCCATCCTCTGCTAAACAGGGGCATATGACAGAATCATTGAATATGCTGAGTGGGAAGGGGCCCACGAGGATCATCGAGTCCAACTCATGTGCCTGCACAGGAACATCCCCAAGAGTCACACCAAGTGCCCAAGACCATGGTTCAAATGCTTCTTGAACTCTGTGAGGATTTGTGCTGTGATCACTTCCCTGGGGAGCCTGATCCAGTGCCCAACCACCCTGTGGGTGAAAACCCCTTTTCTAATATCCAACCTAAACCTCCTCTGAGGCACGTTCAGGCCGTTCCCTCACTGGTCCTGTCACTGGTCACCACAGAGATCAGTGCCTGCCCCTCCTCTTCCCCTCTTGAGGAAGTTGTGACAGCAGTGAGGTTTCACCTCAGTCTCCTCCAGGCTGAACAGA
>JAOTQP010001286.1:25808631-25822943 GCA_026413545.1 Cichladusa arquata
CCATTTTATCCTACTCCTCACGCTACAATCTGCCTGGAACCCTGGCACACGAAGGACTTTGTATACCTCTTCGTACACGTCACAGTGTGACTTGGGTTTTGCCACTTTTAATATATTTAATTTTTTTTTTTTTTTTTTTTTTTTTTTCTTTTTTCTTTTTTTTTGGTGGTCAGACACAGCTTTTGGTTTTCTGGACCTTAAATTGCTTGAGGTGAGGTAGTAGGTGGTGATTTCCAGAAAAAATATGTTGTGGCTCAAGGAACTCTCTGAGACACAAATGGTTAGATGCTGGAAGTACATTACGGGGAAACATCATTACAGACCTACCTTGTCCTTGTACTCCACACTAAGTACCTTTTGTTAACTGGTGTTGAAAACAGACCTTTGGTCCCAGCTGGGTGTGTGTTTATTCTTGTGTGCTTCTGTGGGTGGTGGGGAACTTGCCTTGCATGGTAATAATTTCCTCTGAGTGGTGGAGGAAGGAAAATGGTTTTCTGTGCCACACCCTGAGATGGAGGGCAGCTGCTCAGTCTGAGTCTTCTGATGTCTGAATCCAGCCCTTGAAGCAGAAACAAGTATCCGAACTGCTGCAAGCTGACTATAATCAGCTCTTTGCAGACAATTCTCTTTTCTGCAGCTAAAATATGCTCATGCAGGTGGATAATCTAATGCAATTTGACTAAACTTTCCAACTTAAAGGGAACAGGTGTGTTATCTAAGAAACATCTGCCTCTACTCCTGAGATTAAATATTCTGGTTCAGCTGATAAAAGATAAAATTGGCAAACTCTAAAAAAATTAACATTTTTCTATGACAAACTTGTACTTGATATTGACCACCTGAAAAATGAGAGGCTCATTGGGGCTTAATTTTAATTTGCTTTGTTCTTTTGCTGTTCAGGCAGCTTCTTTTCATTAAAAATATTTATAAAATATGTATATTTATAAAATATGTATATCCCCAGGGAATATTATGTATTCCCTGACACAAAGTTATGTACTCTGTTTTTATACCATTTCTAGTTCTGATATGACATGTTGTTCATCTACCAAATCTGTATGGTATTTACAATATCTGTGGGTTTCTAAAATCACTATGTGTATTCTTAAATGTACAAAGTTCATTTTAATTTTTAAAAAATTTTGTTTTTTATAAAATAATATCTGTATTTCAAAACTTTAATTGTGGTTTCAGCCAGTTTTGTCTATGTAGAAATTTTGGTGTGTAACTCTATGTGTGACTCTGCATCTTCATTTTCAGAGGATGATATGCCTTAGAGGAAATGGTACAAAATAGCAAATACACCTATATAATGAAAGAATTAAAATTATTTTTTTTCCACACAGGTCTATTTGAAGTATGGCTTTAAATACATTAAAATAGATGGACCTCATTTTCTACTGTTCACACCAATGGTGACATATCCATTTGTTGACCAGTACAATGACTAGAAAAACACTAGAGTATTACACTTACTTTCTGTGAGCATAAATGACTATCTGAAGCCAAGAATGACAAATCAAGGTCAGAGCTTATCTAGCAAATAGAAGACTAAGGAGCAGCTGGTCACCATGATTGAACCTAAAATGAGATTCTTCAGTCTGTGTTTAAAGAGTTCAAGTTGTAAGAGGCAGTGAAAATCCAGTATTTCCTTTTTTGTATAAAATATACTTTATAAGTGTTAAGTGCTTTTGAAATGAAAATAATTTATCTAAGTATCTTTTAATATCTAGGCCTCCCTAGGGATGTCTAACTTCATAATCTATTTTGGTATTTTAGTACTCCTTGCAAATAAGAGATAGCCCTAGATTCTAATTTTTTATTTTTCAAAGAAAAAAAAAGAAGCTTGCTTTTCACTTTTCACATTTAGTATGGAATCCTAAATGCAGCACATATTTGCATTTCTTTGCATTTATAGATGTGTACTGGAAATGATATTGAAAACAGTAGAGAAAAGGATTACAACCACTCTAAAAGTGAACAGAATAACATTGGATGGGATGATTTTTGCAGCATGCACCATTTGTGTACATAAGCATCAGTTGCAGGCTATTTGATCCAGTTTTGCTTCCTTCACTTCTAATTATTAAAGGGAACTTTAAAAACATGAAGAATGTATGTGTAAAAATGCTCAAGACTTGATATCAGGATGTGTTGATATCAGGGCATGTTGAGCAATCACAATATTCATATTTGTGGGAGTACAGAGGTGAAAACAGAACTATGCTAATGTGTGTGGGAAACTGATGCAGTAAATTCACTTGAGGAATTTACAAATTTTTGGTGTTAGTTTCCTCAATAAATGTTGCTCCCCTTTCATTGTGCCAGGTGAAGAAGCTGAAGTGGAAAAACTTTTCTTCTCTCTCTCTTCCACTGTTTTTCTATAGGTAAATGAGAAGATATGGGAAGGGAAATATTGATTTTTTAATAATGTGTAGGAATTATATTTTCACAAATTAAAGTAAAAACAGTTCATGAAAATTATTGAAGATGTGACAAACTTATTTATACTTCATTAATTTAACTCAGGGAGCATAAGAGTTCTTGAGAAGTAAAATGCAGAATTACCTAGATTGTTCAATAGTGCAAGTACATCTTTATCTTCAGTGACAAAAAATTCAGTTCTGTCATTTTCACAGGGTGCTGAAAAGATATGTGAATTTTAGGGCCAAATCTAGACATTTCTTGTTGTTCATAAAGGAGACCAGTTCTTGTAGCAATGGGAAGGGACAGGCAGAGTGAGGTGTAATTTCAGATGATCAAGTGGTTTTCGAATCAGCTTGTGGGAAAGAGCTCTGAAAGAAAAGAGCAAGAGATTTTTGCCTGAATGTTTGGCTTCAACTGAACCTTCTACAGTGAATGTGATGACTATTTTGAAGAGTGTATTATGGTGGGCATTGAATCAGAGACCTCCCTTTCACATATCTTTGTGCTGACCTGATTGCTGGGAGAACTGAAACAAGGATCTGCCATGGAGGAGCAGCAAAGGTCAAAACTATTCAGTGAACAAGGGTAAATGGTCTGAAGCATTCATGGAAATGTGCATTATGTTTTCCTTACTCTTATACTCTACCAAATCTGCAAAACCTAAGAATTACTCCCCAGCTTCTGAATTTGTGAGTGTGACCTGTGCATTTCCTGATTTTTTTTTACCAGTTTTATTCTTCCTCTCTATTCCTACTCTCTCACTTTCCTAGAAGAAAGGGGCACATGAGCTTTGGGGGAACTTCAATTGGGTTTGGGTAGATGCCCAGTTGAGTAGTTGTGAACAGGGACTGTACACTGCATGGCAGAGAGCCTTTGTTGCAGTCTGTGTACAGCCTGTGGGAGGAAGCCCTTGCTTTTCAGCTGTGCCACTGGGATGAGCAGCACAACTCTGAGAGGTTTCAAAGAACTAATCTCTTGTAGTTTTGGAGATTGCAAGTTCCTTTGACCTCCTTGCCCATGGACAAAAGCCACTGTTTTGTTGTTTAGTTAAGGGATGACCTTCTAACCTGGTCTTTTCCCATGCATTTCCTTTATCTAGGCTATGAGGATAAGGAAGGTGCTTTCCTTTGTGTTTCTGGAAGTTCCCATTTTGCACAGTTGCTGCAGGAGAAGGCTGTGTTGTCTTTAGGCTTTCTTTGCACTGATGGTGTGGCAAATGCTGCTCGAGTACAGCTAAGGATCGGGGCCATATGCTGGCTGTCAGACATGGTTATTTTTCAGAACTATACTCACAGAAGTGAGTCCTTTGATCGTATCCCAAAGGCAAGAGGGAGAGGTTCTCTCTGGTCATATTAATATCATGCTGGTTTTCATTTATTTTTCAATGATGTTTTTTCCTTACTATGGTGAAAATCCTCATAAATAAATCATGGAGCATTAAACGACTCAGTATGCACTTGCTTTCAAAAGTATTTGCCTTTTAAGAATGCTTTAAAACTTATTTTAGATGACTCTGTGCTGGAATTATATCAAGTGTTCAGTCTCCAACAGCTGTGGCATTTTTGATGGCTGCTTGCATCTGGTGAGGAGATGCCTGAAACAGCTTTCTTGGAATATTAATTTCTGTAAAGAAGGTTGCTTACTCGTGAATACCTTGTTTTAGGCCACAGTGTAACTCATCAGTAGATCAGAGGGGGAGAACTCATACTCTGGCTACCTGAAGTGCTGTTGACACAAAGATAGATGGTGTCTAATACTATGAGGACCCCATGACTGAGAAATTTCCACTTCAGAAGTTTCTCTTCTGACCGATACAGAAGATAAATTCTTTAATCAGGGAAACCATGGTGTCATATTCAACTTTAACACATGTCCTGTGATAACCCCAAAGTCAACATCACTAACCATGTCAATATCACAACAATTTTTATTAAAATGATGATTTTATGGATAATATATACCCAGTCAGCATGTTTTCCTTATGCCGAATCTGGAGTTGTGAAAGAACTCTCCCTCTTCTAACAAAATTTCTTTTCTTTCCTTCTCAAAGAAAAAAGAAATATACAGTCTGAAGGTAGTAATGAGTAAATAATATTCTTATGCAGCTGCTAAGCAAAATAAACTCTTGGTGCCTGCATTTTGAAACGGCTGCCAGCAAGTTAGGTGAAACGAGTTCAAAATCTATATGCAGATGAAGTTGTGTGTTGTGACTGTCTACCTAACATTGGATAAATACAGCTGGATGAAATGTTTTCCATGTAATTTAGATGTGTGTGTCACCAAGAAGGCTTCCAGGAGATGACAAGATTCTGGGCTGGAATGTGTGTGTCACAGCAAAGTAAGATGGATCACAGATGTTGATTTCTTCTCAATAAGAAATTATTAGAACAATTCACATCAACAGAAATGGTTCTTCCACATGAATATGACCCATTAAATATGGAGGAGATTGAAATATTGGTCCTGCAAATATCTATATCTACCTGCACATGTTGAAATGCTATTAAAATTAATGACAGAGTATATAGAATGTCTATGCTCATGAGTTTCTGTGAAATCAAACATGATGGATAGTATGAGCCTCTTACAGATTACAAATTAGTAAAACAACAATATTTTAATATCATTAGTATTTTTTCCTTCCTTTGTTTCACCCATTTTCATTTGAAATGTCTTTTTTTTTCCAGATAGTTTTACCAGTGTTTTATATTATGTTAAGTTAATTTATTTCTTTCTTCTCCAATCTCTTTTTATTCATCTAGAACTCATTTCCAAGACTTTTTCTCCTCATTTCCTTTTTTTTTTTTTCTGGTAGTATTGCTCTGTTCAAGGTTTATTATTGCTCTCTTTTTTTTTTTTTTGTAGGGTTCTTGTTATCTGTCCGTGGAGTTTTCTTGGTTTCTGTGACTGTTTAACCCTTTCTCATCTATTTCTTTTACTCACGCTTTCTCACTTATGCCATTGTATTCTCGATGGCTTTTGTCCCAGGTTTCATTAAAGGTATACAAGAAATTGTAGGAAAGTAACGTATATAATCACTGAATGCACAATTAAACACATTTTTATGAGAGCACATATATTTCAAGAGTACAAGTAATAGACTTCTTACATTACAGTAATAAGAAAAGGAAAACAGATAGATATGATCTGGAATTTTTATTCTGCTTAACAAAATAAATTTTTTTTGTAATATACATCTGTTAATCCATAGAAAGTATAATAATTTTGTATTAAAGCATCTAATAAATAGGATTAGCTTGAGCCAACTATTTAGGTTTGCAAATAGCATCAACATAAAAGAGTGAAAATTTGTCAAGATTGAGGAAGAATTGCCGATGAAAGCGCTTTAATGAGGTTTGAAATATACATTCTTCTGAATTGCTTTGCTCTCTTGCATTTTTTTGTAAGGCTGGTTAGGTGTAAGAACTGCATCATTAGTCTTTAAGAAATGGTCAATTACTGGGAACTGCAAATTAGCTCTACCTGTCAGTGCCTCCAAAGGGAAAGCTTTGCTCATCTGCAATATGGGAAACAAGAGTGGAACTGAATGTCATGGGAATCTCTAAATCAGCTGTGACAACAAGCAAATCTATCTTCAAAGAAGATCAAGACAATAGCACTTCCTGCCAGAGTGGAATTAAAAGGAAAAATGGACAAGTTCAAAAGCAGCACTGCAGAATAAGACTTTAATATTACTAACAGATCAAAGGAAATGGACTAATAGAAAATAGATGAACTAGACAAACTAGGAGAACCTAGGCTCATAAATCTAAGCTGAACCACAGATTGTATTCCTAAACTTATATTTCTGTCTTTTCACTAGTCACTTGCCCAAACATTCTTCAAGGTATATTGCTCTTGTCTTTCCTACACTTGCAGAGTGGCCCATGCAATGCAGGGATTCTACCTCATTTCTGGTATCTGGAGGCAGGGTTACGAAGCAGTAGGAAAATCCTACATTCTTCTCTCATTTTGGCAACCTAAAATATTCTTACAGCAGAACATTGTGGGAGCATGGAGTAGGAAATATGGGTCTGTCTTCTAGAGTTTTGGCTAAAGCAACTAGGCTTACCAAAATAATTTTGTGTCTATTTCAGTTTGGGGAACATTTATTGAGGCTCCAATGATCTTGTAGGCTAAATCTCTGTCAGCCACAATGAAATCTTAGACCCCCAGTTCGTGTGCACAGACCTATGTGTAGACACTTAAATTTAACTCAATATTGTCCTCATTAGGAAATATTCTTGTGAGCATTTGTTATCCATTTAACTTTGTCATTATTTGTATAGAAGGAATGCTTTTCTTGATTTGTTGACTTCTGGTGATTTTCTTTAGACTGTGATGCAAGATGAACAACTGGGGAACTTTGTCTTGGGTGTGATGTCACATCAGAACACATGATGCAAGCAATATTTCATATCCATCTTGGTGTTGAAGCAGGCAAAATCAGATAAGTTCAGTTTTCCAGCTGAAGTATACTTAATGTAGGATGATTTAATTAGGTCTAACGAACTAAGCAATAGTACTTTGCTGTTGCTGAGGGATTGACAAAGAAGAAAAACAAGATTTTCAGAAATTCTAATTGTTATTGTGGTTCCAGAATTTTTAAGTCCAGAATTGGGACTTGGAATATGTTCAGCCTTTAGGCTGGAATACATTTTCTCTCAGGAATTTTGAATTTCCTTGTTGGAAGGGTGCTAGAGTAGCAGAGGCTTGTTGATTTGTTTCACCATTGAGACCAAGGCAGGTTTTTTTGTGACTGTGCCTAAGGAGAAGTTGTTATCTTGAAAAGTTTCTGGCGTTACTCAAATATTCAACAAACAGTCACATTCCATACTTGGAAATTATGCTGAGGAATATAATGGAGAGTTTGCAATGTATGACTGGAAACAGGATGTGACTTTTGTGGGGCTTCCCAGAAAGAATGGGAATGTTTTATTTCTCTGGTGGACATGGTTGGGATGGAATTAATTTTCTTTAAAGCAGCCTATATGGTGCTGCATTTTGGATTTGTGATGAAAACATTGCTGATAACACACAAATATTTTAGCTACTGCTGAACAATGCTTGTACAGTGTCATATAAAGTCATGTTCAGCAATAAAACTGAAGAGAAGTTTTTCCAAAGTAGACATTGTTCAGACTAGCTGGATATTGGTCTGTTTGCGGGAGGTGGTGAGCAATTGCATCACTTGATTTTCTTTTTTTTTTTTTACTCTATTGAAAAAGTATTTATTGTGACCCACAAGGATTTTCTTGCTCTAGCCCTTCTGATTATGCTCTTCATCCTTCTGGGGAGAGAGTGACTGACTGACTGACTGACTGAGTGGAAACTTAGCTACCACGGGGCCATCCCATCACAATTTCTACTTAGGATTGCTGATAAATACTGAATGAGAAGTGAGCACTATTATCTGAATATTTTTATTTTTATGTTCTGCTTCCTAATTTGCGTATTCTGAAACAGCTCACTTCCTCAACCGCATGTAATGCTGAAGAGAGGGACTAGGAACCTCTACTGCTGGGAAAAGAAGATTCTCAGCTATAACATTTTAATTTGTCCAAGAGAGGTGTCCAGAAGAACCCCATTGTAGGATGGTCCAGGAAGTGGACCACAGCATAAGCCTAGCTGCATGCTGGAGAAATGCTGAAATTGTAAGCAGCAAACTGGGAGTGAATATGGAGCGTATAATAGTAGCTAATAGTATCTTTTGGGGAAAACTCCGTATTTCTGCCTTTGCCTTTACTATTTTGATCACTAGAATTTGCAGAGATCACTGTTATAAAGGTAATGGTAGTAGCCACTAACGTGCATTTGTTTCTGGAAGCTGGCTTGGTATCTCAGTAGAGCTGAAAACAGAAGGTATGTGAGGACATCGTCTGTCTCTTTTTGCTCACAACTTACAGAGCGAGGCTAGGCTTGGATTCAAATGAACATAAGTATCTGAAAAACACAAGATGCGACATAAAACGTTCCATATACTCAGTAGTATTCTGTGCCCTTAAGACAGAGAGTCTGGGAAGTTCCCTGAACTGTTCCTCCACATATGAATGAAAGCTTTGTGTAGAAATATTGAGAAGTTGTTTCTTTATGGTAGCTTCTCAAGAAACGTTTCGGAAGTGTTGGATATCTTTCAGCTCATCATTGTATAGCACTATTTTTACAGGAATTCCAGCTTGCTGTAGGGAAGGAAGAGCTAACCATCACTGGTAGCATCGATAGATATTGAAAATGAAGCTAGAAAAATAAATGTCATGGCCAAGGTCAAACAGGAAAGAGTGGTAGAATTGGGATTTAAACCCACTTCTCTCCCAGGTGTCTTAACACAGAACTAATCTTCCATTCTTTGTCTTAAAGGTAATTTATTTTGTAAGTCAAATTCTTGGTATATTACTCCTAAGAAGTAGCAGGGTAATAAAGATAATTAAGCAGATGTTCGAATCACTAAATGAGTGTCATTTTTTGTTTGAAGGCTATCCCAACATGAACTCAAATTTTAGTCTCTTGTGAAAATGTCTGATATAATGCTGAGTTTTAATAGAGTACCAGAGAGAAGAATATTTAGCTACCTTCAATGTGTTCAGCTATTTGATTAATTGAAGGGCTCAGCAGTCAGCGGACATCTCATTAGCCAATTCACGTAGGCATGCTGTGACTATTTTGGATCACATATCCACAATTCAAATTGACAGTAAAAGTCCAATTAAAAAGTAAATGTATTTTCATACATTGTAGCACTGGTGTTGTCATGTACCTTGGATTTTTTCCTTTTATATCATTTCCAATTACTCATGTTAATGATGTGCTCCAGCATGTGAGAAACTAATGTTCTTATTTGAAGCTCTGCTTAAAGAAATTGTCAGGCAACCTTTCCCATACTGTTCTGCTCAGCTGCTGCAAAGTTGTGTACTTTGACTATATGTGCAGAGGTTATTGTACCAGATGGTGTGGTTGTTTCTAGGATGTGAAAAACCACACAGAGACCCCTGAAATATATCCCTTATGTCATAAAACATCACTTTAACTGGCTTTTCAGAGATGAGACTTATAGGTAAATTAAGGTGCAGAGAGCCAATGTATCTTACATTGAATATCAGAAGGTCAGTTGATAAGTTTCCAAAGGCATTCAATTGATCTTCAGTATTAGACTATCTAGCAGTGTTCTTTATTGACATTAGTTTCCTGCTTTAATCTATTGTTTTAAAGCCAGAATGTTAATTTGTCCATCAAAATCATGGTCTAAGTCTCTACATTTATTTTTTTATTCATTATGCATAGAGATTGTAGAATGTATTTGCTAGTACTTCAAACTAGATAAGATTATACAGCTCTACCAAAGTAATACAAAGCTTCCACAAATATAGGTTTATTCTGAATTACATCAGAACCAAAGCAAAGAATTACAAAGTTGTGTTTGGTTTCCTATCTACCCTCTCCCCCATTCTTCAAGAAAACAAACTAAAGAGAATTTTTCCTAATGGTTTAGCTCTATAAACATTCCTTGATTTATATGAAGCAAATTTTGGTGCTGGAACAAGGGAGTGGGCAGGAGAGGGGATTCTTTCAAATGTAATCATCAATTCTGTTGATTGAAATATTTTATGAGTCTGAAAGTCCCCCACACCCCCAGTAAAAACATGCAGAGGAGGTGCAACATACTTCCAGTGCCAGTGAGCTCTGCTAACTGGTGTAGGTTGGGGAAATTTAGGATTCTACAAATCTGTTTCTGTATAAATCAAGGGAAGCCTTTGACGTCACTGACCTGCAGGTGAGTTCTTGGTCACCATGAATGGGCTTTGTAAGCCATACATGAGATCCCTTTTCTCCCTGGGTGCTTGTGTTTTACCATGCAGCAGCTGAGCTTCAGTATACCAGTGAATTCAGTGTTGTGTAGGAGCCCTTCTTGCTCCGACCACAAACAATGTCTGTGAGTATGTATATTCTGCATTATTTTTTCCACATACATACATTTCCTTTTCTCCAAAGGCTCTCTGAACTGCATGTAGACATGCCTGTGTATTTGGCTCCAAAAACATCCACAACAGTGGCATGCCAGGCAGGTCAGCAATGAATCTGGGTGGGCCAAGTCACAGCCCCTTGTGGCATATAAATTCCTTATATTTCAGTGAAAAGCCACTAATATCTGATGTAAACTTCAGATCCCAGAAACTAGTGCAGATCCCACTCAATGTGGGAACTTGAGCATTCACTTCAGCCTGTGCATTGTACAGGGAGAGAAAAAGGAACAGAAAAGATTTGCCAGTGACTGTAGACCTACATTTGCAAGCTTTTCCCATTCTGTTCTGGAATTCAAGCTTTTTCTCCTCTGACAGGTTGTAAGTGTGTATAATTCAAGATCCTTACATTTAGATGTTGGCAACATGGTTGCTACTTCAATATTTTTGATGTTTCATGGTCAGCTTCTTTCATCTTTAGCATACTTCAATTAGTGGCAAAGCCAGCACATAAGTGCTTTGAGTAGAAGCGTTTCATTTGTAAATCCCCCCACAACGAGGAAATGAACATGGTTTCTGTGAACAGAGTTTAATGAGAAGCAGCAGACTGATCCATTCACATTGGCACAGACTTCTCAAGTTCATAATTCAGTGCCTAAAACTAGCATTTTGCTAACTAACTTGCTATATGGATTAAATGAAAAGGTTATTTTGATTAACATTTGTCATTTGTCATTTTGTCAGGTGAACTGAGAAAACATAATTTTAATTCTACAAACGTTTATCTTTATTATCATCTCAAAACTTACCAGAGGGTTACTTTATTTTTCTATTCCACATAAAAACACCTTGTTGTTTTGAGAACATTGACTAGTCAGTCATTTGTGTCTACCCAGTATTCATTTAAGAATGATTTATTCATTCTGATTAGTAATCAGATCTGGGAAAGCGACATAAAAAAAATGTAAAAATATTCCTCTGTCTCTGAATTATTTCTTGCTTTTAAGGCAGAGAAAAAGTAAAACAGGTCATCAAGAAATTAGATACATAAAGATGAGAGGTGAGATAATGAGCTCATTTGCATTGCATTCAGGGTTTGTTTTGAACTTCAAAACATGAGATCATAAACCAGTCAACATTTAAATACTGCCAGCTATATGAAAGGCTAAATCAAAAATGGGCTTTGTGGTTTTTTTTTTATCCTCTAACAATTATTCTCTAACTGGATGTTTTCTGTCTTTGCTTTGGTGATCTCTGAATGTAAAGTTCTGTCATCTATTCTTTATTTCTTTTTTAAAAAACAAATGAACAACCCAAACTCCATAAATAAATTCTGAACTCTACTGTAAATAGTATTTAGTGGACAGTAGAAGAATAGAAGGTGTATTAGAAGTGCAGGTGTTGGGTTATTCAGAGAAGCTCTCCTTTAAAATTATTTAGGTGCTGGTATGGTTCAGAACTTGACTTTGGACAAATGAAATTTGCTCTACATAACAAATAAACAAAGCTAAGGTAACGGACCTCAAATACAGTTTTCCTGTATTTGAAGATATTTTATAGAAGATATTTTATAGGCCTTCCACAGTAGTGCTTATATCTAGTCATTTTACAGATATACTACCTCGACTTCTGCAAGGGCAGAAGGAAAAGGAAGGGTTTCTTTTCTATATTGGGGCTTTGCAATCTGCCATAGGGTGGTGGAGAATAGACAGGACAGGCTTGTTCCTTTCCCTGTTGCAGGAATAAGCCAAAGGACAATCTAAGCTTGCTGTTAAGATGGTGGAGCATTTGTTAGAATGTATGTTAAGGTGTTGCCAGTAAGATTTCAATCTTTATCTTTCCATTCCTTGCCCATTTAATTTCTTTGTAGAGAATAAGTTGCTTCTCCGTGTTTTACTGGTTAGATTACTTCTCATATCCTTGGTAAGTCTGGACATGGGTTGTACATCTCTTAATTCCCCTTTTCCAATCACGTGGATGAAGCCTTCTTGCTCTTCTCACAGCAGAGAAATTCATATTCTGAGCAGAACCAGGCAAGAACCTAAGGATTTGTCAGGAGTTTCCTTTCCTCCCTTTCCCTGCACAGCCAGAAAAGGCTGTGACAATTTTAGCCTGCTGTGATAAATGATAGCTCAACTGGCTCATTGTTATAGTGGAGGAGGGAGCTTAAAGACATAAGAGGATAACCTTTCAGGGATGCACAAATTTGTTCAAATAAATAACATCAGGAAAGGGCACCATATTTTTCCTTATTTTTTTTCTTCCTAGTGTCTGAAACTAACTCATGCCCTAGCTACCACGGTACTGTAAAGTCATTTGATTTTCCATTATCTAGATTATCTGATCAAATTTGGTCCAGGATGTCACTTGGCCCAATCTTCTGTAAATTAGATGTGCTTGACTAGGACTACTGTCATATACTCCGTAACCATAAAAGGAAACACAAGCTTTGCCAGTATAAAAATGGAGACAGAGACAAAAAGCAAAGTGATGTGAGTAAAAAGCAGTTCAGGTGTCTTTTTGCAGAAAGCCTAACTGAGTCTCTAGTCAGCCTCACTGATAAAGCTGCTATTCCTGCTTGCAATCTATTTTCCACTGAATATAATCAGCAAAACAAACACAAAATAATCTTGTTAGTTGCAGACTGCTGTGTTGGCACCTGAACAGCACCTAATGTGCCAGCTGCTGCTTTGTTTTGGTTTGTTTGTTTGTTTGTTTCTTGCTGTATTAATGGATTTTACATCACTTTTATTATCCAGTGAAAATATAAAAAAGACCATTCAGGTTGTGTGGATGCCAATGTGGTTTTGTGGAGAAATTTGGCTGCATAGCATCCATTTTTGGAATTGGTGATCATTGTATATTTCCACTTGATTACACATGTACAAAATCTGTGGCCTGTTAAGTGCTTTGAGTGGTCGTGAGGGATCCACTCTGGGTTTTGTAAGGGTACCTGTACAGTGTACACCATATCACTTTACAGCAGGTACTCTGCTGAATTGCTGCCATCACCCTGAACAATCATCCAATGCCTCTCTTAATCCTATCACTCTTTCCCCAAGAAAGACTGGTTTCAAACATGCAAAAAATTATTGCGGTAAGATGAAAGAAAGAGAAAGGTATGAGATTTTTATTTGCATCAGCATTTCAGATAATTTTCTTTTGGTTTGCTTTCACCTCCTCAATGGGCTTTCTGAGATATATTAACATTCTTCATTCCTGGACAATGAAAATAGTATGAGAAAATAAAATATTATATAATTTTGACCCTTAAGAGACTAATCAGAAAAAATACTAATAAATGTGAAAGCTGAGAAATTAAGGGTTTTGCTAAATTTAGTGGGATAGGCATAGTTTACAGATCATATGTTTTCCCAGGTAAAATCAGTGGTAATTTCAGAAGCAGGTAAGGGATCAATTTTAGGACTTGGAAGAATTTTTTGATAGTTGTGGAGAAGAAAATCTCAGATACCCAAACAGTAGTTATGGCCTTTGTGAACAAAATCACTATTGCTTACCAAATAATTCTCATAACGCTCACATACATGATAAGCATAGATCTTCACCTACCTTTTAGCATTTACAGTGTCTGTAGGGGTTTTAAAAATCATAGCACAGTAATTTAGATGGGAAAATTTGATTTATTTTTATTTCGTATATTGCCCAGAGGCCTTCCCTCAAGTAATAATCAATTTCATATTTCTGATAAAAGCTTCATGCAGTATTTATGGTCTTTAAAGTGTTTTAGATTGAGAGCGCTTATGAAATACTTTGGAAAAATCCTTGTTTAGAAATGTTGGGATAACAATCATCCATTAAACCAATAACAGTATTAAAACAACAGCATAACATTAATATTGTTTTTCTGTCTTCTAGCCTAAGTCATAAAATTTAACCAAAGCAATCCCAAATCTCTCATTCTCCATTTTT
>JAOTQP010001286.1:25822960-25863122 GCA_026413545.1 Cichladusa arquata
TATGAAATATATTTCAGGAATAAATTTCAGACAAGTAATTTATGAGGTGATTAAACATGATCAGTAGCATAAATAAATATATATGGAGCACAAAAATATAGACAAAGCTATGCCAAGAGAGACAAACAAATAGGCTTTTGGGTGCATACACGTGCATGGCTTTTTGATATAACAAGACACGGTGCTTTTATAATCATTAGTATCCATGTTTACCACTTGCTTGCTTTCCAGTCTGCATGGTTTATTGCATATTATAATTTGAAAATACTATGTTACCAGGGTAATGAACAATAAAAAAAATTGCAATTCATCCTAATAAGCTTGAATGGTAACTCATATGCCTTGGACATTTCTAGCCAGGCATAATTTATCCACATCTTTGGCTGTGAAACATTGTGGATCTTCTTAACTGAGTCCCTGACAGATGGTTTAAGCTTTTTCAGGACTACATTTCCAATCACTTTGCCCATATTGCAAAATTGGCCTTGAAAAAGGGTAAAGAGTTGTTATGCTGCATTAACATCTCTTATGAATTGCTTGCTGTGAAGGACATGAAAAAGAAGGAAATCAGAAAAGCAATGTTTTAAAAATAGACTTTTGAAAGTTTCAAATGTTGGATAGGATGATGATCTAATTTATGTCCCTCACCTCAATTAGAATGTGAATATGGTCACATTATGTGTGATAATGAAAACACAACCTGTTACCTTGTTTCATAAATGATTCAGATGGCATCCATAGTACAAGAAGTGTAAAAAGTGCTGTAATTAGAAGGACTTCTTATAGTCTTAAGCCCTGCTGATGGATAGCACAATTAACTGCTATTAGATGAACTGGGATTTCTGTGGCACTCTCAAGATTTTTGCTACTCTGAGTGGAAAAGCTCAAATATCTGCATTCATTTCTGCATGAAACATGGATTGATCGCATGTACGTTGCCAAATTTTCATTTTCTTTTGCAGCTTCAGCTGACTGGCTTCTTCATATAAACTGCTGTTCTTTTCTTCTTGCCGCCTTTTAGTTTATGATAAAAATCAATGAAAGCTGAAACCTTCCACAGTCATCTATAAAATGCAATTACTGTATACAACACACAGTAAAGCTCCTGTGGTGTATATGTTGAGACATAATTTATGCCACTTACCTCCAGAGAGGTATTGATCCTACTCTGTGAATATTTTACAAAAGGGCTGTTGAATGCAGGCTCAAGGAAATATGTGGTTATTGGGACTGATCTGTAATTTGATTAATAATGACCTAATTCTTGAACTCTGTTCCTTACTGCACTGTTTTGTGTGACTGCACCTTTTATTCTTGAATACTGCCCCTGCTGATCCCCTCCAGAGACCCATCCTTCCTTGCTACCCCTCAGAAACATGGTGGTATCTGTGATCCACACCAAAAGATCCATAGGAAAAAGCTGAAGTGACCTGACAGATTTAGTTTTTATTTCTTAAATGGCTTGTAATCTCTCCTAACCTTGAAAGTGGTGGTTGTCCAGCAAAGACTTCACCCATTCTGTGATGAGTTCCAGTTCTTTAGTTTCCTGCTGTGTATAGGAAGGAAAAGCAATTCTGAACAAAGAGTACACCAGGAATTCTCCAATATAGTAAAAACTCAATAATTTAATTTAACTCATGGTTTTGAGACCTAACATATAACTTATAGAGTTCTAGAATCATTTAGATTAGAAAAGACCTTTAAGATCACCACATCCAACCATTACCTTAACACTGCCAAGGCCACCACTAGAACATATATTAAATGCCACATCTGTCTTTTAAATACCCCCAGGGATAGTGACTTAGCTGCTTCCTTGGGTAGCCTGTTCCAATGCTCAACGACTCCTTCAGTGGGGAAGTTTTTCCTAAAATCCTACATAAACCTCCCCTGACACAACCTAAAGCAATTTCCTCTTGTTCTGTCCCTCGTTACTTGGGAGACCACCTGGCTTCACCTCCTTTCAGGTGTTGTAGACAGTGATGAGGTTTCCCCTGGACCTTCTCCTCTCCAGCCTGAACACCACGAGCTCCCTCAGCTGCTCCTCATCATACTCATGTTCCAGACCCTTCACCAGCTCTGTTGCCCTTCTCTGGACACATTCTAGCACCTCAGTTTCTTTCTTGTACTGTGGGGCCCAAAACTGAACATGGGTTTGAGGTTCAGCCTCATCAGTTCCAAGCACAGGGAGATGATCACTGCCTTGGTGCTGCTGGCCATACTAATTCTGGCACAAGCCAAGATGATTCTTGCCCACCTGGGCATCCTGCTGGCTCATGTTCAACTGGCAGTAGACCAGCCCGCAGCCTGTAGTGCTCCATGGGGTTGTTGTGACCAAAATGCAGGACTTGGAACATTTCCTTTTTGAATGCCATACCATTAATCCTTGACACATCAATCCAGCCTGCCCAGATCACTTTGCAGAGCCTTTCTGCCTTCCAGCAGACCAGCATTCCCACCCAGCTTGATGTCACCTGCAAACTGTCTGGAGGCAAACCCGATTTAACTCCATTCACCACCACACTTTGGGCTGAGCCTTTTTATAACACAGTGAACAGTGCACCCATCCAAGCAATGAAATGCCAGGAAAACCTTTCAAGAATGATATAAAACAGAAAGTGGGGGAATTTGTGTAAACCTTTCAGTGTTCTGGTGTTGGGTAATATTTGCATAGCAAAATAATGAGAAAAAAAACACTTCTGCAAGAATAAACCTCTGTTACTCAGAGTCTCAGACCCTTGTCTCAGGTAAATTCCTCAAATAAAGAGTTGTTGAGTGGTGTCTCTGACACAGTTTCCGTTTCAAAGTCCGCATTCCTTAAGATGCTACAATAATGTTAGCAATTTTCTATATGGTTTGTAAAAATCGTGTATTCATAGAATGAGAGTTCAGGAGAGTTTAATTCACTTTGGGCAGAGACCTGGGTAGGAGGTAAACTTCTCTATTATATTATTACAGTAAATAGTTCAACCTTGTTCTGACATAAATGTTCTGGTTTGGGATTTGACAGAAGTTAATTGTCTATTGTGATTGCATTGTAGTTGTTGAGTATTACAATGGGGCCTGATGAAATAATATCTATTGAAAATGAGAGAAATTGCCTGTTAAGTAATGCTCAAAGCATATTTATGGCCCAGATTGACCTAAACGAAATCGAAGTAGAAATACACATGATAAGGGACATTTTTCTCTTCATCTATTTATTGGTGGGGTTTTCAACAAAGCATAAGCTCATATCATCAGTTCTGGAAAACTTGAAGTGGTGCTTGAGTAACAACAGAATGAAAAGTAAACTAAACCTCATCATACATACAGAAAAAACCCCAAACCACCAAAAACCCCCAAAACTTGGGCTAAGGAATCAAAACCAGAAACTGAAGTTCATCTTACAATGCCTTTTATTTTGCCAATCATATTATGAAAACTTAGTCTCAGTGAAGTAAGCACCAGTGTCTTTGTGCATTCCTCCAAGCAAGGATTACCTCTGTGAGTTGTGCAGACAGCAATGTTGCCTGCTTGGGCAAAATCTCATCATGGCCTTCTGCATTGGTTTTTCCATCTATGAGATGCTTTGTATCTTTGCTTAAAGATAAAAATCAAAATTGCTTTGAAAAGTATCTGTTGAGACTGTGAAGCTTGACTGTGCATTTAATAAGAGATAAAAGAGTCATCACTACATTGGTAAGCAATTAAACTCTTCTAATTTCTTTGCTGACTTAAGTTGTTTTTTCTTGCAATGTATTTTGTAAAGCTTTTCCACTCCAGGAAGGAAAACGTCCTTTTGATATTGAGATGATGTGAATAATGAGTAAAATGCCTGACACAGAGTGGTAGTCCAGCCCAGATACAGCATGGAAGTCCAATCCATACAGTCAAATCCAACTGGAAAGTTCTTAGACCATAAGTGAGCCTGACTTTTTGTTCGAAAAACAGGGAGGAAGAATAGTGAAGTGAACATTTTTAGAACTTAGCCACTGTATCTGGGAATTTGTAAAAAGAACTTATTTGGTAAGCTGGAAAAATCAAGTTTTGGAAATTACTAAGGAAGTAAGGAAACCTGGTTGACAGATGGTCACAGATTGACCAACATATCTCAATATGATTTAGCCATGAAAAAGATCAAATGTTCCTAAGGCAAGTCAGGTAAGGTACTTCTAGTGAGGTGGAAAATTATATTATTGGTATTTTATCTGGAAAATTATGTGCAATTCTAGTAACTCATACTCAAGGAAGAAATAAATGACTGGGAAATTCCAGGCTATTTTTTTTTTTTTTTGAGAGGAGACTAAAAGATGGCTTAGGTTAGGCCTAGGAGAAAGGGGTTATGTTTAATATAACTGCTCTGTTTAATATATCCTGGGGTAAGGGCAAAGGAAGTGAAAACACTTCCTTCAGCTGAACAACAATGTTGCCATAAGAATCAATGTGTTGTGATTGCCCATACTCAAATTCAGGCTAGAAATCGCCTAACAATCAGAGAAGTGGATCCTGGAGCATCTGACCAGCTGGAAGAGCTAAATGAAGACCTTAATTAGTATTAATATGGCTTTTGATCAGTTCTGAAAGACATGATGGGATGTGGTGCCTGTAGTAGCTTATCAGGATCCTTCTTTTGCAGCTATACTTTTTAACTCGTACAAATTAAAACCACCCATTGAAAGGGACTTGATGCTGCTGACTTCCATTTGATTGCAGAGTGGGGTTAAGTGTAGCAATACTTTACAATTAAAATGAAAATGATGCTTTGTAGAGCGTATAGGAGACTTTAAAAAACTAAATCCTAATTACAGCCATGGCTAGTAGATTCATATGAACTCACTCTCATTGGTGAAGGCCTAAGAGAGGGGTCAGGGATATGTGATTTTTCTGAAGCCAGAAATTAAACAAGAATAGTTTGAAGCTGAAATCTCTTGAGAATGTTAGATGAACTGGAGCACGACAAAATGCAACCATTTTGCAACTTTATCCTTGCTACACACACTGCCAAGGAGTGTAAGAGAGGGCAGAATGGAGGGTATGTAGTGAGATCCTATTTGGAAATTTCCTATTTTATTGAAGAATTATCAGGTGCCTGGTTGCCTCTGCCACCTTTCCAGTTTCTGTAAAAAAAATCAAACTTCCTGTACCTGCCCATGTAAATTCTAGTTTGCTAAGCAAAAGGCTCTATTATTGCACAGTAAGTGCTGAACACACTTTATATATCTGAGAAATTTGCTCTGAGTTTTCATTTGTATCTGAGTTCAGTAGGTATCAGCTGTGGCCAAGGTTGCTGTGATTCCAAAGCAAAGTTTGGTCTAGCTTGAATGTCCCAGAATGGATCAGACAATGCCGATGTTGTGTATCAATTTGATCAACAACTTATCAGACTCTGCCTGCTCACTGGCACATTGTCTTGTCTACAACTGAGATTCAATGTGTTGCTACAGGAATTCAATGTGATCTGCGGGGCTGTGACACTGGGAGAATGAACTTTCACATCTGTCCAGTGCCTGGTCTTGAGCAGATGAATACAATTCCTGATTGGGAAATTAAATCTCATGGGAAGAAATACTTTACCTACAACATATCAAATCTTCACAGAAACAGGGGATAGTTGTGTTGGTCTGTCATTGTCTCTCTACTTTCCCTTTTCCTGCTTCTTGACTATTACGTTGCATTCTGGCACAGGATTTGAATGACAGTGCTGGGAACTGTCCCAGGAGACAGAGTAACAGCCTCTGCAAGTCTGCTGTCTGACATGATTCCTTCCTGTACAGAGTAGCTCTGTAGGCAGTGCAGAGCTCTTGGGAGGCTTTGAATGAACTTTGCATCTTGAATTTACCTCGAAAAAAATTAACCCTATATTTGCATGTGAAATATTACATCAAAATGAAATAGATATGGAGTATACACTGCCTGCTTCACTGGTTCCATGTTTCCTCATGCATGTTTTGGGAGTTAGATTTCCGCTATTAAAACATACTAAGGCTTATTCATTTGAAATCTTGGTGTCAGACTGGACTTAGCTTAGTGATCTAAGAAGTGTCTGGAACCTTCTTTGAGCATTTATTTTTAAAATTCCATAGGCTGCACATTTGATGTAGAATTTAGTCCTTTGCAAGATTTCTTGTCCTTTCATGATCTTTATCTGCCAAATCCATTCATATTAATTTGTGTCCTATCCATTTCCATCTCCTATTTCAAGTACAGACTCTGGAATTAGAGTTTTCTAGTGCTTTATAAAAATTTGGGCTCCCTTCTTATGTTACATTGGTTCATCCAGACTTAGGGTACTGACATAGTCTGTTAGTTGTTATGCATCTACTGATGGGTGATAATTAAATTTTATTGCTTTCAATTGTGTGATGGTATGCAAGAAATCTTCTGTGAAAACTGGATCAGAAAAAATTTTTGCCCTGTTTATGAAGAAAAGGCTCAAACACAAGTGATTTGCACCTCTTCCAGCCACGTTGTGGCAATAACAAATCTCCAGATGTGTTTAGAATGGTATTAGTCCTGTGATTGTCTTGAATACAAGATGCAGCTCATTGGGTCTGTTTGCAAGTGTGGCAGCCACTATGAAGCATATTTTCTATTTTCAAGGTGGACTCAAAGGAGGGCAGGATGTGAAGGGGATTCCAGCAGCAGACTGGCCCTGCACCAACCTGAGGCTGCTATGCTGCTGGGATCAAAGCCAGGGCAGAGGCCAGAGGAGGGGCCAGTCACTGCTGCAGATGCCAGTGCTCAAGAAATATAATCTGGAAGTTAACAGCTGCCAAACTAGCCCTCAGAGTAGCCAAGCTGGTCGGCTTATTTTGGAAGAGATGACAGAAAGTGGCCAAAGGGACCAGTAGTGGCAATTCTCCAGCTACAGAACTGAAACAAAGCCAAATAAATACTGTGATTGTACTGGTCTTTTCAGAATAAGAGGCACTGTCAGCGGAATCCCAATTCAGACATTTTCTTTTGTTGCATCCACATCCTGGAGGATCTGCAATTAAATAGATTAAATGTATGAGCAAAATGGAATCTTCCCCCCACTTTTCTGACTCCATCCCAGTCCAGGGCAATGGCAAAATTAAAAATAGACACTGCAGTCCCTTCTCCAAATGTCATGATCCACAGAAGTAAAATGTTTTTCAAATTAGTAACTCAGCCTTATGTGTCAGTGGGGCACTGGCTGGATGGGTCACCCTCTTTAACAGGGACCCCACTTGGTATTACCCAGCCTAAGGCAGGAGTTGTTCAGAAGTAAATGGTGGTGGCTCAGCACCTGGAGTTCATATAAAGCACTGCTAATTCTTGCTGAGCTCCCTTTGGTCTGCTGCTGTGCCTGGTGCCCACAGCTGACCTGGCAGCCTCCACGCTGTGGCTGCAGGGCACCCTCCCTCACCTGCAGCACAGGAGGCCAAGGGCAGAGGTCTTCAGTCTGATCACCTCTGCTATAGAATACCTAGCTAATAACACTCCTGAACTGTGTTGTGGTCCCAAAGGGAATATTGATTCTGCCACCTAAACAAGCCGTCCTTTCTCAGGATTAGTCAGGTCTCTCTAAAAGCTCATGACACAGTTAAGGGTGAGACCTCATGCTAGGAACGAGGGCAAAAAGAGATGGAAAGAGTGAGAGACATTTGAAGTTAAAGAGACGGTATTTTTGAAGTAAGGAAAAAAACCTCTGGGAAGTAGACCAGGAGAAAAGTTTCATATTTGCAAAACAAATCTAGTGTGAAAGGAGATTGATTTCTGGGGGAAAGGCAATATGAAAGCTGTTACTAGAATTGACTTTTATTCTAGCACATCTGGAGAGATCCTTTTCACTTTATAAATTCAGGATGGACTATGTGGTAAATTACAGAATCACATGAGAGCTAAACAGATCATATTCCTATAGCCATCTTCTTCTATCACACAAGCTTTGTCAGGCAGTTCATCTTACAATTGAGCCATCATCTTAACACACTAAAATGTAGAAGGGGAATGTTTCCTGTTTCTGCTTCTAAATACAGAACTTACTCCATAGTGACCTCAACCATGTACTGAGAATGACCAAGTTGCACCCATACTTTTCTATGTGCAAATATGTAGCTTCAAAGTACTTTATGTCAAATCCTGGGTTACAAAGGGAGGAGTTGGATAGCTCAGATTCCCATCTGATGCAACCAGTGCCAGCCTGGGAAAAAATGAAATATGGCTAATGTTGTACACCTTAGGAGGCCAGGTGATTCATTGCCTAAACATACCTGCTTCCTTTCATTGACTACAAAGAGAGAGCACTATGATGGGTTGGTATAGCTGTTTACTTTATAGACATCTGTAGGAGGATCAGGTGACTCAGACTCAAAGGAGTCATTATAACTTGATGGGACTTTGGAGCTGAGACCCCAAATTATCAGCACAGTCACTTTTTAGGGCATGCCTACAGCTCAGTAAGCAAGAGACTTAGCTACTTTGAGACATTTTTCTCATTATCTGAAAAAGTGGAGAGCAAATTTTCCTGTCTGTATGTTTTACTTAGAGGGTAGCTGCACCCTGGTGTTCTTTGCTATAAAACACAGAAGAGAGGCATAAGGTGTTATTATTACAAATATTATTGCAGAATCTGATAAAACATGTCTGGAACCTATTCTTAAAAAATCCAATGATATGGATTTTGCGGTCTTTCCAGGCAATCTGTTCTGATGCTTTGCTCTCATCAAGTTAGAAAGTTTTTCTAATGCCTAGTCTAAAGTTTCCACATTCCATTATTTCTTGTTCTAATCCCTGTGGACATGGAGAACAATTGATTCCAATTCCTCAGCAGGGTACTGTTCAAGTCTGTTATGACATTCCCTCTTAAGTGTTTCACTCTCCAAGACAACTCTGGTTTTGTTCAATCTTTACTTGCAGCTCATTTTTTCCCAGTCCTCTAATCCACCTTGTTTCTCTGCCTGGACTTCTGCAAGAAGTTCACATCTCTTTTAAAGCAAGTGCCTAAAGGTGCATACAGTACTCTAGCTGCTTACTGATTCTGGAGTAACTACAGGCAAATCTTATACATGATACTGCCCATATAACCTCTGCAATAATTTTTGAAGAGAGGTGAGACTGTTTGTTTCTGTTCAGCTTGTGATCTCCCATAGGCCACAAACTATTTCCTACAGACTCATTTTCTATCTTCTATTTGTACAGTTGATTACTCTACATAACTGTAGCACTTTCACTTGTCCTTACAGAATTGCATCCTATTGATTTCAAACCACTTCTTCAAATAGCCAAGTTCATTTTTATTAGTGAAAAATGAGGTCTCCTACCTCAGAGCCTCTCTGTGTTCAGTATGGTAACACAGAACAGGATCACAGGTTTTCCTCTGCTTTTGTTCTTATGGGGTGGCAAGGCACAATGGCCACAACTCTGCTGACATTAGTCTAAGCTTTGGGATAAGAAGCAATAAACATCCTTTGTTACTGTGGAGCCTGAAAGTAAGACAAATTTATCCTACTGTTAGCAAGTGTTTTCCAATGCTTCACATACAGTTCCTTATTCCATCACATGTATTAAAAAGAAGAGGGAGAAAAATATACTCTTAGTCCTCAGCAAGAGGACCTTTGTTTTAGGTACTGCATTCAAGTGAATCAGTAAATTATTCCTGCTCTGCAAAATTTGTAACCCAAACACAATAAACTAGAGATAGAGGCAAGGCCTTTACATGTAATGAAAGGTGGCAAATTTTATGTTCATTTTTGGCACTCTACAGGAAAGATTTTAGTGTGTTGATGAGAGAAATGGAATGCAAAAATGTAGGGGAGATGTGCACTGAAGTAGGGCTAAATGAAGGGGACCCAGCATGCTAAGGGTAATGTAGTGGGAATGAAGCTAAAAGGAGAAGATTCTGGGAGGAGACTAAAAAAGAGTCAAAGACAAGCCAAGAAATTCCAAACTATGTATAACATAGTCTGTCTTCCAAGAGGTCCCCATTTTGTCACTGTCAAAAAACATGTCTCTAGCTGAACAAACACTAGAATTTGTCTTTAGAGCCACAGAGTGGGAAAGGAGCATGTAGAGGAATGGGAAGGAGCGTTTTGTCAAGATTCTCTGTGTGGATACGAGGGTGTGTGTCTCAAGCACAGTTCAGGGAAGTGCTAAGAGAAGAGGTGGCACCTTTGAAGCTATGTTCCACCTTGAGTGACATGTCTGTCATTGTGTAGCAGGCCCTCCACAAAAGAAATGCATCCTGTAGACTGGAAGAGGATGATGACACAATTGTATTTTTTACCTGCTCCAAGGACACTGCCTTCAGGAACACTTGCTGTGATGCTCTTCCATGCTGAGTTCAAAGCATACTCCTTCTGTGCACCTTTAAAACTCTCCACTTCAGAAAATTGCAGTCTATTTTCAGTTGCTGACTGGTTCACTGTGAATCAAAATGGGGTGTTCAGAAGGGTGAAATCAGAACCATTTATAATCCAAGTTCTTTCTTTGTTTTTTCATTTCTTCTTCTTCCCCTCTCTCCTCCCTGACATAATTGGGGCACATTAGCTTCACTGTCTCAGTTCATTAGGTCATTTCTGAAAATTGAAAATCACAGTTTTGTGTTTGTTGGTGTCTTTTTATTTGTAGGAAATAATTTGCAGTGAAACTACTTCTAAATATCCTACTGTGTAGAAGACTCCAGAGCTGTTTGCTTATACTTAATCAGAAGAACTGCTGGAAATAATAGCTCTGAGTTAGGGAATGATGTTGCCCAAGGACTCTAGCTTTGATAATTAAAAATGCCAGTACCTCATGATGCTGAAAATCCTCAGTTCTTGTGGACTGCAGAGGATCCTCAGCTCATTGCAACCTCACCACCTAATTCTGAAGTAAGGAAGTAAGCTTTTGAGAACATGCATAGGGCAAGTTTATCTCTGCTGCAGTACCAAAAACCAATGCAAGTAGAGATGAATGGCATCTATGGGATAACCAAGGGTAGTTTTCTTTAACTATATTTAACTGATGTCTCTTTAGTCTATGATATTTACAACAGCTAATATCTGGTCTTTTTCTATTTACAACTGACAGAAATTGAAAAGATTCAGAAACTGAAAAATTAAAAGGATGACCTGTAAAGAAAACAACTTTCAGTTTACTTAAGAGATGTTTTTATTGGATCTTTACATCACCTTTACAAAGGAAGGAAAAATTCAGGATTATCTCTACAGGAGAGAAACAAATATTCTAGAAGATTACTGGTAAATGAGAAATCTCTTCATTTTGCCTTTCACAGCCTTTTTGTCTCAGCATCACTTTACCCTTTTCTTTCTTTTTCATTTCCTTCATCCTTTTTCCTGTCAATAATATCCTTTCCCTCATTTTTCCAAATAACATTTTAAAATGTCAGCCTTACCTATGGCAATTGTAAACCAGTTCATTCTATCTTTAATCGTGCCTTTGAGTCCAGAGGAACTTTCCTTGCCCATTTTTCCTGCTTGTTTAAACATATTCCCAAACAGTCACCATGAGAGGCTGTAAGATGTATCTGACAAGCCTTTAACTAGGGCTTGCAACTGGAGAAACTACCCTGAAGTTTCAATGTGCAGAACATTTTTGCAGAATATTTGCTTTATATTCTAATGTCAGCCCTTGGCTTACTTCTAAGACTGACTACAGCCTGAGTGGGAACTGTGTTTGATTGTTAAATATGGCTTTGAAGGTAAACACTTTCATTAGGACTTCTGTAATGGACTTGGAAATCTTTTAATCCAAAGTTTTTTTCCTAGAACGATTAGCTGCCTGTGCTCTGGCCTGAGGGAAACTGTCACAAGGGAAAATAATATGAAAAATTGATGTAAATGGAGAACTGTGCCACTGCCACTTAAAATTCAGTTCCTTGTCTGTGATGTTTTCAGAAAATACAAAACCATTTCTGTATGCAAAAAAAAAAAAGAAAAAAAAAAAAAAGAAAATTACAAACCATACCAGTGATAATGTATTGCAATTTCCTAAAAAAAAGATTTTGGAAAAACAATTTACACATTTTGCTTGCTCATTCATTGTCATTAGTTTTCTGTGGAAATATTCCATGATGACAGCAGTTCAGACTGGAACAGGTGGCAATATTTTTACTCCTCTAACACCAGGAGCTGGAGTTGTCAGTGGGAAATTCATGTATTAGTCTGAATAAGGCTTTTTCTGGGTAGGTGATGGTTGGGAAGGTATGTGCAACAGGTGTGAAGATGGAATATAAGTAAAGTTCTGGGAAGACCTGAGAGACCCTTCTGGCCAGATTCTGAACTTTTACCGATGAATTTGACAGTGGGAAGGGAAATGAATCTTTTACAAATAAAAATTATATTATCAAGAGAAAGATGCCCCTCTAAGCAACAGCTTCATAAAATGTACCCCAACTTATCAACTTATGTGCAGCACAGGATGAGTACTCGAAATCTCAGAATTGTAATAGGAAAACACAAGTAAAGATGAGGATTAAAATATACTTAGAAACTGTAGGAAGTTTTGCAGAAAAAAAGCCCTCTACAGAAAATGATTCTTCCTTTTTCTAACAGGGAAAAACTGCTATCTCAGAGAAATGAAAATATTTAGGGAAATTATATAAAGCAAGAGCAGAAGGCTGGCAGGTGCTAAAGAGTATTCAGGTCAGACAATGACATCTACCAAAGACATCAGTCCTACAAGATAAGGAAAATTACAATTGAACTGTGGGAGGAGCAGATGCTGCTCACAAAGGAGTATCCTGAAAACTTAATGGCATATCAAAACAAAAAGCTAAATAAAAAGGCGAAATATTAAACAAAACTTATATGTCTCAGTGAAAGGCTAAAAAGGTTAGGAAGGTGAACTTGATTATTTGGTAATGTGGCTAGAAGCCTTTTATAACCTGGAAGAATGAAAGATAGACTATTGACTATTCATAACGAGTAGATTTAAGTCATTGAATGGTTGAGTAGTACACCTAAATTATTTTATATTCTTCAAAGAAGCACACTTTCTTAATACATGGAAATGCCTGCACAAGTACTGTATGTATTTCACAGATTATGACATTTATTTCATTACCAGTGTCCTGACCAAACTATTTTCCATGAAAAAACCCTAAGGAGATCAATAAGATATAAGATATCAGCTGGTTAAAGACTCCAAAAGGGGTGACTGAGTATCTGTCCCTAAGCTACAATGAATAAATAATACTCTTTTTGTAACATACAAGGCAGTCCAATTGGAAACAGCTGAAATGCCAGATGTGACATTGATATAATTAAGCCCTCTCTATTAAGTGACCGTGGAGTTGGAAGTACAGTATTGGAGGCTACTTTGGACAGCTCACTATAAATCTCTGAAGCAATTTGCAAAGAGCAATACTGTAACACAGAAAAAAAGGAAAGATATAGTACCATCACTTTATTAACTCCATACTCCAGCTGAAGCCATATACATATAAATGAGAAGAGGCCAACAGGTACATGGCAAAAAACATAGAAGCATGAAGCAATTTTAATCTGAAGAAAGAGATGAAGTAACGAATTTTAGAAAAGAAAAAAAGACACAATGAAGGTATACAAGGTAGTGAATATTAATAAGAAGCTAAATCTGAAGCTTCTATTTACTTTCTGGAGATTTCATCAAAAAGGGACTTTGGTTTGAAATTGAAAGCCTCCATAATTAAAACTGATAAAAGGAAATACATTTAAAGATAATACTTAATTAACCTGTGGCATTTATGTAGACAATGCAAATATCCTCAAGCCATTAAATAGGAAACAACAAACAAAAAAATAATCAGTAACTTAAGCCCTCAGATCTCAGCATGTTTGCTAACCTGGAAAAAAAAATGCCTGTGTGCAAAAAAATACCACTTATTAATTTGGTTTTTCACTTTCTCTCATGCACTGGTTATTGTCTTGGTTACCAGAGCATCTGTGTGTCATTTGTTTTAGAAAAGAGGTGAAAAGATAGATGCAAAAATACCCCTTGCAAAGTGGCAAGTAAGTACTTTGACTTCCCAGATGATCTCTGAGATCTCAGATTTAAAATCTTCTAGATAGAATATTTTTAAAACCCTTCTAAAATATTATGGGAGAATTAATGTGTATTTTCATATAATAATAATAATGATATATAATTATAATAATAATAATTTTCTGTCGAAAAATAAGTGACCAAAAATAGGTAGTAGTAGGCTTGTATCTTACTTTCATAATTTGTATATGTGGTGAGGGATGGAATGGAAACAGAAAATCTTATGTGTATTTTATTATTTATTTGGGAAATGGGCCAACATGACAAAGAGAGGAAGTGATGGCCCTGAACCATCTTCCCTGAATCATTGTGTGAGGTTTTGAGGTTGCAGCTCCTGATTAGGATGGCTTGCTGGGCTGGTGTGGTTGAAGCATACCAATAAGAGGCAGGAAGGTGATGTGATTAGTATCTTATCAGTCTGTCCTTGAATCCTCCATGCTTGTGACTTTGTCTGCATTCACATAGACTGGCTGGGAAAGTGTGTGATTACAGCAGAAGTCCATCAGGGAGAGGACTCGTTTCAAGTGCAACACCAGGGCACTCTAACTGCTCTGCTTTTGTGCCCCATGATTAATTTCCTGGTAATCTCTTTTCAGGGTACCTGCTGGCAATGGCTTATTTGCATGTCTCTTAAGGGCATTTAGGGTTAAGACTGCATTTTAAATAAATTTTTTTAAAAGACCAGGTTAATTTTCCATATCCAAAACCAGATTGCCTTTTTCATGGAGATATACATATATATATAACAGTTCTTTCAGATTTGGTTCACACTCTGAAAACTTATTCGAGAGATCACACATAATGCACCTTAAAATCAAAGGTCAGCATTTGGCTCTGTGAGGGTACTCAGAGGATGAGGAAAGTAGAGGAGCTTGTGGCCACCTCAGGTGTTGTGGAGTGGCAAGCACTGGGGTCTACTATACAGGAATGAACTATCTGGAGGTGGGGAAGCCTTAGTTGTTCCTCAGATAGAACTAGTTTGCAAACTGTAGCTGACAGGAGATATGTGTGGGGAGGGAGGAGAGGGGAAACAGTAATCTGCATATGCTGAAAACTGTCATCCCTGAGATGGAAAAGGGCTTAGAAAGGGAGCTGTGATTCTTAGGCAACACTGTAGTGGAAATAAAGTAGCCAAGATTTTCCCATCCACTGACAATGAGAGGAAATTCTCAGTTATTTATTAGCAGAGAGAGTATTTTTTCTTATGAAAACATTTTTTTCAGTGCATTCTCTGCATGCTTTCAATACCTATAATTACATGTCCCTGCTCTAAGCAGCTAATGATTTACTTTCACACAAGGTACCCTAAGAGGGACAACAAAAGAGTGGGATGGAGAGCATCAGGGCACTAAGGCTAGGAAGATTATGCAGAGATGATATGGACACAGCATGGAGAAAGGCTTATTTTGCATTTGCATCCATTTTATGACTGCTCCACATTGCTAAACCAACATAAAGAGGCCTCATGTAAATGAGTCAAACCTCCCTGGGTAAGTGATTGAATGGATTTTAGTAGACACACATTCTTGTAGCAATTATGGTAGAGTGGTTTTAAACAGTGGCTGGAATCTGAAATGCTATTGGAATCTGAAATGAAACTGCCTAGTTTGATATTGGCATGGGAAGCCTGGTAGCCAAAGAGATTCCCCTGAATTTGTTTGAGCCTTCCACAACAATTCACAGTGATCCTCCAAGATGACTGGTGGCTGCTCCAAAGCCACTAGCTTCATGGCATTTCTGTTACCTTGGATGCTTTTTGGGAAAATGCAGCAGAAGTCTGCTGTGTGGAAATGGGACATATTTCCATATTTCCAAAACATCTGTTGACATTATATATGCCGAGTAATTTCATTGCAAAATTGTCATATTTTTCAACATAGGACATCTGTGCTGGTAGGCAGAATCTATAAAGTGCAAACAAAGATGGAATTAGATGTACAATAAATATGCTCAGACAAATACTACTTTTCGGTAGAGAAGCAAACATGCTTCTCAAGTGTTTTATCAGTATTCCCTTTTGTCAGGGAATGCTCTTTCTCCATTCAGCAGTGTAGCAAGAGACTAATATATAGGTTACATGCCCCAAACAATTCAGAGACTATGAAGGTTTTCTATCCATGTAAACAAGTTTGTTATCCAAGCCCTAGCTTCTAAATTCCCTTGGTACTTGAACTTTGCTGAGCAAGTTGAATTCACAACCAAAGTTCCCCACACACACAGGGTGAGGCAGGTACCTAGCCTGAGAGTCCCAAAAGCTCATGTGTCAAAGTTCCTCAGTAGGTTAGCACCAAAAAAGGGGCTATGCTCCTGTATCAAGCCAGGAACCAGAGCTTGTAGTTGCTGTGTGTCTCTGTGAGGCTAAATGTTGACCTCTCATTTGCAGGACGGTACCTTATAAATTGTGCAGTGTTCCTATGCTGTTACGGAGTCATGAGAGCTCTCACTTGCATTATCCTAATGGGTTTTGAATTCCAGGCTGTGCCTTCAACAACACCTTTTTGGATCAAAGTACTCTATGCCCCTTCTGTGGAAGCTGGGCTCCTGCTTTTGAGGCAAGTGCTTCAAACACTCTGCTGCTATGTAAGAAGTGAGTGCCATTCATACCTGCCACAGCTTTTCACGCAAAGCAGTCTGAGTTAAGTTTGGTCAGAGAATGGCTAGAAATCTACCCTCCTCTGAGGTTTCAGGCATCAGTGCATCTTTCTGAATTGTTAATGAAAGGTGATTTATCTAGGCAGCCAGCTTGGTGAAGAGAAAGATGCCACAGAGTTTCCTCAGTAATACATCTGCAATTATCAGGGAGATATATCCCGGACACCTAAGTGGGTTAGATAGGATTTTCTTCAATTGCTCTCCTGATTTGTGTTAGCCAAATTTTAACTGTGCTGTATTTTGAGTTTGAAGACGATCTGCCCATGCTCCATGTTCCAGCTATCACAAAGGGTCTCAGGAAAGACACATGGCAAGAGAGTGTGAATATAGAGTTATGAGAGACCTAGGTACAACTGAGAGTTTTTCTGCATCAGTCTTGGTGCTCTGGCTCTGTCCCAGTGCTGTGCAAAAATGAGGGGAACAGTGAATCGGGGAGAAGGGCAAGAGCATGCGGGAGATTGCACTTCACAGAGATTTGTAGAGTTACAGAGAGTTTGGTTTATCAGTCTTGCTGTTAAAAAAAACTACTAAGTTGGTGGAGCCTCTTCTACCAACCAAGAGTATTGGGATGCATTCCCACTTGTCCTTCAGCAGCATCTTGTGTTTCCAGTGCTTTGCAGTCAAAAAAGTAAATAGACAGGTAATGACCAATTTTATTCCATAGGGATTGTCCATTTCTAATGGAAATTTCAGTGAATTTCATCACAGTTTTTTTTTTCTTGGTATTTATTTGAATTACTACAGTAATTTTAAAAATTGGTATCCTTATGTATTGAGAGATAGAGTTCACAAGGTCACTTGCTTTATGCCTCTTAAATCGTAATTTCTCTTTCTTTCCCTTTCCTCAAATTTTCACTAAATCTGAGAGATGACACCTCAGTCTCTAAGGCAATTAAAGCAGATCTAAATGTTTGAGCCCTAAATGGACACTAAGTACAAAACTCATACCTACGATAAGCATTAATTTGTCTATTTTACCTGAAAGACTTTGTCAGATCCTTCAAAACAGGGTCTTCATAGATTCAATCACAATCTATGGAATGTACCAAGACCATGGGAATCTGGAGTTCAGAACTTTCTTACCGTTGTTTTTCAAGCATGCATCCTTTGCCTCTTCATAAAGTTCCTTTGGTCTGTGGAAGAGCAGCCAAAAACTAAATGTTCAGACTCATGGTGATTATTTCTTCTTGTAGACTTGAAATATTAGCTCTTGAAATATTTCCTCCATGAAACAGCATTTGTTTTCCTTGTTTTCCTTTTATTTTTTTTCAAATTGTTGTCACTAGCCTATTTCTCTGTTGTAAATACAATTGCCCTCTGGAAGCAGAGGGAAACAGCTGAAAAAATTTAACAAGATCTTATAACATGAAGTGTTTTACAACTCCTCAAGAGAGGGAGGCATGGTGACTTAGATGTGGTATGAATAGCTTAGAGAAGTGGTGTTTCTCATCTGAAGTACCTGTACAGCTACAAGCGTTTTGTTAACTTGGGCTATAAAGAAACCTTGTCACATGTAGTCAGAGAAAGTTTGGCAAAAGTTATATCTACCTTGGCTAGAGAGTATAAATGTCATAGAGTGGGCTTTAAGCTTGCTGCTGCTGCTGCTGCATATAAACATCTATATTCAAGATGTGTTCTATTACCTGCAGTTAGGCTCATCCTTGAAAATATATGTTAGCATAGCTCTTTGGTGTGCTGTATGTCAGGTTTATTAATGATGAAAAAATGCCCTTGATATAGCATTTGTTCCAATTTGCTTAGGTATCAAATCGGTTCGGAAACTTATGTTCCAGGTTTGACGTAAATATATCTGCAGATATTATAGAAACGATCCCGAACTTATAGTTCCCAGGAGTTGTTTGTAACACATCCTATTCTCAAAGAAAATCTGGCTAAGAAGCAGCATTTATTTGATATAGCAAAGACTTCCATGCATCTTTCACTGTTTTATGCTATTCATTGATAGTGTGAAATGTATTATTGATTGCTACAAGGTATTCTGGTAGAGTACTGTGCAAGCACTGAAGGTTACAGATTCATTATATTACAGTGCAGTAGATTTATTCTTGGCATAATATCTACTAATCGTATATTATTTGGAAGAGAAACATTAGTTTATGGGTGTGAAATAAGATATTGCTTTAGAAGAATGCATATAAATCTTTATATGGAAGATATTAAGTATTGGTATAAAAAGCATCTCTTTTCATGCATTCTGGAGAAATGATGTCTATCAAGGATTATTAAAGTTGAAAAATCAACCCTTCAGACTGGTAGGAAATACCAGATTGTGCATATGCCTCCAAAGACCTTCAATCTTTATGATATGTTTCAATAAATTGTGGTAGAATATTCTGATACACTGTAGATTGTCTTCAGTTTGAAATGTCTTTATTGAGATAGCAAAATGAAGCATGCTCAAAAAAAAATGATAATTCAAATTTTCAAACTCACTGCATCCTGGACTGACCTTCAGAGTCATTTCAGTGGTTACAAAAGCTGCCTGTGGGTTTGGAGACCATGCCAAAATTAATGATACTCAATTGTAAAAGTTCCATTGCTAACCATTTTTTTTACACTTTCCTTTTAGTCTTCAGTAGGGAAAAAGTGAACTGTTCAGTGTAGAAAGAGGAAACTTGCTTTCTTAGCTCCACTGGAAATCTACTGAAAGAAACAAGCCAGTTTTGAAGACTGCTGTTAGAAAACTAAGTTTGCTAACACTCTAATCCAAAACTATTATACAAAACTATTGGCAAATTGACTATATTTATAGGTGTGTTTTTTCACTTCTCATGACACATTGGGACTTAGAAACAAATTTTCAGTAATGGATGAGTAAAATTTGATCTGAATAAAAGAAAAGATTTTTTGAAATATAAATACTATTAATGAGAAAATAATTTCAAATGTATAAATAACTGATTAAAAAAAAGAGAGATGAGAACTACTTCTGCACATGGGAAGCTTTACTGCCCACCAGAAAAAATGAAGCAAATGAACTTCAGGTGCTGGAGATCTTATAATATGATCTTTAGAAATAATGACTTATTGGTAAAGTAGTAAACAAATTTCATATATACAACTTGGTGATTTCCTGTTGTGAAATTTCATGGTAAGCTGGAAACTGACTTTTGTAATGATATGCTCATGAAGACCACAGCACCTTCATGCAAATATAAACCCTTCATGTAACTAAAATAGTAAAACTTGCTGTCCAGTACTTTTAGGATTTAGCATTAAGCATTTTGAAGTTTCAGCATATTATCACCAGAAACTATTTTTGGCATCACAAATTATTCTTTAAAGCTTGTTAAAATGAAATCCTCTTTCCCTTCATGTCTAAAAATAAGCATAGGAACTCCAATTTTCTGAAGGTTGTGACGAATGAGAGAAATCCTCATAAAATCAGGGTTAGTTATAAGAAACTATAAGAAACTGGGTACAAGGAGTGCTACAAATTTTGAATGCCAAAGGCATTCAGGGCTTAGCTGCATTTCCTTACGCAACATGAATAGTAGTGTTTATTCTTTATAAGGTGAAATTACTGTGCTTTGTCCAGTGGGCTTTGCTCCGACAATAACTATTATAAAAAAGACCCAGGCATTTCCATCCCCTCAGGAGGCATGCAGTGCCTGGATAATAGCAAAACGTACGTGGCTTTGCTGCATGTAGTGGTTAGGGAACAGTCGACAGAAATCTCATGCAGAGATGGAAGTGAGAGTTGTGTGTACTTGGAGCTGTGCTTGTAGGGTCTCTGTTTATCGTGGCACAGGGAACGAGGGCTTCAGGGCCTGGGGGAAAATGTGGCAAATAAAGATCTGGCAGTTAACCTCCTGACAGTGAGGGAGTATATAGGGAGCAGTTGCTATGGAGGGCTTAATCATAAGCTTCCAAAAGAGTGTAGCAGGCATGCTGAAAGCAGGCTGAAATGTTTGGAAGGATTCACAGTCTTAAAAAGGTGGTTAGAAATGATTACAAACAGGAAAACAGCTGAAAAGTCTGTCTTCAGTGAGTTACAGAATCTATAGATAATGATGTGGCCATACATGCTGTTTACTGCATTCCTGATAAGCTTTTAGTGGCGTATCACAAGTAAGATAATCTGTAATATAACAACACATTGCTAGCATACTTGAGTCAAAATGAAACACTTTTCTTGGCAAAGTCAGGATGAACAAGTATAAGAAGCAAGACATTTTGACAAATCTGATCCAGGTTATGGTAGAATATAATAAACATCATAAGGTCTATATATATAAAAAAGCTGAGAAAAATCGAATTTTAAAAAAGGTTTAAATATCTGACTAATCATTTTGTTGGAATAAGTATGTGCAAGGTACCAGTTATTATTGGATTGTGTATAAATAAATAAATATACATATACATATATTTGTAATACATAAAAGTGTTAAGTGAATACATTTGGGTGCAAACATCCCAGTTTAAGCAATCTCTTTGATAAAGCATCAAATACTGTGTTGTAGGAAAGAATTGTTGTCCTAATGGTATCAATGGCTCCAAGATTTAGCCTCAAACACAAGACCACCTTTCCTGTATGGGCAAAGTGACTTGGGAAGAACATTTAAAACTTTTCCAAGTTTCTAAAGTGCTACTCCATGGGCAAAACTCTCCTTGATCACTCTGGTATCCAGAAAGCAGATGAGATTCCTGGGAAGTGAAATTTTATGTTGCATATTTCTCTTTATTTGGAGAAAAGTAGCAGAAAATATAGGTGATTGAAAGGTAACAAAGCACAGGCCAAAAATAATTTGGATACGATATGTTACCTTCATAAAAAGAAGACAAGGAGCTTAAGCAATGATAGGGAGAAAGGAGTCAGCAACTGATGAAGAACATATGAACATATGTTCTATGAACATATGAAGAACATATGAAAATAATCTGGTAGGGAATAAAAACTAATCTAGAATAATAGATATGAACCAGGTACTGCTCTGGAATGTTGTTCCCAATGTTGATACTGATTTTCAGTGCACATAAAAAAATCAAGTGAAAGTAGGCTTAATACGAAGGAGACTTAGAGATTTCTTGAACTTCCAGCATTTTCCACTTAAGCAAAGAAACTAAGGAATAAAAGAAGATTGGGTAAGACGCCATTTGGGAATTTTTCTCATGTTATCATTATATTTCATAGGATTCAGGTACTGCTGCTTGAGAAATTCTGAATGTTCTAGGAATCCTATAAAGTACATTTTGGCATCAGTTCTCAAATGATTCTTTTGGGAGTTGCCAAATTAATGTAAAATTAGCATCTGTACAGACAAGATGAGTAAAAATTTTCACAGCAGCATAGTTTTGAGCATTAGATTCTCTCTGTGCAGCAGAAAGAATACCTGTCCTTTATGTCCAAGATGTATCAAGTGCCGTGGAGGTATTAATACGTCTAGTGTTCATGATAAGAGAAAGGGATACTAAAATGACATGTGAAATGCTGAGATACTTGGAAATAAATTTAACTAAATTTCCAGAAACAATAACCTGTCAGACAATGCAAAAAGTAAAAAGAAAATCCATTTCACTAAATATTGGTACTGTCAAGATTGCTTGTAAATTGCTTTTTATAAAAATAATGCAGAAGAGGAGGGCACACCAACAGCTCTTTTGGAAAGGTTCATTCCTATTAAGGAATAAGCAGAATAGAAAAATTCCTTGGCAGATATTTGATTTGGTGTACATGGACTGTGCAGTTAATTCCCTAAATGGCTGAGCAAGATACTGTGAGGGAAGGAGGAGCAGCAGTAGAAGTATCTCTTTGATGTTCATGTCTTAATCCAGAACTGGTTTTGATTTAATGCTTGGAGTGGCAAGACTAAGCCTATGATTTGCAGAATTGTAAAATCTATACTTGTACTGGTGTAATAGAAAAAGAAACCAAACAGGTGGGTCTGCTCTCAGTTGTACATCAAACTTATTCAATTTACATTTTGTGCTGTTTCTGATTCAGACTTGTGAGGCTTATGGGAAAACTGGGCTCTAGAAGAGAACTTGTCATTGGACACCATTTTTGCTGTCCAGTGGACTTAGTTCTAGATCAGATACATAAAAATAAGGGTCTGCATATCATCTGGGAGTCTAAATTCATGGTATAACAGCAGGGCTTGATTCTGTTGCTGAAACATTGTTATCTGGTGCCATTTGAAACTCAGCCTTTCCTACTTCAATCTGTTCCAGAAAGGCCCCTATTTCCCATGTCTTATGTCACATTTACAGTATTTGTGTATCATAGTAGCTGGAAGGAGCGATTTTAGACAGCTGAATTGAATCTGCAGTAAGTGCAGTTACTGGACCCTTAGATATGTTGAGCAGATTGGTGAGAAGCTTGGTCTCCACCAATTTTTTTTTTTTTTTTTTTTTTTTTTTTAACTAGCACTCCATTGCCTATAGGAGGAGCTTGGGCACCTACTTTTTATGTAGATGCCTAAACATGTCTTTTAATTCCACTCTGAATTCTACCCTCTGTGGCTGGAGCAGTGCATAAGGACTCAAGTTCAATTTCCCACACCAAGATGCTCCCTGCCACTGGAGACACTGCAAGCATCTGTGGTAGCAATGTGACTTTGGCAGGGATGGCACAGGACCTACAGGGTGCTCATGCCCTTCTGGAGTGGTAGCCAGATGCAAGACAGGCAACCCTAGACTATCCCAATGGTAGTAAATACTTGTTTCTAAGCAAATAAGTATTGTTTTATCTGCAAAGATTGGAATAAAAGGTTTGCAAGAGCGTTAAAAAAGTTCCAGGATGGAGCCAGGTTATTAGGATGCTCCAATTCTCCTTTTAAAAAGAATCAGTTTTGTTAAAAGGTTTAACTAACTTTCAGATCTATTTTTAAAGGAAGAAAATTAATGTACTAATATAAATCTTTATAAAGTTGTAGTTTTAAAGTTTGTGCAAAAAAGGACTCTGAAAACAATCACTCTAATGGGATTTAGCTCCAGGTGAGGTCTGTAACCAGAATAGCACAAGTACAGTCAGTATCAGGGGCTATAGCTGGATTTGGATCAGCAGCACCCACCCACTGCAAGGGATTTAGAGTTTTTAAAATGGTGGAATCACTGAGAAGCCAGTTGTTTTTACTTGATTTTCTATTCTAGAAATAGAAATATTTCTATTTCTATTCTATTATGCAATATTCTATTCTAGAAATATTCTATTTTCTATTTCTATTTCTATTAAATCGTGGGAAAAGCATGATTTTACTTCAAAGAGGTCCTAAACAGAAGGACTGCCTTAGGACCCTAGAATGGGTTCAGATTTAGACATGCAAAACTAGTTACCCTGCAATGCACTGGAATGTGGACAAATTAAAATTCTGGGGCTGGCTGACTCTTAATATCATTTTATAACCAATAGTTGTTAAGTAAAAGATAATGCTGAATTTTTCTAATGGATGTTGCTGATACTGAGCTTGTAGCTTGTGATTATGAAATCATTATATTTCAAAAGTCAAACTTTGTTTTGTGTGTGGTATAAATACGCACGTTTGAAACTGTCTTTTTGTCACTGCCTTAAAATGTTGTCTCATTATTATTTTGTACATGTGGTAAAATTTGCTATCTTGCCCCAGATCATTAGAGCGCCAAAGCATATGCTGAAATAAGCATTAATATCATGTTACCTAAAATAATAAAAAAAGATCAAAATTGGATAGTTTTAACCTCCATGTACTAAAACCCACAGAATTATATTTGCAATGAAGTTCCAACTGATGCCAAGATACAATATTTTAATGTTATCAAGCTTAAGGAATGCGCAAAGTACATCCTCTTATCTCTCATTGCTAGGAGAAATGACACTGCTCTAAGATCTCAGAAGGTGATTGCAGGATAACAAGTATGCAAAGACAGGCCAAGTTGAAAAGTCTTCAGAGGTCCCTGCTCTCAGTATGCAACTTCCAGATAAAGTTGAGAGAAATTAAATGCAGTGCTTTCTGTGGATATAAATCCAAATTTCATCTGATGGCAAGTTTCCCTTATTGAGTGGTTTTAGCAGCTTTCAGACCTTGGTTCAAGGAGAACAGAAATAATCTGTAAATTATGCTGTAGCTATTATGGCTATTTATTCATACGGTAAAAAGGCAACATTATTCTGTCAGTAGATCTCAGCATCCTAGAAGGCACAGAGAAGACCTTGAAAAAGGGAATACATTTTCAGGAAGATTATCTATCTCACTCTCCAAAACAATCAATAGGTTAATTAATAGCCTATTTCAAAAAGTACTACGATTCTATACTATTGATTGCTTTCATAATTAACAGAAAGGAAATTCTAAATATCAACAATTTTGGTGCAAATGGCTTCATTAGCATGCAGCAGAGAACATACGCCTACATCGTTGATACCATTTTTCTTGTTTAATCTATGGCAGCTACTCAAACTGGCAGCACTTAACATGATTATGTCAAGATCTCACACAAGTTAGCTCACAGCGAAGGGCTGACATCTAGAGTCAATATGCCAGGGCTAATTATGTTGATGTCAAAAGTTACCTTTCTTTATGCATGTTAAATATTTCACATAGATGAAAACATGTTTGTGTACTGTGAATTTTACCCAAAAGATTGCACCAAAAGGTCAGCAAGCTTTGATGCAATTTAATTACAATATTGTTGATTATGTGTGCCTTGTAATCTGATATTATGATCAAAGTCAAGTGTGGGATTTGGGAAAAAAAAGTATGTATTATGACTTTTAATTATAATTTTTGCTGGATGATTATGCCTGGGAGGACTAATACAGTCTGCATGTTAACCTTTGAAAGGAATGCTCCTACTCTATCCACTGTACTTCGTTTTCAGTAGCTCAGAGTTCAAAAGTATTGTCATAGAGTGAGATTTTGTGTGGTTTGTGGCATGCACATATCAGGAAGAACATGCACATATAAAGAGATCCTAGAAATCCTCTTCAAGTCTCCAGATTCAGACTTTTAACATTTTTTATAGAAAAGAAATATTCAGGGCTTTCAGCTCTCAGCTCAGAAAGGCATATTGATTATTTTCCACTACTTAGAATCCTCTCTTATCTTCTTCTGTTCAAATTTTAAAATGGACACAATTACTTGGTGCTACAGGTGTACGGCTTAGCTTCTGGGACAAGCATGGATACAAGTGCACCAAAGGATAAACTCCCTTCTTTATCTGGTTTTCTTCAACCTTCCTCAAAATTGTACAACTTTTTGGCTTACCCTTCCAGAGGGACCATCTCTGGGCAAGGTAATCCATAACTTTTCCCTCCTTCTCTATTACCAATATGTTTGCTAGTTTATGAAAACTATAATCGTAAGGAGAATTGGTGTGAAAACACATCACATATACCAAAAGTAACCTTCAACTTTTGCTTGATCATATTTTCATTGTGAAGTGGAAATGCAGTTTCTGTAGGTTTAAATAGTATAAAATTGCTCATTTGTCACCTTTTTCCTGCTGTCTGCTGCTAGTGAAGTCACCATACCAATTTCTTCTAGGAAAATATCTGCCAGAGTTTGGAGACATGCATGTTGTCCATATCTTCTGATTGTATTTTTTGTGTACATGGTGGAAAAAGATACATGTACCTTGGATGTATGCAAGATAACTGATATTCTGGAAATAGAAATAGCTCTTTTTCCAGTATAAAATTGATTATCAAACCAGATTAAAGAACTATTTTTTTTTCATGACTGAGAAATCAACTTTTTATCCTCTTTTGATGGATAAATGTGTTGTGGCCCAGCTGAATTCTTTAATCCCTCTTCCCATTACTCTCCCTCCAAGTACATTTCTTCAGTAATGGCAGTTCACAGAAAAACCCTCCAGAGAGATATAACATCCTGGCATAAGTATTTCTTTTCGGAAACAAGTATTCTGAAGAGCTCTCCTTGTTGCCTAATGAACCAAACCCCAAACCTTGTATTTCATTATGGTTATGATTCCTTAACCCACTAGAGTCCCTCATCAAAATGTGGTCTCATTAAGTGAAAGAGGCACTGTGCACCACTCCATTAAAACGTGCTAAGCTAATTTGTTGTCTGACGTGAGATGAAATGAAATATAATTATTTCAGATCTGTTCCTAGTGGACTGTAGCATACATCATAAGCTGGAAAATATGTAAGACAGGTTGATATTCCTAGTTCTGAGGGCCCGAATCTGAATGAGTATGTAAAGTAATGAGTCTGGAGAGGTATTGTCTTCTTTTGTGTGAGGAGAACTGGAACTTTATGTTGTGGTCCAGACTGAGACTGGACATCTGCAGCTTTGCAAGAAATTTGCTGCAGCTTGCATTATGCCTGATATTTGCACATATATCCAGGAGGTGAGGGAGCAAGGAACCTTTCTCCAAATACACTCCCTGCTTTGCAGACTGTGGGCATGGGGGCAGGGTCTAACTTCTTTCCCGTGAGGGTCTGTTTTTTGCATTGTCAGCTGGGAGATCTACAGTATGATTCTTGTACTTTTGCAAATAGAAACATCAGGTGAGCTACAACATGCTTTGATATAGTAAACAGTGCATTTGCCCCAAGGAATCTGTGATAAAAGCTAAAGATTGAGAAGAGAAAGATAATACTTGCAACAGAGTGGTGGAGGTGTTTTGGGAATCTTTTATAGAGGGAAAATCCAATAAAAATCAGATTTACAAACAGAAATCAAGGCTTTGAGTATGAAAATAAGCACCTAATTTAAACGCAGAATATCTGCAACTGGGGCATGTAAACTTAACTCATAAGTGGGTGTTCAGCTTGCTGTCTACATATAAGCTATCTGAACATATATTTGTAGTACCTGCATATGCATATAAAACTTATTGTTGTAGACTCCTATTTCATGCAAAGCAAGTATGGCTTCGTATTTCTGTAATGTGCTAAAATTTAAAATATTCCTAAATGATTTCTTTCAATGGTATTCTGAACAGACACATTGTAAATTACTTCATGGGTTTCCAGAAGAACTAATGATAATCATTGAAAGGGCACAAAAGGATGAGATCTTTATACAGAACTGCTTTCCTTCCTCATCTGGGAAGGTGATATCCAAGCACCTCACCCAAGTGTCAGCATTTTCCATTGAAGGCTTCTACACCTGTGAATCAGTAAGTTGATTCTGTTGTCCTGTGTTGTGTCTCATTCCATAACTATGATAGGGAAGATTTAAGAGAGAATATGAAGGGAAAATATATGGAGAATAGCATGGTATGTGATATTAAGCCATTTCCTTTGACCTGCACCGTACCAGGAGTCAGAAAAACACAATGGACCACTCTGTAAAGAATCTGTAACGGTGTTGATCTAAGCATCATATGAGTCACTGAAAACTTGAATAATTCTTGAATATTTCAGCCCATTTAGTTCCTCAAATGCCACTTTAAACATTATGTACATGGCTGGTACAACTGCATAGTGGGTTCCCTTGGGTTTTTACTCACTCTGAGAACTAATTTGGCTCTTCCTGTGACTGGGAACAGTATTCCTATTTGGCTTAAACTCAAAGATTTGCAGGAAAAGAAAAAACTAGAGAAAGGTTTGTATAAAGCTACAGGAGGTCTGAGACCCAAATCCAAAAGTGACATTGCTTACAATTACATAAACAGTGTTCCCATGCATTTATCCCAGCTATAACCAATAGCTAATAACAAATTATGGAGGCTCAATGTGATTTATGCACAGAGGCTTCTATACAGAAATTTGTGTGAATAAAAATTACTGTTATTTCGTTTTCTATCCAAAGAAAGGAAACAATTGAATTCTTGTGGAGAATACAATTTTCTTCCATTTGGTTTTAAATGGCATTAGCATAGCAATCAGATTTTGAGATGAAAGATAAATACTTCTGGACCTTGTCTGTAAATGTACAAAACACTAAACAATAAATAGAACAACTCCCTCACCTTTGTGTTTCAAAGGGCATAAGCATTTTGCTGTAGAGGCGGATAGCTTCTCAAACTGTTTTGTCTCCAAGTGACCTATTCCACTATTTTTAAACGGTGTTAAGTAACCTCTGAATGTTAAAAAAACCCCTAATATTTAAACATTAAGATTATTTAGAAGACACTTTGATATCACAGTATATTAACACTATTAATTGATAATCACTTCTGACGGTTCTGTACCTTCCACAGATGAAATTTGAGAGGCTATTGTAAATGTGTAACAGTAGGGAGAAAACAATCTAGCCCTCTCAGAAGAAAAGGATATGTAATAGCATTAATCCTTAAACTGCATTTGAAAATTCACAGGAAAGCCAGTGTCTTGTAATTATTAAAGGCAGCATTAATGATGTGACAAAGACAACCCCACCTGGTCATCTCCAGCGATTAGAAAAAAGGGAACCAAATGAATAAGGGCACCAATCCAGTTCTCAGGAGTGGAGGAAATGTCTGCCTGTGTGTAGGGAGGCAGGGGAGGGGCAGCGAGGGCAGGTGGGGCAGCGCAGGTGAGACAGCACAGTTGGAGAAGCACAGGTGAGACAGCACAAGTGAGGCAACAGAGGTGAAGCAGCACAGGTGGGGCAGCACAGGTGAGACAGCACAGATGGGGCAGCACAGGTGAGGCAGCACAGGTGAGACAGCACAGATGGGGTAGCACAGGTGGGGTAGCACAGGTGAGGCAGCACAGATGGGGTAGCACAGGTGGGGTAGCACAGGTGAGGCAGCACAAGTGGGGCAGCACAGATGGGGCAGCACAGATGGGGCAGCACAGGTGGGGTAGCACAGGTGGGGTAGCACAGGTGAGGCAGCACAGATGGGGCAGCACAGGTGGGACAGCACAGGGGGCAGCAGAGGTGGGGCAGCACAGGTGAGGCAGCACAAGTGGGGCAGCACAGGGGGGACAGCACAGATGGGGCAGCACAGGTGAGACAGCACAGGTGTGGCAGCACCGATGGGCTCTGCAGGCATGTGGGAGGACAGAATAGGTCACAAAGGGTAAGCCTGGGGTACAAGGGAGAGGATGGGAAAGTCTTGGCTCTGGGATTGCCTTCAGCTGCTCACACTGCACCATTGTAACTTTTGGAGTTTGAATGCTGCATTGTAGACTTCATCTGTCTCGATTTGTAGACAGGAGAAAGATTTCCTTTTTAATCAGGGCATGCTGCAGAAAACCCAGAGGAGATTATTGCTTCTGGTTCATGCTTTTTATTTTCTAACAAAGAATGCTCTCTTGTTACTTTCTCATACTAGGTCAGAGCACGTATACAGCATCTCACATGTCAAGTGGCTTTAATTACCCTTCTAAAAGAGAGTGATTAGAAATAAGCAAGTAGTGTTAAATCTTTGGACTGCTACTGAGGTTTTCCTGGACTTTCATTGGATAGATTTTTTTGACTGCAGTGAGAATTTTCCTGAGTAAAAATGAAAAGAACCTTTGGTTATAGCTTTAATTACTGAATCGAGCTACAGGAGAAATCAATGTCACATTCATTTAAATTTGCTGTATTGGACCCTGCTGTAGGCCTCATGAAACCACTGCCCTGCCTTTGTTACCCATGCATATCTCAGAGGCTGATTTTCTTTCACTCCTTACAGGTAGATTGCTACAGTTCCAAGTAACTGCAAGATGTGTCAGCAGCTGCTGCTGCTATTGATAAATTGTGCAGCCACTTTGACTAGGACACACTGAGGTGCCTTTGAGGTAGCGAAATAAGAGGATTTAAAGGCAAAGCCCGAGACAGAGTGATGTATGAAGTGCTGAACCTGCCTGGGTGTGAATGGCTGTGCTAGGTTGATAGCTGTGCTCTAATGTGTTCACAGTCATGTCTTACTGATGGCAACACTACATAGCTTGAAAGGCCTGGGTGAGCACTGTACGGCTGCACCCCTCCCCAAACAGACCTCTGGGCAGTGTCTCACCTGCTTCCCTCCCTTTTGGGGGAAAGGATGGCTTTTAATTTTTTTTTTATTTCTCAGGGGACAGTTTGCCCCTGGTGATGTGCCTGATTTTGTCTGGTCCTCCTTCCCTCTGGTTCTTCTTTTACTGGGAAGACCTGAGTTTGCTGCTCTTTCTCTTTCGCGAGCAGCTGGGGTTAAATTCAAGGAACTCTCGCTCTCCTGTTTATTGCCTGCACACACAGGGCTGTATCATCTCACTGGGATCCTTCCTTCAATATTCAGATTTTGGCTTGGGCTTTTGCTGCCCTTTTCCTTTTCTGTCACTTACAAGAGGATGTTCTTTCCTCTGTTTTTATGGGTTTGGATCTGAGGGTAAAAATTTCAATAAACATTGAAATAAGGACACAGTAAAAGTATAGAAGGACCCAGACATAGAGCCCAAGGATGTACACTCTTCTGCTCATGTACTTGAAAGGCCCTTGCATTTCTGTGCAAAAGGGAATGATTGCTTTTGAAGGTATATTCAGGGATATTCACAGAGATGCTTTGTGAGTATTAGTGGATGAAGACTTACATTTAAAGTAGTCAATGAGAGAAAAAAAATTGACACAGAAACAACTTTTCAGGTTACATGAATTAAAAAATGCAGTTCAGTGTGAAAACATACTGTCACTGTCTGATTGAGAGGGCAAGCAAGGAGGAAGCAACTGGTCACATTGAAAAGGCAAGCATTAGGATTAAAAGTTAGAGAAGGAGGTGGTGCCCTTTTGCTCGGATACCCAGCAGGCTGGTTTGCACATGGTAAAGCAAAACATTTTGCTGTTATTGTCACATTGTTTTTAGCTGACATTTGGAAGTATGCATCTATGATAAACATGTAGGACAAATAACCTGTATTGAGATGACAGGAGATATGATTAGATCATGAGCAATCCAGATCCCTCAGCAGAGAAACGATATTCACACCAGACTGAGATGAAACTAGACAGGTTGTGAAGAGATTAGGGTTTGCATGACACAAAGCTGGGAGCTGGTCTCACAGCATTACACAGGCTTATAAAACAGGCTTTCCTCTGTCCATACAGGAGCCTTCAAACCAGTCACTCTGAAAGGAGATGATTGCTGAGAATTTAGGCAGGTTGCCTGGCATGCCTGTGAGCTTGTGGCTGACAAGTGGCAAAGCAGAGCACTGATGTTATAGCACATGTGGTAGAGTGAGACCTGGTGGGCTGGAGGTTACAATGGGCTGCCTAAAATGCATAAATATTCAGGATATTCTATTCTGCTGGCAGAAGTCGATCTGGCTTGTAGACTAATTTACAGAGAGTTTGCCTTGGAGGCATGACAAAATGTTCTCCATTTTGCCTGTTTGGCAGACATAACATTGATGTTCTTCTGAGTTGTTAACATGTCTCCACCATGACCCATAACGCAAAGTATCAAAATATTTATTGCCAGTGTTTCTTTGTTATACTGAATTTAAACATCATCTAATATCTCCCAGCTTTGTTTCTTTCAATTATGTGTCATTATCTGTTTATAGAAGAGATTTAAAATAATCAGATAGTCTTGCTTTACAGGAGGAAAAAAAAAGGATTCTAGAGTTTGTACACCATTTTTACTTGGCTGGAATTTCAAACTGATGAAAAAAAAATTTGCAGAAGAAGTTTGGTAGAGATTTGGGATTTTCATTTACTTGTTTCTCAACTGGTAGAGTTGTTTTCAACAAAAAGAGTCTTGAGTTTTCATAATTTTCATCTTTCCTCATGATTTAATTATTTTTACTCAAATCCAAAATATCTGCAAGAGAAATGATATTGCATTCAATTGAATTAAACATACTTCAGATAGTGAGCAGATTATCAGATATTTATAATGTATGTTCATATTCATAGCAATCTTTTCTCTCTGCAGCTATAAGGCAAATTTGGTTTTTAAATTTAGGGTCCTTTGCTATATTTTGGTTGTCATGCCTCCTTACTTCCATCTCCAGATGTCTCAATAATTGGACATAGAGTAGGGATTGCACATTATTCCTACAGGGGACACAGATGAAAGGATCAAGGCTGAAGGGATAACACATGAAAAGAAGCAGAAGGAATTATTATTGCCAAGTCCAACAAGCTTTCAGAACAGGGTGTCAGAATGGATTGACTTCAATAAAAAAAAAATTGCCCTAGTAACAACTGCATTAAATGTATGTGTAAGAACCTCAGGAATTGGACTATTGTTTGATATTTCCACATTCACTTTTCATGTCACTCAGCATTAGTGACTGTCTGGAAGCTGACACTGTCTGAAGTAGTTTGGTTGTTAAGTACTGGCAATGATTAGCCTTGTTTTGAAGGACCATTTGGGGTGTAGATTACTGTATTTATCCTTGGCTTGTTGACTGCTATGTTCTACTACATCTCATAGTTGCAATCAGTTTTAAAGTTTGCTTTGAATATGAATACTTTGTGGTAGTGTCACCTTCCCTAACAGCTATTGAGCATATTCTGTCCTCATGCATAACTTATATAATGATGAATGGAAAATATCAGTACTACTGGATGTAGCCTGTGGATATATTTTTGTAGATCTAACAGCATGTTTGGACTTCTACTGGAACTGATGGAGCCTGAAATTATTGAAAGCTCACTCTTCTATTTTATGTTTCTTAACCCAAGTCAATTCTTATTGAGCTGCACTCCAGGAGCAGGCAAATCAGTAGGTGGCATGGAAAATTTTCCTTTTTATTAGTGTGAATACATAACCATAGGGTCTCTGGTCTACTGCAATTGTGTCCTGATAAGTGACAATGCAAAAATACTTCTTTTATAAACACTTTCCCACTCTGCAGGATCTATGGATTTATTTATAATAATGACATTAAAAGGAGATATTTCCTAAAGGCCAAAGATGAAGCTTGATATAGGACAAGGGATATATGTTTCCCTGGCAATGGGGTTTCCCTAGGCTTGAATCAAGTTTGCCAGAGTGTCAGCAAATTACTGAGTTGAACCTTGACTGCCTGTAGTTTCAATCCCTTTCTTTCTCCAGCTCTGCAGCCACCTTTCCTCACATCAGAGACCACATGGGAGCTTGGTTGCCCAACCTGTTCTGGCTCAAGAGGTGGACCCAGGGTGCAGAGTGGTAGCCACATTAGCGGCAAAGAGAAGGGATGTAACTGGAGCCCAGGCCTCAAAGGGGTGCTACAACCCGTGCTTTAGCCTGGGGGTGGTGAGGAATGTTAGAGCAAGAGCAGACCTTTCACTTCAGGCTTCCAGATCACAGAGCTGCAAAAGGAATTTAGCTGCACTTTTGCTGTTATATCACAATTTTTCATGGAGCTCGCCATGATGGAGCACTTAAGATGCTGTCATGAAACAGGGTAGTGTGAGTAAACCCCAAATCAATGCATTAGCTGGGGAAACAAGAGAGCTCTGCTGCCAAAGATCATTGCTGTTGAACTTTAAAGAAGCAACAGGCAATCCAGAGCCCAGCCACCTAGCAATTTAACCCTGAATTGTAGTACATCTGTTAGCAGTTGATTCCTATAACTGGCAGGAATCATGAAAAAATAAAAACACTCCCCATCATCAAAATACACTGTTCAGTAGACCTTTTCACGAATCCAGCCACAAGCACAATTCCTTCCCTCACTGCAGGCTTAATTATGTGGGACAAAAGGTATAGTTGGAAAATTAGGTAGACTATGGAAAATGTCTTGTGTGTGTTTGCCTTCCTGTTCTTGTTTTCATGCCAGGTGGGTCAGTTCACAGATGCGAAATGCCTTTTCAGAAGTCACTTATAATCTGTGTTCTTTCTTTTTGTGGTCATGATCACATTCATGCTTTAATTGATACTATTTGAACTACAGATGGGTGTTAATTAGGCTATGATTCAAGTCCCAAAGGAATTACATGCCCGAATACCAACCTGTATCATAGAGGATGTGTCTCTTCTAGGTGGACTTATCACAACATGCTCATGTTTCACCTGTGTATTGAAGAATATTTTCTGGCTAACAGACAGATGGGGAAAGAAGAGAATGACAAACTGGAGTTTTGGAAAACATGTCCAAGGAAATGTTTTTCTGGAGAAAGGTTTAGGGAAAAAAACCATAAATTATACCTGCTATGACTCAGATTATATAGGCACTCAGACATGCAAGTAGCCATCTTTGACAGATAAGAATAGAAATTGTAATTTGTTTTATATAGGAACTTTATTTCAAACATTAATCTGATTTATTATTTAAGAATCAAACACCTTGACATGCTGCCTCACATCCTTGCTTTTACAGTAGTGCCATATTTTTTCTGCTGATATTGCAACAGTTACACTGAATTTCTTAGCTCTTCAACACAGTTTGAAAAAAATTTTTTGCAAAAATACTGAAATAGGCCTATCTGGTTTTCCTTTTTGTCTGTCTGTCTCTTCACCAACACCTTATATTTTTTTATGGAGCAGGTGATGAGACTTGAATGTTCTAAGCAGCCCTGGCTCAATTTAAAGGACTGTAGAGAAGCAGGGGTCCCTATTGGAAGCCTCATGTCCTAGACATGTTTTATATGTTGCAACCATACAGGTCAGAAAAGCTTTTACCTTTTCAAATTGTGCTTTAAAGATTCCTGTACTATTTCAGACATAGTCAGATACCACTTTGGTTTAGCTCACATAGAAGGTAGAATCCCAGTAAGGCTGCAACTTTGGATGTAATTGGAGGAGACAAAATTTCAACAGATTTCAATAGCTTCTTGGTAGTTTGTGTCTTTACCAGTTTTATCTGCTTGTTGAGTGCACTGGAAAAAACAGTGTGGATTTTGGCATGAGGAAAACATCCTTTATTTTTTTGCAAGCCCAGACAAAATCTGAGACGGGTGTCCTTGAATAAAACAGATATGAGCACTAAGGGGAAGCTTAGTGAGCAAATGGTGTGGAATACAATTTTCTAATTTTCTTGGCATTTCAAAATACTTCTGAAAGAGTGGGGATGGACTTAGGTTTCTCAGGATCACATTATGGAAATGCTTTAGCAAATAAAGGACTCCAAAACACCCAGCTTTCAGTATATTATCTCCTTCCTTTCCCTAATAAATCTTTCACTGTTATGAAAGTCACATACCTACATTTAAGATGTTATTCTAGTGTTGTTTTCTCACAGCAAATTAACTCTCACGTCACAATGTGCCAAATGTAGCTTAGAGATTTTAAAATGGAACAAAGAGTGACTGTGCTTTCATTGATACTTATGGTGCACATTTGAGAGGCAGCAAAAAGGTAGAAAAAACATCGTAAAAAATAAATATGCCTTTAATAGTTATTATTTTTTATAGTACAGGATGTGTTTAGTAAATATTATATGTGAAGATGTGGCTTTCACTTTTTAAAATCTAAAACTTGGGTAATTTCCTACAGCTGTAGGTAGTGTCTGAGACACATTCTGTCTGGAGCACAAGTGAACTGGCATATTTACAGAGTGGAGCTGTTCTGAGAACATGCTGCAAGGCAAGCTTCACACACGTATCACAGGAAATCGTGATTCAGAACCTGCGATTGCTGTTTAAATATGATGGGAGAGTAAAATGAATAACAACAACAAAAAAGTGAAAAAGAAGGGGAATGTGACTGAAAGCATTGTTTCTGGCTAATGGCTTGCAGTCTCTGAGGAAAGGGGCGCACAGGAGCCTCCTACTCCAAGGGAAGCCAGGCTGGAAGGAAAGGCTGGACAGAGCCCAGGTACCATGTGAGCCTTGTTTTCTCTGTGAGCAAGCAGCTCCGGAGGAAGGATGGGGTGATGAGGCATCCCGCAGTGAGCGCTGCAGGACAGGGGGCAGCTGGCCTCTTCAGTGCCTCCCCTGGGGTGCCCCACCCTCTGCGAGAAACTTGGCTGAAAGGGCTGAAATGAGGTCAGTCTCTCATTTTTTCACATTCCCTGGCTCTACCTGGGAATTTGCTTAGTTATTTTAGCTGCAGCTCCAACAGAGAGGGAGGATACTCTCTCATTGCTTGGACGTGGGAGGTCAGAAAGGGGCTGGACACCTCTTCCCTCCCTAACACTCTGGGCACTTTTCTTAACCCCACAAGGCCTGCTTTATTTCACCAACCCATGTGCCACAGACCTATTTGTTAGTGGGGAGTGACAGCCCTCTTTCGATCTGCAAAGGCATTCACTGCTGCTCTGATAAGCAGATTGGATCTCAAATGAACTTGAAACACAAGATGACAGTTTGGGAAATGTAAAATTGAAATATGAATGGGTTATATGCTACTGCATGTGTGGGGGAGGAAAACGTGATAACTGAGCAGTTTAAATAGCAGGGTTCCCCTCTGTTTCTTTTCTTCCTAGTGCTTGTGGTAAATTACGGGCTTAGTACACAGACTCCAGTGCATATTTTAGCACCTTGTTTCATAAGTCTGAATGCAGCATTTAGTGGGAGGACAGCCTGTAATTATGTTGTAAGTTATCAAACAAACTGCAGATGTATAAATGTGAGGGTAGGCTTAACTACTTTGTTTTGAAAAGGAACTTTAATATTAAACAAATGTGTACTTATTGGAAATGGCAGTGTTGAAAGCCTGCATTGTGAATCTGACTTAATAAACCTAATCTTTCCCTAAAGCTCTGTATATTATGGAGAAGTAATAAGATATCTTGACTAACTAAAATATTTTCCTTCATCTTTGAAAAAGAACCCTACTTCTAAAAGTAATTAATTGTTTGATTTAAAACGTCTCATGTACATGACCAGATTTTTAATGTTACCTGTACAGATATGATAGATTGCAATAATGAGGCAAGTACATGAACAGTGTGCAGTTAGAACACATAATTTAATTGTTTGTGGGCATTTAGAGAGAGGAAAAGTAATATATATTTGCATCTATTTTTAGAAATCCTTCCTGTAAGAATCAAGCTTTGACAAACAGAGCTAGATATGAACCTCCACCAAAAATTGCATCTGAACCTAGGGCAAATATTTGATATTTCTCAAGAGCTGTGCTTCGTATTTCTTCACTTTTTACTGCCTTCTTTTTCCTTTTCTTTTTCTTTTTTCTTCATCCATGACAGAACAGGAATATCACAAAAATGCACAATTTTTAGAATCGGTCTAATTAATCTTAAAGTTGTGCCCTGAGCATTATTTTTCAGCCCACTTTTAGCTGTACAGTAGGTTTGGATTATTCATTCACACAGAGGTGAATGTGGGTATAATGAGCATTTCTGTTAGGCAATATGAACTCCTCTCAAACCTTTTAAAAGTTTTCCTGCTTTTTACTCTTAAATAAGAAGAAGCTGCTGGTATTGGTACTGTACAGGATATGTGCTTCTAGGATAAAGGTTTTGTCAGTTGTCCCACAAAGGTATAAGTTTAAGTGAGCAGTTAAAAAAATTGATCTCTTCTGATAATTTGAATAATGACAACAGAAAGTCCAGACACTTAAAATTTATTTGGTGTGGAGAAATTTGCAGTTATTGTCAGCTGGGACAAACAGGAATCAGAATGAACTATTCTGGAGATCTGGCTTTGAAACCCATGTCATTACGTTCCAGTGGATTTGTTAGTAATTGGCTATACACACCTAAGGAGCAAGGAAGCAGAAGGTACTTGTGAAGATAAGAGGTGAAGGAGCAGTGTGCTGTTCACAGCACTGAGGAACAGAAGAAAGGAATGAGAGAGGAAAGAAGTGGAGCAGGGAAATGGGAGCCTTGTAATTCACATGACTCTCAGTGGGAAGACTGTCTAGAGGCCAGGGGTGGTGACAGATGGACACAGGGAGTCCATTCACTACTTGTACTTGAGTATTTGCTTTCTGTTGCAGTTTGGCCTTTCATCTCAATATGTCAACTCACCTGCTGTGGAACCACCATCCAGTGCTTGCATGGTCCATAAGGATATGAATATTTTTTGCTGGATCAGGCACTTTGCAAATCATCTAATACCTAAGGCATAAATATTGTCATTACAGCCATCTGCAATTTTTAGCAAAGGTTAATACCTTTAAAGGAATTTTCTTTTTTTTGATTAATCCATCCTACAGCAAATAATGTGACTAAAATTTCGTGATGGAATATTTCCAATGCTATTAAAGAGCCATAATAAACCATGAGAAAGTGCTCTCATATTTTCTTCTTTTTCTATTAGAGAACAGAGATTTACAAAGAACTCAGTTAAGTAGAGCATTAATGAATGACTTATTAATTGTTTACAAGAGCAAAGAGCAAAGAGCTAAGAACTTGCTGCAAAAGGAAAAACAAGTTATAGGGAGAAGAGTTGCATTGCTTAGCACTTTGAAAATATCTCTATAAACTGGTCCTTTCTCAAGAGACCAAACAACTGCTCTCAGGAGACCAAGTAACTACTTTATTCATGCTGAATTCAGCAAAAAAATGTGTTCTAATAGACACACCTGACTGCCTTCATGGTTAGGCCGAGTTTTACCTTCAGTGCCTGCAGCTATGGAAGTACATGTTAGGTTAAACAACAACAACACCAAAAAAATTTTTCTATGAAGATCTCAAACCTTCTCAAAACTCTTAGAAAATCCCTTTTCCAGCAGGTGTGTGTGACAGCTCAGAGAGCACACTTGAAGGCATGGTATAACAGAGAAGAAAGAGTACCTGGGCCTGTGCTGTGTGACTGCTAAACAGACTGTTAGCACAAGAGGATACAGGAATCTCAGCATGTAAGATCTGATCCCAATGTAATTTGTGAGTTATATGCACATTACAAGTCTTTTGGGTCTTAGGTTGAATTTGAGTGGCTGAAAGGTTGAGAGACAATAACCACTATATTTCTGTAAATAAATTCAGCTGCTATTGCTTTCAATACAATAAAAGAACAAACCAGAAAAAAAAATTCATTTTAAAAACCAGGTCAAGTTAATTTTGAGCTTAATTATGTTTATTCAGTTAACTCCTATGTAATTTAATAGCAAAGCTTCAACAGTTATATCCAGGCATTCTATTAGGTCCTGGGGACCTGGTCCTGATGCTTTACTGATAAAAAGTCATAAAAGTCATCTGATCAACAAGAACAGCAAGTGTATATGTCTTTAATCTAGCCCAGTTGCAAAATAATGGGATTTGCATTAAAACTCAAAGGAAAGTCTAAGCTAAGTGTCATTATGGTAGTCTTAGGGTGTGCACATTGAGTGTTATGATAATTTGGGTGATAGTTGTTAACTTAAAAAAGCTTTTGTGGCTTTTGTATCAGAACCCTTTGCTTCAGTAAGTTTTTGTAATTGACTCAAAGGTAGATATCATGCTTGTCTAGAGTCCCATGTAAGAGTAGGTAGATCAGTTTGCTGCTTGTGAAAATGTGTCACTGCTAAGATCTGCTGTGCTTTCTTATTTGTATTTTGATTGAAAGCAGAGACCTCAGCTTTGAAAACAGAATCACAGAATATGCTGAGTTGGAAGAGACCCACAAGGATCATCAAGTCCATCTCCTGGCCCTGCCCAGGACCATCCCCAAGAATCAAATCATGTACCTGAGAGCATTGTCCAAATGTTTCCTGTGCTCTGGCACTCTTGGGGCAGTGAGAACTTCCTTGGGCAGCCTGATCCAGTGCACAACCAGCCTCTGGGTGAAAAACCTTTTTCTAATATCCAGCTTAAATGAGGTCTCCCTTTGGTCTCCTCCAGGCTGAACAGACCAAGTGACCTCAGGCACTGCTCACACAGCTTCCCCTCAAGGTCTTTCACCATCTTTGTTGCCCTCCTTTGGACACT
>JAOTQP010001286.1:25864713-25880656 GCA_026413545.1 Cichladusa arquata
TGACTCACATTTAACTTTCTGTCAACCAGGACCCCCAAGTTCTTTTTCACGGTGCTGCTTTCCAGCATCTCAATCACCAGTTTGTCTGTACATTCAGGGTTGCCCCATCACAGGTGCAGAATCTGACACTTGTTGAACTTCATAATGGTTGGCAATTGAGCTGTTTTATAATTAGTCAAGGTGTCTCTTTGTGCTAAGTGCTGCCCATGATCATGACACAAATATTTTTTCAAGTTACCTTCTAATCAAAACCCCTGATTTAGTATGAAAACTCTTCAATAATTTAAGGGACGGTAAAATCACATTTGCCACAAATTTTCATGATAGAGAACATTTTAATACCTTTTTTTAGCATAGGAAAAATGAAAATGAAGGTCCCTTGAAATGGCCTCTTATTTTAGCGGTATTTGTGCCATAATTTAGAAGAAGTTAAAAGTACTGCTGTATCCTTTTTTTCACTAATAGCATTCATTTGTTGTGCTTTTATGCTTTTATTTATGAAGATTTGGTGAAATGAGGAGCAGGACTAGAGAAAGTAGGACTAGAGAAAATAGGAATTATTTTTTGCCCAGAGTACAAATTAAGGACCAAAATGTACTAGAAATATGAATTCATCAGTGACAATCTAATTGAATCAGGATGTCTCTGAATGCTTGAGACTGGCGACAGCTGCTCTGCTAACATATATTTCTAGCTGTATAGATACCGAGACACAAAAGAGGAAATTTACAATCCGTGAATCCCTCAATGGAAAAAACAGAATTGCATTGATACTTTTAACCTCTTTCCCAGTAATTGTGGAGATACTTCCCATATGGCCAACTTTCAGTATAAAACTTCTGGTAGTGAAAGTCATCCACACATGCCCTCAGTCTCTATAGGTAATAGGCCAATAACATGCAGATGCAATCACAGCCACCAGCAGAGACAGGCTCCACTACTAGCAGTATAATGAAGAAGAAAACTTGATGAACATATCAAATGTGTTTCCCAGAAAAACACATATTCCTTCCTATGAGAAAAGGAAAAACAAAGAAGGCTAAATGAATGAGGAGTTTTGGTGACATATTGTACTACAGCATTAAGAGGCAGTATTTATTATTAATCTATGCCACAATAACTGTAAGTAGCATGGAAGTGAGCTGTGAGTGTGAAAGTTCAATGGACTCTATACTCTGTAACATTCACCACCATTGTTGTTCTTGAAGCGGCAGGGAGAGACAATATTGCAGAAATAATAATTGGAGAATCTGCCTCTGTGGGCCAGGACAGTCTTATTCCACTCAGAGGTCTGCAGGGCACAGCAACCAGTGTATTGAAAACTGCTACTGATGCACAAAATAAGCATTTTTTAAAGTTGAAAGTGTGCCAGTCACTCCGATGACTCGGCAGCCACCCAACAATGAGTAACTAGAAATGTATGGATCAGCATTTGAGAGAAGTTCGTGAAATGAAGTTTTATTAGCTCTTCAGAGAAATTCATCATGCCACAATATTTTTCTTATTTACTTTTCTTGAGAAAATAGGTAATTTTTATAAGATCCAAGAAGAAATTGAGCCTGCAATCTTCCACAGCTGAATGACAGTGGCTTTGAAAGTCATAAAGTTCCTCAGATACAGTACTGCTCCTGTTGTAACTAGTCACTAGAAACAACTTTCTAGTAAGAGAAACACAATATCATGCCTCAGAGACAGATTGTGTAGTGAACAGGCCTCATTTTGTATTAATATAAAATTAATTGAATTGATTGGAAAATTGGTCTTGATCCTACCTCTTTGAAACCATGGAAAGGTTTGCTATCCTTTCAGTTCCTTCAGGTGCCAGAGATTTTAGTGTGAATTATTTACACAATTTGTATGTACAAAACCAGAAAGGAGCCTTTAGCAGCTTTATTAAAATCTGGTAGAAGAAACCTAAATTCCTCTGAGTTTTTGCAGTTACGCAATACAAATTTATATATTACAAAGTTCTCCTGTTTCAATGAAATTCTAGTAACGGTCTGGTCAAGCAGAGGCAATAAGTGTTGGAAAATTGTCCAACACTGTTGCTCTCTGTGTAGAGTTTATGATAGAATCATAGAATGGTTTGAGCTGTAAAGAACCTCAAAGGTCATCTTGTTACAGCCCCACTGACATGGACTGGGATGCCACCTACTAGATCAGGCTGCTGAGAGCCACGTCCTGTCTGCTTTAATGCTCTTTTTTCTCCGAGACTGCAAGAAGTTCTGAAGTTTGTAAATAGTTCACAATTAGTAATTACTTGAACTTTGTGAACATATTTTTCTATTTATAAAATATTCAATATAATGCTGTCCCATGCTTATCTTTCCTTCATATCCTAGAGTAATCAATTAAAAATGTAAGCTTCACGTTCTGGAAAATCCTCTGAAGAAGTTGGATATTGGCTGAGAGATTGTTACATCTGACCTATTAGTCAATTATAATTGATTTGGAAATTGGCATGCTGCACACATTTTTGTCTGTACAACTTCTCCTCATGATGACTTACAGAGAAAAATCACAAAAAAGGAAAAGGCAAAATTATGTAAAAAATCAAAAGGAAATAAAAAATTGTATGTGTGTGTGTGTGTCTGCATCAATCCAAATGGTTCAGTAAGAAATGGGGCAAAAATTCAAGTTTTCAAAAGTCTAAAGAGGATGTTGTGAAACAAGGAAGAATCATGTACCATGTACTATTACTCAGATTGTGTGTGTCTTGAGGCTTGAATTTTCTGTGGGCATAGAAAGGTCACAGAATTCAATGCTTGATCAAAAACTTGATCAAATGCTAATCCCCTATTTGTTTTTAGTTTTGTCCATCAACTTGTATATGATTTGCATGATTTTTACTGACATTTGCTTTTCTGACTCCTTTGGCTTTTTTAAAAATTCCACCTTGCACATAACATTTTGTACTTCAACATGTGCTGTAGAGCCAGCTCTGTAGAGTGCTCTCAAACAAAACAAAGCTCATATGATCCCCAGCACCATTCCTGAAACCATCAGCACCTTGTTGTATTAGGTGCTTGTGGTCTGTCAGGCAAGTTATGTTTTAAAAGAAAAGAAAAGAAAAGAGAAGTGCCTCATAAAACCACACACATTTGATCTTTACAACTATTTTTAGTTTGTGTCAATCTTCGATGGCTCTGGGCAGCAGAGGCAAAATGCCAGCCTTGGAAAACTTTTCAGACACTCTAATATGCCAAGTTCTGGCAGCAGCACATTTTTTATCAGAACTGTTTTCCAGCCTCAGTAAACTGCTTCAGATTCTGGTGTGCCTGTTATGGATATGACATCCATGGAGACCACAATGATTGCAATCAAAAAGTAGTGGGGAAAATAGAAAGAGTTAGTGTCAGTTCTGATTCTCACTATCCCTTTCATCATGACAATAAATTAATGCAGCTCAGCTTCTGCTCTGGTAAGCCTTTTCCACAAGAACAAGGTATTAAAATCCTTGTGCTTAAAATTCACAGTGAAATATTCTGGTGTTACAAATGTAGTGGATGTGTAGTATGAAAAAAAGTATGTCTGCCATGTCATGGTAAGAGTGTACACGCACAGAGGAGTCAAGAAACTTGAAGTGATGATTCTCACAGGAATTTTAACTTAGTCCTCTTCTACCTTGCAGAGAGTTTTCTAACACTTTCTTTGGCAGCTATTTCTAGGTCTTAGTGCAGTGTGGATGTTGTGTTTATCCTGGAAATCATAACTTTGGTTTGTTTGATATTTTGATGAGTGTGAATTTCTTAACCTAATGTCACAAAAATATTATTTTAAACGCTTTTTTTTTCTTTTCAAGAGTGAGTGCTTTCCATCCTTTAAAAATGTAGACATATAAAAAGAAAAAACAGTAAATTGTGATGTGTAGTATTGTAAAGAAAATTGCATGGTGTTGAAGTTTTTTGACAACTAGTTGACCATGTAATCAGTAGTCTAACAATTCCTGTGTTTGCATAGTGGTAACATATGGTCAGAAGTGCTGAACAGACAAGGAAATTTTTTTGATTATGTTATATTTTCCTAGAATGCCAGGATGCATTTACTATGTGTTTAGTATCCAATGCAGTACCCAGAGACTCCTTTTTGACTTTACAGAACTGGATCAGTACCTGAAGCCTTGACCTTATAGTACCTTAAGCATACTTGTAATCCATTTGTATTGGAGCATTGAGTCAAGATTGTTATAAATATCCTACTCTACAAAGGCCAATAGGTGTTCTAGAATGTGTTGTTTTTTATGTGTTAATGCATTTGTTTCTTATCTACTACTTCCAAACTCAGCCAAGTATGAAATCTTCCCCTTTGACTATATACATACAGCATTTGAAACTTGCCAGATAATTCTTTTCTGGACTAGGCAGTGTGCAAAAAATGACAAGGACATTTTCTTTAAAGTACAAAAGGCAGTTTTTAATGAAAAATAACCACATTTTACTTTATTCATCATGAAAGGTGATAAACTGCAGACTGAGCACAAAAATGAAAAATATCAGTTCAGACAATATTTTTGCTTCTGTAAAACAAAAAAGAAACTCTCAAAATAGGATTTGGCACAAAATTGCCTCTGTGCTTATATTTGCTCTTCGGTTTGCTATAAAAATATGACCTTTTCAATATTTTCTCCTTGGGAGGAGGCTCTTATCTCGAGTTTCCTTTCCAGAGGAGATTAGAGCATTAATACTAATGCATCCTCTCCCTAAAAGAAGTCAAAAGCAGGACCAAACATGATTTCTTTCTTGACTAAACAGTATGGTACCATGCCATCACCTGGACTCAGAGAAGAACAAGTCTGTTCTCTGCTCTCCAAGACAATAGTCTCAATGAAGAACACAAGTTTCCTACAGAGCCTACATCCATACACTGCAAGTCATAATTGTTTAATTTCTCAAGTGAGGGTTGGCCACCACATTTTGTGAACTGTTTCTCTATGGATTAGAGAAGACAATGTTCTTTACTCATAGCTCCAAGCGTCAGTTGCTGTTGGACACTTGTTTCTGAGAGGACTTCAATGTGCAAGGTGAATAGGCTGCTCAGTGATATTCTGCTTTAATGAGCTGGCTCTCTTACCCTGAAGGAGCACAACCCAGTGCTGTGCAGTCATGCAAAGTGCATCTGTAGCAATAAAATACAGGGTAAACCCATGCTTATTTCTGCCCCTCTACCCTCCACCCCTAACCCTCATCACCCTGTATGAAAGCAAAAGGAGAGAGCGAAATACTAATGCACTGTGATATAACTCTTAAGCTGCTGAAGGACACATGCAGGTGAGAAAAGTTGCTGTTTTCATATACTGCGTTGAGAGATGATAGAAAATCATCTTTGTTAGTCTTTGCTGGTAGTCTGTATGGTCTCAGATGTTGCTGACTAATAGGTGACCTCATTTATGGTAACACAACACCTGTGACAGCATTGTTGAAACTGTTATATCCCTTGTATACTTGCTATGTACTCTGGAAAACTAATACTTGAGTAAATTAGTGAAAACAGCTGAAATGTTCTGTGGAAAGGTGTTTTCTCTTGGCTTTGCAGTTAGAACTGGAATCATTTGGCATTTCTCAAATCTGCTTTTAAGATGCAGGTATGACTCTTGTAGTCATAATCCTTTGTCAGATATATCAACTTCAAAAATTCTGTTTGACCTTAAAGAGAGAAGTAGGACTTGATTAATATTCTGTGTATGCTTTTCTTTTCACATTTACAAAACTGGGAATGTAAGAAAATCTTGAAATAGAGTTTTCATAAGAAAATCTCCCAGCAAATAAAAACATCATAAAAGGGATAGATGTTTTGACTGTCAGAATCTTCTCATTTATAAAGTACCTTTGAAGTCAACTAATGGTGAACAGAAATAAAAATAAGTGTCATTTATCCCAATGTAAAATACAAGAAAGAAAGCTTTATGGAGGAATTCTTTGTAGCACTTAAGACTGGGGACACACAACAGCCTTCCTCTTTGTCCTGGATTAACCAAGCTCCACACAACCTTTTGCTTGCACACTTTGCCCTGGTGGGAAGGACAGAGGACTGGAATGGTAAACTGAGACAACTCGTGGGTTGAGATAAAGGCAGTTTAATAGGTAAGGCAAAAGCTTAGCAAAGCAATACAAAGGAATTAATTCACCTCTCCATCACTTTCTGGACTGGCAGATTTTCAGTTATGTCCAGGAAAGCAGGACTCCATTATGCATCTTCACTCTCCACCAATTTTCAGCTCAAGGACTGCCTGTGGCTGAGGATGCAGAATGACACTGGTGTGATACATGGACAGAGGTAGGACAAGCCGGGAGGCTTAATGTTCCTGATGGATAATAGGAATGCTGACCAATTGAACAAAAACATGACTTCAAAACTATTAATTTCCTATGCAATGAGATTGAATATAATGAAAATTCTGAAATTCACATTGTCACTGCTGTTATATATGCTAAAGATAAATAAACTAACAACAGTTACAGAAACTTTCCTTAGCCAATCAGTTTTTGAAAAGGGAAAAACACAATAATTTTATATTTAACCAACAGAACACCCCAAAATTAATTGCTTTTATTTCTTTCCATTGTTTGTCTCTCTAGCATATCAGCTGACTGTCCTTTTGTATTCTGTGTTGATGACAGTACTACAGTTAGGCTGTCCTTGTGCCAACACAGCACACAGTTAGGAGAAATCTGGAACATGGAAATGTCAGCTGCTGGCTTGGTTATTAAAAGTAATTACTCTCTGGTAAAACCCAACTGTTGCAGAATGCTTTGTAGACAAAAACCAACACCTTCACTGTGTAATACTCCAGTTAAATATTAATTAAGGTCCATCTTTATAAAAATGCTCATCTGAGATGATACTGGCAAATGTTGTGATGCAAACTATCAAGTCTCTGGGAAATAAAATTTCTAAAACCTTGGCACTTGAAAGGGTCTTTGCTGATGAGTACCTTTGAAGAATTAGCCTACATCTCCATGAAAAAAGAGCTAAACAAATGAGAAACTAGTAAATATTTGGAAAAAGAGAGAGCACAAAATATTCTCTAGTTTATTTCATTATTCTACCTTTCAATTACTAGGATAATTAAGGGAGAGAAGCATTTTCATGTTCTTCGGTAAGTAGAAGGCAAGTTTGGTTTGGAAGATGCTAATTTTTTTGCGTAAATGAGAAAATCCCAACACCGATGCAGAGAAAGCTTTCTTGGCATTGGCTTGGTGGTATATTCAAGTGTGTACAAACATTCACTGATTCTATATACTGTGTTTAATTTCTTCCCTGACTTAGTACCAACAATCTTTTCCATAGTCAAGACTTGGGAATTTGCCTTCTTCAGCAAAACATGCAAATATCTAATTGTTTGCCATGCCTGTGATACTCATTTTCCTTGAAGCCCTGCAATACTACATGGAAAATCAGTCCATAGCTGTGTGAAAAGGTTGAAAGCCTTATGGTGAGCCAAGGTATATATCTTCCCATTGCAGAGCTGACAGATTTGCTGATTTTCCCCTACCAGAAAGTGCAATAGTCTTTATCTTAGAGAATGTTCTGATTGCTCTGAGTGTTGTTACTGCAGGCTGTCTAAGTTTTCTCTGAGGTAGCACTGACTGCTGAAACATCACCAAACCTTTACATGCAATCCATTAGCATCTTTTACCAGAGCCATCTGCAAGTAGAAAATTGCTAAATATTTAAGAGTCTGCAGGAGAATTCAACTTCTGCATTTTTTGAGGCCCTAATGCCTGGGAAGAAGAGCTGTTCTTCTGATGGAAGAACCCATATTTGAACCTCTTTCTGAAGTTGTGAGACTCTTTTGGGCTCCCCAGCACCTGTCTGATCTGGGCATTTGGCAGCAGCTCAGTTCCTGGAGGTTGGGGAATGGCAATCAATTCTAATTATTGGCTGATGCTGTAAATATGCACTTGGTCCTGAAGGATCTGAGCTTATGCCAGAAATGACGAGCTTTTAGTAGTCCCCTGGCTAGTGTAGACACTTGCAGCTACTAATTAGCAGTAGCTTTTCACTTCTCTGCTCTGTGGAGAATGGAACTGCTGCTAAATATCAGTCCTCCTAAAGCAGTTGTGCTATGTTCCCATTAAGCTAGCCCATGGCCATCATGAAGAAAAACTTGGTTCTTCCCTTTCCCCTAGCCTTGCCTGCTTGTTGTGCTGGCACTTTTTGATTGTGTGATGGCTTACACCAAAACTAACTCTCCAGAAATCAGATATCAGTAAACTGATGTGACTCATTTCATGGCTCCATTTAGTGTTTGAGCTGATGAAAAGGAGGAAATTGTAATGGGAGGCCATAGGAAAGAGGATCCTTCTTTTTGACAGCAGGGGAACCTTGAATTGGCTTAAACCATCATAAAATGAGCCAATGAGCCCTGCAGACATTTTGATCCCCTATGAATAATTTCTAAGCTCTCAAGGGACAAAGGACCACAGTTCTAGAGCCCAGCTGGGGAAGAGAAAGGAACAAAGGTGACATGATGAAAACAAACAATGCATTAGGAGCTCAGCATGCATGGGTGGTTTAATGTCTTTTTGAGAATCACCTATAGACTTAGTGTGAACTTGAGACTCCTTTCACTTCTGCAAACTAACTCCCATTTAAACTGAGCTGGTGGATCAGCTATGTGTGTTCCTCACTCTTGCCAGCCACTTTCCGGTATCTCTTGTGCTCTTTTCCATATCTCTTGTCTTTGAATACATTCCTCTTCAACCAAATGGTGATTTGTATTAAGGAATTACTACAGGATTTGTTGCTGGTACAAAGTAACCTGATTTGCACTCTATTTGTGCCAAGAGTGCATGCTTACAGCTCTTTGCCAGAGCAAAATGGACTATTCCAACAGCAGGAGATCTTTTTCTAGTGGAATATTTCTAAAAACATGGAATTTTGGCTTGATGTTTTTTCCGTCATTACTGGAAAGAGTTAAAGTGTCTTATCTCTTGCATTTGTCTGCAGTGTCTGACTTTGTATAGAACATCTGTCATTTGGTTAGTCTTTATTACCATTCATGTTGAAGCAATGATGAATTGCTGTTTCAATGTCTTCATCAGATTGCTCAGATATGTTCTTTGAGCATCTACTCATTTATCCTCAAAGGACTATCTGGATGGTTTAATTGATTGAATAGAGCACAATGGCATGTGTCAATCTGCTAGCCAGCCATTTCTTAATATCTCACTCCTTTTAATGTGGCTTTAGAGAATGCTACATAATGAATGACTAATAACTACCATATCTCCTGACTATATAGATGTATTGATTGAATCACCGTGTCTATTAGGGACTCTGGATCTTTCACGGAGTTAAGAAAGCAACAAAATTATTTAAAACATTTTTTATCATTTATTAAAAAATTCTGGGTCTTTTTTGAAACTGTTGCTGCAGACATGCCTGGTTTTTAATGGGTTTCAGTGGATTTGTGTTTATATACTTTTCAGGGGCTTTTTGTGTCACATAGTCCTGCTGTATGGCATATTTGTTGGATGCAACTTCTTTTAGAGGCTTTTGCCTAACCTTTAACACATGGGGATCACAGTAATTCTTTTTGATAGAAGCTTAGTTTCAGTTTCAAGAAGTAATAGTTAAGTCATAATTTAGTCTTTTTTCTGTTTTAAAAATTGGTTTTGGTATGAAATAAGAAACTCGTATTTCAGTATCACATCAGAATGAGGGGCTGGATGCCAATCAGGCTCAGCTAACAGCAGCTATTTGTGTTCTTCAGAAAGTCTGTATATGTAAGAAGTGATTAATCTTATGGCTAGTAGCCAGCAGAGAGTTGAAACTAACACTAAGCTGAATTTTGTATATATATGTTTATGCACTACTCCTGAAAATATGAATTATGTGTTTCTCCAGCACAGCAGTTTAAATAGCCTTTTTCCCCCCATGTATTCCCCAGATAGACTTCCCTCTAGTTGGCTTTTGTTATCTTCTTTGTAGCTTCTATCACATTTCCCCTTCACCTAACATGCTCTCTGTACTTCGGGCTGTAGATGATAGAGCTTAGTGTCCTTCCACATGATACAAAGGCTTTTGTCTCCAGGTTATTCCCAGATGGTTGGGGATATAATGAACTGTAAATCAGTTTCATAATCTAATGAAACTATTAGACTTTTTGTCTACTCCAATACTTAGCATTTTGACTCTAGAGATGGCTAAATAGTCTGGATTTATAATTTTCTCTAATTTGGTCCAATTTTGTGTCCGTAAAAATCACAGCAGATTGCCCATTGCATATTTACAGGGCCATATCTCCAATCTTTCTACTCCCATGCTCTAGTGGAGATCTCAGTGAAGGTTCTCAATACAGCTGTGCTTCTATCACTGAAAATGGCCTGTAGCATTATTTTGCTTGGCAGCATTTTGAATAGTCCACGGTTTTGCATTTGAATATTTAGAATTTGTGTGCAGATTTATAGAATTTATTTTTACACTATGGTACAAAAGCAACTAGAAAAACCTAACCAAGACAACCTTGACAAACATTACACTAAAATGCTCTTATTTTAACAGAGTGACCTCTAATTCTTCATCCTCAATTTTGAATCAAGAAGTAACTGTGGCTGGATTTTTTAATCTGCAAATAATTGCAGCTACATTTTACAGCACTTAGCCTGATTACAGTTCCCACAGAGCTATGGTAAAATGTGACTTGCATGTAGCTCTGTTTCTATTACAGGATCTGAGTTTATCCTGCATTTTTTTCCGATCCAGTTGATTCTGAAGCCTTACATTGTTCAGGCACATTTTGATGAAATGGTATGTCTTGAAAATATACCAATTTATGGAAGCCAAAATTTTTCACAGTAATGTAAGCATTTCAGTAAGCCTAATTGAAAAGATTTCTATCCTCTAAGGGTTGAACTTCTGATTAAAAACAGTGAGATAGGCGGAGGGAGAGCTGAAACCCAAGAGAGCTGCTATCTCTTAGTGCATTAATGTGGGGAGAATATGAAAAGAAACCAAAAATGAGTCTGCACCATAATGGTGGCTGATCACTTTACTCCTCAATATATCAACCTTCTGGATGTTCTGTGCTCACTCATTCTCATTCATAACTGCTTGGGCAGAGGAATCACCATCTGTATTTTGGAAAATCATGTGTTCCAAAAATGGTGGGGTTGAAATAAGCAAGTTACTCTCTCCCATCTTCTTCACTTTTAATCGATTTCAAAAATGAAAAAGTTAGGTAATGATATTAGGGGAAATACTAGGGAAATGTACAGACATATTGGCAAGCTGAGAAGGAACTGGGAGGAAAATCAAAAGAAAATACTGGCCATGGTTCCACATGTTTTAATGCATCTTTCCTCTGTTGCTCTGTTTATGTAATTTAAGAATTTAAGATTATGAAGACGACATGAGAGTCATCCAGAGTCTTGAATTAAGCAAACTTAATTAGATTTATTGAAGCTGATTTTTGTTACTCTAAATCTCTTTGCTCTCATGCTGCTAAATCAGCAATCTCCAGAAACAGGGTCAGCAGTTATTGTTCATTGTAGCACTGATAGTAAGCCTTCTTTTGTGTCTGAAAGAGCAATACTAAGTGTTTAATGGTTAGACTGGTTGCCAAAGTACCATGCTGGTAGGTTCTCTATAAAGCTGCGAAATCTAAGCTACTAGTTTCATTTTAGTACCAACAACTCTGATTAGTTGAGTATGGAACTGGAGGTAGTTAGTCAGGAAATATGAGCTGCATTTTCTGTCCTGCAGTCCATCTGGAGATTAAAGAATTCTGTTTGTTTTCCTCAGCATTTTTTTATTGTTGTAGGTAGTATTTTTTTTGCTATTCATGTATGTGACTCACATGAATTTTCAGAAGTGAGGATAGCTTTGGCTATTAAAAAATTGGTAAGAGCCTCCTTCACATTTGATTGCGTTCATTTCTCAGTCAAATTCACTATTGAGACACCCTTATTGGCTGACGGCAATAGATTGAGATATTTTCCTCTACTCAGTTTGTTTCCATGGGTTGGAGAATGAAAACAGCATCACAATTTTTCCAAAATATTAATGTCTGAACAAAAATGTAATGGAGATGGTACATTCCAGGCATAATAACATGAAAGATATGATTAGTATGAATGTTCCCTAAGAACTTTCCATCTTCATATAACAATCTTTATTTCTTAGTTTGCATTCCTTGTCAACACAATGAATCCTCACAAGGTTTTTGGTGTTGCTATATGTTCTTTTGCACTGACTGTATTTCCTGCTGAAATTATTCAGTGCATTACTTTATCTTGACCTTTTTTTCTTCCAGCTAATGGTAACATACTGTCTTTGAAGTAGCCACAATTAAAATCTAGCATTTGCCAGCAAACAACATGTGAATTTTACGAGTCATCTTAGTCATCTGTGATGTAGCAAGTGAGAATGCAACCGTGAGGATTTTGCTTAGAATGGTCTCTTGCAGGTGCAATGTGAATGTATGTACCGTTGATAATGACGCAGTCTTTTGACTGATGAACTCTCTAAACTCAGGGAATTTCTAAGATCAGACTACTTAGATCCATTTTTATCTTCAAAGGACTTGAGTCTTCAGAAAACAAGAGAAAGTTTTATGGTCTAAAGCCTGGGCAGTAATTACTGGCATTCAACTTCTAGGACACTTCCAATGTTTTGTTATACGCGACAACAAACTGTGATATTTTAAAAGGAGAGATTTATGAATATATTAATTGTTCTCTAGCGTATTATGTTAGTGCCTTATATTCCCTTCCACCCAAGACTCTTTACAGCTTCTGGTTGCAAAGAAAAAAATCTATTGGATCAGGGTTGGACATTACCAGATCTTAGCATATGCTTAAGACAGTTGTATTAGCTTTTTAAGCATGCATCTCTTGCAATGGGGAATCTCAGCTGCAGTCCCTGCCTCTCCACACCATGGAATTTGGGTGTCAGTGCTTGAACTACTTTTGTTCTATCTGACCTCTTTTATTGGTGATTACTGGCTCTATTAACAGTGCTTTGTGGAATTCTGTGGGATATGTGTGAACAAAAGACTATACAAATGTATACAAATGTATACAAATGTATACAAATGCAGAATGGTGACACTGCTGATGCGTCGATTTTGGCACAACAGCAAACCAGTTGGGGGAAGCCAGAGGCTAATATTCAACAGATGGCAAAGTCCTAAACCCTATAATAATGGCTGCAGTTATTTTCATTACTGTCACTTGATGACACATATGATAGTGGGGAAAGACTTGAACCGGGTAATCACAGGAATAATACCCTGAAGGACCTGATGCACTTCGACTCCTAAAATGGTGAAGGTGTTCAGGCTGAATGCCACTGTTGTCCATATTCCAGGTATATTTATTGCTGAGGACTGGAAGTCACACTGTTTGCTGTCATATACAAGGTTAGCATTCTTCCTTCTATAGTAACCAGCAACTAAACAAATAAATTGGCATTTTTTTGGAATGAAGGAAAATTATTCTATGTTGCTGATATGTCTTTATATTATTATCATATTTTTTAAATTTTTCATCATGAAGATCAAAGCATGAAAAACCAGAAAAGGTTTGCTGTGAAAGCCTAAAATTAAAAAAAAAAAAATAAAAAAATCACAAGCTTGTCTGATTAGTCCTGATAAAAATCATACTAATTTATGTGAATAAAAGCATTAGATGATTCTACCTTGAAGTTTTACAAGGTTAAAGGTATTTTTCTTCCTCCAGCTTAAGAAACCTGTGAACTGTTTGTTATGATCCTGTACATAGGGAATTTCCATAAAATAATTTGAACGTTTTAAAGATTATTTAAAATTTTATGATTTTTATTTCTCAAATTTGAAGGATAAAATTATGATAATCTATGTTCTGGCAGGAAAAGACACTGACTTTTGGAAAATTAATTAGAGCATATTTGAATATTCATGGCACTACTTTGCATTTGGGAAAAAATTAGTTTTTTTTGGTTTCCAGGAGATTTAGGCATGACCTACCCTGACCCAATTTTAAAAAAGTCCAGCAAAGCAGGTTTTTTTATGAGCTATTCACTACAGCATTTATCGTCATGATACATTCACAGGCTTTGACTCAATTTGTATTAACAGGGTCATGCAGTGATTCCTTCATGTTTATTTTATTTTTCTAAAAAAAGAAAAAGAAAGCAAAATCATATTTCTTTATTTAGCAATTCTGTACAAGCCTTCCCACATCACAACAAAGCCAGAATATTTCACACCTACCATCAGTGATCTAATACTTAATATTAAGACAGCTCCTGTGACATGTTTCTTCCCTCTGCTGGGCTAACAACATAATAGGGATCAGGAAAACAGTTCTGAACATGGCATTGCTAAAATCTTTGAAAAAAATTCTAGGTTAAGCCTTCTTTCTGACCCTACCTTTTGTAATTGGTGCAAAGCAGATTGAGAGAACCTGGAGCAAAAAAATCTTATTAAATCAGTCTGCTGCTTTGTCAGCTGATATTGAGCTACTTATTTGAGGTCCTTGGTGCAAATCCTGATGTATTCTTGGTTTCTATAAAATGGAGCATTGAAAAAGCCATAAACAAGGGGGGAAATCCATAAATCAACCTGACTGGGAAATTGAAATTGTAACAAGACTTTTACAAATGTCCTAATAAAATGAGAGAGGTTGGTGTTTTTGTTTTTTTTGTTTTTGGTTTTTTTGGTTTTGTTTTTTTAACTCTGCATCCTTGAAAGGCATAGGGAGAACACGGACCTGGCAAGGATTTCCTTATTTTTGCAAGCAGGCTGTGTTTGCATACTTGATCTGCAATACCAAGGCCACTGATGTCTTTAGGAAATCACTCCCAGTGTTTGCAGTGTATCTTAGATCAGATTCCTTCAATTTTAAACCGCCTTCAGAATTAAGGTGGACATCATGTGACACCAGCCTTTCAAACTGATTTACAGCCAATCAGGAAAGATGATATCATAGTCAGAGGTACAGGATTTGGACTCAAGGGGTTAGGATTTGTTTCTGTGATGTTCCTTGTACACTGAGAAAATTAATTTTCTTCTAGATTATAATTTTAAGTACCTGCATCAATCCAGGTTGAGATGCTGTGCATTGGAAACACAGACTGGTTTCTCACAGTCCCTGTCTACTTCAGGGCTAGACAGAGAAATATTTTGCTAACGGGAAAATTTGTATACCTGTTGCAGAACAGAGGTACAAAGACCCAACTAGACCAGGTCTGAAGGGATTTTAGTGAGTGGGCTAAAGTCTCCTTACTCAAGCTTATGAGGAATATTCTTTCTTCCCTTAAAATAGTGTGGAAATCCGCATTCCAAGTTTTAATCTTAATAACCTGGATGCAATTCTGCCACCTTTATTCAATCTGGGTGGTCTCATTGATGATGCTCTGCGATCCTGCACTCAGGGGCAATAAAAAATTGAAAGTCTGTACCGAAAACAAATTATAGTTGAGTTGTGACTGCCTCTGTCCTCTAGCTGTGCAATAAATAGCATAAATGACACTCCTGTAATTTTAAAATATTCTGAGGACAAACAAATGATTGCAAACTGCTTGACTACTAAGGGACTGTGGTCTGTGTTAAATAAAGAGCCAGCCTGCCAAACAACCTGACACAGCGCAATCACAAAAGCACCAACCAGCCATTCAAACAAACACTACTCCCAGCTTATTGGAATAGGTCTGAACCTCAAAAGTGTTGTGGGCAAAGGTTATGTAAAAATTTCGTCTGAAATATATTTTTTCCTGGACTTAATGAGTACCTTTGAGCATTGCAGTAGAGAACGCATTCCATCTGGTGACAGCATTTTACAAATGAGAGAAAAGGACATTTTAAGCAAACTTCTTGCTCAAATGGTAGGGGTTATTTTTGTGGGTTTTTTTTTTTTTGTTTTGTTTGTTTATTTCATACTTTGCTAGTCTTGCATGACTTCAGAAACACAGTTTTATACTTTACAGGCCCAAAATAAATTAAAAATCACTGTTAGGTTAC
>JAOTQP010001286.1:25885351-25934068 GCA_026413545.1 Cichladusa arquata
TTCTGGATTGGTTTGGGAGAAAGCTGGACAGTGCAATGTAAGTGTCATGTATTGGAAAGTAATTGTAAATATCATGTACGTAATTTATAGTATAAAAGATAAGACCTGCCCAGAGGACAGTGAGTGTGCCTCCGACTGACCTGCTAGACAGACCTCTGTAGGTCAGGGAAAGAATTCCTTAGATAAGAAAGAATAAACAACCTTGGAAACCTCAGAAAACGGCTTCTGACTCTTCCTTCGGTTCTCGAGCTGGAAAAAACAAGAACTCTAAAAACACCGAATGTTGTGTGGTGAGTGATCTCAGGCTCGAAGAGACGTCACCGGTCGCAACAGGTGAGTTAAAAAGCTAAGTGATGACAGCATTAACCCCAAGGTTAGAGCCTTTTGTTTATATTACACTTGTGCACTGCCTCTGTGCAAACCCAAACATTCCTAGGGGATGTGATGAAACCCTACAGCTGGTCTCTTGAGGAGAGTGGCTAGCTTCTAGGGCTTACTTCAGGTTCAATACTCTACTCTGGTTTACCTTTAGCTGTAATACGTTCCACACTGGAGTTTGATCTTGATATCATCTGGAGAAAACTTTTTTTGAGTTCATAACGTAGATACATCATTGATAGATATATATTCAGACCTTTGCTAGAAGGTCTGTGTACTTTTTTTTTTTTTTTTTACTTTGAATGGTTTCTATCAGGTAAACTGTGTAGTTGTAAGCTGGAAGTTGAAGTATCTGCTACTATCTGGTGCCATAAACTGATAGAACTCTATTTACAATTGATTTACAATTGAGGCAGAATCCAGGAGATTAAAAAACGACTGGATCCACCAGATATGGGGATAAATGGAGACTATTGTACCGGTAGTCACCCTGAGATGGATTCCTCTTTCTAAAATTTAATTTTATACAGCTATTTTTGTTGGCTTATGTTATCTGATGACTTGGACAACTTAGTATCTAAATTTAGTATCTAAAATTGCACTAGATGGCTATGTTTAAACACATAATGTAGATTTGATGCTTTTGTAATGTTTCAGATACATTTGACAGCCTTCAGTAAGTTCTGAAATCCTGGTTAAAGAGTTCCTGAGTGAACATGCCTTTGTATGGCAAACTCATCTCAGAAAAAGAAAAACAACCAGTCATACAAGGTATCCCACATTGTATCTTTTGCTTGGTGGTCATTTCCTTCCATGAAGTCTTGAGCAAATAACTTAGAACTAAAAGCACATAGGCATTCATGTTCTCAGTGATACGGTTAAGAGTTATCTTTCTTTCTGAATACATGTCTTTGTTGTACCTTGGTGAACAGATACTTTTGCAAAGTTCTGGGGAGCTAGAACCTACCTCTTTAGATGTCTCAATAGCCTCAAAAACTTGTCCCTTCATTCCCAGATGTAAATGTACAGAAGGTTTTGGTTTCTCTACACTGTGCAGAGGGACACCCACAATAGAACAGCAGAGTTTAGTCGCAATCAGTACTAGATAAATCTCTGAAAAACTTCACCACACATATGTGATATGGAACAAATCTAAACTCTATATCAGGACTTCCATACCAGGTTCAGAAGTAGAAAAGAGTTGTGCCCTGCACAGTCGAGTGCCTTTGGAGCCTTTCCAAAGCAGGTGACCCTTTCCTAATTTCTCAACCTCTCTAAAATGAAGAGCCTGTTACATGTGGTAACCAGACCAGTGATATTCTTTCTTCTTGGGTGTATTTGTTTGACATTTGGAGCAATATTTTTTACCAAATTATACTGTTCGCTATACTTATTTCATTTGGTCTTCATATGCATAGGCATGTGTACATTGTTATGCAAGTATATTAATAAGAAATCTTCTCTCTCTTTGGGGAAGTCATAACTTCAGGTGATCTGATCGTAAGATGTGGAGATATGAGTAAAAATAGGTGTAAATAAAGCATACTGACAACAACTAAGAGGCAGAAGCTTACTGTGAAGCATATTGGAGGATCTTAAAAGTCAAACTGTGACAGACAAGTGGTTACTCTTCACAATTCAGGCAGAATTGTTGCTAGGTACAACTAGAGGCACAACTAAAGCACAAATCCTTGTCAATAAAGTAAAATTACAAAGTTACATCATCAAAGAAGGTGCTGTCATAAAAGCACATGTAAAAATTCTACATATAGTATCACCCTGGTGTTTTTTATTTTTTAATTCAAGTAGTCAGTGCCAGATGCTGTGAAAATTAGATAATCTTTCCTAAAATTCAGATTAGACTAATAGTGCAGTGATGATGTTACTTATTTAGATGATCTAACAATACCTCTACATAATTTATATTGTGTTTGTTTATGAATTTGGATCACACCTTTGAATATTGAAGATTTGGGTGGAGGGAATATTTTATTCTCTAAATGAAAACAAAACAAATGTTTGGATGAACAGAGGAATTTTGTTTCAAGCTTTGGATGCCTTCTGTCTTAGCATGATTAGTATACAATGGATGTTTGAAAAAAATACCCCCAAAAATCACATTTGTATTCAGAAATGGCTAATTTAAATAGAAAATCCTGGTGCCCCTGGATTGATTTTTGCAAGAAATACATTTAGTCTTTGTACATAAATGGCAAACTTAATTTGCAAGTACAGTCTATTTTTGCTATGTAATATAATCTATGGTTTTAGATGTGGTTTTAAAACAAAATTTCTGAAATAATATAGCTTTAAAAGAAGAGATTTAATTGAATGCTTTCTGATGTGAATTCTGAAGGATTAGAAAAACCTTGTTGGCAACACAACTGGCTTCTGATTTTTTTTCTTCATTTTGGCCCAATAAAAACTATTTGTTGAATTTTATGGCTTTCTCTAAGTTGATCTATACATTCAATATTTGTTTTAAGAAAGAACTACTCTGTTATTTCAAAAGATATTTTGATTCTTTCCTCAGTTATAATAGTCAGCTGTAATTTTCATAAAACAGTAGCCAGACATTAAAGTAGACAGAAATAGCAAATATATAGAAGAACTGTTAGGGAGATCTTTTAGTTTTGCCACTGTATTCAGGAGACATTTATAAAGATCATTATATAGCTCTAGCTAAATGACACTATCTTCAGCTAATTTTTCTTGATTAAAAAGCTATTAATGATCCATGAAAAGAGAGCAGGGGCAAACTTTGCCTCTTGAATAAAATCTCATAATGATGAAATGCTACGTGATAGCCCTGAATTCTACATGGGATTCTTTTCCAAGGTCAGTGACCTATTTATCCTTCTTTTGGCTCAGAGATGCCAATATGCAGCTTTATTCCTATTAGAAATTGTATATTAAAAAGGGACAAGAATAAGATGCATTCTATAGCAAGATATTCTAATCTCCAATAAGATGCAAGGTGATTCTTCTGCTGACAATTTTGAAAAACAACTTGGATCTTTAGATCAAACCTAGTAATGAACTCTGTAACTGGATCTAGCAATTGCCTAGAGCGATAATTACTAGATAAAGAAGAAGGGCATGAAATGGTCATTGAAAGAAAAAGGGAGAGCAGAAATGATTGAGGTAGGTAATTTTATTAAATTAAAACCAAATAAAGACAAAATATCATTGCATCATGCATTTGAATCTTAAAATTGGGCATCAGGAAAATTTTAATGCAACAGTATCAAGTCAAGTCTAACAATAATTCAGAAACCTATCTTCATTAAGATATGGTCAAGCACAGGCTATAAATACCCACTATAACAAAGGAAGTTCTTGCTCAATGAATAAATACAACTCACTGCTGAGTTTACTCTCATCCTGAGAGTCTATTGAAATTGTACCCCTGAAACTTATTAACTTAGGTGAAGAAGGCAAACTTCTATATCACTTTGATGAACCAAATTCAGATTCTCATTTCTTCTTTTTCACCATCTTGACTTTACAGATTCTTAGTAACACTTGCCACATTTTTCTGTCTCCTTCTTGGTCAGCATTTTATGTGTTATCATATAAGAGTAGTATATTGAAATTTTTAACTGGAATATTTTCCCAGAATTCTGACTGTATGATCTGCTACTGAATTTTCTTGAGACCTATTTTTTTTCCTACCCTATGTAATAATCTTCCTACAGGTTCATGCCAGTGTTTCTGAACACACAGTTTTGCCTTTCATAATCCTATATTGTTGACAAATTGCATAGGAATTTCCTATGCCATAATCTAAATTTCAGTCACGTAAAGACAACTGGGCTGCCCTAATTATTATATTAGGCATCTCTTTCACTGCAATACAAAGACCATGTTGGAGAATGCTATCACACAGACCTTAAAATCTATTTAAATATGTATGCTGATCATACAAGAATTTTTCTTTGCCACTGAAGCATTGAAAATGTCTGATACATAGAGATGAGATTTAGGAAATGTTATATATGCCTGGAAACACTTGCATTCTCCTATTGTTTGTTGCCTCTAAGGGCAAAATATATATAAAGTGTTAAAGCTAGGATTCTATGAATCATAATAAGTAGAGAAAGCAGATTGTCTCATTATATTTTGTCTTCCTTTTTGAAATTAGAAATATGCCTGCTTTCTTCAGTTCCCTTAGCTTTTTCACAGACTTCCATGAAAAAAAAAAATAGATAAGGTCTTTAAGATTACAGCTTCTTGTTTTTAACATTTCAGCAGCAACACTGTTGACACCTGGTGCTTGTTATTCCTAAGGGTTCTGATTGCCTCTTGAATCTCTTTAAAATTTGGCTCAGCTGCCTGGAAGGTGGCCATTTGTTGTTAGCCTTTCATTTTCTTTACTGTGCTTGTCTAAGCACTCCTACCGTATTTCTCTACTTCCATTCCTTGTAATAAGATTGTTTTCATTTTTACATTTTATCAGACTGTGTCATTATTGATATTCTTTTCTTCATGCATTGATACCACTGTAAAATTTTTGAACAGTCTCAGACTCCTTAAACTCAGTCATCAGAAGCAAATTCTCTACAAACTATAATCCTCTGAAAAGGTCCACTCTAGCCTGAGGAACAAATGTACAACTTGTCAATACTCACCATCACACCATAATAAGTATCTCCTCTAAAGGAACCACTGAAAGCTCTGAATTCTGCATTTGAATTTCCCAGACTATATTTTACCCAACACACCAAAAGCCCTTAGGAAAACTGGGGATGGGAACCATATAATTAAACAAGAAATTCATGCTGGAATAAACCCTACTGAAAAACAATAAAGGCTATAAAATCCATTGTCCAGCGGGGGAATGCCTTTCAGAAAATATTCCTTCCCTCTCAGAACTTTCAGGCCCAGTGCAGTAAAGGTATGAAATAGCTTTGAAAGAAAAGCTTGGAAAGCAAAATTTCTTATGCCACTGGATACTAAAAGGCTAGGCCTTGTAGCTACAGACTTCAGGGAACAGTAATGCTCAGTCTTTTTACACCATCTTCCTTGTATTTCTTTTTTAACAGTCAGCCAATAATTACGTCTACCTCTCAACTTTTCACCTAAAGTCTTATTAAAATTGTACCACTTCTCACTATCAATTTAGTCTTCTTTCTCAGATTTCAGAACCTTTTTCAAAATATGGCTAATTGTTTTCAGTCTGTCTTTGAATTTTGTTACTCATTTTGATCTGAGGGAGGGCTTACATAAACCACAGTTTTGTATTTTGTTTTTACCTTCTGGAAGTCATTTACCTCAGTGTTTTCCTTGTAGCAGAGCTAAGTTTCAAGGTAATCAGATTGATCAGGGCTGTGTTTAGGGCAGTGCTGTAAAAAAATGTGTTACAGTCTCTGGAGCAACTGTTACCATGTTTGATCACACTCATGTTTTCACCATGTTCAACAGGAATTTCTCTTTATTTCTTGTTTTCATACAAAATTTCCTAGGAAAGCCTGTCTCCATCTTCTCTATATCTCCCTTTTAGGCAGTAAAAATCTGATGATAAGGATCTTCCTTACACTTTTCTCTAGACTGAACTCAGTTTCTTTAGCCTCATGTCATCTGCTTTTGCACCTCAGACATTTCCATGGCATTCCAGGGGATTGCCCCCAGCTGGTTGGACCCTGCACCAAGGACCCAAGAGTGAACATAGTGCTCTTCATGCAGTTAAATATGTCCTGAAGTCATGAAAGGTACTCATGTTTTTACCAAACTTATTCTGATTCATTCTTTTCTTGAAGTTTTGTATTGTCTTTTTAAACTTGCAGTTTCTTCTTCTGCCTTTTTGCATTCTGTAGTTTCTGACTATATTGATTACACTGGCATGCTGGCCGTGTTGCATGTTAAGTCAAAGTTGTTACTTTGCATTTGGATGTATTTCTGGGAGCTCTGTGCTTTTTTTGCTGTCCTTTGCTTTCCTAATGTCTTGCTTTCTTCTATCAAAACATCTTCAATATAGTATAGCAGACTCCAGAACTCTTTTCTGAATCAATACTTCCCATTTGTGTGCATATTTTGAGTTATCTAAAGACAATGTCTTCTATATGTGCTCATATCTTCTGTGTTTTCACTATTATGTAAATCTTTTTCTTATGACTGTCTTATGAGACAGTCATATGAGTTACTGTTACCTCCCTCTAGGTTTTGGATGCCAAGAGGCAAAGATTTCTGTCTTGACTTAGTAAGTCCATGATCAGTCTAGCTAATAGTAACTCCATCAGTGCTTTTTGTCAATGTTGGTAAGTAGTTGTAGCAGAAAATGCAGTACTCTGTAAAGGCACTTTATAAAATTTGTCCAAAGGAATCTAGTTTCAATATCATAAAACACTTATTTCCAGGTTGTTTTTTTTAAAAATTTCTTCATTCCCTGTACTAAAGTGGTAGAAACTGTAAGCTGTCCTACAGCTGTTGAAGATATTCGGTGCATGCATCATCTAATAATCTTTATTTTTCTTCAGTGAAAGTAGATATATTGCTGAAGTCAGTACTGAGCTATCTCCTTTTAATCTTAATTGAATGTTTGTCCACTAATGGCTTCAAAGGTATTTCTGTTGATAATGTATTTTAACTGTTCCCATTTCATGTCTTGTAGTCTCTTTCATTGTGAATGGAGATCCTTCTCTATTTCTATGTATCTTATCTCTGAGAAATCTGTGATGTGTGCAAACTCTGCTTTTCTTGTGCTATAAGAGTTTGGCGAACTTTTGGCCTATGAAAGATCGATGTTCCACATTTCTAATTCCTGTGTTTTTTCCAAAGCTGATGGCTTTTATTCACATTGTAATTCATGGTTTTTTTGAAGTTTTGCAGATGTCTCCTCAAAATTATTCTTTGCTGTAGATCAGAGAAGTCGTTATTAAATTTCTGTTTCCCATACACATTCTTTTAAACTGTAGAGGAAATAATTCTTAATGTTCTGTAATCCTTAATATTCTGTAAAAGTATTGAGCTCTTGGAGTATTTAGCTACAAGCAGATCTTCTGATCTGCTAAGCATGCTGAAGGTTCTTCTGTTAGCTGAGTACAGTTTATCAACATTTCTCTTGAAATGCAGGCAGCAGATTGGGACAGTATGTTCTTGCATTCCTTGGGCCATTGTCAAATATAGGAAACAACATTACTACATTTTTCGATGATATTTTCCCTTTACTGAAAATTTCTGAAGATGCCAAGGTGATGGGAACTTGCAGCTGACTCAGTTTCCTCTTTATCCAATGGTTTCAGATGTTGTAGATCATGGAGTGGTGTAAGATTCTGACAATTCCTTGTTCATAAAATTTATGTTTTTTGGAGGCATTAAAAAATCCCTTCTGATACTTTTGCCTAACTTACTAAACTGTCCTATTGGATTTGTACTAATTATCTATAGGTTTGCCAGCTATTATACCCTTTGAAACCTGAGTGATCAAAAGCCTTTACTGGTGATCACTTATGTTACCTTACAGATCAGTAGATCTGTAGTTGGTAGTAGTTAGTAAGATATGTGGGGCCACAAAACCTGCAAATTGTATGTCTCAGCTTCAGCATAAATATATTTTCTTGGGAAATTTCTCTAAGTGGTTACATTTTTTCTTATCCTCTTCATCCTTTATTTCTATTGCAGCAAAACTTGGAATAAAACCATCAAAGGTAGTGAGCACTTATTTTAAGTTAGGGTACATCAGGCAGTTTGACATTTTATACCTATTTTACTTTTCCTCAACCAAATGAGCACTATGTGCTGGAACAGGTCATGTCCCTTTCTGTCACAGTCCACCTTGTTTTGTGATTGTGCACCCTTGGATGCATAATGGAGATATGGGTACTTGTGCATAAAGAAACATAGCTTAAATGAACTGTAAAGCTCTGTGCTTTATTGGACAGCACTTTTTGAACTTTTTTTCTCCTGGGTGAATTATTCAGAAGATCTTTGTAAATGGTGCATAACTTCAAATTGGAGCCATAGACTGTAGATCAGGTAATTGATTCCCCTCCTTAATTTCATTTGTTACATGATTACATTATTGCTTTTCCTTTTTTGATTAGGTTTTTTTTTATTATTCATAGCATTACACAAATAATCTAAGCCAAGTTCTAATATCTTAATCTCTTGTTAATGAAAATTTCCTCTGCTCACTTAAATTGCCCATCATGCTGTCCTGCAAGGTCATTTCTTGCTAAATCAGAGCACGATTTCGGGTAAAGATGTCTTCTTGAATTTGGAGACAGATTGAAGTTGATATTGGTATGAGATGTGTTGGAAGTGATATTAGTCAAGTGACCAAAATCCATTAAAGAAAACCAGAAAAAGGTAGAGAAATTCTGGAGGATAATGTACTTAGGGTTTTTTTGTTTGTTTGTTTGTTTGTTTTTTAGTCGTCGTTTGTTTGGTTTTTTTTTTTTGTTGTTTTTTTTTTTTTGGTTTGGTTTTTTGGGGTTTTTTTTAGTTTTCTTTTCCCCAGGAGTGCTTGAGTTTCTTGTTAAAGTGGTTCAGCTTTTTAAGATGAAACTGTTTGCTTCAGGTAGGTTTCTCATGGGCTAAGACAAGAAATCTGCTAGCCATGTACATGTGGAAGAAAAAGTCCTTGCACTGTAAGTTCTCAAAGCTGAGCTTCTGCTGTGTTTATAACAAGAAAACCTCTTTGTATTTGTTGCATGGAAAGCCCATTCTTTTGTAACATGTCCATCAGAGCTGCATAGCTGCTAGTAAGGCACTAGCAGGTGCTAACCATAGAAAACAGTTTCCTGTTCAGCCACATTTTTTATTATTATTTTTCCAACAGGTTTCTGATGTGAAAGCTGTAAAGAGCTGAATTTCTCTTGAGATAAGAAATTACAATTAAATGGAGACTGGTTGATCAGCCATGACAGAATGCTGTCAACATGAAATCAAAGGGGGGACAATACATTTGCATTTGCTGCCTCTGTAGAGTGAGATGATGCTAACAGCATGGAGCTGTCTCACTTCTCTAGGAGCAGAAAGAAGCTCCACAGCTGCAATTCTGAAATGCTTCCTGAAGAGGTGAAGATTACACCTGCTCCATGTCTCCAAACGGTTTCTGTGCTAGAATAGCCTCTGGCTCTGCCCAGTACTTGCACTGCAGTTCCATGCTTACCACCTGTGGATCTGCTATGGGATTAATGAACTCTATGACTGACTAGATTTTCACAATTAAATCATTTTTCCATAATTCAGATGGAATAAAAGGATATGATGCAGAGTTGTGTCATTCATGAATATAAATGATATAATTTTGTAGCTTGCATTGTTGGTTTTTTTTAACAAAATACAAACACAGGAAAAATTTAGTGTCAAGCTTTTCCAAAGTCCTAAGTCATTTGAGCAATATAAACCCCACGACTTTGTGTGTTCTTGTCTGTATAGAACACACAGGTGTCAACACTGACTGCTTACATCTCAAAATCAGCAGTTGCTGTATGATTTACTGATGTCTGTGGGAAACTTGGTAGGTGTATGAATTGATAGATTTTTCTTGCATGTGTATTTCTTGTGAGAAAGATGCTAAAGTTCTCCAGCTGATAGACAGATATCTGCCAAGCACATTAGTGAATTGTATCTGTCTAAACCAATTTCTACACTTCTGTGTAGTATTTGCAATGATAAGGTGTGAGACCAGGGAAAAAACTGTCCTTCTTGTGAGCATGAAGGATAATTCCTACGAGTGTTGCATTAATCTGGTAAAAAGCAAAAAAAGATGCAAAAGGAAAAAATCAGTGGCTAAGGACATATTATATACATAGAGGACTTCAAAGCCAAAGTGGAAACATCAGCCCTCACTGTAACTCTGAGATCCATACAGAGGAGGTTCTGTTCTTAGGAAGAGCTCCTTTTAGTGCAGGTGCAGAGCTGTTTTGGGTGCTTGCATTAGGGAAGATCACAAATAACTTTGAGATCTGAGAATGGAAATAATGCTGAACTGAGAGATTGTGAAATATGTGATGTGAAAAACATTCACTTTTCATTCTGTTCTCCATTATCTGCGGAAAAATAATTCTTTCCCTTCCTGAAGGAAAATCCTTTCCATGAGAAATATCGGAGCATGAGTCTGTGCCTTCAAAAGCAGCAGGACTTGGGCTATACACAGCAAACAACGGCAGTCAGAGAAGGAAGAAAGGAAATTGCTAATCCCCAGGAAAGACCCCATCCTTCCCTTGAAGTGAATCCTATTTGTATTGTTCAAAGGGGCAGGAACAAGATGGAGAGGAGATGGGGTTGAACTTCTCTATCCTCTATGGAAAAAAGTGTGCTGAAACACTAGTTTTTCCCTCTTAGCCATAGCTCCCCTTTTCAATTTTTTTTTTTTTTTAGTAGAGAATAAATTAGTCCTTCAGTTGGGTGTTTCCCTCTGAAAAGGCAGAGAGGACTTTGAGATTATATTAGAGATGCTTTTTATAATTACTTGCTAGAAACTAACACAAAAGAGAAGTGTGAACATGTTTTCAGGAGCGAGCAAAGTATAATGAGGGGAAAAGCCTTTTCTTCTGGTTCTTATTTATATTATCAACACCAAAGAGCTCTGAGTCATAAGCCAGGACCACATGGGGAAGTTGATTCAAATGTAAGAGACAACACATGTATTGAGACAGCTGAAGGAGCACAAGGAAACAATGAGGCAATGTTGGTCAGTATGAGTGAAAGTGTCTCAGTGCATTATTAGCTTAAACATTTCTCATTTTTTTTGTAGGCATCACAGCAAGAGAGTTTTAATGAGGGATTTGAAAAAAGATAATGAGGTTGTGTGGCAGATGCTTGGAAAAAATCACAGAGGAGCATGTTTAAAAATATCTGACAAATGGGTAATGGAAGCCAACATTATGGTGTAACTGGAGACAGAGCCCATTGGAGATGATAGGTAGGCTGAAAATGAGAAAGAATTTGAAGATGAAGGCAAGCAGCTTATATCTGATTATTTAGAAAATCATAAACAGGCATTGGTCAAAAAGGCTGGCACTTTTGTTCCATTAGATTCTGTGTGAGGGGATCAGAGTTAAACAGAGGAACAGATGTTATGATGGTAGAGATTTGAAGTGGATTATGACAGTGTGGACCAGATCTTTGTGGGTGAACATGAATGATCATTCATTAAAGGTGCTACAAAGAATAACCAAATAATTTAGGCTGAAGTTTATTGCATTGGACGTTGACTTGTTTACAAATCAGATGATGTGATCTAACTTTCTAGAGGAGCATATGACAAGTCTTATATTTAAAAGGGGAACACTGTCTCATGTTGAAAGAAATTTGAGTCTGTGTAGATTGTTCCTCTTTTCTAGTATGGAAAGCTAAAAATCTTTTTTTTTTTTTGTTTGAATGGCAGCAGTAAAGAAAGTTAAAAAGTAAATACATACAAAAATACAGCATGAGCAGTCAAGGCAACAGAAACTTCTGTTTGGTTTTCTTGGAGACATACTTATGCTCTTGCCTTACATTTTTTCAAAAGCTTCAGGTCTGGTTACTTTGATTTTTAAAATAATCCTCACTATTAAAAGTTCAGTTTCAAGAGTGGTTATATTAAAATGCAGAAAAAGAGGTTAGATTCCATGAAAATCAGGGGTTTAATACAGATGATCAAAGCAATTAGTACATGCCACAGTTAAGACCAAGTAGTTAATGGGAGATTTTTGAAAAAAAATTAGTGCATGCAATAGATTTCCATTTTAGCTTTTTCAGAAGAGGAAGGCAAATACACATTCTTTGTGGGAAGCCTAATCCTATAGAAAAGTCAACATGAGAAAAGACATGCTGAGCTGTTTTGTGAAGGAATTTTAAAATGCTTTGCATGGGAAGTCCATAAAGGTAGCTGGAGTAAGAAGCTAACATAATTAATGGACAGAACTTCTAAACATTAAATTAATGATTTGCCTTAACATTCACAAGTGAGTGGGTGACAGATGCTGGAAATGACTGTAAATTTCCTATGAGAGGAAGAAGAAATACTGAGGGAAATCAAGATCATACCTGAACAGATGATCAGGATATTAGAATGTCTAAAGATTAGCAAAACTCCAGGGGCAGATGGAGTCTGTCCCAGAGATGAGAAACCCAAGAACCTATGTGAGTAGAGGCAACATCATATTACAATAGAAACTACTGGTAGACTTAAAAGTGATGAGTAGAAACTGAGAGTCAGGAAATTAATTATATTTAGGGATCAGTTCTGCTCTTGAGGACAGTGACACCTAAATATTCATTTTCAGAAAGGTGTTTGTTTACTGGCAGAACTCAGAAAGAGAAGACATTTAATTGTTTTAAGCAGTGGTCTCAGATTAAAAGTTAACTAGGGAGAGGCAGAAAGGCACGTGAGTGCTGATGATTTTAAGAAGCTTTGTCTATAACACAGTCTAAAAGGCCAGATTTTTAAAAGCTTTTCTAGCCAGTCAGCAGCCCTTAGCATGTATATGTTCCTGGGACTTCCTTTTCAGAGCTGGTGATTCCTTGCAGTGCTCTGAGGGCTCAGTGGTAGCAGGAAGGCTCTGCACACATCAGATCCACAGTAGTGTTGGTGCCAGATTGGGCTAAATATTGGTCAGTGACAGCTGCAGCAACCACTGAGACCTTCATCTTGTTTGGATAAAGGAAGGTGATTATCTTCAGGAGATGAAAGTGTTCTGGAGTTATCAGGTAGTAAAAAACACAAATGAAAGCAAATTACTTCAGCCATTTTGTGGGGATCAGCATAATGCTAATTTTCACTTACTACAGTGGCACAAAAGGGGAGCATAAGTGAGTAAAACAGTGAAAAGTAAAAATTGTGTAGAATTTGGCATTTTGATACAAGCAAAGTAATTCACACTTACTTGGGATAGCTTAGGAAGCAAGTTCAGCAAACTGGTTTGTACATACTGGGTGAAAAAATGTAAGAATTGTAGAAGGAACAAGAAAAAGAAAATACACCAAAGTCACCTGCAAATTAACATTAATCAGGAGGATGATCTAAATAAAAGAAGTATAAGCATATAACTATTTTTTAACATAATTATTTATGTAATAACAGCAAAAACCCCAAGGAACAATAAAGTTCAATAAATATTGCATTGAATATAAATTATTTTAGCCTGCTATAAAAAAATCACAAAATTTGTGATACCAAAATTTCTGTTGTCTATGTAATTTTAAATCTTCTAGTTACATCTTGATATACAGAGAATGGACATGTTAAAATGGGCTAATAATTCTGGAAAGGAAAACATAGAGCCACAGCACTTGTTTCTAAAATGAAAATAAAAATGTGTATGCCACAAGTTATGGCAACAATCAGTCATAAAATTTAGTGATTAACAAAATGCCATTAATTCCGTATTTAAGTTGTCATTGACCTGCTCTATTTAAATATAAAACTGGTTATTATAATCTAGCAACTGTGGTATGGCTGTAAGTACATGCCCTGAGTTTTTCTTGTCTTTTGTAGAGATTTTAAGATTGTAAAGACTGTATTTTTTCTCTCTGTTTTTCCAGTACAATACCTCTTACAAGATCCACAGTTCTTAACAGTGCTGATTGACGACCTAAGACCAAAGTCTATCAAAGTTAATTGAAAGACTTCATTGTCCTTTTGATCAATCCCTCTGTCCTCTGGTGTTTTGGACTCATGGCTTTTCCTTTAGTAAGAAATTACTTCTGTTGTTTCTTCTTTGCAGAATAAGGGAGATCTACTTTTAATCAGACCTCACCAGCAAAGAATTTGTTTCTCAGGAGAGAGAAACCCAGTTTTCAGTCAAAGAAGATTTTGAGAAGTTTGGGGGTGGATGAGGAGAGATCTTGCTAGAGGCCTCAGAGAATTTGTGAGAGAGCAAGGTCATAGATCTTAATATTATGTTTCATGGTTCTGGAGTTTGAAGGTCTATGATCCATCCTCCTTGGTAAAGTCTCTGGCCTCCCAGTTTAGACCTTCAAACTGGGAGGCTAGAGACTTTACCAAGGAGGATGGATCATATGTCACAAACCCCAAAATCTATGGACTCGCTGTGAACCACTGGGGAGATTACTTTCTATTGTTGGTTAGAACTGAATAACAAGATGCAAATGTTGACATGGGTTGGAGGTGAGAGTGTGGAAAGTCTCCCCTTATACAAAGAAACATATTCTGCCTAGAGAAAATCATGGCAAAAGTCTGGTACACTATTATCCCTTAGTGTTTCTGTTGTAAATAGTTACAGCAGCATCCTAGACTAAGCAGATTCTTTTTGCCGTCCCATTGTCATTGCAGACCTCAACTGATCACAGGTGCCAAATCTGCAGCCTTTAAATCTTCCAAGTCAGACCTGTTCAGTTTGCTGACAAAAAGAAATTTCCCAATTCAGTACTGTGGAGTCAATAAAAATGTAGCTGTGGCAGAGCAAGGTGCATTCTCTTCTCCCTGATGTACCATAATCATCAAATTGTAAGCTAAGATACAATTCCAGAAATAACGTTGCACATAATAGTTGATGTATGAAGCGGAAAGAACATAGTTAATTTGCAGAGGTGAATTTGAGCTTTCATGTCCATCAGACAGGAAAATCTGGTTTTGACTGCAGACTGAGAACATTTTAAATGGAAAGCTCTGATGGAAATATATATGGAATGCAAAGAAGTATTTATATGGTCCATTTTCTATCCAGATGAACCTTCTTATTTCTTTCTGTCAGTTTTACTGGGACTTTGTATTCATTTCCTTGCAGTTTTTTCCTTGTATCTTTTTCTGGCTGTAAATTTTTTCATGGTTTCTTGTTTTTACAGAGATATTCTATGTTTTGTTGTGTGAGAAACAGCACCTCTTTAATGACTTAATATAAGGGTTACAATCCAAAAGACAAAAGTATGTAACTTTCATTGCAATATTAAATTTCTCATTCTTACTTTAGTCAGTGTTATTGTACGGGTCTTTCCTCATAGAAACAGTGATTCGGGACAACATCTAAACATTAAATTTAATCTTTAAGATATTTTCAGGGTCTGTACCTTAAGTTGCACCCCTCCAGGCCAGGTAGTTTAATTTTTGGATGTAGGAAGCTTATTGCAGTGGGATTTAAAATGTAAAGTTGAGTATCCTTTAATAAAAAAACCAATGCTCTTGCTTTTTTTCCTGTGATAACTTTTTGTTGTTGTTTATTCACAAGTTGCCTTGAACTGCCTTGAATTTACATCATGGTAGGGATAGGTATGTTGTTTCTAACTGTGAAACAGCTGACATACAGTACCTGAATGTTTTGTGATTACTTGTTCAGGTATCAGTGTCATCAGAGTGAATACACAGCTAGCTGGGAGTGTAACTTGCATGTGGCACATTTTTTCCCACTTAGATGTCTGTACCAAGATGTGCCATAGTATCTCTGCCTGGTACTTCATTCTTAGCAGATGGCAGGACACAGCTGTGCATAATTGGCTTGGATACCTTGAAAACATTGTATATTCTTTCAGAAAAGGCTATTCCTGGAGGTTATAGAGGATTTTTAAAAATGTTGTCCAGCAGATGCAGATTTCAGAATGGAGTAGGCTGAGAATTTCTTGACAAAGCTCTTTTATGGAGACTGAAGATATTGACAGGAAATGGCTTGGTGAATTTGAGTTTCATTTGTTTGGTTCAGAAGGAGCTTCTTTACTGCCAAAAAATGCAAGAGGAAAACTTCTGGGTGCAGAGCAGGTGAGGTGGTAGGTAGTATGCCCATCTCCATTTACACAGTTGGTTATTTTTTGTTCTTCCAGTACAAATCCACTTAAATGTTGGCCATAAACCTTGGCTGCATTTTAATATTGGCTGTGTACTTGTGATCTTTCTCTACTGATGCTTAAAAAGGGCATTGACTCTTTCTTTTATTTGATTTCTGTCTGGAGCTATAAAATTAATCTCCCAGTGTCATGCTGCAATGGGCTGTGTCAGTGGAAGAGAGATAAGTTTCATTTTTCTGCCTTAAAACTTCTCCCAAAGTTACAAAGACTTGAGCACATTTACTTTCTCTTTTCAGTTTTAACAAAGCCCTTGTCTTTTTTTCTGTATTTCTATTTTATCCATGTCATTTTGGTTCTTTTGTTTTATACTTCACAGTTTTTCCAGACTCTTTTTTTCCCCTTCAAGCCTAGTTTATAGTCTCTGACAGGATTCTTTCTATGCTATCTGCCAAAACATCTGTTCCTTTTCTGAATAAAAAGCTTGCTTCTCCAGGAAGTGTCACACGGGTCCACACCAAGTATAAACCTTCATTCCTTTCTGTGACTTTGCCAGTGATGGACTGGCCCTGGAAAGCTTTGCATTCTTGTCTGTTTTGTCTAATTTTTCATTACCCCAAATTCAGTAGTGTAGTGGGGCAAAAAAAAAAGTATTTAAATGTCCAAATTTCCTTTCAAAATATGCTAGTACTTCTATGTACTTTCTATTTTTAATCTTGCAATTACTTCCTGAATTTTTAATCGAAGCAGATACTTATCAACTTCAAATGTATTCTACTTTAAAAAAAATTCTATTGTCTCTTCTTTTCTGCCAGGACCACACTTGAATAACTTATCTCACTGAAAATCCAACACAACTGTACTTGATCCCTCCTGGATTCATTTTGGCAATTCTACAGTTTTGCAGTTTTGTTCAAAACAACATTTAGAAAAATTTTGTGTTGCCATGAGAAAATTATGTAACTTTCAGTATTTTGATAACTCTGATGCAGTTGACAGACTTGCTTCTGGTGTAAAGTTCTTACACACATTTTGGAAAAGTTCAATATTTCAAAAGAATATTATTTTTATATTGTGGTCCCACAGATATTAAGATTCATGTAATCAATTTTTGTTTTATAAAGGGTCAGTACTAGCACTTTCTCCAGTATGGATTCTTCTCTATGTTGTGAAGTAAAGGAAAAAAGTGGTTTTCATATGTATTTGTCTGTGTTATAATTTACTGTTGATTTGCTGCTGAGATCATTGTCTTTGGACTATAATATTAATAAGAAGAATACTAAGTTTGTGATGAATAATTTTTAGTTCCTGCAAACGTTTGAGCTTTGTGTGGTAAATAACATGAGACTACAATGGATAGAAACTTCCCTCTGGACTGCATCTGATTCACTTATTCAGCCCCCTGAAGTTTTAATTAATTTTCGCAGAAATTAATGAGTACTATTTTGCTTTTTTTTTTTTTTTTGTCTTTGCCAGAAATTTCTTCATTCTTTAGAGGAAAAATGTGTATTTCCATTGTAGTATTTGTAGTAGTTACTTAAGGGTTTCCAGTGTCACTCTGGTAAGGGGATGGGAAATGCATTCTGTTTCATTGTTCTCTCTCTCTGCCAGACATAAAAGAGAGTTTCTCCAGGTGGCAGAGATTTGATAAATGCTGGGAAGCTGTGTAAAGAGAATTGCTAAGGAAATTGAATTCAACCCTTCTGCATGGCTTGATCCCCCCCCTAGAGCAGGTGGCCTGGCACACTGGCCACAAGTTCCTGCTCCTCGATCCAATACCTCAGTGCCCTCGTGCTGGGGATTTGTTTGTGGAAGCTGGCAAGCTGCACTCCTGGAGGAGCTGCAGCAACAGAAAGAGGTCTGGGAATGGTTCAAAACTCCTGAGTCTTTTCATAGCTCTTGTGTTCTGCTGGTTCTTTGAACTGCTTAAGGAAGTTGGTGTGTGATTTGCTAAATGAAAGTTTGTAAATTCTTAGTCAAAGAACTGTTTTCAACACAACACACTTTCTCAGCTTTCTGTGAGGACTTGTGTCTCTTGCCAAGATCTTAGGGCAGATGGAGTTTTTTAATTTTTGGCTTAAACTGCGGAAAATATTTATTTAAAAATAATTTTTGTTACCTGTGTAGGCCTGTCTTAGTACAGCCAAGACAGCAGAAAATGGGAAGTGTTCTCAATCTTGAGAAATATCAAATACTCATTCAATAAGTTGCTATTGACTGAGCTATTCAGTAACTGTGTGGAACAGATTCGAACTTATGTTTATGACAGTGTAGTTCAGGAGTAGCTCCAGTAAAGTGCAGTCAATGATTCTATTTTTATACTAGAAAACCAGCATTCTCTTTTTGTCCCTTGAGGTACAACCCAAGTGGCTGGTAGCCCATCAAACTGAAAGGTACCTTTAATGTGTTCCTCCTTGAAGCCTGAACTCAGTTTACATGGCAAATAACTCCCTCCAGTGAACATCTATAGTGATTTGTATTTACTTTGGAAGATCTACATTTTTCAATGGACAAAAATTAAGAGAATAGGTCTCTGACATTACAAAGAATTCAGTGCAGACCTCTGTGCAAGCTGTTTCCTGAACCAGTTAGCACAGAGCTGCACAGTGCCCCCGTTAAGGTCTACTAATAGGTGGATTTAATTAGCTGCTGCACAACATGTCCACACAGTTTGTCTGCTTTGAGAGACCTTGCTAGTACTTCTGTCTGAGATATTAATCAGTAAAATCTCAGAGCAGTAGACACTGCATTCCAGTTTGCAATGACAATGCACTCTAAGTATTACAGAAAAGTAAGCATAGTGCAGTACAGAAATCTTCAACAGTCAGGTTTAAAACAGAAATGTGGTTCTAATCTTAGTTACAAATACGACCCTAAATCCTGTAAAAAACCAATATGTATTGACAAATACATGTAAGAAGTATGAAACTGTGTGACAAACCGTAACAGTATTAGGCACTTGTTATTTACAGGAAAATTATTATCAGTTTAATGTGATTTTAATCTGGCAGAAAATGTTCATATAGAAGTTTATGCTCTTCTGGTTTTAAGCTTTGCATTAAGAGCTGAGTGCATGATAGACCATACTGCCTCTATGTTTCTTCTCTCTCAGTTAGCAAATGTTAGTCTGAAATATAATTGAATGCTAATTTGAAAATAATCAAGGAAAAAGTTTCAACTTGGAGGTGCAGGATTTAGAACATAATCGTACTCAGAAGAATGATTCAAAGAAAATGTTCTTCATGTTGTAACTTGAAATTTGAGGAGGGGAAAATCTTTTGTTCCTCTTTTTTTTTTCTGTATGATTCTTTTTTTAGAATGAAATTCAACACAAAGTGAATCTCAGCTGTTTTGGAATTATATTACCATCTGGGGGAAGATTTTGAAACAAGCCAAAACTAACAGATTTTCACCAGCCCCTTAAGAATTCTAATTGCCAGGAATTGGGCATTTCTTAGGAGCAAATTGACAGTGCAGTAGTGTGAGTCTGCAAGATTTGTCTTGGCTGCAAGGTCTTCTTGGCTGGAGAGAATTTTTTTTGATTCATGTAGAATCACCTAGAGCTCAGCAGATATTTTTAATGTTTCTAGTTAGACAGTTTCTCCTACTTCATCTGGAAACTATGGCCAAAGCTGCAATTAACATTGTCAAATCTGAGTTTATTCTTGATGATGTTGTTGGTTAAAGCCAGTGTTGAACAGAGAGGGTCAAGCTGCATGCCTCAGGGGCTCTATAGTGCACTTCGGAGTCCCTCAGTAAAGATTAGCAATTAAATAACTAGTTTGAGTCCAGGAAAGGTCAAGAGTGATTAACAATCTTTGTTCCATTGGTTAGTGGGAAACAGATGTAAAATGAAGTGATGATCAAAATCCAATTCCTAGTAGATATTTTACATCATAGACACCAAACTCCTAATGATCCCTTGTTAGCAATCTGATTAGAATGGACAGTAATTGAGCAGGCACAGACAACTGCCATGCAGCTTCTACTGCCATTCCCCATAACCAAAATTACTGCCATTTTCAGTCTCAAGGACAAACTGAAAGTTTCAGTCTCTCTGTCTGAAATTTTTATATTCTGTTTGGAAATCCTTTACCCTGAGTAATATCAAATCACATTTTGAACCTAAAATAAAGCTGAAAATTATTTGAAGGGCTCTGAATGCAGAATAACCTGCATTTTAACTCTGGAAGGTTTTATTCAGTGATTTTAAATATATGTGGTTGATACTCAGCTGGATTAATCTGACAGGATCTGCTGAAAAATTCGTTACGTAGTAGTCAGTGAACCTGGAAAAAGATCTGATTCTGCATTACTCAAAGTACACAATCATATTTAAGGTTCACAAGTGGTTTTAGAAAATGTATAGCAAAATTATGTGTATTATACATATAAGGCCCACCCCTCTTTTCCTTGCCATCAACCCTTCTAGGATTAGGTGAGTGGTTGTATGTTAGGGGCTTGAAATGAGGAAGGGCTTGGGGCTGGGGCTTCAGGCTTTTGCCTGGGGTTGCTACCATGATACAGCAAAACTTCAAATTCCAAAGCTTTTTATTCTCATACTCCTGTAGCTCATGACTGATGGAATGCTATTCTTGTAAATATGATATCTTTTAGACTAAATCGCTGTACATGCTATTCTCTGTGGAAAAGATGAAGTTCTGAAAGTTCTGAAATTACCAGGAAATCTATTCTGTTAATTAATCTAGGAATATTGCTGGATTACACTAGATGAAAACTCTTCCATATTTTAGCAATAAAATATGTAAGATAACTGGACAAACATTTTCAATGGATGAATAAAAGGCTTAAAGTATCTTGTAACAAATACCAGCTGGGCTTTTCTTACTGTTCTATGGTCTCTTGTCTTAGTTATCTATAGAGAAAGCTAAGAAAGAAAGTGGAAAAATATTATTGTTATTCACTTGGTAGGTTATGTACTACCCAGAGCTGGTGTTGACTGACTGCTGAAAGATAAAGGGGGATCAGAGAGATTCACATTTTGAAAGACATTTATAATGTCTTCCAAATTGTGAATCCAATTTTATTTCTTCTTTTTTTTGTCATTATTAACAACAACATTACAACATTCATACTAGACATGAGTATTATTTTCACTACAATTTTTTGGCAGAGGAACAAATCAAACATTTCTCATTAACAAGGGCAGTTTTTCCTGCTCCTGTAGAAAAGTGGGACCACCTAATGGTCTGCAAATTGGTCTTGTTGACACAACTCACTTCTAAGCTGACTTTGTTTCCTTGAGCTTGCATCCTTTTTAAAACAGCTAGTGGCATTATGTATAAGCAATTAGTGGAACTGGCCTTTTTATTGGTACATACTGGATAAGATATGGAAAAGAGAAGTCCAGAGATTTGTACTAACTCTTGACTCTGCAATTGAGTTAGGACATCACTAGCATTTCTTCTTTTAGCTTTGCCTTTGTCAAGTCTGTTTCAGTGAGAAATCTTTCTAGGTCAGTGACTGTATATGTTTAACTTCTAATACACCTTAGCCCTGGCCACAGGGAGGTCTGTGAGCGTTGCAGCAATAGTAATAATATATAACACTAACTACAGGATCTGAAAGGAAGTCTATTCTGAAAATACATTTAAGAGAAACACAAGCAGGACTGCAATTTACTCTCTGAAAAAAGGAACTGCTAAGCACTTATATTTAAATTAAATTCTTTTATGAGTTCATTGAATGTTATTTAGCAAGTATATTATAGCGAAGACATGTTACTTTTTGCCTTAGAATGAGGATATTATTGCTTTTTCATTTTTATCTTTTGTATCAGCATTTGGCAAGTAACAAATGAAATTTGCTTGCTAATGTTAAATTGTTTTGTGCTGCTGCTCAGTCACAAAGATATAGAAGGATGAGACAATGGAAAAAAGTTATTTGATTTTGGGCAGACAGATGAATGCAACAGTGATCTTGACCTGTCCTTGATTAAATGTTTATTCTATGAAAGGCAAAGCACTTAATTCCTGTCTGAATCACTCCACTGAAATCTTGTTCATGCAGGAGTGGAAATGCAGATAGAATTGGCTCAAATATTTCAGTGTGGTCAAGGCGCTGATGTTTAGAACTGTCTGAGGTCAAAGCAGAGTGGACTCCACGTATCAGTCAAAAAAGATGAAGGCTTTCTGAAACTTGGTGTGAAAAGTTTGTGTTTCTCTACCTGTTTTTTGTGCCAGCTCATTGCCTAACTCGAGCAGATTTTGGACAAATAATGCCCGATTGTCCCTGAAACCTGAATTTTTTACACTCTACGAATATGAAAACAGGATCTTGAGTAAGTCATGAAGCCCAAACTTGTAAGGATTCCAGCTTAATTTTCCAGACTCCAGTCTTTAAATTTAGAAAAAGCCACCTGGCAACCAAGACTTGCAGGTCTCGCTTTAGTCTAAGCCTGTTTTGATAGACCAACTGATTTTTTTTTACATACCTGAGAAGTTCTTGGGATACAAGGTCAGAGTAATAAATGTTATGTTTTTATTCTTTATGTAGGATAAGTTATATAATTCCATAACTACTTTATTACTCTGCAGTCATTTTGTTACTATGCAATTTAAAATACTTTTGCCATAAACATTTAGTGAAAGCTCATAGGTGTGTGGCACTATATTATAATCTGCCTGTAAGATTACAGTTCTTCTAGTCACCCTGTCTAGAAATGCAGTGATAGATCAAGACACTGGAACTAGTTTTGAGGTGAGTTGGTAAACTGAGAATGTATTGCATTTGCATTAGAATAACCAGTGCTGCAGTATTTCTCTTCTTGAGCCAATACTTCTTGCTAATTGGAAATGTCTGGACCTTTTATGAAGGCTGAAGGCTGGGAAACTCTCTGAAGGGTTTATGAAACTGGTACTCAAGACTTGTTTAAAAAAAATAATGTTTTTGTTATCTGAAGGTGTTCAGCAAAAGTCAGCAAGCATAAAATAATCCCAAAGAGGTCAGTTTACTAGATCTTGAACTGTCTTGTATTTAACTTGCTTCAGTACATCGTAATAAGAATTTAAATGGATGTATCAGAACTGCTCAGGAGAAGACTCATGGCCCCCATAGACAAGTTCACAGTGCTGCTTATCCTAGAAGCTGGCATACTGGAGCAATACTCACGTATCCTCTTCCTAAGTTTTTTGTTAGTGTGAAAAACTTAGCAATGAATAACCTCCTTCAACTTATGTGTCAATGCCCAAAGGACTCTTAACTCATCTCAATTTAAATTAATGACCTTAGTGATAGTATTAGCAATTGGACCATGGCTCTCATGAGCCAGCTATTTGCATATGGAATTTGATTAATCCTGCTGGCTACCAATTTTCACTTTTAATTAGGTGTGGTGCTATTGCAGGAGAAAATGCAAGACTACTATCAGGCAGCTACAATGTTGATTTTCTATTGAGTATTCTATTCTGTTTTGTTTGGCTGTGGTAAATTCCCTGACAGTGTCTGTTTAGATCAGCTCAGAAAGGCTCCATAGACCTTAAAAAAAGTCTGTGCAAGCTCAGTGGTATTCAGCACAAAGAAGCACCATATAGATTGAATATTAGTAGTTTATAGGATGTAGAGAGACTGGTTTATGGTATCCCCCTCCAATACTCAGTAGCTCTGTTCCTCTTAATGGTCTAATAAGTCTCTTGTAATGCATGCCCTGAGTCGCATAAAGACCAGCTCTGTGGGCAAGTGTGGCTAGGATATTTACTGAGGCTACTTGGTTTCCCTGCATCCTGACTGAGCAAGTGTACACTGATGAGAGAGTCCTGCTCAGATTTGGATCAAGACTAAATTTTGCCTGGATCTTGTAAATGTGTAACATGTGGTGTCTCCTGATTTCCAACAGGCCAATCCATATTTCTTTGACATCTTTGCACTTTGGGAACATTGCAACATGTTTGTTTATGTCATAGCCAGGAAAACAATGTTCAGCACTTGGCTTGCCTAGCAGAGCTGGTGCCCACGTGCTGTTTACTGCTGAGCATACCCCTGTAAGAATTAGCAGACCTTTACAAAACCATCAAGAAAATCTCAATAAAAATTAATTGAATACACTTGCAATAAAATAGCTGCTTAATGCTTCCCTTCCTTACCAGAACAACTTTAAAGAAATACACCTCTTTCCTCAGAAATTAATTTTAATAGAGATTGATATCCACTGGCCAAAAAAATGAATGATCAATGCCTATTAAACGCAGTTAGGAAGGCAATATATTGCTCTATCTGGTTAAAATTCAGAGTGAAGAAAAGCTTCTTCTTTGAGATCACAAAAGACTCATGAGAAGTTAGTATGTGTATCCAGCAATGGCATAAGGTGAAGATGAAGGCATAAAAGTTAGCAGGGATATGCCAAACTCTGAACATTGGAAGAGCTTCCTCTATGTTTTTAAAATTACTTTCCTAAAGTATTCAGCTGTTTGTAATAAATTAATAACTCATGCTGAAGAACAGGGGATTTTAATGAAAGGAATTTATATTTTTGCAATAGAATTTCTTGTGGGAGCCCTTTTTGTTTTTGTTTCCCCATAAGCATCTCACATAGATATAAAATTCCTTTGTGTGGCAATGTGCACTCTGCAAAGATCAGTGGGAGTTAAATCTTCTCAAAAGACATCTATGTTCAAATTCAGACTTCTAGGATGCACCCATGAATATCTACTTGGAAAGTGACTTAGCTGTATCAACATTCCAATGTTTTTTCCGGAAAAAATATAGCATCAGACACAGGAGCAATAAACTATTTGTGTGGATTTAATTTTATCTAAATTTTGCATTGACAATGGATGATGGGAAATGTAATGTAGAAAATAAGTAATATTAATAGAATATGTTAATAGTGCACGGTGACCTTGTCCATTATATAGTACCAGGATGTGACAAGCTATAGTATTTTTCACTTTCCTCAGAAAATATGGCTACTCATATGATAATGAATATTTTCTTCAGCGTGTTACACAAAAAGCAAACAATAGTGCAAATTTTGATTAAAATGTTGCTCTGTGGCCTTTCATATAAAATCTAATTTTATTTAATATTACTTTCTACATGTATGCAGAAAATGGCAAGCTAATATTAATAAAAGAAGGCTTACAGGAATGTGGAACAAGAACAATAGATCCTTGTCAAAATTTATTTACCTAGCTAGACTTTCATTTCAAAGTTAGCAGCACTCTGTGATACTGGCATAATACACGGGTCTTAAAACTCTGTTAGACATTTTTAACCCACTTTAATTTATTCCATGGTAGTTTAATCCCCTGCTGAACGCGGATGGGGTGAATTTTCAAAAGTCATAATCCACTGAAGTAAAAAATCTGTAATGACAACATAGACAGCAGGCTTCAAGAGTTTAGTTTAAATTATTTCCAAAAATGTAAAACTTAGGGCAAGAGTTAATAGGATATTTCATACAGTTATATTTCAATCCTTTTCCAAACCTTTATATATTCACTTGCATCTCTGCTATCAGAAATACTTGGGCTCAAGTTCTGTTCTTTTAAGGCAAAAAACCAGAAAGCTGTAAAATTCTAATGTGAAGATTTTCACAGGATATTGGAACTCCTTTGGTCCTTCAGTTCATAGACTTTTTTATGTGATAGCATAATATTTTCTAAACTGAAAGAGAAATGTCATTTTACAAACTGAACACCTTCCATTCTGTCTTAGCTGGGCACTAAAATGAAATTAAGGTACATAATACCACACTATCTTCATCCTTCTGCTCCTCTAGGATTTTTACAATTTACTTTATTGTTGGGTGAAAATTCGGCCCACAAACTGATTGGGAAAAGTTCATGCATTTCCTATGTACTTGAAATCTACAGTTTTACACTCTTTCTTTATACCTTTGGAGCTGCCTAGTTCTGGAAGGAGCTGTGACTCAGACAACACCTTATTTTCTTTAACCAGGAAGCTCCTCTAGTTCCAGCCATAGACTTTTACAGCTTTGTCTGGCCTCAGCATTCAGGCACTAAAGTTCTGCCTGAACCCCACAGGAAAAATGCTGCCTCTTGCTAGGCTTTGTTGTGTTGTGCTGGGCCACACTTTGGGTGGCATCAGATAAAGCTGGCAGGACTTGTTCAAAACAACAGTATGAGAATGTTCTGAGAGTGTGACATAGAGATGAGGTGGTAGGGTTTTTCACATGGTAGAAGATTAATTCAGAAACAGACAAGGGTTTGTAAATGACATTTATTGAAAATTAATAAATTCATAGCCACACTCCCAACTTAAGCAGTCTTTGCTCTGCAAAGACTTGAAAATGAAAAAGATTTTCTGGTATAAATAGTATATTCTTCCCTCATTTTGCATTCCTTGATAAAATCAACACTTAGGCATTGTTGAATGCATGGTGCAGGACCAGATGGACTTCTATTTTGATTTGCTAATTCTTTCAAACTCTTAAATGAAATATACAACAATGGCAACAATTACATTTTTTTCCCCCCTCTAAAAACTACATGTCTGGAGAGAAAACCATGCGTTTTCTCCTCTGAAAAACAACAGTGACCGAAGTACCTGTCTTTGCTCCTGCTTTCCAGGAAAAGGGTGGAACAAACTGTAGGGCTGGTTTTAATCACTTCCTCTTGTGGTTCTGTGATTTTGATTCTTGGTTCAAAGATCCCAGTCTTACCCAGGCAGATAGAGGAGCCGGGATGTTTAATTTTGAGTCTGATTTCCACTCTGAATGTTTCTAAAAGAATTGAAGAAAATCTTTCTATATGTCTGACTGTCACAAGGGAGAAGACAGCACTGGCAGAATGAAGCAGAGAAAAGGAGGAAGAGAAAAATATCCATGAGGGCACTGCTACTAGAAGAAATGTCTCTATAATTATAATCTAAGTCTGATTGATTTAAAGTACCTATCTGTATTAGATGACTAAACACTTTTTATAACGCTATTTACTAAGCAATTCTTTTAGTCCCTAGTGAACAAAACAGGATCGAGAAGACTAATTTTTCACATTCTAAATACTCGTGAAAGTTTTTCACACTATTAGATCAAACTCAAAAGATAACAGAATAGTACAAATCTACACTGTTTCTTTTTCTGGGAGCAAACACTTAAGGTGCTTTGACATCTTTGCATTTCCTGAAAATTATTTGAGACTAGGTGGTTCTCAGACTTGTTTATAACAGACAAATTACATTGTGTAGAAAGCACAACAAAATTGTAAATTTTACTAGCTTTTTCCTTTTGTAGAACAGCCATTCCAATATCTGAATATTTTATGGTAACCACTGTTAAGAATTATAATGCACCTAAACAAAGCAATGTTGCTACTGTTTTATTAGTACCCTCATCTTTCTGTGGGTAAAATTTTCTAATTAGTCTTTGATTCTGTCAGATCTCAAAGAGATATCAACTGATACAGGCACTGTAATTTCAATGATGTTAAATTTCCCTGAATTTATACCAGCTGCTGTCAGCTGAATTTATATCAGCTTCTTGTCTTGCATAACTGCTGTTGTGTGAATAATGAAAAAAGCTCAGGTAGCTACATTTTTGTTTTAACAAGGGCCATTTGAAGCCAGAATGATAGCTCATAGATTAAAACCAGAAAAATACAGAATTTAAAGTTGAGTGGTGCACACTTAATAGAAGTATTCTGAATTTTGTGACTCCTAAGGATGTTCTATACAAAAATTGCAGTAACAGTGTATATTAAGTGCAATTTCTTAACCTAAAGATAGTAAAAAAAGTAAAATTATATTCCCTCTGTTTTCTGTTTGACAACAAATTATAATCTTTTATGCTTAAAATGAATAATACAAAGTTATTACTTTAGAAAATATTATTGAAAATTTCAGATGCTTCTTTTTCTATGGTCAATAATCAATTCAGTGCTGTTTTATGACCAAACCCAAATAAAATATTCTGAATTAATAGAGACAAACGACTGAACAAACAATGGAAGGCCATATTTGTCATCATACAGAACCATGGTTCTGCCACATCCTGAATACTGTGTACCATTCTGGTCTCCTTATTTTAAAAACAGAAATGGGAATGGAGAAGGACAAAAAGGAAATTCAAAGGTATAAGTATGGAATAACTTATGTACGAGGATTATTTGTATGGTTCTGGAGGCTGTTAGGGCTAGAAAAGAGATCAATATCTGTTTACTATTATGGATGGATATAGTTGAGGCATGTACTAGTGAGCTAGAAGGAGGCTTCCTCATGCAGCTAGGAATCATCAAATTTTCCACTCAGTGGTATTTGTAGAAAAAATACTTAAAACATAGCAGAAAAATAAGGAGGAGCATGGGAAATTTGGATAGAGACAGAATTTTCCACCTGAAGGGTTCTCCAAAGAAGGTGTCAGGAACCAGGTTCAAAACAAACCATAGGAGGACACAGAGCTGTGGAACTCATTGCTGAAGTATCTTATGAATGTTTAAAGTTTAAAAAGGGTCAAAGTGAACAAATGCACAAGAGATCAGTTGTTTAGAGTCACTGAAACAGAAAACTCATTTGGTCCTTCAGTTCACAGACTTTTATAAGTGACAGCATAGTATCTTAAAATTGAAAGGGAAATGATGAAACGGAAAACATATACAGAAACAATATCTAGCAGAGGAAACTAGAATTATTGGATAGCTGGGAAGAAATTAGGGGTCTAGAATATGCTTGCCATGTTCTTGCCCTTCTCCAGGCATCTCTTATCTTACTATTGGAGACAAGATTATTTTTCTAAATGAGTCTTTGTTTTGATCCTGCATAGCCACTTCTGAGTTCTCATTTGACATAGTAAATCATGAGTTACTGTTCTGTTTGTCAGATTTTTTAAATGACCAACATGCATCCTTATTCTTTTCATGTTATGCAGCAAAAAGGTTTGTAAGTCAAAAGCAGAAAGGTCTGTTTCTGTGAAATATCCATGTATGTGTTTTTCTGTTTGTCTTTCCTTTCCAAAGTCTCCATTTAAGAGGTACAAGTCCTTCAGTGTGTTTTACTCTCTCCCATTATAATAATATCCCCATTAATCTGCATTCTCAGTTTCTTTGTTTATTACCAAATACCTGTAGAATATTGATTTTGACTTTTCTGGAAATTATTCACTAAATAAAGTATTTCCATGCCACTGGTAACTTTGTACAATGTGTAGAAAGCTGCAGGAAGAAAAAAATGGATCTAAATGGAAGAGTAAACTCAGTCTTGTTTTCCCTCCACCCATTGCATAAACAGGATGAATATAAGGACACTGGATTCAGTGCCAACTTTCTGTGTGCTGCCCTGCCTTGATAATGGTCCAGCTTATTGTAATGCCCATCAATACTCTCCTACCTATGTTATACCTGAGTTATCTTACTGAGGAAAGAAATTCTGAATTTTGTTCAGAGCATTTGCAAACACAGTGCTGCCAAATTCTTACAGTGCTATGCCAATAAAAACAGTCTTGGTTTTTGATTAGTTATTTACCTGAAGAAAGAGATTTTTCCACCTTGAGTATTAGATTGTTTGTTTGCATTTTCATTTGCTTTCAAGTAGTCATATATTCAGAGGAATAAATACATAATTTCCAAGCCAATACTGTAATTATAAGTAATGAACTGTAGTAGAGCTAGAATAAAAGGAAAAGAGTGAGAAATCAAGATGCATTCTTTACCTTTTTGAATTGCTATTTTTTAAAATATCAAATCGATGTCTTAAATTAATGTTAATATACCTGTGGTTGATTTTACATAGAGAAGCGGACCTAAATCACCACTTGAGGCCTTCATGGTTTCATCTAATTCCTTTTCAACTTCATTTTCTCTGCTCCAAATGTTAAGGTTTGACTTAGCAAAGCATTCAAGGCTTAGTGTCTTGAAACAGAACTCCTAAATTTCTGAGATAAAGAAACTGCCTATCCTTTAGGAAGTCCTAAAAGAGCAACATACATTAATTAAAATATGCTTAATGAAGCTAAAAATTAAAATATTAATCATCGTCAAAACATAGGATGCAAAATGAATGGAGTATTCTATTTTAATATATTAAAAAAATAATTACAGAACAATTCCTGTATCTTTCAAATGACGCTTTTGGATTTTGTGCCAAATGAAACCACTGTCTTTTCTTCTTCAAAGAAGAAGTAGAAGAAATGGAATAAATTTTTTTCCAATATTTGTTGGAAAAGAGTTTCCAGGCAGCAGTAAAAGATCCTGGCACCTTCTCAGTATCAGTAGCCTTTACAATGCAGTGGAAATTCACACTTTCCAGTAAAAGTTCAAGACCAAAACCAAATGTCAGTCTGCCATGCTTAATAAGTGCTTTTCCAATGACACTTATAGCACTAGATAAGCACTTCTAAATTTTTTTGTTCCTTACTATTTTTCTATACAAACATTTCTGTCATCATCATCATTCAGAACCATTTCTGGCTATGCAGTCATGGAGGAAATATCTCTACTCAGCCCTTTTGCAACACTGATTTATTGCACTACAGCGGTGTTTTGGGTTACAGTGGTGAGCAACTAAGCAGCTCACAGTTCTTTGTTTACTTCCCCCCTTTCCCCAGTGGGACAAGGAAGAGGAATTGAAGAATATAAACAAGAAAACTCAGGAGTTAGGATAAAGAAAATTTAATAACTGAAGGATAAATGGAAGAAGAAGAAAGAAAAGAAGAAAATAAACCAGAACAAGTGATGCAAAGGCAACACTCAACTCACAACCAACTCCAGTGGGTAGAATGGTGACCAACCAGTTCCTCAACAAAAGATGGCTACGTCCTCTAAGCCCCCCACTCTTTGAATTGCTAAGCTTGATGCTACATATTGTGGAATATCTCTGGTGAATTCAGGTTCTCTGCTCAGTTTTGTCCATTCCCAATCCATTGTGCACCTCTCCAGCCTATTCACTTGAGGGGCTGAGAGAGAAACAGAGAAGGCCTTGGTGCTGTACACTGTTCAGCCAGAGCTAGAATATCAGTGTGCTACCAACATTTGGGTCAAAAGTCAAAACCACAGCCCCAAATGTGCTGCTGTGAAGAAAATGGACTCCATCCTAGACAGAGCCACTGAAGCTGAGCCAAATGTTTCAATGTTTCATCTGGGAGTGACACTTGGCTGTGGAAAAGAAGGCAATACTGGTTATAGTAAACTAATTGATTAAACAGATATGCAAGTTTCTGAATTATATGTAGATATCCTCAAGGAAGAAGACAAAAATACCTCCATAGAATTTAGGCTGCTTTGTGTTTTATTATCCACTTTCACAATCAGTTTCACAATACTAAGTGCAAAACCTCATGCTTTTGCGTCCTCTTGTATTCTTGCAACCTTGTGTTTGGGAAGAAGAGAGACTGAAGAAAACTAAATCAGTTCATGTGAAAGGACTGCTGCATCTGCAGAAATGCTATTACACAGCAATGCTCTGTTATTTGGGTGTGTGAGTCTCTGAGGATACTTTCTGTAGCATATAGTATACTAGTAGAATATGAAAAAGCCGTTGGATGGAAAATGTTAGTGAAGCACAATGAATTCTAGAGCTTTTTTATTAACACTTTGTGGGCTGTTTTTTTAGTGCTCACACAGACTCTTGACTAGGTAGGGCAGGTTCAGGCATTTACTCATGGATTCAACCAGTTACCCACACTGAAAATCACAAAGAGAGGTCTCAAGGCTAACTGCACAGCCAGAAATCTTTTCGATATTGCAAAATCGAAGACAGAAACAATCAGTTGTATCTGTTAGATTGGGTATGAAGCAGCATAGAATGCATGTAGCCTCAGTCATCCATTTCCATGAAATACACTGACTTTCAAAAAACCATGTATTGGATCAGTCATCAATAATTTCAGAAAATAGCTCCTCCCGTTACTGAGTCTTCAGTTTCACATATCCAAAAAAAAAAAAAAAGATACCTATTTTAACATTTTTTATAGTCTTACCTATTGTTACATGGAACTGGTAGTCTAATCCTATGAAATGTAAATCATTAGATGAAGAAAGGAAAACAAAGGAAAAACAAACTGCAAGCAAAGAAAATGAGAGTGGTAAGCAAACTGTATCCTACCTACAGATTGTTGATTTATTAGCTCTGCTAGCTAGCTGCTTAGATTCATTGTAGGTTGACAGATTCATTCTAGACAGGCACATTTTTCCTTTTAACCACATTTCTTTTCTTATTTTGCCCTCCTTCCCCATAGGAAGAAATGCCATAGAAAAAAATATATTCTGAGTCTCTTTCTCTCTCTCTGTGAAATCTTCATTGCTGCTTCATTAACCAGTGCACCATCAGTGCATTTTATTACAGCTTCTCTCCTGGCCTACTGTGTTATTGCTAAGATGCAGCTATGAACTGGCTATCGAAATGCTAGTCTGTGTTTTAATCCTTCTGTCCATTCAGAAGAGGAGGAAGTTGTCTCTTTGGCAAAATCCTGAAATAAATCCATATTTTATCTAGTATCCTTGCTGGCCTCACATGAAATGAATTGGGGAGGTATCGTGTTGGATGCGACAGATTTATTTTCCTATTTATTTGCTGTGAAAGGCTGGGGGCATATCTCCTGTCTGATCAGTGTATTAAGACAATTTAGACTGATTTTATGTATGTGCCTTCAAATGACCTTGAAAAACTACTGAAGTTAATGAAACTGTGTTTCAATTTCATGATTGTTAAGAAATGAAAAGGCCATGCTGTGATAGATATCCTCTGTGACATATACCGCCAGTTGTACCAGTAGGGAGGGGACATGATTTAAATACTATCTGGTTTCCAATGAGTTTCCTGGGTATGGAATGCACTTAATTCATTTTTAAGTGAAGAGCAAAATACAACTGCAAGTATGATAGAAGCACATAAATCAGTGCCAGAACACAGAGGAATAAAATGGGCATTTTTGGAATCTCATATGAAAAGGGAAATAAGAAATTTGATGGCTTCTTCAGAGAAGTGCAAATGTTAAAAAATTGGGCAGTGTATGTGGTGCAAATTCTAGGGGAAATGGGACTACAGGTGTTGTCAGTCCCTTTCCATCCACCCTGCACGAATTCCTGCCCTCCCAGGTATGCTCTGTCAGAGCTCTCTGCCAGTGCTGCATGTTAGACAGCTGTGAGCCTGCATCTGCTCTCTGTTTTCCACTCAATTAAAGCAAAGAGAAAAAATATAAACAAGACAATTTGCTCCGACAGTAAATTTTGTGAAAAACTATGCCTTAAATATAGGATTTTGTAGGAACTTAACATAAGATTTTCTGTTCTTTTAAAATATGATTTTGCAGGATTTTTTAATCACTGCTTTCAAATTGGCCCCTCTATTATTTTTTTTTTTAAATATACAAAAGGCTTTCTGTCTTACACAGATGACTATTTAATTTGGGGAAGAAATGGTGAAAAAAGAAGTGAAGCGAGGAAGGAGAAATGCTTGTCATAGATACTGACAAGGCAAATCAGTAGTTGGTCTGTAATGGATTATTAGAAAAGGATGTGACTCCTCCTGCATTAACTGACGTGGAGTACACAGTATGTACAGCTGTCAACTCAAAACTCATTAAAATTTTCATTATTCTGTTATTTATATTTTAGTTGTGATTGAAGGTCCCAGCCAAGGACATACACCAATGAGTGTTCATAAAAGGAGTAGGGAAATTGTATTATTATTATTAGATTCATAATGACATGGATTCCAAGCATGGTCAGGCTGGCACCACCAAGACAGCACCCTGACAGCAGACTCCAGGGGCAGCAAAAATAAATTAATGTGTCTATGATGGTGGAAGATACAGCAACTTTGCAGAGTGAGCATTCAAGCAAGAACACTTCACTCTGAGATGCCACATACAAGCTGAAGAATGAGTGTGTACCTCAGTTTTTGTAGTAATTCATTACACACTCATCACTTACAGACATCATAACGGACCAATAACATAAATGTCTGTGATTAAATCTGAAGGCCAATTAAAAAAAAAGGGCAAAGGAGAAATTAGTAACAACTACTTGGAAAGTGAAGGAAAATGGACATTTCTCTTTTGGTTTACTGAATAGAGAGGTGCAATTTAATTTCTCAAAAAATATTTCTCTATGATTAGGAAATCTGGTCATTTTGGTCTCAGGTGAAAATTATGGGGTTCGTATCACATATCTTAATATATTGTTTTTTTCTTCTTCCTTTCGTTTTCAGGTTACCTGTGCAAATTTAACAAATGGAGGAAAAACAGAACTTCTAAAATCAGGAAGCTCTAAATCCACACTAAAGCACATATGGACAGAAAGTAGCAAAGACTTGTCCATCAGCCGACTGCTGTCACAGACTTTTCGTGGAAAGGAAAACGATACAGATTTGGACCTGCGATACGATGCCCCAGAAACTTATTCTGAGCAAGATCTCTGGGACTGGCTGAGGAACTCCACAGATCTGCAAGAGCCTCGGCCCAGAGCAAAGAGACGGCCCATCGTCAAGACTGGGAAATTTAAGAAAATGTTTGGCTGGGGAGATTTTCATTCCAACATCAAGACTGTGAAGCTAAATCTGTTAATAACAGGGAAAATCGTTGACCATGGCAATGGGACGTTTAGTGTTTACTTCAGGCATAACTCCACTGGTCAAGGGAATGTATCTGTGAGCCTAGTGCCCCCTACAAAAATAGTGGAATTTGACTTGGCACAACAGACGGTGATTGATGCCAAAGATTCCAAGTCCTTTAACTGTCGAATCGAGTATGAAAAGGTTGACAAGGCTACCAAGAATACACTCTGCAACTATGACCCTTCAAAAACCTGTTATCAGGAGCAGACCCAGAGCCACGTGTCATGGCTCTGCTCCAAGCCCTTTAAAGTAATCTGTATTTACATTTCCTTTTATAGTACAGATTATAAACTAGTACAGAAGGTGTGTCCTGATTACAACTACCACAGTGACACACCCTACTTCCCTTCAGGGTGAGGACCAACTTGTGTCTGAGACTGAAGCCTGGGGAATAAAAGAGGTCGAATGACAGGGCTGTAACCTCAAGGAGGAAGGCCACATCTATTGCCTGGAATGTGTCTACCTGCTGCTGCTGATGTCAAATGGCTGCAAATATGTTAGTGGAAAACAATCTAATGTAATTTTTGCCCAGTCAGCTCCATGTATCAATCTAGGTGTAAATCACTATGGATTTGAAGTAAAACCATACATACATACACAGACACATACACACACACTTTTCAGTGCACATTATTGAGATTCCTGCTAAGAAATCTTTCATTGTCTGATATCTAAGGATTCAGCATAACCTGTCATCAAGCAAAATGGATTAACTAGACAGTACAAGGTTTCTAACAAAGACTGTTATGGAAATCTCCTTGAATGTCCTTTGAGCACATGCCAATCAATAATCCTCATTCATGCATTCTACTGCTTGGAGTAGCTGTACTGGTAAATAATACTGTAGGAATAATACTTGTTAAAATGGGAAAAAAAGTGTGTTTAGAGTTCAGTATTCCGTATTATATGAACACAGCAAAGTGTCATGACTTTTCCCAGCACACAGTAGGCACATTCAAGGTGGTGTTGGTGGCTCTTTTTCCATGGAGCAAGCCTGTTTCTAGTAAAGATGGGCAAACATTTGGAATTTACATGTGAGCAGACATTCTGGTTTAATGTTTCTCTGACTCTTTAAACTCTGATTCTTTAAACTTGTTTAAGTTTAGGCCAGCTAAACTACTTATAAACTGGAATTGGTCTCTAAGAAGGAAAATGGCTGGTGCAGAACATGTAAGTTATAAGTGGCTGTCTTATCTTTATTACAAAATATTGTAACAAATTCAATATCCTAGTCTTCATTTGTATGAATGGTTTGTATTGTACATAATTTAACCAGTGTTATTTGAGCTGCTTATTAATATTAACTTGTAATTGTCTCTCTGCTTGTTATTGGTTAAAACAATCAAGGAAATGAGGAATCCATTTTATCAATGTAGCTGTAAACTCCATTAAAAGACAGAACTATGTACAAAGCATTTATTCAGCTAAAGTATTGTTGAAAGCTATACATATACAACATTACAGTCTGTCTGTATTTAGATATTTTATTTCCAGAGGAAAAAATGAACTGTACATAAAAATAAAAAAATCTTAAAGTTGAGTTTCAATATGTACTGTGTAGATAGCAGTTTAAATAGTTCTGACAAGCGGGTAATACTCCAAGTCTAATATGACTTTCAATATTGTCTCTTTGCATATGTACATATATAGACATCTATTTATGAATTTGTGTGTGTGCATATTTGTGCGTGTATAAGTACATGTGTGTGTGTGTGCAAATACCTATATATGTTGAATACATAAAACTTTCTTGAGCCCTTTTCCTAGCAAGCAGATCTTATTACTGAAGGTCTTGATAGTTCAAGCAGAAGTCCCCACTCTGATAAGAAATTACAGGTGCAGGGCTTTGTTTAAAATGAGTCATTATAATTTAGAAGTGGGAAAACATAGAGCCACTCTCTATGTGTACAAAGGCCTGTCTTTGCCTTAATTCTAGCCTCCTGTGAGGTACTGATCTCTATGGAATGCAGAGATCCCTTTTTATGGTACTAGGAAATTTTTTCCTGGAAGAAAAAGCTCATAGCTTTGATATAAATATAGATATATATTGTGGATAGTGGCATACTTTACCCTCAACATCCAGAAAACCAGCAATTGTAAGAACTCCATGCGTAAAAGAAGATTGCCCAAAGAAGAATTCAGTAATTCATATCATATCTTTCAGAATTATCATTCCTGGAAACGTTTTCCTTCCCCTTCCACCCTTTCCCCCATGTTCTGTGTTCTTGGGTCACAGCTGCAAATGCAAATGTGGGTCAGCTTCCAACTATGTTCAACACCATGAGCAGCTTCTCCAAAATCCCAATAAACACTCCACTAGTGTTTCCAGAACTGAAAAGTTCAAAAACCTACCAGTTGATGACCTCTCTTGCTGAAATGTGCAGAACTTAAATGAGAATGGAATAAAGCAAATGAATAACATTATTGAAAGTAAATATTTTCCCACTGATGTACCAGTAGGAGAGGAGACTTTCATACTATTATTGCTTCGGCTTCTTTGGATAGATATGCTTGTGGGAATTTCTTCATTATGTATGACATTTCCCAGGACAAAATTGTGACCCCAGACTGTGTGTAGATTTGGAGAAAGAAATTTTCCAAGCCATGTAGTTCATATTCTGATCTCATTCAGGAATATGCTGACATACACAAAACATTTTTCCTTTGACAGGGATTATGATTAAACTGGTAGTGTTTATCCCTTATGCTCTATGAAAAGGAATTGTTATGAATATAAACCATAAAGTAATTTGTGCTGTTGCCAATAGTTAGGTCTTGGGCCTATTAAATCAATAGGAATTTTGCTATTGATTTAATTATAAATTTCCATTTAATAGTATGTAGAACTCGAGTGTTAAATATGATTAACAATCTTAGCAATCTGTATCACAATTGAGCATTAAATGGTTCATTTATAGTCCTGGAAAATGGATGTGAAATACTATTGCTGGAACAGTTTCATTATGTTCTATATGTTTTAAGACTTCCCATCACTATATGAAGTATAAACATTCTGTTCATATATAAATGTTTGTCCACTTTTCAGGTAACATCCATACAAAAAGGAACTATTAATAACACAATGGTTTTAATCCTATTAATTGTGGTTGTTGGTATTTTATCTGCATCTTTCACAGTCATTTATACTATTAATTAGTCTTAAGCCTTTGAAGAATTTGCTATTCTTCATAAGCATTGTTGAGTTTGAACTTGAAAGAGTTCTTTTGGTGATTGAGTTGTGCAACAGTGATCTAATATCAGAATAGATTATGTATTCCTTAGGTGCTAGTTCATTGAATTTTATTCAAACTATTTGGGAAATATTTTGTGTTGATTAACTTTGTTAAATAATGTTTTTGGTTTTGTCATTTGAAAAGGAATTTTAATGAACATGAATGTGTTAAGTCAGTTAAACAATGTATGTATGAGTGTCTGGGTCTTGCACATGAACAATGCCTTAATTGAGTGCTAGGCCAGGCAAATGTTGCCACACTATAACTCACTAATTCTAGAGGTAATAAAGATGTATATCTCTAAAGGTATATTTTTAGGATTAAAGAAGATTAAGTTACTTATTTTTAAGACGTGAAGAGACTGTTTCTGTTCACCTTTTTTTTTTTTTTTTTTTTAAGCTATTAAATCATGTTTTGGCTCTTATTTTCACTTACAGAGAAATCACAGATAGAGCTATTTTAACGGAACTAATTATTTCTGATAGAAAAATACATGGATCGTACACTTGAGCAAGTATCAGTATATTAAAATTGCCTGGCATGGATCAGTGGTATTACTTATGTGTCAGTTCCTGTGCTTTTGAAAAAAGGAATCCAAGATATAGGAAATAGGTGATTTCTGCAAAAATCACTGATCAAAGGTCTAAACAGCGGTGGAAACCTGTAAGGCTTTCACTTGTTAATTTTATCAAAATATTTCAGCATTGGGCAGAAAATATACTATCTCTGCTCCTCATGAAATCACTGGTAAAATTTTATCCCTTTCTCCCTTTTTCCTCTTACACTGACAGTAAGCAAACTAATAAATTCATCTTTACAGACATTGTTTTTCAGGGTTTGCCCTTACTTAAAAAGTGATGATATCAGAAACAGTTGAATATTACTTTAGTAATTTCCAGTAAACTTAAAAACATTCAAGCTCCATTTATAGGAGAGCAGAATGAAAGTCTTATGGTGTTCTGATACATGTTAGAACAGAAATTTAAATAATACTATTTGAGTCTTTTGGTCAGAGGGCAGTTTTACTGTGATTAAATCATGACATCCTCATGAGTTCTGAGCGCTGTGTTCTAAATTGCAATTCTAGTAGAATATCATAAACTACTCTGAAAATTACGTGTTAGAGAATCGTGGAAGAAAATGGATGAAAAAATATCTGCTAAGCTTACTGTAAAAACAGCCTAAAGCATAGACAACTGATCTGCAGAATTATTCCTCAACAAAAGAAAATGAACCTCAGTCTTGGCATCTTGTGGGTCCTTCTATGCCCTTCCATGGCAGAGGTAGTAAAATTGTATCTGACTGCATCTATTAAAGGAAGGAAGGCATTTCTCCAGTGATTTGTACTAAACTGCACGTCTTAGGACTGCCAGAGACCTCAAATGGCTGCATCAAGGATCTGTTGTGTAAGGGGCTGCATAATATATAGTGTATACAATATCTATTTGGGAATGGTTTTGATGCCAAGAACTCCTAATTTTCAAGAGAGTGTACAGCAGAGTTCTTGTGAAACATGTACTTATAAATTTGAAACATACTGTTTATGACTTTTTTTGTTAAATATACACAGTTCCCAAAAAATAAATATTTTTAAAATCTCATACTTACATCAATTAAATACAAGCACTCTTGGCCCTTTTGTTTAGTTAAAGTTACCTCTTTAATTTATGAATACAAATACTATTTCCAAAAATATTTTGACAGTGAAAGAACAGAGTGTTTTATAATAAAAAAAGAAATTTTATTTTTCCTTAATTTTTTTAATGGTCAGTATCTTAATAAAATTATGATAAAATTTGCAGATTAATTAATTTTCTGGATCAATTTGACAAAATAAATATCTATGGATACGATTAACACTTTTTGCTGCTTGTGAGAGGAACACTCATTAAAAATAAACTGTCATTTGTAAAGATACAATAAATTGTGGGACTGTGGGGAATATTATATTTCCTTGAGTATTCTTGACAATATGATCTAATAATTGTAGCATGATTTCTCCAAAACCTTGATGCATCTTATAGCTAAAAATTAAATTTTCTCATTCTTTCCTGTATTCTGTGCAAATTAGTTAACATACCCAAACTATCAGGCAGATTACTTTGTTTTGTACAGGAGTATTTTCTCATTGGAAAATATCTATAAAATTTTTAAATTCTGTTTGAGGGACACAGCTGGTGAATCTCTTCTTGAGCTTGGACTGATGTCCTGTGTATGATATACATAATTTGGAATCCTTTCTCTTAGTTTGTCTTTGGAATAAAGAAAGAAATGTAATTTTTTGTAGGTGCTTTACATCAGGAACAAGACAATGAATTACTTGAACTTTAATTCTAACAGAGTTATAGTCCCATTGTCAAAGAAGGAATTAGAGAAGAAGGGGCATGTTTGGGATTTATTCCCAGTTCAAACTGTACCTTAGTCATGTATCAAGTAGGGATATTGCTTTGAGGGAAGGCTTAAGTGGTGGGTGAAATGAACTTCTGCCTGTTGTTAATAAGAATTTAGAGGCACCAAAAGAAAATTTATAAGTTTGAAGCAATTCATACACATCAGTGAAGATGTAGCAATTAACCATTTCAAAAAGTAAATCCCTATTTTATGAAAGGGCTACTTAGTTTCTGGGAAAAGCTCAATGTTTGCAGATCTGTTCATCACAGAAGATAAGTAAAACCAGACTTGGCAAAGGCATAAATAACATGAGATCTTTAGTTCCTCATCTAGGTCACAGAAAATCTAGGATGAGATGCAAAAGTCTGCTTAGAAACAGGTAACCCAAGGAAAAATAAGATCACTTACAGAGTGTAAATAAAAAGTCATATTAATTCTTCCAGTATCCAATAGCTATAATTGTTAAATTTATTATGACATATTTATGAAGCATTTTAAAATTTCTTCTGTGAAAATAAAATATTTTGATTAGTTACAGAGTGGAAATAAAGATGGAATTTTTTGCAAGGAAGTTTCTACAATTGCAACATACTCATTCCAGAGGCAAATACTCTGAACTCCTTTCAACTGGCTACATGTGGAATCCAGAACTGTGATTGCTGACAGTGAACAAACCAGAAATAATAGAACTTTGATGGCATGGACCACGGCGATCTTGAGTTCATGTTAATTTTGTTGTGTTTATCTGTTTCTGGTTTTGTCTTTGTATTTTTGTAAAAGCATAAGAAATACAGTTATTTAGCCATGATTCACTTTGACACTCTAAGTGTGGAGTTCACTCATAAACTCTCTGAAACAAACTGATATATAGGTGTGTGACATTAGGTGCTCTAGTCTTTATTTTTCTAATGATCTGCAGGTCATGTCCAGTTAATAAGGTGAACAGGCACTAAAAACACAGCTTGTGTAGCAAATGAATTCCCAAATGAATCTTCCATGACTTGAGAAAAAATTACTGAAACCTTTAGCTGATGAAGTGGGGTAAGTTAGCTGTAGCCCTTCAGAAAACAGGAATAATGCTCACAAACTTTGAACTGCATTTTTCTCAAGCGCTCACCAATATCTTCCAGTACCATCCAATTTTATGGAATGGTTATATCTCCTCTGCATATCAGAGATTTACCATTTCTTTAATCAAAGCTATTGCTCTGAGAAATGTTTTAGAAAGTAATCTTCCATTTTTCATTGAGGTACTTTTTTCTAAAACTTCTTGTACTATTCTTCTACAAATGTTGAGCAAGTTTCTACTTCTTCCCTGCAGACTATACTGTTACTGAATTTACTCTCCCAAAAGAAGGCTTTTCCTCCTACTGAGGTAAAAGCATCCCTTTCATTTATTCATGGGAATCACACAAGTTTTCCCAATTTACTTCCTTTTGCTAATTGCACAAATTTTACCTGTAAAGTTGCTTTTAATTAACCACTCCAAAAGAACTGTCTGCCTTTTCAGAACAAGTCCTATATCATCAATCTCTAATAAAGTCAAAGACCACAAAATGAATGCAATATTTTACATGGAATTCCAATGATGAAGGGTCTCATCACCTTTCTCTAATGAAATTCCTTCATATTCATAGTTACAGTGGTTTCTCTCAGGTCCCAAACTGCAAAAAATTTCCTGCTAATGAGCTCTCCATTATTATCTCTATTAGAAGCAAGCCTGAATTATACTGCTTTCCAGTGTTCCTTCTCATTTGAGTTTTGAAGTAGCAGTCTTCAGAGGTATTCACGCCTACTTTCCTTTGCCACTACTTTACGCAAGTCTACCTCTTTAGACCCATTTTTTGTACATTTCTAACCTCACAGATGTAATAATTCATTAGCATATTACTTAGACCCCCAGCTAACTGCTATGATGTCATAAAAATAGGAAATATTTTATTGTTCTTTTGTAATTGATTTCTGGTCTGCCTTCTTCCCTCTTTGGTGTGTGTTTTTCTTATTCTGAAGTACATTTGTCTGCTTCAGATCAGATGTGAACAGTGCTCACTGATGTGTTTACACATAGGAAGGTATGAAATGTATAATTATGTTTTCTATTAAAAATTGATCTAGTGAGGTGATTGTGTAAACTCTTTCAGAAATACTAAGTAATAAGGGGTAGTTGTACTTGTAACTAATCCTCGGGTAAAGATTTAGGTATGTCATTAAAAATAAATAGTTATTTTATTCATAGTGCTGGGAACTAATGTAAAAAAAATGTTGCCTTTGTCTAAATATCACTAAAGGCAAAGTGATTAGCTTGGTAGTAGAATAAATCAGTAATAAAATTTCGTATTATTCCTAGGAAATACAAACCATTTCCATTTAGTTTCCCTCTATTTCTTCTATCTTCCTAGGTGGAAGGCAAATATGCAATTGTGATTGCCAGCCTGTAGGCTTATTCTATTCCTTTCACTTTGTCTTATTCTCCCCCCGATATTATTAACATTATTTTAAAAAGGCTTTACACTGGATTCCTTTTGCTACTTTTATAAGACTTAGCCCATCTGATGATGCCAAGAGAAGACAACTAACTTTCTGTAACTCTAATCTCCCCTTTGACCTTTTGAATTTGTAAATTTCCAGAACTTTTAGTTTATCTAGTTGGCAGATTTTAAATTTATTCTTCACTCTTTTTCGAGCAGGAACTGATTTTTTGTTTATCAGTTTAATATAATTTCTATGTGCTGTCTTTGTGGAAGAGAAAGGCAGCCAACTGAAAAGTTTATTTTTTAGGCTAGCTGGGTTAAATCGGTTATAACATGCAAGCTGTAAATTCAGCATAGAACACATTCAATAATGAAAATTATATATGGATAGCTAGGAGGTGCATAGAATGACAAATAACTAAGGAAATGCAATAGAATAATAAAAGAACACGTATAAATATAAGCATAATTTGCATATATTATAATTAACATCTTTATTTCTCTTTTCAATAATGAGAAATATAACACTAAAATTTCTTTTTACAAATAACAAAGATAAGGAAGGTAAGTTAGATGAGAAACTGAAAAATGGGTGGTAAATGATCAGATATAAAATTAGAGTCCCATTAACTTGTTGTCAGGCTTCACTCAATAGGTGCTGCTGCTTCATAGCTAATTGCAAAGAATATGTTTGAGCCAAGTACACACCACTATAATGTCTGCATTTTAGTATGGCTGCTATAGGTTTAAAAAGAAATGAAGGGGAGTTGCAAAGCTGTTTGCTTCTGAGCCCCCGCTCAGAAAAAGTTTCAAGAATGTTTAGACCACATGGAAAGATGTTTGTCTGTGAATAGTTTTTAGGATCCTCCAGCGTGCTTAATTACTTGTTCTTTCTAGATAAATTGTCTCCAAACTCAGTAGTTCTCAAACTGAATGTTCTTGTACCCTTTCCTCAAAGGGAGTTAATCTTGAAGACTCTCACTTTCTCTTTCTTACTGCTGTTCTTGCACTCACTCCTAGAGCATGTCATGATGTTAGAAATGAGAGTAATGGATCCATTTATCCTTGTTTCCACTGTTGCTCTGTTCTTGTACCCTTCAGGATAGTATACATCAACTCTTCCAAACTGCTGGTATGCAATATCACAATTGCACATGAAACAAGTATTTCCTTCCAAGTCTTCTTGGACTAGGAAAAAAAGCAAGAAGTTCTCTTATAGCACTCTTTTATGTCTTTGAAGACTGTTACCATACTCAGCCATCAGTCAGTGTTTCTGGATTTAGCAGTCCTGGTTCTCACAGCATATTTGACTGCATTCTTCTGACTACTATCAAACCTGCCTAGCCTTTCAAGTGGAACTCCAAAGAAAACAGACTATTCTGGCTTATGTCTCGCCAAGAGTGAGAAAAGCAGAATGTGAATAATTCTCTTCTGTTTCTTTTGAGGTACTTGTAACAGTGTTCTATGTAATACCAATATCATAGTTACTTATCATCATTTATCATTGACTGTGCTGATTATGCTGACTAAAACGTGCTTATGCAGTAATGTTATCTAACCTGTAATTCCACATTTTCTATTTGTGCATTCCTTTTTTTTCCTGCCTATGGTAGAATTTAAACTACCAAATTTCAGTAAGATAGGGTATAAATTTACAGCACACTAGCTTTTCCATGCCTGATTCCCCTGTGGATACTTGCAGCCTGCACTAATGCTGTCTCTGTGCAAAATATGAAGTAGAAGACATCACAGAGAGCTATACTTACTGCTTAGCTAAGTGTCAGCATGAAAAGTTAGTATGCAGCAGCAAGTGTACTGTAAATTCATGCTTTACTTTGCTGTACTAATCTGTTTATGTAGACAAGCCCCAAGTGTAGTACTCTGCACTTGTCTCTATTGAATTTCTTGTTATTGATTTCAGACCAATCCCTCCATTTATCACGATAACTTTGGTATTCAATAAAGCACTTCTCTCCTCCCCCTTTTTTCCTTTCAAAATTACATCAACTCTTCATAGTCTTTGTAGTCTTTAATGATATTGTAAATCATTGCAAGACGGCACAGGAGGAGTCTTAACATTGTGAGAGTAACCAAGATGGCATTTTTACAGTTACAGTTTCTAGACTACAATCACACAAGTTTAAAGCAATGATTAACTGAGGACTAAACAGGAGACTAAAAAAAATATTCACCAGAAGAGATGCTTTTAATGTGTTGAGGGAATGAGCTACTTTTATAATTTATCTGCTTGTGGAAGGAAGAAAGGTCATAAACTTTAAGTAGATTCTTGTGTGTAAAGTCAAGGCAGGAAAGTATTTCTCTTGGAACCAGTGACAGTTAATAAGGGCCTAATTCCTTCTCATATTAATGAATTAAATAGTTCCTTGGAGAATGCTGTTCATAGTTTCTTTGTGATTTATGCTGACTTTTTTTTAATATATTAGAAGTACCTGTTAGCTCTGGCCTGCTAGTATGTATGTGTCACAAATAAAAAGTTTGCCTAGATCAGAGGTTCTGTTTGGGAAAATGACTTTTACATGACAAGCTCACACATTTTAATGCACAAGTGATGTCTAAGAAATGTTAATGGTATCTTCTCATCAAAATAGGGACTTTTGCTCTCTAAATATTATTTCAGTTTTCTCATTAAATTTTCATCATTTATTCATAATCTGAATTTGATCCTTCTTTATAAAAATTTAACTGCAAATACTTGCAAAACAAAACTCGCCTATGGCTACTCTTTACACTGTTTTTCTATTAGTCATCAGCTTTCTGTTTACCTCTGGCTCTCAAGTGGTTATCAGAACATACAGAGTGTGAAAAGAAAGGTCAGGGTCTCTGATTACTTGCAGGCAGAGACTTTGCCAGTGCTCTGATCAAAATGGGTGGCAGGAAGAAGCTGTATTAACACACTCTCCTGTGCTAACAGACCTCTGTGATGGCTTTAATTGTGAGAATATCATTGAGGTGATAAATATGCACAGCTTTCATGCTGCAGGGAGGCAAGTTCATAGGATAAGTGAAGTCAGCTTGCACCTGGCTATAAAAAAGTACACAAACAAATTTGTGTATCCTGGACTGGAACTGAGGAAGTGATTCGATTTAACACCAGTCTAATTTCTGCAGTTTTCTGGTAAAAGAATTCTTCTGCTTTTTCTTCTCCTGGGTTATTGTCTCCAAATACTCAGACTTGTCTTTTTGTTTGAATCAGATCTCATGATACCTGCAGTACAAATGGAATCAGTCCTCAGTCCTGTATTTCCTTCAAAGCAATGAAAAAATGTTTTCCTTTTAAAATATACATGTTTAATCCTCACCATTTCTATGAGAACCATCTGGTTACATCACTTGTCTAGAAAGGGAAAGGCATGAATTCTAGTACAAAATTCAGTGTTTCCTACTTTGTCAAATTAATCCACTGTACCTGCATTCTCTAAGGCTATGATTTCTCTTCTTTTCTGTTCTATATGCTCTGAAAAAACCTACCATTCTGAACACCTCCAAGGTTTCAAGAAGAGAAAAGTGTAAGGCTGAGGCATATGTTAGATATTCATTGTTCAGCACTTAAGCAGAATAGAAGCTTTCAAATATCCTGGAGTTTTATTGTTTGAAACTGAAGAAGTGTAGGCTTTACCTTCTCTCCTGATAGACAGCAACCTAACAATGGCAATTTTGGCCTGCATTTTTTTGGGAAGGAGATCTAGCTATTCAAGGGGACTGTTTAGTCAGTCAGCTAGGAAAGAATAGCATGAAATTTTGGGTTCAGTATCATAGGAGCAAGCTTGATGGGCTTCAAGGTGTGTTTGTCCTTCTGTGAATCTAACCACTACAGCTTAATCAAAAAACAAATGAAAGACCATTTACATTCTAGTGGAGGAAAGTGTCTCTTTGTTTACTTGTTCACTGATTAATCAATATACTCAGAATTTATTTGCCGTGTTGTTCACTATTGGAACTAAAATACCAGTTATTCTCAGTTGCCAGATTGGCATAAATTAACTCATTTACTGCAGAAATTCTGTCAGAAGAGGGTCTTTCCACTCTTCACTTAGTTATATTTCTGGTGTTATTAGTCCTGCATAACATCAGGCTCAACAGGAGACAGTGTGGAACCTCTGCTTCCCAAGGACTCTGCTTCTGTCAGGAGGCAACAGCTGTGGAGCAGCTTTTCCTTGTGGAACTGCATCAGTTCATGCATCCATGTGGTCTCTCCTCACTAAGAGTGCTTCCTTCTGTTCAAAATTAGAAGATAGATCTGCCTCCTTTTCCTACCAAAAAATATTTCTGCATGACCTGTGTGAAGGACCTCACACTTCCCTCTGTCCCCTTCACCACTACTCTAGACAATTATGTAAGGGCTTTTTATTGCACATATTCCACTTGAAGAAAAGCTATTCTGCTGAGACATGACAATATTTTTTTCACCTACAATTACAGGTCATTGTTTTGGAGTTTCTGAAAAGAGCTATTGAAGAGCATCATTATTGCCAATTTCTTTGTAAGTTTGAACTATCAAATGCACTCAGTGTATTGAAAAAATCATGTTCGGACAATCTGAGTCATGAAGAGCAGTTTCAAAGGTCTGTGGACTGAAAATAAATTGCTGGTTTCTGAGAGATTTGGCTATAAAGTCTGTCTGCCAATCATCTGAAGTAACCTATCTGGACATCATCTGCAAATGGGTACAGTGTGTTTGGTTTAAGAGCAGATTTATTCTTTTGTGTGTTTTTTCAACTACAGAAGGAGATAGTATGCTCCAGCATTTCACTGATCAGGCAAGTTACATTACACCATTTTCACAGAGGGCATAGTTACAAGGTCAGATTTTCACTATAAGGGAATCAAGTCTTTAGAGTATTTATATTAGGTCAATTTTTGGTCTCTAATTTCTGGTGTTCTTTGCTTATATAAAAACACTGACATTATTTGAAGTACTCAGTTTTGGAACAGTCTCAAATGCATCAGAGTCATGTGATATCCAACTTCAAGCCCACCAAAATCTGTGATAAGTTTCAGTTTGGAGTCTCTGGATTTTCTTTCACAATTTTAATGAATACAACTACAACCAAAGGCATCATGCCTATATATAAAGTTGTAATTGTCTCATAAACTAATGTAACTGAATCTTCTAAATGAGATAGGATGGCTGAATAAATCTTTCTCTATTTTTGAGAGACAGAATCTAGTCAGTAGATGCTTTAGTGGTGGCTTTTCTTCCTCATCTTTGAAACTAAACACCTCTTCATCCCAGTCCCAGAACAGAGTGTGATCTTGATACTGCAAAAGGAGCTATCCTACAAAAAGTTGTCTCCCTTCAAAGGATTGCAAACTGAGGAATAGAACTATTGGAGTTTTTGTGTTTATCATATGATTATTCATTCACTGCTTGCTATTTATTACTTACTGTTTGCATAATGGGGTATATGATCCCACTGTGCAGCCAGAAACACACAGTCCTTGTTCCAAAAACCAGTTAAACAGAGATGGGAGTTTAAAGGTGTGCATTATGGAGAATAAAAATGAAGTTTAGGGGTAAAGACAAGGAAAAGGAGATACTGCATGGTGCCTAAAAACTGTCTCAGTGCTACTGTATCCTATTGGTAGCATAAAATGTACATCTCCTAATTATTCTCTTAACTAGTCTCATCAAACACCTGATACCTGGTAGGCTTATAAATGAAAGCCTCAAGGACAAGTCTAGTGGTATACAGTAAAACAACACTCAAGAGAAGAGCAATAGAATAATTATGAAAAAGAAATCTATCATGAGAGCAACATAGGAAAAATAGATAATTAAGCCTGCATGCTATTTCAGTAGTTACAGGTCAGATTAATGCACTGTGCTCCATCATATAGTATAGATAGATCCTTGATTTTAAATATTTTTCTTTTCCACATCTAGCCTCTATAACTCTTCATCTGAGAGGTACCTCTAACCCAAAAGGAAGACACATATAAGTGTGTCAGATTCTTTGTTTCCTCATTCTTTGAGTTTACAGTGTTTTCAATGCCTGCCTGTGTTTACAAGAAGTGGATGAAATTAAAACCCTTCCCAA
>JAOTQP010001286.1:25934293-26022661 GCA_026413545.1 Cichladusa arquata
TTTTTTTTTTTTTTTTTTTTTTTTTTTTTTTTTTTTTTTTTTTTTTTTTTTTTTTTTTTTTTTGGTAACTTAATTGCTAATGGCTTGATCTCATCCTGACTGGAAGCTGAGCCTCATCTTTTTTGCAGTAAGGGACCTACAAAATATTGCCTGTGTTTGAGATTCAGCCAGACTCTCTAATGTTGTATGTGCCAGTGTTTTGAAATCCTTTTCTGAGGTGCTTACCCATATCTTTGCACCTGGCTAACCGTATGCTGGGCTGCATCCAAAGCAGCGTGGGCAGCAGGACAAGGAATAGATTCTGCTCCTCTGTTCTGCTCTGGTGAGTCTCCACCTGAAGTGCTACATCAGCTCTGGGGTCCCTGCACAGGAAGGACAGAGACCTGTTGGAGTGAGTCCAGAGGAGGAACATGAAGATGATTAGAGTGGTAGAGCACCTCTTCTAAGAGGAAAGCCTGAGAGAATTGGGATTGTTCAGCCTGGAAATAGAAGGCTTTAAGGTGACCTAATTGCAGTCTTCTGCCATCTGAAGGGAGCCTACAAGAAAGATGGAAAGAGATTATTTGCAAGAGCATGGAGTGACAGGACAAGGAGGAATGGCTTCAAGTCAAAAGAATACATTTAAATTACATACTAGGAAGAAATTCTTCACAGTGAAGGTGGTGACAGCACTGGAACAGGCTGGCCAGAGCTGTGCATGTCCCATCCTTGGAAGCATTCTAGGCCAGGTTGGATGGGGCTCTTAGCAAACTGGCCTAGTGAAAGGTGTGCCTGTTCATTTCAGGGGGCTTGAAACTAGATGTTCTTTAGGAACACTTCCAACCCAAACCATTTTATGGTTCTCTGATGGTTCTACTATTCTATGACTCTATAGTAGGAATCTCCACCTCAACAGCGCTACTGGATGTGTCTTGAGATTTTCTACTCTCATAATCAAGCTGAGTCAGGGGAGGTTTAAATTGAATATCAGGAAAAGGTTTTCACCCCAAGAGTGATTGAACAGGCTCCCCAGGGAAGTGGTCACAGCACCAAGTTTCTTTAAGTTAAAGAAGGATTTGGACAATGCACTCAGGCACGTGGTGTGATCCTTGCAGTGTCCTGCATAGGGCCAGGAGTTGATCCTGAGAGATCTCTTCCATCTCAACATATGCTACGATTCTATGATTCCATGATTCTAATTCTATTCCAGCCCAAGCCATTTTGTGATCTTATAATTCTGACATGGGGCTTCTTAACACCAAAGTTCCCTAGGGGCCACCTGAGAGTTAGATATTTGCTCTGTTGAGCACAACAGTACCTCAGGAATTGTCTAAATGGTCAGAGGCTGCCATTTGTACCTTAACCTGCCCAGGTCTCTAACCTGGTCAGACTGCCTTATACCAACAAATCCTTTTGAGAAGCAAGAATTGTTAGCAGGAACACAGTCACACACAGACGTGCCTAAATGGCTCTAGAGTCTTAGCTAGTTTGGTAATGATTTACGCACCTGAAGAACAAATTTCACATCATTATCTTCTGGAGCACCTTTTATCAAATTCCAGCAGTGTGTCACTACCCAGGTAACACATAAAATGGGTTCATCGTGCTAAATTCCACAGAATTGCATTTAGCCTACAGGTAGTAAAAATGCTCTACAACATGAAAGGATGTATGGATTTTTATTTTTTTTTAATTCAGATCAAGTATGTGCTATGAAACCTGCTCTCTTTATTGACAGGCAGAAACTGCATGAATTGGTAAGCGGCTTCAGAACCTCAGAACTGCTGCATATTGTGATTCACTGACTACATGAGTTATTCTGGGGTAGTTTGAAACATATAGTGTAGACAACACAGTAAACTACTCACTTATGAGTTTCCTTGTTTTTTTACCTTTTTTTTTTATTTAAATCACCAGACCCATGTAATTTTCCATTCTGAATTCATTCTACTTACACTAAACTTGCTGTCTATTATCCATTGCAGTTCTTATGATTATCTGAAATTTTAGTACTTTTTTGTGGCAGAAACCATTACAAAGCCTGAAAATATTTCCATCATTTATGTATTTCCAGACAACTTGAAGTGATTTTCTTCTAATGCAAGTTTTCTCTTTCATAGCCCTAAAGAATGTTTGCTATGCTTTTGACAGCATACTAATTTTATTTGTAATATAAGAGCTGCTGTGACTGAGCACGCTGTCAGTTTTGTAAAACTATTCAGTACAATCCACATTTGGGTATGTATTTTTGATATATACAATCTAAATACTCCATTTCCATTGAAAATCTTCTTTAGAAAACATATTTCAGTTCATTTCACACTGTGTTAATTGTGTAACACACTGTAACCATTACCTTTTACCAGCCACAGTTGCTCATCTAATGGGAAATGATGACTTTAACAAGGAATTATTAGATCTGTTTGATCTGAGAATGCACATGTGGACAATGGGAGCTGCTAGCTGGAACATGCACCATTTTCTCCCCCTATGAGTACATAATTGAATTACAAGTCTCATTTTATGAAGGAAAAAATGTGTCAGTAAGCCTTATGCTTTGTTGCTAGCCCTGTTGACTTGTAATTTATATTTAACATAGCTAAATACATTTAGAACATTCAATGTTATCTCAAAGCTACTTTAAAATACATCAGATAGAATGGGTGGGTGGGTAGGCAGAACTCTTTTTGTTGTGTGTTTGAAAATTTTTGTACTGTTTTTTCATTAAATACTGCTACAACTATAAAATTACATTTACTAGGAGGAACACAAGCAACTATTAGAAGGTAATGGTCAACACTCTATGTAATGAGAAAACTGTTTCTTCAACAGTGCCTCTTTAAATAAGATTTTTTTGTGTCTTTGCTTGGCAAACTGAGTGACTTATATTCACGAGACAGATGTTTCATGGGAGCATAAACCCTGAATGTACCATATTTAACTTCACTATTGCTTTTTATTCCTCACTGGTGGAATAGCAATTATTTTTGTTCTAGAAATTAAGAGATGTGAAATGCCAGTAAAAAATGACTTGGACACCCGAAGTCCAGTTTTCATAATTCACAGAGGGGAGTTGGAGTTTTGGGATATCTACCCTATACTGCTGTGAGCAGAAAATTCCTAATTGAATTTTCTCCCAATCACCAGCTGTACCAGTCTCTGCAGGGTTCATAGTCCAAGCAACCATCCCATTTTGAGAAAGTAAATACATATAATTGAGTGGACCTGGCCTGATGTGACTACCTCAGGACCTAAGAAAATACCTGTGAAACATCCCATCACTAGTTATAGCTGTAGCTCTAAGTCTCCTTGACAGTCATTTGCTAAGTCTTTCCAAATAATTCAGGCTCCCAAAACAACAGATTGGTGCTTAGATTCACAGTATTGGCACGGCTGCTGTTTTCACAGCTATAACTACAGCCCAACCTCCCAGGTGTCCAATTCAGTTACGTGTATAGTCTCTTGCAACTGGCAGCTTCACAGCATCCAAAGCACTGCAGCAACTTTCCCTACTGATTAGCTGCTTGGAGCACTAGCTCCAGCCTTGAGGCCTTGAAGATGGACTATTTCAGAAGCTGGGATCATCTAGTTTGTGAATGATATATAATTCACATAAAGTGCCTAACGCTTTCTATCCTGTAAACCTTGCAGCAGAAGGGCCAGATTTAAGTCCTTAACAGCTGGAACATCTGCATAAACCATCAAGTGACACCAGCTGTGTGTGAAAGAGGTACCATAAATGGGAAGAGAGACTGAGAAGCTAATTTCATGTGAGATGCACAGTGGAACAAGTTAGCAGACTTGGTGTTATCAAATCCAGCTCCTTAGTCCTTCCACTTCCTTCTCGTCCTCTCCACTGTGGTAGATCCTCATTCAAATCTGCTTAGCACCACCGGGAGTCTGATCAGCTAAAAGACCCCTAAACACTTCTAAAAATGGGTCCCAAAGACTGTCTTTTCAGATAAATGTGAAGCTCCCCGTGTCCTGCAGGGCATACCAGAATTTCAGGTTGGCCCAGCTCATAGAAGTGGTGTTCAGTGAATGCACACCTTGCAGCATCATGAAGTCTCAAGAAGTCAAGTTGCACCTGTGTGATGGGATATGGCTGAATTTGGGCTTTGCAGGCCCACAGAAGGATGGCAGTGCTGGACTGTGAGCTCGGTTCCTTGTGTCTCCTGTTTTTTCATTTCTCACACTCCCCTGCTTTCACAAACCCCTATTTGCCAAAACTGGTCTTGAAAGCCCTTATTTACTAGTGGTGCTTTAAAAAAAACAGCGGGGAATTGACCTCCAAATAAGCCACTCCCCTTCCCCACTCCCACTCTGGTGAGAGAGACAGAGAGCAGAAACTATGGGTTGAGATAACAATTTACTGAAAAAAAATTGCAATGGAATAAGAAACACACAGTAACAGCAACAATATTAAAAACAAAAGTATACAAAACAAAAGGTGCTTTACACACAGAAGATGTTCACCATCTCAATTCCATGTGGCTGCCAAGACAAAGACAAGTTGGCAGAGGCTTTCCACAGCCAGTGTTCCCCATCTCCATGCCCAACACAGTGAAAAATGCTGATGGAAAACCCCTCCGAGAGCTGCACTGCAGTGCCCACCTCCAGACTGCCCCACTTCACTGAGTTTATTCTGTGTGCTGCTGCTGCTTCAGACCTGTCTGCTTGGCTCTGCTGGACTCGGCCAGGGCTGGGCTCAGGCTCCTCTCTGCCACTTCAGAGCTGAGTCTTGGCTGAGTTTGCTTTTTGGAGATGTGCCATGGATCAGATGTGTTCACTGCCTAGAGCTGCATTCTCTGAGGGACAGGAAGGGCAGCAGCAGGAGAGGTACAGAGTCCTCAGTGCTGGTCCTGGCAGTTCCCCAAGGAAGAAATGGAACAAAACTGCCCTTCTGTCCTGAGGCTATCTTCTAATGCCCTCAATGCAATGCAGTGAGTGGTATAGAACAGCAATTCAGCCACGTCCACACAGGTCTAGGCTCTGCTCCTAGGAGCAAACAAAGACCACATTTCTTATACTCTCCAAAAGGAATGTGAGATACAAGAGCCAGAGAATCAGATTCACCAAATTATTGGGGTTGAAAGGGACCTCTCCATGTCATCTTGTCCAATCCTGTTCAAGCAGGGTCACCTAGAGCAGCTACTCCAGGACCAGGCAAGGATGTAGAGTGTCCAACCTGTGCCAGTGCTCCATTGCCCTCACAGTTCATATGAAACCTTCAATGTCCACTGACTCCTGTTCTGTCACAGATCACCACTGAAAACAGCCTGGCTTCATCTTCTCTATTGCCTCAAATCAGATATCTATGCACTTTGATGGGGTTATCCCCCTAGTCAGGCTCAGTAGAGCTCCATTCATACCAAGGATGCTCCAGCCCCAAATCTTCTCTGTGGCCCTTCAGTGGATGGTCTCCAGCATGTCTTTTTCTTCTGGGGGAACCAGAACTGGACCCAGTAGTCCAGATATGGCCCCACCAGTGCTGAAGAGAGGGGAAGGATCACATTTCTTGACCTGCATGACTCAACACTCCTCCTAGTGAAGCTCAGGACAATCAGCCTTCCTTGATTTAAGGTCAGTCACATTATTACAAAATATAATGAAAGCAACACAAAATGCTATGTTTTTTGCTTTTTGCCTAATCTGCCAAACCCAAAAAATTAAATGTAGTTGTGCATAAATTTGTTTTTGAATTTCAAATGAGCTGAACTAGGTCTTGCACAGTGAAGATCAAGCAGAAATCATAAGCTGTGTTGAACCAGAGACAATACTGCACTCTGGTGCACCTTTATATGTCAGGGTAGTTCCATTAACTTGTGGAATCAGCTTTGTGTGGATAAGACCTCCAGAATACATGAAATTACTCCATCCTCTCTCAGGCCTCTTTACCTAGACCTATGAGCAAATGACTAGCAAAGTATTTTGAAAGTTGTTAAAGTGTTATTTGAATCCTATTCACGCCAATATTTTAATTTGCAAAAATATTTGACTAATTTCAGCTCAAAGTCTACATTTGTTCAATAGCAAACACTTTGGACTTTCAGTGTTTCAGGTATATATGCAAAATGATGGCTTGATAGAAATATAATCTATGTATCTCAATGGTTTGTTTACAGAAGTCTCAAGTTAGATATCTAAGCTGATACATTCTGATATCAGTTCTGATTTTCAATAAGACAAGAGCTCACACCCACCTCATAATCAGTGTTCTGTTATTAACAATTCATGAAGTCCTGTATGAAAAGGAAGTACCTGACATTTCCATATTCAGTGAAGGCAGCAGTTAGTGTAGTCAAGCTACCTCATTGCTCTCTTTCAAGGTTACTATGCTATCTTTTGAATATAAAAATGGTCTAAAGTCATTATTAATATAGTAAGAGTTTTTATTTTTGTCTGAAATTGGTATTAATTTGATACTTCCCTCACACTCTGAGATGGCTTTGAGATTCACTGACTTAGAATTTGCCATCAGGAATGTCACTACATTTCTGGGCAGCTTTTTTTTAGCTTTGATTTCTCTTCATTACACTGTTATTTATTTAACTTATGTGATGGAACACTGTTAAATTGGACTTTGCTTGTATTCCATATCATATTGGTTTGAATTATTATGCTCAAACCTCCCAGTAAGCAAAAGCAAAACTGAAGAGATTACATCCTTGATAAGATTACAGTCCCCTCTTGTAAGTAATATTAAAATCGACTCCCTGAATATAATCAAGAATTTGTCTTGTTATCTTTAATTGATCTCCCTAGAAAGACAGTATAGACTGCAAATGAAATTGCAGTACATTACAAATCACAGAAATAATATAAAATCAGAGAGTAAAGCAAAATAGCAATTTGTGCCTGTCTTGGCACTTAAAAGTTTTAGCTTGTCTCGAACTGAGAGAAGAGGTCAGCTCCTGTTTATGGGAACAGTAAGTAAAACAAGAAACCCAGGGCAAGACAAAATTGTGAATTAAATATCAAGATCTTGAAGAATCTTTTCCTTTTTTGTGGGTACCATTAGACTTAATGAAACTATGAAGAAAATCTGGAACGAAAGTAACATTTCTTAAAGTATGTTCTTAGGCATTACCAATCAAAATGGATTCAAGATATTAAATGTCATTGTTGCCTTTATCTGAGATAAGTAATTCTAGCTTCCTGCTGCATTTTCTGCAAGGCAGTAGGCTGGAATCCCAGATTCCAGCTATTTTAAATGTTTGCAATTTGCTGGACAAATGGTTTGTAGTTAGGTGTTTGAAAAGTCCCTCAAGGTCCCTTTTTTTTATGAGGTATGAGCAGAGTCCTCCAGTCTTTGCAGTCATCACCTCTCTGGAAGTGGTCCAAGATGCACAGTCTGTAGCTGATCTCCCTGTATGCTACTGCCCTTGCACAGGTTTGTCCAGCTCTTGGCTTTCTCAGATCTTTTCTTACAGATTCCACAGGATATCTGGTCCTTGGAGCATACCAGTTCTTTGGTGACTGTCACATTCTGTGTCTCAACATGCCCTTTTAATCTCTTCAGCCTGCTCTTTTCCAGTCATTATTTCTGTAACTGTACCCTTGGATGCCTAGAGAAATTATTCACACACACTCACAGAGAAGGGGTGATTCCTTTTTCTTCACTAAAATAGGGCAACATAGGTAAGTACATATGAGGAACATGGTGAAGAGGTTTTCCTCTGCAGCCTGAAAAGAAATGATAACTAGGTTTATGAAATAGCTTTCAACAGTGCTGACACATTCTGTAAGTGCTGTTTATGCTAATTCTCTCCAGTGAAGTCAAGGTTGAAATTTATATTTATAAGCAGTTCTAGCTTCATGTGCATGTTCATATTCCTGTGACTATTTTGTGGGTTATATGTAGTTACTTAACTTATTTTATTTTTTTAATATGCTGTGTGCTATATGTGTGTTATATATGCTATATATGTCTAGGTATATAAGAACATACGGAAATATGTGTAAATGCACATTGGAATACATTTGATTAGCAGTATATTTAAAATTAATGAATGCCCTGTCTTATTGCAAGTAAGTCATAATGCTTAAATACTTGGTAGTGTATGCCTAATATCATTATTTGTGATCTGAGCTGCTTGAGACTTAAAGAGCCCTAGCCTGGTCTCCTGCTGTATTAAGTATTGTGCAAACCACTAAACCAGCTGAATTCTTCTGCCTGTATACTGACAGTAGTGGTTCTCCATGGCTAAAAAGAGGAGTGCTCTGTTCAGTGTGCACAATACACTCTATACTCCATACAATTCTAAGTGCAACACAACCACACAAAAACTGATTATCATATTCCAGATTTCTGTTAGATATAGGATTAAAGGATCATGGGAAAATTCAGAATGGAAGAAGTCTTCTGTTCGTGGTTAACTATGAGTTCAGCACAAGATACTCATGGCTTTATCCAGTCTTCAAAATCTCCGAGAACAGAGACTACCTAAACTATCTGGGAAAACAGGTTCATTCAAGTGCCTTTTATGGCAAAATTTTCTTTTCCTTACCTTTAGTCTGAACGTCTGTTATTTCAACTTATGTCCACATCATCCTCCCACCATGCACCTCTGTGAAGAACCATTCCTGATGCCCTCCTGGCAGGTTCTGGCATTCATGTTCCCTGTGAAGTTATCTCTTCTCCAGGCTGAGCGAACCCAGTTCCTTCCGTGGCAGTAAGCTCAATTTTTATGAATAGCCATGATGATCTTGTACAAATCCCCATGGACAATATATTTTTTATACTATTTCTGTTTTTGTTGAGTCTATGTTGTCTGTCTATTGCTGTGTGGTTCATACTCCCGTTCAATGTAGTGTGCTAGAAGGTCAAATACTGCTAAAATGAATGTTTATCTTAATTTTATTTTGAATTGAAAAGAGACCTGAGGGAAAATTTTAGAAGGGTGAGAATGGAGAACTATCATTTTATTGTTTCTTATGGTTATGAAAACCATGAAATTATCACATATCATGACTGACAGGAATTATTACCACCCAGATACAACAAAAGGATATTTAAAGGAAAGGGGTGTAATCCATATCTATATGGTTGAAAGCCATTACAGGTCTATAAAATCCTACTTTAGGATGGAAAAAGTCTTAGATACAACAGATGGCATTTACCACAGTTTGTTCTATGAGATTTCTCCAGGAGAATTTTGAGACAAATTTCAGAATTCTTAAGCTGGCCAAATTACTTTCCAAATATTTTTAGATTCAAATTTGAAATTATTATTCAGCAAATATAGTTATTTTTTTCTGATTCAGTAACAAGAGAACTAAAATTTACTATTCAAACCAATTAATAGTTCTTTCAAATATTATTTGTAACAATTTACCTGATTAAAAAAAAATCACTGTGCAAAATACTCAGAGGAAAAAATCTCTTCCTTGAAGAGATCAGGATCAAATCGAAAATGGGTCACAATGAATGCACTAAACAACAAGGCAGGGAGAAGAAAAAAATTGAAAGGATGGGGATAAAAAGGTGTAATGTTTTCATGACTTGCCACACTGACATGCACAGAGCTTGGTAGTTACAAATCACGTGGAAGTTTTGCCTTGTTTTATGTCCCTGACTAGAAGCTTCATTTCAAGTCAGTATGAAAACAAAGTGGTGCAGGTAAAAGTGATACGTTGATCCAGAGGCTCTGGACTGCAGCTTTGAGAAAGACATTTCCTGACATGCACTGTGCAACTACAGTTTTTTTTCAATAAAAGTTGTGACTAAGTGAAGCCTTGTAAAAGTTCTGAGTGTTAACATGCAATATAAGTTAGAGAATTTATGTAGTGCTGTGAAAGTATTTGCATTTTTCTCTCTTTCCATCTGCATTATTTTAGTCATCTGTTAAACTGGACAACTTTATTTTTAATATTATCAGTATCCCACTATCAAGTCACAGCTCAATGCAGTTCTTGAGTTTATCTCTATTTTTGTATTTAAAATTTGCTAGAATTTATTCTTTATGGTCTATACAATTTATGAGACTTTTACACTCAAGATACATTAAATTATTTTTGTATCTTTGTTCTGTCAATACATTTAAAAATAATATTCCACTTTTGCTCTTGTATCTTAATGAAATTTTTGTAGAACGACCAGTCATGGTCGAATAAACTTCCAAAGTGAGTGATAAGATTTTTGGCTTGCATGTCAATGTCACCCTTTATCAGAAAGCTGAAAATGTACATTTGATCAGAAAATATGAATATTCCTACCATCAAACGATGACAATGGACAAAGTAAATGTTGGAAAAAAACTCCAAGCCTTTCCTGGAAAGGGTCATTATAACAGGTAGAGGAACACAAACCAAGCTGTGCAGGTTCTGTACCAGTGCTAGCCTGTTGAGTTTGGATAGATCACAGAAAAAAAAAAGGACAGGAATGATGCTTCACTGCTTCTAAAAGGTATTTGAATGGTGTCTATGCAAGAGAAACAGAGGATAAGTGCAAAATTTGCGACTGATTTCTAGTTTGACTTGAATACGTGGCTGTAGCTAAGGTTGCAATGGTGCTCCAGATGGAAATTTAACTGTGTCTTCCCTGAAAAGATCTGGCAGGCATTGGGTCATCTTTGTTAGTCTTTGAGGTATATTTGGATGGATAAAGAGAATCTTCTGCTTAATTGTATTAGTGCACTTGATTTTAGTTAATGGCATTGCAGAGCTCAGCTAACATATCTGAAGTCATGTTAATTGACCATGTTGTCATGTCCCTATCCCTGATGTTTTCTCCTGAGGCTAACTGAGCCTGAAATGCAGTAGCCTATTTTGTCAAGGGCTTTTTAATTGGGTTAAAGTCTCCTGAGCAAGCAGCACTGAGAGTTTCACATATAGCCTGAATGGAGTGCATAAATGAGTGCAAAACTTTTGCAAACCTTTTCATACTGGATGAATTTTCCTTTAAAAATCTTCCTCTCAGCCAAAGAATTAAACATAAAAATGGGTCTTCTGATGATTAGTTGCATTTCAGAATAGCTGGTAAGAAGTAAATTGTTTTCAAAAATTAGGCTTCTGAGGGGAAACTTTGATTAAATCTCTAGAAACAAAAATCAGCTATAAAAACAAGCAAAGTAAATTTTTTTTTCCCCCTTATGAATGCCTTCTTGTGTGGAAGAAGCACAGATATAATATTGGCATAAAACAGAGAAATAGCATTTACAAAAGTGCATCACTACTTTATGAGTACAAATTGAAATAAATTGGTTGTTCATTGCACTCAGAAAATGATCACATAAAGAAAAACTATTTCTTTAATTTCAAGCAGCATTATCTTTAGCAAGATAGTTTAATGATTTTGTTCTTATTTTTAAACAGCTAAAGCATGTGGTCAATGATTGATAATCAAGATAACGGAAAGATACCTTAAAGTGATCTCTTTATTTTCTGTAATAGAGCAGCTTAGAAGGAATGCGTTTTGGGAAAGCATCTAATTGCACCCATTTCCAGTTATATCTAAATTAAATCATGCATCTTCATTAATTTCCCTGTTAACCATTCAAAATTAAACCTGCATTTTTCTTCAAGAACACCAAAATCTGAAATCACCTGTGAATTATTGTACTGCCATTCACATAAATTTTATTAAAATTTGGATATAATTCTACTCTGATGACAAAGATGACAACTGTGGATAAGGTAACTTATGAAAGTTGTAAGAAATGCAAATTGAATTTTTGGTTCCTTAAATGACCTTTTATTTCCAGTGTTTGTTAGAATGTTAAATATTCTTTTTCTGCATTGGAAATAAACAGAATTTTGTGTGAAATTAAGAAAACAGTTTATTTCAGGTTTAAAGCTTGGAGGTTTTTTCTGTGCTGTGACAAGGTGAATACAATCTGGTGTAGGTCATTAAAAAATCTCAGGTAGTTCTTTAGCACAGATTTTACATAATAATACTATTTGTGAAATAATTGATATTGACTCGGAAAAGTACTGGTAAACCCATAACAATCTTTTCTAGATAGGGAATGATTTAAGAATATAAAATACAATAAAATTTATATCAAATGATGTCATTGTAGTTTGAGACTGGCCAAATGCCAGGCACCCATGAAAACCTCTCTCACTCACTCCCCACTGCAACTAGACAGGGGAGAAAATATAATGGAGGGTTCCTAGTTTTGATTTCTTCTTAAATATGTTATCACAGAGGCATTACCAACATCTTTAATTGGTCCAGCCTTGTCCAGCAGCATGTCCATCTTCAGAGGCACCAGGGATTGGCTCTGCTGGACATGGTGGCAGCTTCCAGCAGCTTCTCACAGGAGCCATCTCTGTGGCCCAAACTGCTACCAAAAACCAGGCCATGCAAAACCAACACAGATGTAATCAAGGTAAATTAAATAGTCGTACTTAAGTGGGTATATTTTTTCAAGCTTCTTCATATTACTGCATTTTTTTTTTATTTTTTATTTTTTTTAAATCTTGCCCATATTTACCTAAAGTGCTATTCTAGTTATATAGATTTGTATCTAGGTAATGTGGAATTTTCTGGGGAAAAAAATCTGTGATTTCTGTGCCAGATATTGTTATTACTTATTGCTAAGCCTGTCAGATCAGCAGAAAATAGTAGGGGTACCATAAAGAGTCATCTCACCAAAACTAACAGACTCAGTGAAATTCATTTACATAAGTGGAATGGAGGGAAGATTTTCGTCTACTAAGAAATGGGGAACAAAAATCTAGAGTGGGCTGGAAACAAGGACGGAGTAGAGATGGAAGAATGAGATCATTAGGTCAAGTCCTTCAATCAGCTAGTCTATTTTTCAGATCCAGGCTAACTCACTGACAAACGCACATTATTACTCTTCAATCACACCTCAAGTCTGCAAGCCTCTTGATGCCTAGAAACTTTGAATTATTTTGCATGATTTATGCAGTCACATTTTAACTTAAGAACTTTAGTCTGCTCAGCTGCCATTATCTTACAGAAGAAGTAGACGCTAGGGTTAAAGGCAGACCAATGTCATCCTGGTTTTCACATAGATTTTTATTTTAATTTCTGAAGTCTAATCTCTTTGTAAAAGAGGTAATATTAAAAATGCTATATGAAAAAATTATGTAGACAGAACCAAATCTGCATAACCAAATTGAATTAATTAGAAAAAGTCTTTATATCCAACACTAGGCTATAATATGACTTTGAGGCTATGTAATCTCTAAGAGATAATGGTTTTGAAAATAGGAGGATTATTTTCTAGTTTGAATGTGTAAAGATGTTATAAATAACTCCTGCAAACTCCCCCAAATGCCAGTCATCTAAACGGTGATATATCTGCACATTCATGGGGAGACAAACAGGTCCATCTGCAAATCCGTTGTCTACTCCCATTAGTCATCTCGTTTGGAATAATTTTTGTCTGGCAGCTCTTACGCAAAAGATCACAGCAATAATATGAGATGTTGAAATGCTAAAAAGTCATCCTCTCAGGAGGGTTTTGCCAATTAGGAGAAGACTGAGAAACCTTTGTTACTAGAGGTAACTCAGTGTGATTCAGGATCAGAAATGAGAAAGAAAGGTGGGAGGAGGAACAACAAAGAAAAGAAACTAAAACATATAAGAGAAATTTGAAAATAAAATATAAAAAGGTTTCAAACACTGGTCTAGCTGGTTGTATGAACTGAAGTGTGGAAGCTGGTCTTGATCTTGATTGTTGAGTGACTGCACTTTGTGCATCAGTGCAGGGGGATTGGGCTGGTGGAAATGAAGAGCCGTGAGTGAAGGTGTCAAAGAGGAGCCCATAGTAGGAGTCTGGTGTTGAATGTCTATTGAATGCCCTTTTGTAGACTAGTACTGGTAGCCTTGTATCCAAACACTTTAAAGTTTTGTGTAGATTATCTGCCAAATATTGTGCAATAGAGAGATATTATTAACCCTTGAAGGAAGACCAACACAGAAAGAAGAAATAAAAGCTGATTGTTATGTCTAAGGACGTAAACAGAGTTAGTGACAAAGGAAGAAATTTACTCCTATGTCTCCTGCTTGACATGGATCGTGTCCTTTATCTGAACTTTGACACTGTCTTGAATCTTGTGACAGTGATGTACATCTTTCAGAAATCTGCCTCTATCTCTGCTTTAAAGTGGAAGATGATGACCTGGTTCAGACAACAAAATTATTGCTATTGAATTTCAGACAGATTTTTAATAAACACTTTTTATTGTGTGGAGACATTTCAGTAACACAGCGAAGAGTTCTCATGGATCAAACTGAATAAAGATTCAGATTAGGTATCTGTAGTGCAATGACTGACTATGCAGTCAATATGCTCTAAGATTTAGCCTCTCACCCAAGGCATAGCAATTTGGAATTAATTTGTGCATTTATAGTTAAAAGAATTTCCCTGATGGTACTAGAATCTATGACAGACTATGGCAACACAGACGAGTGAGTGGCATCCTATTACATACCAGAAAAAGGCAAGACCAGAGTAAAAGTCAGACCCCTCTGAAGATCCTAAGAACACAGACCATGCTGCTTTCCTATTCAGCTTTAAGAACAAAACATCAGTCCTACACTGGCAGTTGTGGAAAATAATAGCTTCCCAAAGCTTTACTGCTTTCAAAATATGATTAGGATCAATGTCAGAACAGGGACGGAGTCTCCAGTCTAGAATAAACCAGCAGCTCCTGTCAGCAAAGTCAGACAATATGAGTTTATTGTGCTACTGACATCTATGTGGGAATAGACATTACATTCATTTAACTACTAAAATTCTTAACTAATTGCCAATTTGATTAACCTCATAAACACTTGCTTTCAAAAACTGGAGCATTAAGGTCACACCTCGTTCTAACCCTCAGTGTTTTGTTCTTATTGTTCCAAATAGAGAAAATTATTTATTCAAGGACTCAGTTGTGACTTACAGCTGCTTGGATTCTGTTTGCTGGAAATACCCGGGATTTCCTTGTTTAATATGAGATACTACTCTCTGAGTGATAAAATAAAGCTGTAAAAAAAGAGAATTGCCTTTGTATGAAAAAATGGTTTGAAATATCTTTGCGAATGATTGTTATGTCTGTTTCCCCCTACTGTGTTTTTTAGTGTTATTATTTAAAAATCCATTTTCTCCCCATAGAAGTATTGCCAAATATAAAAGCTGGGAGAAATTTCAACAGGAATATTTCTTTTTATATTTGAAGAAGGTTAGTCTTTTTCTATTTTTCACTTGTCAGTTCCCAGCTTAAACTTCTGTGTTGCCCATTCGAGGAGCAGGAAGTATACCAGGAATCCTGGATGAAAAATAATCATGTAGCAGAAAAGATGATACAGTTCAGCCCTTACAGCGGGTGACAGAGCTACATGTAAAAGCACTTTTTGAAATGGTTTTGAATAGCAAGGACGCTCTGTGAGACCAGGATAGGTTTATATGCAGTTCACAAAACTCTGTCAAGGCTACAGCCATGGCTGTGGATTATTGTACCTAAGCCTATTGCCATCCTTGCTGTAAGCTGCTCTCCTTATCTAGTGGTAAAAGCTGCAGTCCTTCTGTGGTGCTTAGTGTGTTAAGCAGGCCGGGAATTATTTCAGGAATTTGGATGCCTGCGTTTGCTTCAGTGCAGCAGCACTGGGAGCTTTCCTGTGGCCAATACACGACTGCAGCTCCTTTCCTCCTGCACACACAAGCAGCACCTGCACTGCTGCATGCCCAGCACGAGCTCTCCTGGGTATGTGATGTGACACCAAGCTGCGTGTCTGCCAAGAAACGTGACAAAACCATGCCTCCCCTTTGTGTGACAAAGGCGGGAATACAGTTACATCCAAGGGAGGTGGAAGGGAAGATTTTAGTCATTACATTGAGTCTGTGTCTCTGTGCTTCTTTTGGACACAACTATTTGAACCTTGTGACCCAGCACTACTTTCCTTAAGTAAATCTGTGGAGCTTCATACATTATCCAGGTAGTCCAGAGGCTTCCTTGCATAACTCTCCTACAGTCAGGATGCTTGATGGAGACAAAGCAGATGAAGCTCTGACCTTAGCATGCCCAATCCTTGTTTTCTTAGTTTGAAATAAACATGACCCATCATTTTTTAAATATTTAAAATAAAAGGAAATTAGTTAGGCATTTAACATAACTATTCCATCAAGCTAATGATCTGTGAACTAAGCAGTATTCTGATGAACTCCAGAGTGGCTGAATTACAGATTCAAGTGCTGTGAACTTACAGTTGTCCAAACCTGCCCTGCAACAAGTCACTGCTGTGGTCTGCAAAACAAAATAAAGGGTTGTTATTTCTTGTGTCACAGGTCATGCATTATCAGGCATGATCAATATTACCTTTATTTGCTTTGCATAACTTAATTGACATAATATGATACAAATTTCATATATTTAGTCTGAAGGTTCTGCCCTTTGAATATAAGGACTGTTGGAATAATGAAGAATTGGATTTTAGGGAAAAGAGCTTTGTCTTTTTTATTTCAAAAGTAGTGAAATAGAATATTTATTAAAAATAACCAAATAAGCCACATTGGTGGCAAAAAAAGATTTGCACAAATTTTAGGTGTTTAGAAACTGGATATTTAATTCAGAATTAAATGCTTGTGACTCCATTATTAGCAAATATAAACAAAAATAGATACAATTAATCTGATCCATCATGTTAGGGAGATAAATAATTGTCTAGATGTGCATTCCTTTTTTCTCTGCTGTCTATAGCAGAATCATGAGGTGAGTAGCTCAGCCCCATAAACTAAGGTCTGGGTTCCTTAGCAGGAGAATTGAAAACCCCCTCCTTCCAGTTTAATCTGGATGAGGGAACAGCTTCACAGCCTTCTCCATATTGACTTGCTCCAGCTAAATAGTAGAACTGAAAAGCCATTTGTTGAGAGTTTGAGATTTATTTATTTATTATTATGTTTTTTCTTCATCTTTCTTATCAATGCTAAAATATTATTTTGGAGATAAAGTTTTAGCAGGACAAATGGTTCATATAGATCTGATCTAAGTAACTTGGCAGTGGCATATTCTTTTGGAGTGGAAAATCTGATGTCCAATCCCTCTTTTACCAGAATATAATGAATACTCTAACTGTGCAGCATGGTGACAGCTATGAAGATCTGCTTTGTTTTTTAAAAATCCAGACTTTAATCTTTCTGAGGAGAAATGTGGAAGGAAAGTAATCTCTGGTCTTTCACAGGCACATTACTAGAATACTACTGGATAAATATATTAGAATGCATATTTTTCTTATCTATTACTAAAAATTATCAAGAAATACCTCCCTACTTTAAATTGGGCAGAAAAAAAGAGAAAAAATATGTCGCCATTTTAGATATTCATTATTATGTCATAAATTATCTTGTTTTTCCAATATAATATGTTTATTTCTAATTAAATGTTTTCTGGCTACTGAATCTATAGCTGTATTTTTCTTTTCAAGCAAGGCATAAAATATAACAATCCTTGTCATATTCAGGGAACTTAGCTGGTCAGATCCTGCCATTTGGTCTTTGCTTTATTGTTCTTTAGGTGCCAGTTATGGTCAATCCATTATGGTTAAATTGTTGGCCATCACTGTCTCCCTCTTTTTCAACTGACAGGACACAGTAGGAGAGGAATTTCAAAATGTCTGGCAAACTCATTACTCCTCATAACTACTGCTGTGCTCAGCTAACTGGAGTTGTGGCAGCATAAGCCTTAAATGGCTGACAGCATACTAAACATCATATTCATTAGCTCTCTCTTCTCCTTCTTTTTTTTTCACACTTTGTTTTTAATTTTCTATTAAATCTGCTCTCAGAAGAAACTTTCAGTCACAGCAAATCAAAGCAAGGTATTTCAAAAGAAAAATTAAGTTAACAGAATTTTCTTATATGAAAGTTTCTCTACAAAGCACGTTGCATACTGCAGAAGTATATTCTTATGATGCCATTTTTTTTCCTTCCAAGTACTACTTAACACGTAGATTAACAAAGCCATCTATGCATCAGGTTTGGGGATAATAGTAAATAGGAGACACAGCCTCCCCCTCCTGTGATTGCATTTTGGAGTGATGTACAGCTGATACACATCCTATGCATAAATCTCAAGATCCAGGATGTATCAGGATTCTTGTCTGGCCCATGCACCAAAATTAGTTGCATTTGTAATATGCTCATTTTGTTGTTCAATTATTTTTTTTCCCCAGAAAGGGGTGACTATATCGAGAGGACATTAAGAGTGTATTGTATATGTTTTCTAGGGAATGTTTTCTACAGAGTCCAAATGCAGAGACTTTTTGATCACCTGAGAGTGAGCCCTAACTGCCTATGTGGGATGCAGACAATCTCCATCACCATCAGAAACTGCCAATGTCATTAAAGAACTTGAAGGGATTGATGAACTTTGTATCACAACCAGCTCTTGAAGACTCCTCATGGAGTCCTATGAGTTTTTCAGTAGCCTCAGAGAGATCTGAACAGACTAATGCTGGTGATCACACCTTTATCACTCCCAGATTTCTTATTGCCTGCCTCATGCCTTAGACTTTACACATTTGATGGATCCAAGCTACATTGCTTCTCCCAGTAGAGAAGGAACACTGAGGAACACAAAGCTTCTCTGCCACTGGGGAACCAGGATTTGGTAGTGCAGGTGACAGGATAAAGAGAGGAAGAAACATCCCTTGTTTAAGTTCCTTTTGTTGGTTTTGCTGACTTTTGGTAGATTAGCTTAGCTTCAAAGGTGCTCTTTGCAAGTGTGTTTAAGGAGATACTTCTGAAGTAATTTTGGTTTTCCTTTCTCAGCAGACTTGTTATGAGTTTGTACAGTGATACCGAGGTAATTTCTTTGGAAACTGTTGGATATGAAAATTTTAAAATTTTAGTGTTTAAAAATGCTGATGGAGAAATGCCATGAAGTTTATTACATGTGTAGATATATGTAGATATAGATAAAATTTAGGGAGTTGGAGACTGATATGGTGGGGATGCTTAAGATACTGAGATAACAGAACAGTTCTGAGGTTTAGAAAAAGATATTACAAAATTCCTTCATTGAAACCTCCACAAGTTATTAGTTATCATCCTTGCATCTACATAGCTGCTAGTTTTTAATAATTGTTTCATATATGAGTATCCTTCTAATGAATTTGGCATTATATCCTGCCTATATTTGCAGTCTCTTGTGCTTGTTTTGTTCTTTAATTTGTTTTTACCTGGATGCCTTCTACATTAAACCATGCACATCTTTGCCCCTTTAGTGTCACAATACCCACATACCAATGTCAAATGCAGAGTGGTTGTCTGCCTATGGTATTGCAGTTTTACAGCCACTGTCTGGGCTGGAAATTGAATGAAGGGGCCTTATTCATTTACCAACAAGCTGAAAATTAATCAGATTTCTTCTGACAGTTCAGTTTATGGTTAATTTGACCCTTTTTCTCCTCATCCATATGGTATCATTTGCTCTATTTTCCTTTACAGCAAGAAACTGCTGCTTGCTTTGCATGTTTTTGCAAAACCATTATAGGAAATAAATCCTAATAAAGATGCAAAAATGCTTTCCAGTAAAATAATCCAAATTTGTTTGTGGGGAATTTGTGTTATTAAACTCTTGCTTGTGTTCTTTCTGATTTAAAGAGACATGGTTCTACAGACAATGCCTAAAGAGCTGAATATCATAACACATAGTGTGATTGGGCAGTCTTTGCCAGTTAATTGACATATGCAGCCTAAAAGGAAGAGGAGGAGGAACTGAGCAGAGAATCCTCTGCAGCCTGTGGAAGAGGCCATAACTGAGCAGGTATTGTCCCATGGGAGGACCATGCTGAAGAATACATTTACTCTGTATGGAGGACTGGAGCACGTGGATATTTCCTAAATGATTTGTGGTCCATAGAGAGCCCATGTTGGAGCAGGTTTTCACTGAAGAGCTGCAGTCCATGGAGAGGACCACACTGGAGAAGAGAAAAAGGATGGAGCAGTAGAAAGGAGCTGCTATGGTCTGACTGTGACCCCATCATTCCTCATCCTCCTGCACTTCTTGGAACAGGGAGAAAGTAAAGAAGTTGAGAATGAAGGAGCGAAGCTGAGCCTGGGAAGAAGGAGGGATAGAAGGAAGGTTTGTTCTAATCTGCAAGCTCTTTTCATCTTTTTCTTCTCCCAGAAGAGGCTTATGAGAGGAGTGAAAAGGAGGGAGTGGCTGGCTAGGAATCCATCATGTGGCCAAGTTGAAGCCAGCGTAGTAGGAAATGACAGGTTATACATCTATTTGCCACTTTGGTCAAAAGACAAGAAAATCATAAGTTCATGACAAGGAAAATAATTCATCTTTAAAGATACCAGTCAACGTTGCAAATAAATTTAGTCTTGCTCACCCAATAAAATAACAGTTACTCAACAGACACAACAGGGAAAATTCCATTGCTTATAGTGATTCAAGGAGGCCATTCAGAATAAGCGTTATTTCTGGGCTGTAAATCCAAGTCAGTTATCAGACTTTTGTTTCTTACTTTCGTCTTTCTTTGATGATAAACCCTCATTTTACAACATAATATAATTCTTAGTTTAAGCAATTTTTATAAGAATGCCAAAGGATTTAATTTTTAGACAACACTGATTGTTGGGATATGTTTTATAGAAACTTATTACTTTTAACTTATTCGTGTTCTTTCTCTGATGGAAACTTTAATTGTTTCTCAACTATTTAAGATAAGGCTCTTTTAAAATTTGTAGTTAAAAATACCATGTGTCTAAAGTTAAACCATTGCATAATCCCTTCCTGATTCCATTGCTATGTGAATACTGAAAAAATCACCTACAATATAACAAGGCTGTCTGATGCTATAACAGGATAAGAAAGTAAAAAGCGATTTAAATGCAAAAAACCAAAACTCCCAACATGAGTCACAAAACCCACTACCATTTGGGGAATTAATTAGAAATCTGACAATACTCAAGCAACTTCCTTACCAAACTAAAAGACAAAATACATCCTTGGTTTTGGTCTGGCTGCGATGGAGTTCACTTTCCTTTAGCAGCCCTCACAGTGCAGTGCTGTGTATTGGTAGCTTGGAAAATGTTGATACCTCACCAGAGTTTTGTCTACTGCTGGGCAGTGCTGACACAGCATCACCTCTGTCTCTCAACATCCTCCCCCCATCAAAGGGGCTGGAAGAGGACAAAATCTTGGGAGAGGACTCAGCCAGGCCAGCTGACCCAAATTTACCAAAGGGATATTCCACACCATATGAAGTCAGCTCAGATATAAAACTTAATGGAAGGAGGAGGAATGGGGTGGGGTGTATTTATTATTTGCAGTGTTTGCCTTCTGGAGCAACCCTGCATGTGCTGAAGCCCTACTTCCCAAAAAGTGGCTGAATGTTGCCTGCTTGTGGAATGTAGAGAATAAAACTTTTTTGTTTATGCACATGCAAACTTTTTCTTTCACTTTAGTAAAGTGCCTTGTATCAATCTATAAATTGTTTTCCATCTTATCTTCTCTGCCCTGTCCAGCTGGGAGGGGGAGTGGTAGAGAGGCTTGGTGGGCACCTGGCATCCAGCCAAGGTCAACCCACCACAGTCTTTCTAAAATGAACAGTAAACAAGAAAAAGGAATGCCTTCTCAATCGTCTCAATTAAAATGCAAAAATGCCCCTTAGGAATAACTAGATTAAAAAAAAGAACCAAAACACCACAACCCAAATCAAAGCAACTATTTAATGAACAGAGAAATAAAGATGTTTGAATTTGCTCAAAACTAAAATTTAACTCCTAATGGATCTAGGGAACAATAAAGGCAAGTATCAGAAAATAGACTAAACAAAAGGGTAAGACTGCTGGCTTTCAAAAGATTGTCAGAAGATCCTGATAGATAAACAAAGGCCAAATAACTGATGTTGAAAGAAAGCTATAACCCTATCACATAGATCAGTTCGTTGTGAGCTTAAATTGCTAACAACACTACCCAAAAGAGTGTTAAAGGAGTGAAAGTCTGACAGCACTTAATTCTGAATCTCAAAAAGACTGAAAGAACCTTTCATTTCTTTTTCCCTGCAGTTTTGAAGAGAAAGGGGTCTAGATCTCCCTGAACTACATGCAGAACATTGTCTGATTCCATCTTTGGTTTAGCAATATACATCACAACTATTTATTGCTGTGAAGTGTCACTCAAAAAACCCCCAAAAATTAGTTTAGAATGAATGATTGTCAAGTGCCATATAAATCTGGAATAGCAATATGACTGTTATATGATTTCGATAACATGTACTTTGGCTGGAAGTGCAGCTAAGACCAAAACATGAATCAACAAAATTAATTCTAAAGAAAAGTTCAGGGAGTTAGATTGAAATGCAATTGAAATATTTTTCATTTAAAGTCGTTCATGCCTAATACTGTAAGTGATCTTTGTTTATTGTACTTCTAACTATACTTCATTTTTGTTTTCCATCCTCTCTTAAGCATATAATTGTCAGACAGAAAATGCAGAAGTACTACTCTTCATTCTCCATGCAGTGCAAATGAAGCAGTTTGTATAGCTATTTTGATCGTGTGAGAAATGCTACTGTGACACACTTTGTCGACAACTATATTTTGATCATTGATCACAGCCAAGATTTGAATGTGATCACTGGTCATTGCCTTTAACATGATATCCACAACACTCAGTAAGTGAACCCCTTGTGATTGAGAAAAAAAGAAATTAAAGTTTCTTTAGACTTCAGTTTCTTTTTGCAAAGAGAACTGGGTACTTGGTAAACTGGAAATCTACTGATCACATGAAGTGTCCGTGTCTGATTCTACTTTATCTGCTCACCCAGTAACTAAACCTATGGAATTTCAAAAGAGAGGGTACTTTTCTTTTGAAGAGTCTTTAAAGGTTACTGCATTAGATTATTGACTACTGAGAAAAAAAGCATTTTATTCTGTTAACTTGAAGGTTAAAATTCATCATCCTGTATCATAAGCGTAGGTTATATGGGAAGATGGTGAGACATCTGCAGGTGAGAGGTAGGGAAGTTAGTATTTTTAAAGAACTGATTGGGAGGAATACATATTTCAGGGTGCCTCTGTAACTCTCCAGGGAAGGTATGAATCTCTACTGCTAAAAAACTAGAGCTATTTAAAAGCAGGGGCCCAGTATTGCTTCTACATCATACTTTTTCCTCAGAGTAATTTCATTCCTTTTACTTGGTTCACATTCACTAGATTAATACATTGGTGACTGAAGTCTCAAAAGGTAAAGTGAAGCTATATAGATTATTATATTTTGAAGGAGTAGAAGTTACATTTAGTACTGAAAACATGTTCTTTGGATTTGTCTTACAGATTAAGAACATAACACGTCTTTTGAAGATCAAATGCGATGTCACCTCTTTAATAGATATAGATCTCTGTATGTTCAGAATACTTTAGTCAGACTATTCTGCTTCACCCCAGCTGAGAATCCAGCTGCTGTTTCCTCATGATCACATAAGATTTTCTTATCTGGCCAAAACACTTGTCCAATTCCTATTCAAAAACAATTGTGCTGCACATTAGAAATGAGCTGAGCCTGGATTACTCATCTGACAACTGGTGTCGCATTTTCTTGCTACTCAATAGTCTCTTCATTCAGTGACATTACAAACTGTGTGTATCTCATGTTTTTTTATCTTGCTGCCACAAAGTTTTCCTTGCAAAAAGTGATATTACAACAGCACACTTGTCACAGAGTATGCTAATCAGTAAACAGACATCTTGTGATTTCCACAAATCTGTTTTATTGGACAACACTTAGGAATGATAGAATTTAATATGCTAGGAGTTATTGGCTCTATGATTGATTTAATGTTTAAACAACAATTTCATTTCCTCAAAATTTTGATGTCCTCAGCCAAAGTGTACTGCAGCTTGAGCAAACCAATACCCCAATTCTCCTCACATTAATGTTTTGTCACTGCTTTTAATGGGAACAGGGTTAGACTTTCTATTGAGTCATTCCTTCCCAAAGGAAAATTCTCTCCTGTGTTTGACAGAGATGCACAGAGCCTTGGAATTCGGTAGCCAGGGAAAATAAGATCCATTGCATTCTCAATTGATAATTTTGAGCCTAAGGTTTGAGATTTTGCACAACAGAGTAGTAGCAGAAGTAGTTGGCAGAGGAGACTTTGACTTCTGTGCTATACACACCAACTATATCAGAACTCTTTGTTTTGTATTACTTTGAAAAAATATTAGTTTCTGTTCCTCCAAGGCCCTTTTGTGAGTGTGTGTTATAAGATATACCTTATATTAGCAATTATTTCCTTGACTAATCCTCAGAAAGGGTAAAAAATTACTTAAAAATTAACAAACTTAAATTTGCCCCTGCAATTGCATTCTTTATGACATTTTAGTCTAGTACTATATTTATATCCTCTTTTTGATTTTAAGTTTTTTTGCTATATAGTATTTTAAGTTTAATCAAAAGTCAACTTAGAAAGGCCATTCTGCCTAAGGGATATTTTTCCATTAAGTATTTGACATACTGGTGGCCTTGAGGGATTATTGGTTTTTGAAGAAATATTAGCGGCTGGAAATTTGCATTTTAATACAGTTCTCCTCAACTACTCAAGCAATTTTATTTTTAAGACCTGTGACAGGCTTCAAAGCCTTAGTTCTAAAGCAATCTTGCCAAGTAGTAGCTAACATAATTTTACTACAAATGATTAAGTTTCCTAATAGGTTTTCCTTTACAAAATCTTGTTTGAGGTGTCTGTGAAATCAATACCAAAACTTTGTGATTTGTACTAGAATTAACATTGCTAATTTGTCTGAACTAGAGAGAACTGGAAAAGAAACTCCACTCTAAATTCTCCAACCCAAAGAAAAAGTGAAAACTAAACCCAAACATGATGTAAGTATGTTCTCTAAATCTAAAGAGGATAACAGCCTCTGTAAAATTGGTATTCTTGATCAGTCTTTTTTAAAATTATGCTCTATAAATAGTTATCATATATGGTTTGATGACATCTGAGGCTTTTAGGTGAATCAGATGCAGGAAAAAGCATTTGCAGTAAAATTAGAACAGACAGCACACTATGAAAGTGCTGATACCAACACTATGCATATGATGTCTGTCCCAGCTGCCATTCAAGAGAAAATGTCCATTGTCTCCATGTGTTTTGTGTCAACATAACAAAGAATTTATGAGCCAGTGGCAGTTTTGAAAATGGGCTAGACTGAGATAATCTTTCCTGACATGTTAGCATTGCTGATTGAAATTAAGCAGACACAGTTTAATCAAATGATCATACTAATCATACATTAGAGTGTGACAGATATTTTGTTGTTGTTTTTGGTTTTTTTCTTTGAGAATGAAATTACAGAGCAAAGTTCGAAAGATATAGGAGTTTAGCTAAATCTTTACATTGTAGAATATAGGTAAACCAGAGCTGACTGTAGTTGTAGGAGGGAGAAAAAAAGGCACTAGCTGGGAAAAAACATTTTCCTACTTCTCCATACATCATCAAGTGTAAGAATTATCTTCAATTAACTCCTCTCAGAGGAAAATATGATGTGATTTCCCTTTCCGAAAAGAACCCTAAAACCGTAATCCCGATCAAAAGCCCTGATAACTGTTGGGAGCTTTTATATTGACCTTCAGATATCTCAGATTAGGTCTGAAATTTATTATTAGAGTCCAAAGTATTTTAAACAAAGACGGTAAGATTTCTGCTTACTTTACTGGTTTCTATAGAAAGAAAGACCTTTATTTATGATATCAGTGGGGCTGAAACATCATCTCATTACAATTGAAAGTTCATTGCAACTGGTAGTCAATCAGCTGATTGTTCTGTTGTATTCAGCTGTTTCACATATGAGCATGGAAGAGCTTCACTGAATATCACCATAGAAATTCTACTGGACATTATGGAAAAAACCCCAAACCCCAACCAGAATAATTACTCTGGCTTGATTTTCAGCATCTCAAAGGGCATATTTTATAATCTCCCAAAGAAGTTAGAAGTATCTCTGAAAACTTAGCACTTATTTTCTAGGATGGTCCTGCTTGAGCAGGGAGGTTGGACCAGATGACCCCCTTTCAACGTGACACATTCTGTGACTCTCCTAAATTCCTCTTCTATTTTGCATTTATGCTGAACAGCTATAGTGGGGTGAAGAAACAAATCAGGAAGTAATCCTCGGATGTGCAAAATTCTTCCAACCCAGTTGGTCTGATATAATGATATTCCTCAGTAGAATTAAAGGAATATCTGCTTTACAGGTTTTCTCAGATAGCAGCTGAAACTGGATTCCTCAGAGGGGTGGATGTGGGTTATTGTAGAAATAATTGGGCTGTAGAAATAATAACCTGTTCATCAAGTCCTTTCTTTCAGATGTCCTCAAAATTTTTTTTTGTCTAAACAAAAATAGTTTCTGGTTTTTTTTAATACAGATGCTTTTATTTCATTATCAATTTTTTCAAACTATAACAAGTTAAACTGTGATGGGGCTGGTTTATCCTTAGGTTTGCACCATGTCTTTTGGATTCCATAGGCTAATTTGCAACTGATAGGAATTTACAAATTATAGAAATGATAAATGTTTATTTGACTCAGTTTTAAGTGAATTTTCTCCAATTACACTATCATTATTAAGAGCAAGACCAGAAAACAGCTGTCTTAATTTTAAATTAAAAAATTACTTTGAAAACTCTGTGGAAATGAGAAATTTTAGGATATTTGGAAAAACCTCATCCAATTAGATAAAAAAAATTTAAATAGGCAGAGGTTAATCCATTTCACATAATGACCTATAAAATAGTGTTAAAAAAGAAATATGATTTTCTACATTCCCTGGACTCATTAAAAATCCTCATTGATGCAACCTGAGTTTGTACATGTGGGATGCAGTTATACTTTGAAAGTTATGTATATATCCCCTTGGTATATTTCCTAAAAATGGAAAAAATTCAATGTACCAGTAACTAAATACATCCCAAACCCCCAACATTTCTTTTTAAACTGGTAATTATGTAACAAAATATGGATTTTTGTCAGGCTTGATAAGACCTATGTGTTGATTTAAACACCTCAGGCAAATAAGATTCACACATAAGAATATATTACTGCTAGAGGCTGTAACTTTATTAACTTAATTAACATAATGATAACTGGGGAGATGCAAAACAGCTATTTTACCCAATATCACTACCTAACAGGAGCGCTCCAGAGTCCTTTTCCTAGAATATATCAATCAAGTTAATAATAAAACAGCAATCTTCATTTACATTCCTTGGCAGGTGACAGTCAAATCCTTTCCCCTTTTTCTTCTTGAGTCAGGGACCAAGGCAAAGTGTCTCAGTTTGTGCTTAAAATTTTACTGTGTTCTGGGGTAGGTCAACCACTAACTTGGAAGGCTTGAAAATATCTGAAAGTTTTCCCTTGAATCACCTCGGACATTGTAGTATGAGGTCATAGGTTTCAAATCAGCAGAAGCTCCAAACCCTCACATATTCTAAAACATTTGTCTCTCTAAACTCCTTTGAACCTCCTGAGTTCCTTGGGTGTGGGAAACATGAAAAAATTATCACTGCAGAAAATTATCTTTGAGATACAATAGAGGACAAACTATGTGCAATATATCACTCTCAAATTCAGGAATTAAACACTGGCTACAACTTAGAAATGCAGAAAGAACTAGAGACCAGGCAGGTTTGCTTAGCAAAAGCTAAAATTTAATGGTAATGTTGAACCCTTATAAAGGTTTAGTTTGCACAGCTACAGCTGAAGTATCTTTTATCACTAACTCTAGGCTATTTTTTCTTCTGTTAAGGAAGACCTTTTTAATGTACTATGATAAGTTTTAGTAGTCTGAAAAAGCCAGGAATTAAGTAACAGAGCTTATAAAAATTATTCTAGAAGTTGAGAAATTTTCAGTGGAAAATACTGAGGTACTGGAAAGGAACTACCCACATGAATGTACAGAATTTTTATTTTTCTTTAAATCAGCAGCTGATTTTTGTCAAAACTAAAAAAAAACCAAACCACCCTATCCTGTCATTGCAAACAGATAGCCATGCACTGATAGTATGAAAAAACAGACTTTACATCTTTGCCCTGACTCATTTGAAATGAATGTCTTGAATTTGCAGTTCTCATCTCTCATGGGAGCTACTGCCTCTTCTTAACAGATGCTCTCTATTTTTTTCCCATAAAACCCTTCAGAAGTCTCAGTTTTGGCTTGATGCAGACTTACCATAGGCTAAGAAAGTAGTTTCCTCCACAGTTCTTCAGTGCCCATACCTTTGAGTAATATTTGTCAGTATGTTTCCCCAAAAGCTACCTAATATTTGTAAACTTCTGGCGTAGCAAATCAAAACTCCCAGAGTAATTTGGAATATTGTTGAATTAAAAACCAAATGTCACAGGCCTAAGAGAATAAACATGCCCTGAAAATATAAATGAGGATTTGGTTTTCCACAGCAGATAAAGTGGTTTTCTCTAGGAGAGTTTAAGGCATTCTCTTGCAATTGCCCATATTTTTGTCATCTTTGCCCACATCCACTGCAGCCATGTTCTCATCTGTTTGTGCTATGTGATGCTCATATGATCCTGCTGAAAAATCTAAACAAGGTCAGTTAAGAAAATCAAACCAGCTGTGAAAAAAAAACAAAAGAAAAAGAAAAAACAATTTAGATGTAGCTGTTTTTCTCCTTTCTTTAAATAAAAAGGTTTAAGGGGAAGTCTGTGTACCTGGTATGAGTGGCAATGTTTTGGTAGCAGGGGGTGCTACAGGGCTGACTTCTGTGAGAAGCTCCCAGAAGCTTCTCTAATCTCCAGTGGAGACAAAGGCATCCAGATCTAAGATGAGCCCACTGCTGGCCAGGGCTGAGCCCAGCAGGGATGGTGGTAGCACCTCTGGGATAATGTAACTGAGAAGGGAAGAAAAGTGCTGCTCAACAGTAACTGCAGACAGGTAAGAGAGGACTGAGAATACAAGAGAGAAACAGCTCTGCAGACAGCAAGATTGGTGAAGAAGAGGTGGGCAGGGCTGCTTCAGGTGCCAGATCAGAGATTCCCCAGAAATTTCCCTTGGAAAAGATGACAGGGAGGGAGGCTATCCCCTTGCAGCCCAGAAAGGTCCACAGAAGAGCAGAAATCAACTGGCAGCCAGCACAAAACTCCATGCAAGAGCATCCCAAGAATCCAGTGACCCCATGGGAAGCCTGGACTGTGCAAGCTCCTGGCAGGACCAGTGGAGCCCTGGCGTCAGAGGAGATGATGCTGGAGCAGAGTCAAGTCTGTTTTGCCCATGATGGTAACTGCTCAGTTACTCATCCTGTCCTTCTTTTGATCCATGAGACTTTCCTTATATTTTCTCTCCACTGCCCAGCTGAGAAGGAGAGTGGCAGAACAGCTTTATGGGCACCAATATCCAGGGTCAAGCCACTACAATCATACATTGGAATAATACAGATAACCTACACAATATGATTATGAATTTTCTTCAAGATTTGCTGTGCAAGTATAAGATCATTTTGCCTTCTAAAATAAGAGTCAGTTTCCTGAGCTATTTACTTTGTATTCTGCTGTCTTGTTCTCCATTTAGTATAATTTACTGCACTCTCTCTATGACTGAAATTAATAATTTAATTCACATAAACTCTTGGATTTGTTCAGCTTTTTCTTCCTTGCCATGAATTGAGGAGAATATAGGCTTAGAAGTATAAGGTCAAAAGTGCCTTTTTCCATAAATAATAAATTCTTTGACCATTTAAAGAAGAAATTTTCTTGCTATATGTTTTTATCATGGTTTTTAATGCCATTTTTGGCACTCCTCACCTTAGACATTATATTTTACAGTCATCAAAAATACCACTGCTGTCAGACTCCACATTGTCTCAGTGTATAAAATGCAGTTACATTTTCACTGAGTGCAACTACCTGCGTCTTTAAAATTAATACCATGAAAGCAAACTATAATTTAAAATATTGGAATTAATCCAGCTAAAGAATATGACTATTCTTAACTTTTAGATACTGCACAAATTACATTCTAGAGAGCTCAAACTTTCATTTCTTTGTTTGAGAGTTTACTTTCTCAATGTTCTTTTGCTTTGAAAACACTCGTTGGAAGCTGTAACTGTGGTTCTTGTAAGACTCTTAATTTAAATTCAGGTAATTTGCAGTTCCTTTGGAACAAATTTATTCTGTAGTGGATTATAACACCATTCTGTAAATAATTTTACAATCTGTTATCTGAAGGAAGGGAAGCTTCCTGGAAATTTTAGTAGAGGTATGTGATGTCTGTAAGTCGGTTCTGACAACCAAAAATTAATAAATGTCAGTCGCTGATGCTGCACTCTGTGATCAAGATGAACAACATAAAATTAGAGTTCTCTTTCTAGGAGGTCTAGAAGTCTTCTCTGTAAAAGGAAACCAATTAAAAAAAAATAAAAATAAAAGAAAAAAAAAGAAATTACTCTGGCTTGACTTTAAGCATCTCAAAGGGCATGTTTTATAATTTCCCAAAGAAGGTAGAAGTATTTCTGAAATCTTAGCCCTCATTTTCTAGGATGGTCCTACTTGAGCAGTGAGGTTGGGCCAGATGACCCCCCTTTCAACATGACACATTCTGTGATTCTCCTAAATACTTCAATTGCTTACAAAATGTTCTAATACCCTTGGTGAGAAGGAAGGAGGAGTGGACATTCTACCAATTCTATGTTCCATAACAATTCAAAATTAACAATTACTATATGTAATTAGAAGCTATCTACTTAAGAGAGTATACTTATTAAGAAATCACATTTATTGTGGATGTTAGCTTTAAAAAAAACCCCAAATATTATTCATTCTTATGAACATATTGTTCTGCATTAAAAATATGAAGCATTACAGGAAGAAAACACAGGTAGAAAAAAGAGGTATCTTCAGTAGACATTTGTAAGTCATTCTCTGAGTAAAAGAAGATGCATAATTTACTGCAGCCTTAGGGAAGCCATAAATTATATTCAGACAAATCACTATCTGTTCTGTTATTGTAGTGAAAAATTCTCCTAGCAACTACTGTGCCTTAGTGTATCTGTTAGTTGATATACAGAACATGCTTTCTTAAAGGAATGTATACAAATAGATTACAAAGATCTTTATCTTTTCTGGCAAAGCCCATAGGGTAAAATGCTTAATTTTCAGTTGAAAGAAAAAAGAAATCTTTTAGTTGCTCTAGGCTATTTGGATTAGACAGTAGAAAAGAAAGATGCAACATGTGTCACAAGAAAGTAAGGGCAAGAAAAGTGCTAAGACATCAAAAGAGGAGAAAACATAAACCAACACAATCCTAAGGGAGAATTAAAATACAAAATACAAAATAAAAAAATATGATAATACAGCTATGTAATATAAACTATTTGAATCACTGAAAAGAAAAATAAGAGGAAAAAATAAAAACCAGTACCAGCTAGACATACTGTATATTTTGGAAAAAATAAAAGGATGTGATGAAGATAATTGTGTGTGTGTGTGTGTGTGTGTGTGTTATAGGTCACCTGACTTGGGATGGAAAATTCCTGCATCAACCCTTGAAGTGTTAAAATGCAAAAGCTACTATATTCATGAGGGACGTAACAATAACCATTTTGAAACCCATTAGGTAATGAAGACAGTAAAACATGAAAGTAGTTCCAAGAATACTGAGAAGACAGCTTTATGATCCAGAAAGTAGAAAATGCAACCAGAGGAGAAACTGTCCTGGATCTACTTCTTCAATAGGGAGGAACTAATTGAGAACGTGAGTATAATACAGAGCTACTTGCATTACTCGCCATTTGTATCTGATTGTAAGGAAGTAAATCCTTTTGAATGAAGACTGCAGAAATATGGCACAGCAGAGAAAGAATATGAGACAGACTAGAAAATGTCTTTGCAAGGCTGTTAACCCTGCCTTGCAGTCCTGAAAACAAACTTTGAAAACAAAGTGTACAGTCCTCTAGGAGCAAGCAAAGAGTTGTGCTGCACAGCACTGATGCTTGGCACATCACTGATGAACCCATACTAGAGGTCACCAATTATCTACTGAATAGTTTCTCTCCTGAGCTGTTTTTCTCTTGCAGTTTGCAGCATTGTGTCACTGTGGGAAAGTAAGTTGTCAGTGAGTTACGTGGAAGAAAACCAGTCTCAGCAGAATGGAGCACAATGCAAGCTAATTTATCTAATTTTGTAATTTAAGATAATTAGTTTTAAAATTATGTCAGATGTAAATCTACTCTAGATAGACTCCAACATAGAAATGTTTTGTGCATTTGCTTGACCCTCAGGAAGATGTAGATGGGAACAGAACACCAGAAGAGAAGAGCCTGGAGCATTCAAGGTCCTTTGGGCTGTGTCTTATCCAAGAAGGTCTCCAGCACTGTTTCCAGTCTTCATTGGCTATTTAACTGAGTAGTCTTTATTCTGGCTGGTCTGTTTTCATCTACACAAAACTCATTAGAGCCATATTGAATAAAAAATACTAGGGCCAGTTTATAGCTTTTCAGTACAAATAACTACCATTGAGTTCATGCTCACCTAAATCGCTTTCTGCAAACTGCTCCAGAACCTTAAAGCAGAGTTGCTTCCCAGCCAATATCATTACAAGATGATCTCCCCTCCCACGTGTGGGCCTCAGCATTTGTCCTTGCTGAATTTCATCAGGCTCCTGTGGCCCATTCCTCCAGACTCTACAGGTCCCTCTGGGTGTCAGCTCTGCTCTTGAGCCTGGTGACTGTCTTCTCCAATCTGGTGTCATCCGCAAGCTTGACACAACTTTTCATCTTCCTCCAATATTTTTTCTCTAGAGTAAATTCTGTCTCTACAGAGCTTTGTGTGAGGTGCCTGTTTGAGGTCTCTTTAGCAGGCCACCATTTTAGAAACCTCAAAGCTTTCCTCATAAACACAGTCGTGCTGTGTTTCAGTTCTTACCCCAAGTTGTGTCAGACACTCCCAGACTGAACTGAAGAAAGAATGCATATTCATAGGAAGTAAATACAGTGAAATATTAAGAACACTTATTGTTTACTACAGCTTTGCAATGGAAACCCCATGTAAATTCCATCATAGTTTCTTGCTTTAAATAATCTTTACTAATTTACTGAACATTAAAGCTGTACTGCCACCTTATTTAAAAGATGTCAACCCATGATGTTTTAACCCTGTCAAAAATTTGACCTCATTATTCAGCTGGTTTGGCCAGCTAATTTAAAAAAGGAAATCTGGCCAGAAAAAAAGTGAGAAAAATCAGTCATTTTTCAATTTTTCCCTCAAGCATATAACTATGAATGATTCATGGCACTTCTTTCTCTCTGACAGATTCATTATTAAAAGTTTATTTAATTATCAATACTATGCTCTGCTCTATTAAGAAAATAATATTTTATATTGACTATTAGTTGTGAATGAAGCTATCAGTGTCATTCAATCCACTTGGAATCCTGAACATCTGTTTCATTAAGATGATAGTGTTTGCTATTGACATGCTCAATGCAATATCTTTTACAAGGGCATATTGGCAGTTTCTCTGTGTGTTAAGAGAACTCTGTGGTGTAAGCCATGATATACAATACTGTCTGTCCTGTTATGTTTGGGGTGTATTTGGGGCTCAAAACTGATACTGTACAGCCGTGTCCACTTTAGTTGTGCCAATTCAATTTATTTCATTATTATTTTCCTTGCAAATGTGTGTCAAGAAACATAATGGTCTCAGCATGTAAATGATAGAAGATGTACAAAATAAAGGGATTTGTAATCCACTGTTAATGTCAGTAGCTTTCAGTTTGTCTAAGTACATTAAAATCATGATATTATGGATATTTTGCGAACACTAACAATAGCATATATGAATGCATGTTTTTTTATTTTTTTATTTCTTCATTCCATTTCAGATTAATATCCATTACCATTATCAGTGTTTTATCTTTTTTGTGCTGGAAATTGAATTCCGCATTAGAGAAGGTGGATAATGTTTAATAAGAAGATGAGAAATATTCTGAAATAGAAAAGGTTTTGGGTTTTTTTTCTATTTAAGATTGTTTTCATGCTCAAATGATATTGTCTGCTAATTTTCACTATTTTCAATAGTGTTTGTCTAAGAAAATACTGGGTGAATACTTGGCTTTTTCTAAACAGAAGTTCTATATTTAATTCAGAAGCTTTCTTTAAATACCTATGGTACAATTACAAAATAATGTGTTTATATATTTATTTAAAATATGTAAAACACAAGAAAATCAATGATCTTTTTACTTACTTCAGTGGACTACTTCTTACTCTGAATCAATATTCTATTTCCATGTCAAACCAAATTCTGTTTTTTGCCATTAAGCATTTTTCTATCTCAAAGTTTACACATATAAGTGTGATTTAGCAGGTGCTGTAATAAAGCTGATGCCCTTTAACAGGTAAGAAATTGTAGGAGAGAAAGCACTTGCAATATTTTGAAATGTTTCTGTGTTTCAAGTATTCTGAGGTTTTGAGGGTTTTGTTTTGGGTTTTTTTTTTCTGTGTGTGCATACGCACATGTTCTATTTTTAAATTTATTGTTATTGTGCCAGCTTTGAAAAAAACCTAACTCACTCTTGGAATATGGACCAAATTAAAGACACAAAAATGCAAGAATTTATATTTAATTATTTAATTAATTTCTTTGACTAGTTCATAAAACATTTGCCAAGGAACTGGCAGAAACATAAGAAACATTTCATGCATGAGTAAGACTTACAATGAATCAAGAGACTGTCTTTACAGTATAAATCAGTGTTTACAAATAATGATCAATCAATATACAGTTAGAAACACATATGACTTTCTGTCTTGATCAGTAAAACCTCACTCAGTAAATATCAAGCAAGTTTTATAAGACTCTTTTTTCCCTGAACTTTCATCTTCTTTTCTCGGGGTCTATTAAAGAAGGTGAATATCACTAGAAGATATATTTTTTTCAAGACGTATTTTTAAAAATCTTCAAAAATTTCACTTTTAAGATACTTGCCTAGACTCAGTGGATGAGACAACTTTTCCCCCGATGACTATTTGCTACACCTATAACCTGAGATGAGGAGAAAAAATTCCCTTAGAAATGAACTATTTTGTGGAACTGTTGTAGTGTGGGGGATAAATTCAGAAATGTGATAAAGATTCTTTGGATCTAAATGTGGTAGCAAATAAAAAAATAGAGATTTAAGCCACAATAACAAATAGAATAAAAAATGGAAGAATAAGATTTGGGAACTTTATTCCAGGTCTTCTATAAAATAATTAATGTTGTGGTTCATGTCATGGCATTGAGACAGTGATTTTTCACAGACCAGTCTAGCATCTTCCAACAAAAACTTTCAATAAATTCTCATGATAGCTAGTATTAAAAAGTTTTCAGTTTGGTATCTCCCTCCAGACAAACTTCAGTGAATACAAGTGTTTGTGTGCATGTAGTGAAAAGAGATTCCGAATTATTACATATTTTCATAGAAATTTGAGACTAAGCAATTAAGAACTTCATCATAAAGCACAAAGCATCACACTAGGTAGCAACTCTAATGTATGTATTTTCCAGTTTCTCAATGCTTTAAAATCATGTACAAATATAAAGCAGAAAGCAGAGGCCAAACACATACAAGTACCACAAACTCTGTAGTTCTAGTTTACACATGATATAACATAAACTAATCTACATGAAAATCATTGAATGATAGAAATTGGTACTGGAACACTGTATTTTAAAATATCTCCTTTCATTTCTCCCTCTCATGCAGAAAATTCTGTTAATTTGAACATTCTGAGGTTGCCAACTCGCCACAGGAACCAAACATCCATCAAGATAATATCATATACAACCAGACCTCATCAGAGCAACAACTGACAAATCTGTCCATTGGAGCCAGCACATTCACCACCATCTCTTCTACCACTGTCCCAAAGGGAACATCAAAATTCATAGGTATCCTTCCAGTGGAACTTCTGTGCTCAGTGCTACACTGAAACTATGCAGGTGAAGCAAAGCAATCATTTCGTGTCAAAATGGATTCGCTTGGTCGGCTAAGACTAGGAGAAAATTTTCAACAAAATGGCTATTTCCTGATCTGTTAGTTCTGGTGCTCATCAGAGAAGTACAAAAAAGCTCTAAAGGTAAATCAATTAAAATTAGAACTCTGACTTAAGTTTATATACTTAATTGTGATACTACTTTTCAGACATATTACAGTCTCTTTTCTTTCCTGGTTCATGGTTCATCATTTTTAACTTGTTAACTAGCTTGTGCTTGCAGATGACTAAATATAATTGTTTTACTTAAATTTGTTACTTCAATTTTTTTTTTTTTTATATTTTATAATTAGCAGCTATTTTATTAAGGATCAGGATCTAGCCTATTTTAACTAACTTTTAAGTGTTTTATTTCCAGCTACTTCATCTGATACACTTTCTTCTAAAATTCTTACCTGACATATATGTATTATATGTATTATATGTATTATGTAGAGTTTTTACAGTACTGGGAGTTATTTTGTAGCTCTAAAAATTCAGAACTGAGAGAGACATAACAAGAAACATCTGTTGGATCCTAGTCACTAGACAATTTGTCAGAGTACTCTTGTAGTATGAAAAAAGGTACCCAACTCCCTGTTCTGAATTCAGAAATAGCTTCAATTTAGGTCTCCCAGGATTTAAATATTTGATCCAATAAGTAAATTTCTAACTGTATTTGCATCATTTATCTTTGCAATACTTTAAAGAGTTTAATAGAAGCCTAATGTGGAAGAGGAAGAGATAATGGAGATAAACAGAGATAAAAAGAAGCAAAATCTTTGTTATATTACTATCGGAGTCAAATTTTTTTCCCCCCACACTGTTGCTGGCACTGGGAACCATTCAAAACTTGTGGGTAGAAATGAAATGAGACAATTCCCTGTGCCAGAAGTTTTAACTCATAGGAGCAGTAGCCTCCACAGGACCCTGAAATTGGTGGGACGGATTGGAAGTGGCAGGAGACTCATCTGAGGATTGCTTATTCTCATCTTACTGCAGTACATTGTTTTGGGATAGAGCACACTTAAAAATTCTTCTGATTGCTAGTTCAGAAGCTTAGAAGATGGAAAAAAGTCACTTTTTTCCAGAGCTCACAGTCTTTGCACAGCTCCTTTGTTTCTCAACTTTTCCTGGACTGAATAGTAACCTCCAGACTCAGTGGCCATCTTCAGTAGAGTTTTATTTATTACCCATATTTTCATGTCCTTCCAGATACTCTCATAATCTTAACTCTTATATTTATTCAGTCATAGTTCTTTTAAGAAAAATATCACAGACTTCAGGACCTGGATTAGCTGTATGCCCTCTGCCTGGTTCATAATGCATTACAGGCTGAACTGTACACAGATTTTATCAAGTTCATCTTAATGCATTGAAGGAATTGTTCTTGAGGTTGAATTTATGTTATCTATTTCTATTGATGCCAAGATGATCTTTTGCCTTTTCTTTTATATACCTTTTATATAACTTTTACGTATCCTCAATATTTTTAGCAAGCATACTTGTAATTCCTTAAGTCTGAGAATTTAGCATAGTCCTAGCATTCTGTTAGGCCAGGAGACCAAACATCCTAAAGGTCTCATAGAAGGAGGGCAGAAAACCCTATACTACCTTGGGAAACCAAGGTCCTCTTTAGAGCCTGTAATCTAAAGATGTGGCCCATCCAGAGAGGAATTCATTGAATGGGGGAATATCACACCATTCATCCAGGCCTCCCATTGGGCATCCTTGTTAGATATGCTAATTTGTAAGGTCTATAAATTGTGCACATGATCTATCATGTGTGTGCATTGCTCTGCATCCCACCTTGGTGGAGTGCTGCACCATAAGGATCCTTACTAAAACACCAAGGTATTTAAATACCCTTATCCCTTAAATGTGTCTGGATCTCAATTTCCTAAGACCAGGAAAAGGCATCACTATCATGTGGGGAAAAGGTTTTTTTCCATTGCACCATATTTTTTCTTGATGAGTTATATGGAGCTTAAATGTAACCAGAAGGAGGGGAAAACCCTTGACTCAGTTAATGAAGTATGTCTTGAAGTAAAGACATAAGCTTCCAAACTGACTCGTTTTAAAGATGTTGATTTTTTTTTTCCCTGTGTGAACTTTTACTCATGGATAGATTTTGCACAGTGTAACTCATTATAGTCCACTGAGAGCACTAACTGTGTTTCAGAATAACTAGACTGCTAAGAAATATTCTCTAGAATTAGCCTGGGGAAAAAACTAACCAAACAAAAAATACCAATAAGTCTGCATCAGTATAAAACAAGGACATGAAAATACATCCCCCAAAAAATAGTTAAATGTTTTTCAACCTTTATGGCAACATTTACCTAGAACCTGTATTTGCATTTTTTGGTCAGATTTTAAGAAAAAATATAAGATTTTCCTGAAAATATTTAAATTTATTCTCAGGTAATATATTTTCCACTGGCTTAGCATAAACAAAATATTTATTTTTATCTGCAGCAAATGAACAGACTCCCTCTTTCTCTTCTTCCACACTAAAATTTTCTTCACAAATAAATAGACTGGTAGTGCCACAGGAACTGATCCCTTCAATTATTCTGTGATACAAATATGCTTTACTAGAACAACCTATGGTGTAGTCTGCTGATTCAGCAGACCACGTAGGGTTAACTATATGTTTTGCTTCAGTACATTTATACTTATTAAACCTTCACTTATTGCAGTGAGCCATTTTTGATTAATGTTGCTATTTCTGTTTGATGGCTTGGCCACAAGGTTCTCACAATTTTATGAAATATGTTGCTGCTTGAGTTTGTTTGATCAATCAACTCCCAAATCAGATAGTTATGACAATTTACAATTAACTTTGATTTTGGACTTCTAAATATAGTTAATCTGTTATTTGTAATGAGTGCTTAATTTGTAAATTTACTGTTGCATTTTCTGAATATTGACTTCTTCATGATATTTTGGTAGAAATTAGGAACACAGTATACTACCAGGAAAAAGATACAGTGGCCAGTCAGTTTCATTTTTGGGAAACTTAATTAATATTTGTGCTGTACTTTGTACAAAGAAACATCACATATTGCACTTGCAAATTCTTATGATGAATTAAATCCTTGTGATGTACCAGTGTTATGTGAATTCTAATACATGTTTCTGGAGAAAGTAAATAACAGATGTAATCCAGCAAACAACAGATAAACAATTTACTAATCCTATATATGAGAAACTTCTTTCAAAATTTAAAAGTGACTGCAAGGTAGGAGGCTAGGAGCTAACAGCTGTGCTGAGCTCCACTAGCCCACTCCCAAAGCAGTTAGCCAAATAACACAGTATGTCAATCACACCTGTGAATCTGAGACACTTAAGAGAGCTCATCAATATATTAGCAGAAGTATCTCAATGGCTTTCACTCTTTCAGATTCTCTAACTATATCAACAACAGAAACTTTATGAAACCTTCTTGCAAGGGTGTTCAAAGTATAGTTCAGCAGCATTCCAGCTACAAATTGACAACATGCAGAGTTGAAAATTCATTAATTTCCAGAAAGAAAAGACCATCTAATCTTTAACTTTTAAAAATGGAGAAAATATTACTACTCCTTATGGAAGTAAATGAAGATTTTAAAATGGCAATTAAAATGGGCTAAAATTGATTGGAAAAAAACCCAACAAAGCAAAACAAAAAACCTAGTTCATTAAGACTCAAATTAATTTGTGCCAATTTACTTCAACAAGTCCTAGAGAATATACCAGATAAGTGATACACACATATAGCTGCTAAGTATAAACTATCAGAGGTATCTTAGAAATACTGTGGAAGCAAACTGATAGTGACTATCAATGTCATTCAGTCAAAATCTAAGATAGCATACATAATTTCTTCCCTGTTCTCCTTCCCTCCAAAACTAAAATCTTAGCCACCAGGTTTTTTAGTTTTTTTTTTAAGATAAGATATTAAAAAATGAGCTGATAACAAATTGAAATTGTAACAAAAGAGAACATAAAGGATTCAGGCAGGATCTCAGGAATCTGAAATGGGGAAAAAAAATCACCTTATACATATATTTTCCCAGATGGTTTTCATTTTTGCATGCAATCCATGGTCTTCTGGGACTTTCGTATCCTTTCTTTCAGCCTACATGACTGATAACATTGTCCTAACTTGGTTCTTACTGTCTGCTTTAATGGTTTCTTGTGTCAGTTAGCCAAGCAACTTCTAACCAAGGTATCACCAGAGCAATGCTGATGTCCTGCATAACTGGTTAGATTTTTTTTTTTTTTTGGTTGATTAGTTTGTTGATTTGGAGGTGTTTTATTTTTTGTTGTTTTGTTTTGGTATTTTTTCCATTTTGGTGAGTGTTTACTAGTGTTGGTCAAAGGAAATATGGCCAACATTGTCACGGTTCTCTTCTTTTAAGAGAGTCAGAGACTCTTATATTCTGTGGTGTTCATGAATACATTTGGCTGGTAAATCTGTTTGCAGACTAATGAACACATTTATGTTAATCACATGTATTGCCAAGGGTTGAATAATGTATTGATTTTCCTTAGCTGAACTACTTATTTTTTCACTTATCTCTCTTACCTACTCTCTTACCCAGCTTGTTCCATTGTTGTCCATGCTGAATCTCACCTTATTCAGAGGGTCCTTGGAATGACAATGAGGTATGTGTGACAAGTATTTTGTCAAGAAAACTCATACATGTTGACTAATGTGCGACTGCTGCAGTTTTATTTACAGTTATGACACCCAGATCCACCAATGTAGTGCGTTTTAAAATATTATCCGGAATTATATGTGTCTATTTGCATGTCTTATAAGCACTTGTAGCCATTATATTGGATAATTAAGTAGCATTCTAATTAGACAACCTTAATGAAGTGTTTCAGAGACAACATTCATTTGTCCTAATTTTCTCTGGTGTTTAGGAAGCACAAGCAAAAGTCAGTTGCACTACATTGTGCAGTATAAGTGACTACCGTAAGTATATTTTGTTGTGAATTTGTGTATAAATACATAAACCTGATCAAGGGTAAGAAAGTAATCAATACTCCATTGTTACATTACTCATCTAAGTTTATGCTTTATAAGATAGATTTAATATCTTGAAACAGATCTAAGAGAAAAAGCTCAGGTAGCTGAGGGTTACTATTCAGTTGAGGCTTTGATATTTCTGTTTTACCAGTGAGAAGCACATATATTCTGCTGATCACTCAACAGCTGAAACATTACAACATGTTTTCTATTCTATAATCATTAAGGGTTAATAATAAAATGTTAATTTCCAATACAATGCAAATAAAGGCTACTACCAAGTTGGGGTAAAATGATAACATACCAGAGATACAGTTTAGAAAACACAGGTTGTGTTCTTGATATTTTTATTTCTTGGGATAGTTGACAGGGAAACATGTGACAATTGGTTTGAGTGATTTTTTGAGTGAGCAGGCTATTATTTTTCTTATGGCATCATGAAGGGTAAGTGATTTCTCTTGTAACTGCAGGGCAGGTTTTGTGGAGATACATGACCCAAGCCATAATAAGACTCAGTGAAGGGCATCAGTGAAGGGAATAGGGGCCTTTATTTTCAAAGTTGCACTGGATTACAGATGACTGGATTAGAAACCTTTTTTTCTGATGCTGTACTTACAGATGATGTACTTAGTTGCTGTGCAATGCATGAAGTGGAAAGACAGATTTGTTCTTTAGTATGGGACACTGAAAGTGATTACATCAGCCACAACAGCTATGAATTGCTTCAAACTCCTAAAGGAGAAGGCAATACAAACCATACTGTTACTGTGTATTCTATGAGGAAGAAAGTCAAAGAGTCAAGATTGAAGAATTGTGGCAGATGATAGTAGAGTGTCATTGCTATTAACGTTTCATTAATTTCTTTCTCTACAGATTTATAATATTGTTAAATCTGTTTTCAAGAAAGAGTATTTGAAGGTCTAGCAATTTGTCATTGTTTTTTGAGTAGCTTTAAATCCTCTAGTTAAATTCTAATTATGCAAGATATTATTACTATTTATGACTCCTGTTTTTCAGAACATTTTTCTTTACCTTGCTAATTTTATTTTCAGTCTGGTCAAGCAATGTAACACTTTTTAGGATATTAAAAACATAGCATTGAAGCTGTAAATAAGTCATTGCCTGCAAAAAGAAAAAAAAGAACACAGATAAAAACAATGTGATAAAACTCGTTGTCGAAATAAATTATGCCTTGGGAAAAAAGTAATTTGCACAATTAGGTGATACAATACAGTGTTCCATAATTAGGTGCAATACAAGTGTAACCATCCTTAATATCAGTAGTATGCAAGCCTTTCAGACTTCATTAAAGAGTTCCATTGGAACATGTGAATAATAGGATTAATATAGCCATGGGCACTGCTGGGTCAGCTGGCAATAGATCAATCCACAACGTAGAGCATATTAAAAGGATTATAGATTAGCAATTAGATGGCTTTTTCATGAGCAAGAAATAGTTCCTCAAGCTTTGCCAAAGGTTAACAGAGATAGGATGTCGATTTTTCCAGTTTATAATCCAGTAGGAGCTGTAAGGTAAGGGAAGTTATGGCATTTTCAGGATGGTAAGAATGGTATGAGCAAATCATAATAAACCTTTTAGGATCAGTGGCTTGGCTTCACAGAACTGTTCTTACATGAAATGTAGAATACAAATATATACTGTTAATAGCTACATCTCTAAGAAAAAAGATTTCAAGTGAACTGTCTGAGAGGTAAGAGGCTCTTTCAAGGCCCTTTCTATAGCATTCTGTTTGAAAACTTTTGTTGCATTTCAGAGAATACATAAATAAGTTCTCGAATTCAAACTATACAAATCAATGTTGAGCAGTACTAAGATTATACACCACTGGAATTATAGTTTGACACTTACTTTTAGTTTGTCAATAATACAGATATCTAAGATATTTTTATGGCTTCCTGATGAAATACTGGATGGCAATATTGGTATGTTTTCAACTGCATAAAGAGAATGTAGTATGTAGAATCAATATATATTGATCACACTGGGAGCTGAGTCTCAACATTTCCAAAAATCAGGTCACTTACTTGGATAGCTCAGTATGCTTTTATTTCATATGCCTAAGTCTGAAAATATGGGCTTTTTTATAAAGGGAGACATAAATATATTTAATAAGATGAAATGGACATTCAAATGGGAAATAAATCAAAGATACCTGGAAATAAAAAAAGTGGCTAGCAGCTATTAATTTATTCAAGAAACTCAAACATTTATGTCTGTTCAAGAAGAAGTTTTACTCCCTCATTATTCAGCTGCCTTGTTATCTTTGCAGAAATTTTGGGACAGAGGCCTGACTGTTACTATTTTGCTGAGTCTATTTCTTTTTCTGTAAGAAATGCTGTGAATTTGTTTAGATTAAAGGCAAGAAAATAGCAATAAAAATTGTCTGAATAATGATTCTGCTGAACAACAAAGGGTAAGTTTTAAAAATATTTTTTTTTAAGAAGCAGAAATATTTGCAAATTATTGCAAAAAAGAGTAAAGGAATTTGCTGAAAACTATTTTATTTTAAAGAATTAATGGCCGTACAGTTCAAATGATGTTTAGTCTAATTAAAATACCTCTTAATAAATTAATAAAGCCAGTCACGACTGCGAAGTTTTTCATAAATGTATGATACCACACTGCCCTCAGTATAACAGCAGTCTTGTAGAGATCTGAGTTGGATGAGAGGTTTAAAACTAACTCTCCCTTCTTATCCTGCCCAAACCAGCAACTGTGTTGGGGCTATAGCTACATCAGATACTTTTCTGCATCATTTACTGGTTTTAAATAACAACAACTTTCTGGTAGTATCTGCCTCTCTGAGTACATAAAAAATATGATGCAAACTCAGTCTCTAATTCTAAATGACTCTTTATTGTGTCCATTACATGTTATTAGTTCTAGGGTAAGTGCATCAATTTGCTATACAGGAAACACTTAAAGGATAGAGAATTATATACAATCTATGTAATTTAATATTTTCTCACACACTTTCTCATACTGAGGATATATAATATTTTAATCTCAGTTAACCTCCATTTTTCTAATTGCTCTTGGCATTTGGAAAAGCAAAAGGCAATATTTTCTATTTTAAAAGTTTGAAGATTGCATTTTTGACGGAAATTTGTATAATTGCTACTTTGACTTTAGCTAAGCTATAGGAGAAATTTTATAACGTAGGGATTTCTAATTACAATTCTTTTCAAGTTAGTTAAATTGTGACAGCTGCTCTGATTTTGACAGACAAGAAACAAAGTGTTTGCATTGCAATGACAGCAATGTCCATGACACTAATTGCAACTTTTGTTGGAAAATGTCATGAATAACGCTTCAAATAAGATCCAAACATAAAGCTGGCTCTTCACTCATTTTGCTTTGCAACAGAATTCTGGGATATTAACATTATTTTTGTCTTAGTTAGATTAATAATTTTTGCAGCAACTACCGACAGTGAAATAGGTAGCAGCCATCAATGATCAATTCACTGACTTTATAAAATCTTTGGCAGCCACTGCTCCTGAGTGATCAGACAAATAGTGTAATATGCCTAATTATTTTTGTGTTTAATACAGAAAACATAAGATGATGTTGCATTTATTTCTAGAACTTGGACACTTGCATTTTTTGTCAAAATCAAAAAGTGACAGCTGTTAAAGGTGGAATATTCATAAACTCATAACTTAGGAAGCCCATTGGTTTTTTTCATGTGCTGCATGCTTTTAAATTTGATTTAGTTGAGAATTTTTAAGAGTGTTTAAATACTGTGAGTCTTATTTTCACTTTTAATTTTTCTTTTCAGCCTAGGTTTGAAATTTTAATCCACCGTTAAATTGGATGCTTTTATAAACCTCACTGATTCTTACTATTCCTTAAGTGCCTACACAGCCCAGATAAAATGGCCTTCACAGAAAATCCTACCTGAAATATGCTTAAGTCTTCCCTAGGGGAAAGGAATGGCAAGGAAACATGCCTCCCCATTCCCAATATTGCTGCTCTGGGGATAACTGACAAATCCCCTTAGAGTCTGAGGAAATTATATTGTCCTCTCTTTATAGCATTTTTCAACATGTATGTACTATATGCTTGCAAGAGAATGATGTTGGGAAAAACCATTCAGGAACTATTGAATTGGAGTAGTTGGAATACAATATACAGAGCATTTTCTATTTGGGAAAGTTAAAGGTGGGGAAGGGGAGACAAGATTAAGTTTCTTAAATTTTTACAGAGGCAACTTTTGCATAGGATCAATAGTGAGTGCAGTGTCCTTATGGGTGCTTTGGCAGGACTTTTTTGTATACACCAATACTTGAATTTGGCAAACCTGCCTGCATGTATCATGAAGTACTCTTCAAAGTCAGCCCCATGTTTTCTACCTTAAAATAATTCTGACATTATGACAGGTCACAGCATTAGCCTTTTTCCTGTACTACATGGCATCTCCATATGTCCAGGTTTTTTTGATTTATGTCTTCTGTAATGAACTCAGCTTGCCATAGTTGCTTATTGCTTACCTATCAATGCATTATATCTCCAGACCTCTGTCTGGTTTCATAATTTTCTTTCTTGTCATCCCACACAAATGTCTTTTTAATGTCACCTTCTCACTTTGTATAAAGAGTTCAGACCTGTGGAGATGAGCATGGGAAACTCCCTCTCAGCCCTTTCTGTGTCAAAGCAACTGGCATGAAACTACCTCTCCCTACTCCCTTTTCCAACATACAGCTTCTTCCCTGTTAAAACACAGTGGACTAATATTGAATAAAGTCTAAACCCTTAAACTCCAGTACCTTAATCCATATCACAGCAGCTGAGTAAGCTGAATTTACAATTATGCAGATATGTATAATTATATGAAGGAAATCCTCCTAAATAGCACTTTTCCTTCTGTAAAGATTTCTCACTGAGGCTGACTATGTTATATTTCCTATTCACTTGAGAACTTTACCTTATGGGAGTTAAATTGACTAGGCAATCTGTCCTTCTCAGAGTCCTTTTCCAGTAACATTTCCTTTAGGAAAGGCTCCCATTTGCAGCAGTGCTCTACAAATCCCTGGCCTCTGCCTAGATCTCTTCACCTCCACGTGGCATTGTAAAGTCACTACTGCTGCACCATATTTCTCAAGAAGTTACTTCTGCTCAGGCTGCAGATATTCATAGTTATGTTGATAAATAAAGAGCAGTGATCTCCTCTGAAAACTTGCTCTGTAAGTGTGAATAATCCAATTCAGTTTCCTTTGGGTTTGGATTTAGCAGTTGCATTATGTGATGTTTACTAGGGTGAAAATGTGTACTGTATCCTTTCTACAATTGTGAAGCGTGTAACAGCTCTCAGATGAACCAAATTCCAGTGACCAGCCACAGCTGAACACCATAACAGTCCCAAGTCCTCCATTATTCATTGATGCTGTCTTTCTCTTCTGTCAGATACCTCAGAGGCTTTTACCTTCTGTCCAGTTAGGGTGAGATTAACAAATAGATTTGAAAATAATTACTCAGAGCTCCCAAACCTCTGTAGATGTAGGCATACCTGTATGGAACTCTGTTAAACAGCTCCTTAAGATGTGTGAATTTTCTAGTCGTTTGTTAAGGTTTTTTTTCCCCTTAACCTAACACAATGTACACCTATTGTGATAGAGTGTTGTTTCCCCTTCGTTTATGAACAAGCCTATACTCTCACTGTTTATGGTATAGAAAATATGAAATTCAATTATAAGCTTCTGAACATTATTGTTAATGTTTATTTCTAAGTTATACACTCCTTTTTTTCTTCATTTGCAGGGGACACAGGATAGAGTAATGTTGATCTGTCTGAATGCTGATGGCTATTTTTTTGTGGTAGTTATGGAGCTGTATGCAGACCCCATATGTCTATTGATAAATCTATTATGTGGAATTACTGTTTTAGTTGATAATGATATCTGAGAGTGTACTAAACAGCACAGAAAAACAGCTCATTTTTTCCTTCTTTATAGCAAGAACTTTCTGAGAGTAAGATGTAGTTTATATACTTTCATGGAGATTCCTCCAGGAAAACGCCAATTCTATGAAGGGTGCTAGAGAACATGATTGCATGTAGATTTAATATTTTTTTTTAAATTATGGAGTTTAAGAAAAGAATGCATTTAGAGGGTCTGTACAAACATAGTTTCATATCCATTTCTTAATCAAAAATAATTAGTTGTTTTAGCATAAAAAAACCCACAAAAACTTGGAAAGCATTTTCCTAGTGTTTTTACCTAAATCATATTTTCAAGCATACCATACCTGTGAAAAATATGTGATTCTGTATTGTGCCCTTTACTGTTTAACTCTTACAGGAGTGTAAAGGGAGTGATATGTAATCTATAACATCTAACTCTATAGTACCATGGTGTAAAATTATCTCAGGCCAGAGACAGCAAGTTTTGCATGAGTTGTTCTTAGAAATACAGATGGTATTCTTCCTAAAAGTCTTCCACTTCAAATTACTATGGGAAAACTAAGTCAGATTTGCTAATAACTCAGGGCCTTTTATTAGTTTTGAATACTTTTTTACCTAGGATGTGTAGCATGCTGTAGAATTTCAGCATCCTGGCAGAAAATGGAACTGTAAGCTCATAAGGACTATGTCCATCACAGTTACTATATCCTTCTTCTCAGAGTGGATAACTTCATGACCTGTCCAGCTGTTAAGAGTAATATTCAGATTCCTGATTATGCTGAGAAACTGCCTCTGAACAGCCGTCCTGGGCAGTCTTGTTAAACAAACAAGGCGTAAGACTTATGGGTCACAAATTTCTTGATAGATCCTGTTGCAGAACACTGATGTAATTGATTGAACACGTTCACCTTTGCTTATAATATATCTCCTTTGGGAATGATTTCAGTTTATTCAGAAGCTGAAAAAACCCCAACTTTACTTGTATGTAAAAAACCTCAAACAAACAAAGACAAACCATAAGAGAAAAATGTCACAGTAGTGTCTATCCTTCTTGTCTCTAAAGGCTCTAACTAAATGTTTCTACTCTTCTCTGTTTTCAGACTGACTGCAATGTGCTTTCTGTATGCGTCCTCTGTTCCATTGGCAAGTTGTGTTTATTTCATCATATGTAACAATAAAAATAAGCTCCATGAGTGGAAGTAACAAAGGAAAGAAAAGATCTGGACAGGCAGAAGGTCAAAGAAATATCAAAGCATTGAATATTGAAAGGAATGGAAAGAACAGAGTGCACATTATTGCTAGCAGTGTAAAATGTATATGGTCATAGCAGAGAATCGTAGTTCCTAACTACTCTAATACAGGACTAAAATGGTGGATACTGTATGAATGCTGAGGATATGCCCAGAACAAGACAGAATTTGCACTAGGGAATTCTCTTTGGCAGTTAGAGATAAAAAAGATGGGATATTGTGGGAAATTTCCAGCCTGCCTGAGCCACCCTGCAGCTCCTCTGGTGTGTGTGAAGCTGGAGGGGTTCTGAGCAGAGCAGGACTTCAGATGTGTATGTGTGTGTGTGTGTGTGTGAGAGAGAGAGAGAGAGAAAGAGAAAGAGAGAGAAAGAGAGAGAGAGAAAGAGAAAGAGAGAGAAAGAGAGAGAGAGAGAGGGAGAGAGAGAGAGAGTGTGTGTGTGTGTGTGTATGTGTGTATGTGTGTGTGTGTGTGTGTAAGGCATTTTCTGCTGTTATTACAAAGAACCCTGCTTTTCATCCTTCAGTCTTAACTGCCTTTGCATCTCACCTGCTTGCTGGCCTTGTTATAATCAATCACATTTTAGTCACTTAACCTTTGTTTGCCTGCTCCCTGCCTCTTGCTCTTTTGCATGTTGCAGTAGATGGCAGGACTCCAGCTGTTTGTTGATTAACAAATGTGCACTGTGTGTGCTGCAGCCATTTCCACTTCTTCCCAGAGCCTTTTGCTGCAGCCACTTTAGCTGCTTCTTTGCATATTGATTGAACAGCGCTCGCATTGAGTATTGACTGTCACAGACGATGTTCCTCACTTACCATTACTGCCCTTGTTTCTTTCTCCCTCATCACCACTCCTGTAAATACTGATGTTCATCCAGTTTCTCCTGCCCTTATACTTCTCCACCATCTGCCTCTTTGTTTCATTCTCATACTTGTAAATCAACCACATACAATCATTTCTTTTCTTTTTTGCTGTTGCCTTTGAGGAACATTTCTTCTAATCACCAGTATGGCCAATCTCAGGAGTTCAGCATTCAGAAATCATGACTCAGCCTCCCTTTTCTCTGAGATCAGGTTACTGATCTAATACTGAAAAAACTCCTTTTTTATTGTCCATTTTTTTGTCAGAAAATAAATACAAGCATCTAGCCTTTTAGTGCGTGTAGGAAACCTAGGCAGTAATATGAAGGTATTGTTTACAATTCTCAGGAAAATTGTATTGTCATAATAATAATAATAATAATAATAATAATAATAATAATAAAATCAACTGCTATCACCAGTTAGCAAGAGCCTGGTATCTGAAGACAAAGAGCAGGTAAGATAAAGACAGGTTGAAGGAAAGAAGAATGCACACATTGCCTGAAGTGGCAGGAACTGATAATGAACATACCAAGTCTATAAACCACTGGTCATTTAATGGAGTGCAACCTTGTAAGCAAGGAAAAAAACAGTTTTAAGGAAAAAAGAAAGCAAAGAAAAAATGCCATCGTATCTCTGGCACTCTGGTTATCATGTTTGCATGTAACATTGAGCTGAATATCAATGGAGAGAGTGTATCAAAGCATGTTGGAAAATGCTAAGAGGCAGGGGAAGAATGAAACTTCCATCTTCTCCATGTGGGGGAAGAAAGAGTCAACACCATTCTCCTCCTGGCAAAGAGAAAGAAATTCTGTAGCTAGCACCACTTCCTTTGCTTTGAGTTGGAATTAGAGCCTGGACTAAATGACCTCCACTTGTATCACTCAATCTCATGTCACTGATGCAAACATATTTTTAGCAAAATTTTGAAATTATGCATTTAAACCAGTTTTCTGTTAATATTATTATTCTTTTTGTTTTATTGTAGTTGTTTTTTATTTCCATCCTCAAAGGAAGGTTTCATAGGCAATTTTCTGTCAAAATACTTTCTGGCATAGGGCTGCTACATGAAAATATATTGCCTGTGTGAAGATAGGATACTGCTTGAACATGATGGTTCCAATTTAGGAATATCACAATTAAAGCTGTCCTTAACTGGAATATCTTCACTTTTAAATGCAATGAAGAAATTTTATTTTGGGACATCAATAACTGCACTCCAATTGCAGTCTTGGAGCTTTCTATTTCTTTTCTCTCTGATGGTTTAAGTTCTGTGTACAGGCTTCATTTCTCTTAACATATCCGAGCCTCATCCTTGCCTCATTTCCAGGAATATGCTGGAAACCCTATAAACTTGGTCTATTATGAGAGGTGTAATTTGGCAAAAAAGCCAAAGTTCTAGAAGAAAATATAATTTGACATCCAAATCAAAATGCCTATTAACTTTTTGCAAGCAGGTCTCAGGTGGGAAAAGTGCTAAAGATAGGGGAGGAAAGAACAAATCCAGCAGAAATTCTCCACTCACATATGCCATGGGCAGGGCACAAATTTGCTTGCTAAATGAAGAACAGGCAGTGAAATGATGGGATGGCAGAAACTGAAAGCAGGGTTTGCTGAACACAAAGCAGAGCAAATGTACCAAGTTGAATCCTGTGCTACACAGCCCCACCCAGGTGAGTGGCCATGCCAGGGGGCAGACAGGTACTGCTCAGTCCTGTATTTATCAAACCTTCCCCACCAAACATGGACTTTCTTTTTGTTGCACGGAATTTTTACTCATCACTCATTTTCACACAGATTTCTTCCCCATGCTTTTTTAGGTCATTACAGAATGCTAAGCCATTTTTTAAAAACAATTTTAAAAAAATTGAATAAGCTGACATGTTCCTTTGAGTTCTTGCAAAAATATGTGCATTTCAACTTTCATTTCTGAAAAGCTTCCCCTGTGCATCATGGTTGTGAAGTGAAGTTGAAATAGTTGACTCAAACATATCCTATATATGTAATAATATAAAGTAGGAAAAAAGATGTATATTTGTTCCTTTTAGTCAAAACTTGAACTTAAATTCCTATATAAGCGTGTTTGAACACTTGAAATTTTACTTTATATTAAATGTTGCATTTTCTATTTCTAGCTCATGTTGTTTGATTAATCTCACCTTGAACTCACCTTGAGAGACTTCTTGTACTTAGACACTTTAAGTCTTTTCCCATTCCAGGTCCTTTCATGACTGAATGTCTTTGAGGTCACCTTGGTGATTCTTGGACTTCTCTTTTCTACTTCCCCCCCCCCGCCCCCGAATTTGTCCACTATCTTTTGCTCTTATATTCATTCAAGTCCCTCCATCTTGCCCTGTTCTTTACTCAATGATTCAGTTTGAATATTGCTGTTTTGATAATACCTGTATTTTCTCCTGCTTGAGTAGTGTCCTACTCTTGAGAGTACTCTTACTCTCTTATTTGAAACTGAAATTCTTTACAGTAAGTTTAACTCATGTACAATGCATTCTTAAATGATCATATTTTATGAAGAAGAATGATATAGAAGACATAGCAGCAAACCAAGAGAGTGTCTGGTGCTTGGATTCACTCTCCTGTGGATGCCTATATTCCCAAGGGTAATAAGCCTTAGTGAAGGAGACTCACATATATGAGTGAAGGTTTCTTGATTCTTGGCCTTTGGTGATAATAATGTGGGAGTACAATTAAAAAACTTTAATTATAATTATGTAATGACTTGTTCTGTGTGGTATGTGCTAAACTACTGTAATAGATGCTAGCATTTTCATATTACCTTGCACTGCTTTTGGGATTGTTCCACAGCAGCACTGAATTTTCATATTTAATTTCATTTTCCTCAAACCTAACTGCTTTTCAGAGACTAACTGCAGCTTTGATAAATGTTCTTTCTAGACTAGTTAATATCTTAGGCTTATAAAAGGTATTTTAATAAAAAAATGTAGCTTCCAGCTAGAGCCCAGATTTCAAAAGGTAAGAACATCTAGTTTTCCATTTATTTTTTTCTGAATTAGTCACTTTAGTTTAAAGACTTTTTTTCCAGACTGATTAAGAAGAAAGACTGACAAATTGAACTTCAGATTTACTCTTTCACCAGACTGATACAAGAAGCAGGTAATGAGATCAACTCATTGTTAGTCACAAAGAGGTTTCTTTGAAATGAAACATGTCAGACATACTTATTGCTTTAACAGTCACAGAGATTGATACAAACAAAAGCAAGACACTTAGGCCTAGAGTTTCTTCCATAGCTGCTCAAGTAACCAATGTGTATTTTCACAGCTTCTCAGAACTGCCACCAGTCTGATACCAATTTGAATTCTTAAAACTGCTTTTCTTAATAGTGCCAACAGTGTACTGTATTTTTTTGTAAAGCTACTGTGTTGGTATAGAAATATCTCTCTCTTCTCAAATAAATTAAGCCTCAGCTATCATTTTTGCAGAAGACTAATTGTTTTCTTTGTATTAAAATGTAGGAAAAGCAAAGAAAAAAAAAAGAGCAGGGTTTGGTAGCACCCTCCCCCCTCTGCCCATCCCCCCTACAAACTGATGAGCCAATTGAGTTTTCCCATTAGCAGACAAGTTTTAACCACATTAATAGAATATGCTCATTTACAAAAGAATCACAGAATCACAGAATTAATTAGGTTGGAAAAGATCTTTGAGATCACCAAGTCGAACCTCTGACATAACATCACCTCGTCAACTACACCCCTTGAGTGCCACATCCAGTCTTTTTATAAACACCTCCAGGATTAGTGACTCCACCACCTCCCTTGGCAGCCCATTCCACCATCCAATCACTATTTTTGTGAAGAATTTCTTCCTAATATCAAGTCTAAACTTCCCACGGTGCAGCTTAAGACTGTGTCCTTTTGACCTTGAAAAGGTCTCCCCTGAACCTTCTCCTCTCCAGGCTAAACAACCCCAGGTCCCTCAGCCCTTCCTTGTAGGGCTGTGTTCTAGACCCTTGTTGGTCTAGGCACCAGCCTTGCTGCCTTTCTCTGGACACCTTTGAGCATCTCACCATTCTTCCTAAACCTGGGGGCCCAGAATTGGATACAAATTTGTCCATTCAGCACTGGCCTGACAGATAAAGACTATATTTCAAGATGAGGAGTTAAGTCACATTGTGTGTCTTTCCCAGGTTCAGTAAGACCCACCAGCCCCGGTGTGGGAGGAAAACTAGTGAGTTACACATAAAACAAATCAGGAGATAAGTGGATGAGTGAGAAGACCTAGTTAACTGGTGATGTGGATGGTTAAGAAATTTTAAGAGCTCTTCCACTGAGCTTTCTTCTGCTACATGTCCTTTAATGCTATAGGAAGAGACAGAAGAATATCTGTAACTAATGGAGAGAAGGAGAAGATAGTTGTACTAATTTCTTTGCTATGAACCATCATGGTAGAATGATGACTCCTTTGTCACTTCCCCTTCTCCCTCCTCATCCTGACACGAAAGACAATGTTCATAATTTGAAGGAAAATTTCAATGAAACTACATAAAACCTTCTATACCCATGAAGGATAAAAACATTAAATTTTGCATGCAAAATTTCTAATTTTACTAACTTTTCCTGGATTTTCTGTACCAAAGACTTTATTACCTCCATCCACCAAGAATTTCTTTCTCACCTAAAAGCTCTCTTTTTTCCCTTTTCCTCTCTCACCTGGCCCTGATTTCTGCTTCTCTCTTACTGAGAAACCTCACTCGTTTGCATGCCCTTCAGTTCTCACAGTACTCATAGTTCTGCTTTTTGGTAGAGGAAATCATATCTCTATTTTTGATTATATCAAACTCCCACCAATTGACAGTTAAGTTGCTTCTTTTTTTTCAATAATGCATAAAAATGAGAGGCTTAACTACACCTTGTCTGAGGAGACCTCCGACAAGCAGAACATATTTATTATGTGCAGATTATAAATACCCTTCTGAAAAATAAATTTTGTTTTTGCAGTTGACAAAAATAGGTTGACCACGAAGAGTCTGGGGAGCAAAGTTGTGACAGCATAATCAATTGTTTTTGGGGTATTCTTTTGGGGATGAAAGGTTGTTATTTAGCAATTCATCTTTACAATCATGGATGAATGAGACTATCTCATTTCAGTGGTCCTGTTGCTCTATTGATACACAGTATATCAGTCCCCCTATGGGAATGAGTGACAATGCCTGTTATGACAAAATCCACATCTGCTTTTCTCCTACTGGGACACTCATGCAAACATAATTCCCAATCAATGGCAGATATACATTTTCTTATTGCCCTCCCTTCCACTGGGAAACCATAAAAAGTCAGAGTACAAGAGAAAAACTGAGTCAGCATATTTATAAAAATATTGGTTTTTTGACATTTTTCTTTTTTAAAAATCAAGAGTTAATTTTTTATTTTTCCATTTTGACATGAAATAGTCTCTGTTTGGCTCTTGGGATCAGTTGATTTCTTTTTCTTGCAGTGTCTGTAACTTATCACAAAACAAAACAAAACAAAACAAGCCACAGCAATTTGGAGTGAAAATCCACCAGCTGCTCCTAGGAAGACAGTCAGCCTGAGCATTTCCAGTCCTTCCTGCAAAGTTTGTGTTCTAGATTTGCTGACAGTTGGCTCAGCTGTTCCCCTGGGAAAGTACGTCTAAAATGATGCAGCACTCAAGACACTTGTGTGATATTTAGGATTGTTAGGAACAGCATAATCTAATAAAATAACACTGAAAAAAGTACCATTTATCCATGTTGTATTATATGTCTATCAAGACATTGACTTTCGGAAAGTGAGACTTTTTCTTTTCCCCTCCCGTTCCCTCCACTCTTCATTTTTGAGAAAGTTCAGGGGGTGCTATGTTTTAGTGCTCTGTTGGAGTTGGGGTATGTGAAAAGCTTTCCCTCCATTTCAAAAGAAACAGAGATTTCATCAGTCTTTAGACTGGCAGCAAACTCAAATTCCCTCTGGTATGCCACGGTGTGTGTGGTGCAACTTCCCTCCCAGTGAACGCTTTCCTTCCCTGCCTGGGGAAGGAAGGAACAGCCCCAGTTGACACATGGGAACTGACAAACAGTAGATATTCCATGTCTTTCCTATTTCCTTTATTGGTGTTTAGGCCCTGGAAAACCATACTGTGCAGTACCACCAAGCCCACCAGTAAGGGGTTTGGATATGTGTGGACAGGTAGCAGATAGATATCCAGTTTAATTCCTCACCTTGCCTGTTCTTAGCTCTACTGCAAGGAAAGCCCAGCCTGGCCCTTCAGGTGTTTTCCCTTCACTCTGCACAGATTCACACGCTCTCTACCTCCTCAGGAGTCTGCTAGAGACTCAGCTGCTGGAACAAGGAGCACTATGCTCCTGGTAGACCCCTTGGCCTTGCTGGAACAAAACTGAGTTTGCCTACATTGTTAAGATTTCAGGGAACTCTGCCTTAATACATTGCAATTCTTTACAGAATGAAAACATTTTTGCTGCCCTTTCAGAAATATTTGCACGGTACAAGTATAAAAATGAAGTTTCAGTGAAATGGAACTTTTTTTACATTTACTTAGATATATTTTCCCTTCGTGATTTTAATTAGGAAAAGCAACTAAAATCATAAATAAAGAGCTCTTTCAGAAAAAAATACACAAAAAAAAGAACATTCTGTTACATAGCTTTTGGAACAAAAGGCAGCACAAACTGAACCTTTCTAAATTTATTTTCTGATGAGTCAGTATTTTCACACAAAATAACATTTCCCAGACAAATTCCTAAAGGGCTGTAGAGTCTTGGCTAGATTGTGGATACAACCTGTTCCTCAGTATTGCACTAGCCCTCAGTGTTATCCTAGTTTATCTGTAGAATTAGTTGCTAATAAGATATTTGAAGTTCTCTTCTAAAATATATAGTGTATTTTGAAGTTCTGTTTCTGAATTGTAATGCAGATGCTAATCTGTACACTTTTCTATTCAACTTGGCAGCCATAACTATGACTATATGTTTAAAACAGAACAATTTAAATAATAACAAAACCCCCTGCTTGCTCGTTTTCAGCACTGAAATGTTAGTAATGACACAAAACTGGCTTGCTGTGTTGCCCCTTTGTGCTGGAGGCCTGATAGGATGCCATGATGAGCTTACTCTTTTAAGCCTAAGGGCTTAACATTAGCAGCATTTGACAGCAGTTTCCTTATCAGAGTCTGCTTTGCAAAGCACTCAGGGAGAAGGGAGTGGACTGTCATGTATGGAATGGTGTGGTAATTAAGCAACACTGTTCAAGCATGGAATGTGAAAAAACCCAAGGGTTTCACTGTTAGGCTTCTTACATGATTGCAAAACATGCCAGTGCAAAGCTTTTTTTGCCTTGCAATAAGGGACTTTTTATTTTTGAGAAAAAAAAGAAGCACTTATTAAACTCAGCATGGAGACAATCTGAAACAGGATCTTCATCAATCAGATTAACTACTTTCCAAGATGAAAGTAGACGAGGCACAGTGTGAGCCTGAGAAGATATTTATCAAAACCCATATTAATAACCACTTTCAGCCTTCTCCTGACAGTTTCATCTTAGCTTCCATGTTTAACATTTGAGTATCATATGTTTTTGTCAGGATGAGGCTGCTAAGAGCATCAATTAATTAATTCCTCTGAAGTATGGTTTAGAAAGGTAATAAAGTAACATTCCCTAAGGCCAGAACCAGTAATGGTAAGCAGCATTCTGGTGCTGTGCAATTCGTTACTTCAGAAAGAAATTAAAAGCACAGAATCATTTCCACTTTTAAAAGCAGAAGATATTCAACTTTATTTTAATAAAATCGCTGAGAGGGATCCATTTTTTAAAGTAATATTTTCAAAGCTGATAAAAAATGTTGCTGCTTTTTATTTGTTTTATTTTAATAGAAAAAAAGTAGAATGCCTCTAGCAAAATAAAAGGCAAAAGAGATGACTGGAATATGTTTTAACACTGTTATTTATTTGCTATCATTATTATGATTTGCCTTGTTATTTGGGTCTTACTGTTCTGTTCTGGAATTTTCACTGTGGGGTGAAGGAAGCCTGCTGACAATACAGAGAAATTAACCCTCTCCTTGTTTCTCCTAAAATTCTTACTCAAGAATCTCAAGTACACAATAATTTGTCCAGCCTTTCCCCTGGTTAAAACCACTGAGATTCTTGTTTCTTTAACACTGTAATAAAAAAGATGTTTTGTCTTACAAGAAGCAGAAGAAAAGCAAGGATGAAGAGCTGTTTAGTGATATAGGAAAACATCAAGATAGCATTTTTTTAAATCAGAAGCAGATAGTTGTTGAACTTGGATACATTGCTTTTATCTTCTAAAATATATGCACTCTTAAACTTCCACATCCTTTTAGTCCCACCAAAAACAAAGTAATGCATCTATGCAAAAAGACATATGCATGTAAGCTGTTGACAAGAGTAGCTCTTTTCTTGCTGCCTGTGGGAATCTCACCCTGTATAGTTAGGGTATCCTAATGACTTCATGAGGCAGATCAAAATATTCTGCTTGCTAGTTACTAAATGAATGTCTCCACACATTTTATATTAATGTATTTCCGTCTGATCTTTTCAGAGATTAAGATTCAGGTGTTCATACTTTGCATCTTGTGTGTGAATTGTCTAAATGTGTGTCTATGGTCCCTTTGCCTGTCAATTCTCTTTTATAGCTTTTGAGTCTTTTGACAACTCAGTTTGAGGTAGTTCTGAAGACATTTATGTTCATGGGAAGTAACTGCTTTGCCCTCCAGGATAGCTGGAGAGGCAGTCACTGCAGAATAGGCTGAGAATAAGAAATTTGGTGACCTTCTATAAAGATCAACAGGATAGGGATATCTGCTCTTTCCCCCACTGGAACAGGTCAGAAAACCACTCCCAAAAAATAAATACTCTTGACATCCTATAAGAACGATGCTGATTTATGTTCCTATTTTACACGGTGGGGCTTCATCTGCACACCATCATTCAAGGATGACAGACCAAAAGAGCCCTGAGTAGCATCATCTCCCTTCCCCAAGAGTGGAGGTCAGCCTGAGCTAGACCTCCCAACAGACAGTGTCATCATTTCCAAAATCAACTTGTTCATAAAGAATATGGACACTTTTGTGATAAATTTTTAGGTAGTCAAATATCTGTAAAACCCCCTAGTATTATGCATGGTGAAGGCATAAATTTGACCTCCTCTAGCCTTCAAGAAAATGACGCTTCCTCCTTCTGGGGAGGAATATTTATCTGCTCCATTGTTCACATTGAACCGAATATGGCTTAACTATACCTTTCCTCAATAAGGAAAATGTCTTACATCTTATAGAATATGGAAGAAAAAAAACCCAAACCAACCAATCAAACATGAAATCTATATTCAGCTGTAGTTTTTCCACTTTCATTCTGACAGTGCATGGGACCAGTCATCAATAATATCTGGAGATCCATTCTGTAGAGATCTTATGGCACCATCCAGATAAGCTCAAAATATTTTTCAGGATCTGCAAAGAACTTGCTAGCTTCTGACTCTAATAAGCAGCTGAGCAAAGCATTTAGCATTTGCAGCAGAAAACTCAGACTGGAAAAATCACCTCTGGCAAGTAGGGATCTGTGCAAATTCCCCTGGCCATGGCTCATCTTAGGATCTGCTTGTTCTTAGTCTTCTGAGAGTTATTCCAAAATGGCCTGCATGGACGCAGATTGCTGATGTTCATCAGCTTTTTTGTTGCCCTGGGGATAGGACTCAAGTAAATGCAAGAAAGAGGAGAGAAAAATTGGAAACAAAGTTAGCAGAATACAGAATTTTCTTATAGTAAAGGTTTGACTTACACAATAGATAAATTCCATTAGCTGTCCTCTGAGCTGTTGAATGTTTCTACTTGGTTCTCTTTCTTTATTAACTGATAATGTGGAGATTTTATGCTTAATTGGTGAAAATGAACCAAATAAAAATTTTTTTCACATAAAATAAAAAAAATAAATTTCAAATTTACAGCTGGACTATGATCATGTACAAGGTCAGGAGTGAGAGGCACACAGGAAGGTGTTCTCTGGCCTATCAGATGAACTGGTAGGAATCAGATCCAAAGTCCTGTGGAACTCCTCTTTGCTCTTCACCATGTATAAAATTGCTATTTATGTATTCTAACCTAAATATCTCTGCAGAAATAGACAAGTCTGAAGTGGTTTAGTGCAAATTCTTTGCACCATGATCTTTTCTAAACTGTAAGGTTGCTATAAGTGAATTAGGGAGCATTTTCTGCATAACACATTGGGACTTCAACAGGAGCATGTTTAGCAGCCAGCCAGAATCACCAGCTGAGGTCCCTTGATTTGCATTCAGAGGTCACAGAGCATCCAGCTAGAGGGAGGATTATGGAATTGTAAGGTCTTAGGGACAGGAAGACCGAGTCTATAAGCGCTTCAAAGAAAACTGAGAAAAACTCAGGAAGCTGAGAGTTGAAACAAAACTAGTTTGTCTAATGTTCTAATTTGGCTTCAGAGATTTAAGGGTTGATCTCTGCTAAACCTCATAGATTGCGGCTGAACCCTCTGAGTGTCAGAAGATCTGCTATTACTGTCTTCCCTGCTAGGTTGATTGCTGTTGCTGGATAAAGAAGGTGTACATCAATGCAGAAGGATTAATGTGATTTGATACCAGTATTCAATCTGCAATTCTGCACACGGAATTGATTATTTTGGTGTTTACAACTGTGGAAACTTAACATTTGGAAACGCACAACACTTTTTGGTAACGTAGCTAATGTTAAAGAAACATCATCAAACTAAGAGTACATCCACATGTTAAGCTGACCGAATGCTGTGTGACCATGCTGAAAATTAAATTTTGGTAGGTAAGATCTGTGAGTCACTAAAATGAATATAGTGCTTAAGATCAGTATAAAACACTGATGCTATGATTAGATCTTGACTGCAGTTAGCACTGCAAAGAGACTCGTAAAAAAAAAAAAAAAAACAGCCTAAAATTTCTACTGTAACACCCTGGGATTCAGGGACCTTTTTAAACAAATATTTCCTTTCATGAAGTTTTGTGCTGTGCTCCACAGGGTCACTGTGACAGTCAAAAACATGATCAAAAATTTCTTGTCTGTTTCTCCTGCTTTGAAAACATTTCCCTGCTGTTTGCTGACTATCAGTTCTGGTTACTTTGTGTTACTCCCAAAGCACGAAGAATGAAACTGAAGAGCAACACAATGCTGTTCAACACACATAGACAGACAACACAAAACAGAAAAAGGAGAAAATAAAGCACTTCTGCGAATCTCTTACTATTATTGAGATATTGAGGTTGCATGTGTATTACATGATCATACATGTGGATAGAAGCATAGTTTTACCTAGTGGAGCCACAATACACAGGATACTGATGTGTCTTTGTAGACAATGACTATGGTCTGACAGCTCCTAATTCCTGACCATGATAATGTAGGCTATGACTCTTTAGAAGACTTGGATGGATTTATTGTGTTTAGTTTTTGATCCTGTAGAGCTCCATAGATATTCAGGATCATTTGTGTAGCAGTGTTTATATACTCTACTAGTAGATAAATTCAGTTTGTGTTGATTTCAGTCCACATCAAGCTACAGGGTTTCTCTGGTATTTAAAGCAAATCTGTGAAGCTCCTTTCTGAGCATTATCATTCTGTCTGAGAACCTGCTGTCTGACAAAGAAAATAATTTTGCTGAGTCAAAATGGATGCAGTCCATGCAGCCCATTTTAAATAGTCCCCAAGACTGTTTAAAAGCCTAGATTTTGAGTGAGTCACTCAGGATGGCCATGCCTTCAATAAATATTGTACTGCCCTATTGCCATATTAAAACACATATTTTCTATAAGCAAGGGCTTGGTTCAAGTTATAGTCTTGCACAACTGGCCCATTGGTCTGTGTCTGAGTTGACATCCAGAAAAAGGTCATCAATCTTTCCTGACATTTGCATGGAACTATTTTCAGTGTTCATGTCCTTGGGCTGACTCTTAAGCAAAAGAGAGTTTGTCCGGGATAACATTGTTGCTCATACAGGTCTTTTTGGGAGCTTTTCTTTCCCCATGGGCTTTTAAAATTACATTTCTGCCTTTATTTTTATTTAATTTTTATTTAAAGTTACTTCTTCCCGTAGTTTCACTACTCAGGGCAGTCTGTAATTCACCTGGCACCACTGTTTTTCCTGTCCTTCCTGGGTTTAGCCAGGACAGGGTTAATTTTTTTCGCAGTAGCTGTGAGTGGGCTGAGCCTTGGAGCCCTGTGGACACCTCTGAGTTTGTTATTCCACAGCAAATACATCACCCCTGAGGCAGAAGGAAAGGATTCTTCTGGGAAGATGGGCATAGCTTAGGGTGGAACAAAGTGTGTGAGGATGGGGAACCCTTTAGCCATTGTTCTTTGTCTTGGGTCAAACTGCCTTGGGTCAGGCTGAGTGGGCATTCATGTAAATCACCCTCTCTTTTGTACAATTTCTGTTGCTAGTATTGTTGCTGCTACTGTTCATTTTCTTATCTCATTGCTTTTTCCAGTAAGTCTTTCATATCTCAACTTGTGATCTCTGCCTTTTTTGCCCCTCCTGAGGGGGGCAGGGTTTGTGGTTGTCTTTATAGTTAGAGTACTAAGTTAGGGAATACCATTCCTAAACCATTCCTAAATCATGACAATTCTGTATCACGACTCAAACAAAGATGAAACTGATGAGGTCTGTAATTTCGTACCTTGTCATTTTTAATAGCTTGGTTTACTTTTTTTACTTCCTTATGATTTCGAAAGTTCAAATGGAGTTTCTTTATCCTTTTGCTTCTAGTTTGCATATCGACCTACAGCAGTTGTGCTTGTTCACAACTACATGTTCAGAATGACATAAATCCCTTTCAAAATGACATCTCTTATGGTCTGCAGAGCAAGTTTCATATATTCAACTGTAAAACTACAAATAATCTCGTTGCTGCCATCTTACACAGAAACTGAAGGTTGTCCTATGTTTTTGGAGAAAAGATGTCCTGCTGCTTACTTTTATTACTAAATAATGTATGCCCAGAGAGGAATTGAATTTTGAAAATAAGGAATTTATGGAAATATTGTCAATATTGAAACCAAAATTTTACCGTGATATGCAATTGAAAACATCCACTTTCCCTAAAATTCTGTAGAAAACAACTATTTTGTATTACTGAACTTTCGAGAAAAACACAGATTATTTTTCCTGCCAGAATCAATAACAAGAAATGGAATGTCCCAGCTGATCATTTGAATTGTGTTCCTATCAGTTAAAGTATTGGAACTAGACTGAACTGTATGACTGTATTTTTAGCCAAGTTACTGGTCTCTGTTAAACAAATTTTAAAGGAAGCAGGAGACCACTTCTGTTATGTCCTGGCTGAAAACATTTCACCTGAAGGAATTAGCCCTTGCTCCTTGGACCCAGAATTATAATGCCATCTGGCAGATATTATTTCAGCACCAAGTTCTTAATGAGATAAGGTCGAGCCAAACATGGATTCAGGGTACAAAAGAATTTAATAATCTTTTATTCATTATAGTGAACATTTGCATATACTTTATGAGAACAGTTATTACAAGAAACTTTTCACCTTCTAGCATTTAAAATATTTTGGCATGTAGATCTTTCTAAAAGATCCATAAGGCTTTTATTTCTGTTTTTTTTTTTCTCCTATATTTAGATTCTTGAACTCATCTATTTGGATTCGAATTTATGTTGAAATAATTGCATTATGTCACACATAACTAAATATATTTTATAATCTAAGGCAAGTAAGAGTAGAATACTGAAGATCCAAAATTCTCATTTCTAATCAGTGTAGGTTAGAACAGCCAAATGTTTGAAAATTTCAACCCTGAAGTCCAGTTATCCCTTATGTTACTGAATTGGGCATATTGCTATGAGCAGACAAGCAAGTTTAATTTCTAGGGATGCATACTTATTCATATTCACACACAGATCAAAGGCAGTAATCTGCTCAAACCTAGACTGCCAGCCAGTACAGCTTTGCTAAGATACAGCACCTCTCTTACACCATGTCACACAGGGAACAGTACTATTAGCAATATGTCTGCTTGCTCTCAACTTCTTAGCCATGATAAAGGCTGAGGGCAGTCTTCAGTTCAATTCCAGATGAAACAAAGAGATTTAAACAGAAAACATCTTGTGCAGCCATATCATGTACACTGTCTAATGCAGCTGTGAGTATTTTCCCACATAATGGAAAGGGTCTAGTTAAGATTCATCTTGCCTTGGTTACATGTAATGCATCTGGCCACACTTGAATTAATTATATAAATCCCATTAGAGTCAATGAAGATATAGCCAATACAGTCAATGGCATCTACAGAGCAGTTAATCTTGTCCTAAATTTGATCAGATGAATTGTTCTTTAAACTCCATTAACTATATTGATTATCTCCCCAAGAATATAATGCAGTTCAGACAGCAAGTCTGCTTAGGACAGGCTAGATGGTAGATATCTAGAGTAAGAATTTCATGCTGTCTGCTGTTATTCTCTGCTTTAAAATCTGGTTGAAGTACTGGTGACTAGACAGTATTTAGTCAATTTCAATTTAATAATTTCAATTTAAGAATAATATTCAGGTTACAAAAAACTTCATGGAGAAGTAGAGCTTTATATTTCACCTCTGGCTGCCTAAACAGCAAACAGCCTTGGAAGAAAAGAACTGATTTCTGTTTGCTCTTTTGGATTTGTGGAGAAGCCCACAAGACCTTTTTCTGACCAAAATCTCATATAGTTGTTCAGGGTAGATGTTTATCCTGAAATCTGGAGGGCCTGTGGCCACTGTCTGAGTGTTTGCTAGGTGTCTAGTTCAGAACTAATGGCCTAACCATGCAACCAGCTCAGTAGGTCACTCACAGTGACTTCATTGTCCTTCACTGGTGACTTGCCTTCGTGTATTGTGTCATCTTCATAAATTCTAAACTTACAGAGCCCAAAGAAATTACTGTAACCACCTAATAAACCCTCCTGACAGTCTTAGCCATGAGAGTTCCCTCAATAATAACTGCTTGAACTTAGACCACATCTTGATTTAAAAATTGGTGAAAAAATATCTATCACTGTCATCAATAAACAGTTCTGGCTTAAACTTTCCCCCTTATTTCCCATATGAACGTTTTTAGCCTTTATAGTGATCAAAACAGTATGCTCGAACAAAAAGGTGTCCATTGCCATGTCTTTCTTTCTTTAGTGGATAATTATGGACGGAACAAGATAAGCAAGGTCTTTCCTGCTGACTAGAAATGTATGGTAGCTGGCAGAGTATAGTGTCCTTTTCCAAGCTTTCCAAGCCTTAGTGGAATTGTTTCACGTCAGATAGATAATTAAATATTTTTCATAGAGGGGCCTTGGGTCTTTGTTTCTTGCTTCTCAAGGAAATGCAGCTACCAATGGGTCAGTCTTTAAGTAGCTGGCCCACTGGATTATTTATTAAGAATATCACCTGATGAAAGGCTATGTTTGATCCTATTTCCATAGTCAGGATACTCAGCTGGGATGTAAAAATATCCCCTTCTGAGTTGCCTAAAAAAAGGACCTTAATCTAAGGACCCAATTATGCAGGTAACTGCACAACTACTGAGTTATGACTATTCTGGATGAGGTCTCTTTTCTTGTGTTGTGGATAAAAAAGCCAATATACCTAAAGACTCTTTCCAATACCAAATTCCTGCTGTGTTCATTCTGAAAATTTTAGTTTAGGGTAAATAGAATTTTCGCCAGAAGAATATCTGTTGAAAAATTTTCAACCTGTTGCTTTTAAGCTATAGCTGTTGATAACAATCCCCTCTTTACATAGATAAAATTCCCACTGTTCTGTTATTTTCTTGGTCTTGTTTCTCCCCACAGCAGGTGTAAGGAAGCAGATGAAGGCAGAATGTCTTGTTTGTTATTTTACAGTCACTTCTGTCAAAAATAGAAAACATTTCCTCTAAATTCTTTGTTTCTGAAAATTTTCTATTTCCAATTGCAAAACAATTCTACTCTTATTTTAAACTAAATTCAAGATAATTTCTTATCACTTGAATATCAGAAGATAAATTTGTGATCAAAAACATAATGCCAACTTATTTTCAAATTATTTCCTGTCCCAAAATTTTCAAGGCATATTGATATTTAATCATTTGGGGAAAAGCTTAATATTCAAAACTCCTATGGAAAATGTTCATGCAGTTAAATGGTGAAGCTGGTACAGGCACTATATAAAGATATGGTGCCACCCTTTGCCTCAAAACACTTCCAATTTGGGCAGACCGCAGATTCACAAACCCACAGGGACAGCAGTATGCTAAAGCATGTATAATTATGTTCAAATATATATCATGTTTCTATGCCATATTTTACTTCGTATAAATACATGTAGCTTCTTCAATGGCCAGGCATCACTTTGCATTACTTTTAAAAAAATGTTAATATTCCCAGTGCCATTGAATTACTTATCATGAAGATTTAAGGGAATAAATGGTGGTAGCTTTTCAGATTTTTTTTTTAATAGGGAAGTCCTTGGGAGAAGGTAGCTACATTTTATCTCCCTGTCTCCCTGCCAGCATTTTCCCCATGTTTTCTTGCTAAAGAAACAAAAGAAGCACCAAAAAAAAAAAAAAAAAAAAAAAAAAAAGGGAAAACACCTACAAAAAGGTACCTGCTTTTGTAGTCCCATTCCTGGCTGTAAGAAGATAGGGCAAAAGGAGGTGCAGGGCCAGCAAGTCATCACTGACCTCCTGTGACCAGGCCTAGGACCTTTCATGGTCATCATGCTCAGGGAAATGCTACTGTAAAGAGTAAGTTAGGTCAAATGCATAGCTGTGTCTGCTGCACTGAAACCTGGAGAGCTATCTGTCCATTCTAATACCTTATCACACAAAGTGCTAGGATCTTTTGGAGTTTTCTCTCCCACGAAAATGAGTTTTTCTAACTTTGCAGATTATGTTGATTTGGAAAGAACAGCATTTAACATTTTCATTTTGGTTCTCTGCAGTAATACAGTCCCAGGTAGAGATTTTTGTTATTCCAAAGGTTTGGTTTAATGAGAAAATCTTAAAGCACTTCTTAAACTGTTTGTAAAGAAGGATAGATACTACACCCTTCAGCATGACTAGTGAAGAAATGAATCATAAAATAGTTTCCAGAAAAATTTCAAGATAAATTTCAGTTGCTAGTCTATTTACTATTTTCCACGATTACGGGTAATCTTAGAATATTTCAAGTGAGTCTGTTTTGGTACATGCACTACAAAAGCAGTATTTCTACTGTGTATTTTATCCTAAAATTTGCCTTGGTTTGCCTTCTCTTTACCCCTAGTTTCCCGTTTTCATATGTCTGTTCCATTTTCACTCTATATGAGCAGTTCTGAATGGGCTGATGGACCCCTCTGGAGCAGACAAAATCGCACCTGAGTGTTAAAGGTTTGTTGTTTTGTGCTCATAATGAGGTGAGGTTGGTTGTGACAGCCTGAAGGAGCTGGGGCAGGCACATTCAGCTCTCTGCATTTGGTGAGAAGATGTGAGAAGGGAGTATTGGTAATGAGGACTTATAAAGAGCTCAGGTTTCAATAGTGGTGGTGAGCTGTGGGACAGAAGAGGTGCAGAGATTGAGTCTAACAGCAGAAAAAACAATATGGAATGCAAGGCATCGAGACCCTTGCAACCCATATTTATCATGAGAAGAGTTTTTGTGCTGCTTGACTTTCCACTCTTTTATCTGAATTAATAAATTGTGGAGGAAGGACATGAAGAGATCCATTGGCATGGTGTTCCTGCTGTGTCAGGGGGCAAAACAGTGGCTGTAATAACCCCTCTTAAGACTGGAGATGAGTTCCAGAGTAAATCAGAGAATAAAGGCACAACAAAGGAACAGCAGAGGCTTTTGTAAATTAAAATGAAAATATTTTATGGAAGAGAAAGCAAACAGTGAGATTTTATTAATATGTGGTGAAATATCCTGTCACATTACATTGTATAGTTAACCTTTCTGAACCACTAGAGATTTATTCTGGTTGGCTAAATGTGAACTGTTTAGCAAAGCTTAGAGATCAAATAACCAACATTACCATTGAACTCCACTTATAAACATCAAACTCAAAAAAACTTAAAAGTCTTTTAAAATTTGTGGTACTTTTCCCTTTTGTCACTGTTCTCAAACTGCATGAATACACCTGTAAGTATTAACTGAATCTTATTTAGTATTTTTGTTTTGTTTTGTTTTTTTAAATTTCCTCTGTGAGTGCAGTTTAAAAATCCTTCTTTTGTTGATTTCGCCTTCATTAGTATTTCTGTGGTCTCTGCTGTCATAACCTGAGCAAAATTTGGGCATTCTCTGTGGTTTTTTATACCTCAAAATTGAATACCAGAGGTTCACATTAAAATATTTTGGCAATAACTAACCATGAAACCATAGGTGCATTTTAGTTATGCAAAATTGGATATTTTTTGCTTTTCTCTTTTATCCATGACCTGCTAGAACTTCAGACCAATATGTAGGCCTTTGCTTTTAGCTCATGAAGTCGGTGTAGTAATTTCAAAATATTAAAAATCCCTGAGCACTGTATTTAGTATATGTACAAATACAATCTTTTATATGTGCACTAAATTTCAAAGCCATTATTTAACATTTTAATAGAAGAAGAATCTATGACCTTACACCTCTGCGGGTTCTGACCTGGCTTTACTGTGGCAGTACAGGGCAGCAAGAGCAGTGAGTACTATCCAGTGTGGTCATGGGCTCTCCTAATGTGTTATAATGATGCCTTAATGCAATTAGCTGGCTTTCTATTCTCCAGCCAATGAAACAGACATTACATATTCAAGCAGGATTACACATCTGGAGGTCTAGGCAATATTTACAAGGGATCAGGCTTATTTTCTTATAGCAACTGTAACTGAGAGGATTACTAAAGCACTGAGTTGGTGTCAGAGACTAGGATTTATTCCATACTACCTGTATCACTTTGGGAATTCACTTAATCTCCCAGTGCTTCAATTCTCTGTTCAGAAATGGGGACAAAAATGCGTCTTACCTTGCAGATCTTTCAGATGTATACACAGCAAAAAGAAACAATGAGGGAGCAATTCTCTGCTAAAGGGCACTCAGGAGCCCATCTGCCAGTCCAACAGGGAGTCATGAGAAGTGTGCTGCTTTTTGGGAGATAAGGTCTGAGATGTTGTCAAGAGGATGCTACAGCTTGTCAAGAGCACAGACTTCTGCCCATAGCTACCCTTCCATGTGGGAATAAATGACACTGCAAACCAGAACCTGGGCAAAATCAAAGAAAATTACAAAGCTCTGGATGTACAACCAAAGTAATGGTACCCAAGGTATCTTTTCTTGCATTTTACCAGTTAGAGAGAAGGGTGCAGCCAGAAATAGACAAACAAACTGGCTTAGTGGCTGGTGCCACTGTCTTCTTGAGGATATTGCTTTTACAATAACAGGACATTCTTCAATTATTATTGTCTGTCAGGGAGGAATGGGTTACTTCTGTCTAGAGGGGGCAACAGAATTTTTGGCAGTGGGATGTCCAACTTGATGATGTGGTCTTTAAATGGAAGGACTTAGGGGGCAGGGTTCCAAGATTTATTGTTTCCTCTAAGGTGATATCAATGTAGAAGACCATAATGGGTTACAAAGCCTCATTTTCTTGGTTAATCCATAGGCTCAGACAGAAGGAGGAAAGAGGTAGTAGAGGAGGAGGAGGACAGAAGGTGAGAGCAGGTAGAAAAGATTGTTCTCTGAGATCTAAGAAATCAGAAGTTCTGATAGTGAATGACCCAGGAACTGAGGGCTAGATAGTCTATGGGGTTGATTGATGGAAAGACAGGTCAGCATAATCTCCCACAGTCCCTCCAGAACTGCGTGTCCAGAGCAACCCTCAGCTACCATTCTGACAGTAGGAGAATTAACACAGACTACTCAGTCTCTTGGCTTTCTGCTGCTCAGTCATAGAGAAACCAAGGATGGACAATCAACTTTGTCAACTGTAGAGAACTGTGACTTAGTGACCCCTGAACCAAATAAGGATAACTTGTGCTGTCAGGTTTCTGGAATCTCCAAAGACAGAGATTTTACAGATTCTCTGGGCATCCCATCTACAGCTTTATTATTCCTGTTATTAAAAAAAAGAGAAAATGTCCTTACCTCAGAACACTTTGGAAGCCGCAGTAGTGGGCATTAGTAGACTTGCCCCACACAGTCTGGATTTGGGACTTTTCAATTGCACATTCAGAGATTTCAGATTTACCAAGGGGACATCTTGGTGTCAAAGCAGAATGCTGCTCATAAATTGGGTATAAAAGGAAATCTGCCTCACTGAAAATTGTGTGAAATTCTCTTGTGTCGGATGTTACAATCATTTTTTTAATGAGGAACAACCTGCTACACTACAGAGAAAATGTAGATGCAAGACTTTCTGGTGGAAACAATAAATTTATGGAATGAAACTCTGTGCCTTCGCCTAACTGTAGTGTGAGACCACACTTTCTCTCACATAGAATATGTTCTTATAAATTGTGCAAGCAAACATGGAAGTTTGCAATAGAAAATGATTGGAGGTGGAAAACTGCTTACAGTTATCATTACAGTTAAAAGTTGTTTGAAAAAGTAGCCTCTCTATCAAAATCCTCTTTTTCCATACTTTTTTAAACAAACTTTTCATTTAGTTACAATAATCTCATATTTTTTCTTTAGTTTTGTGGTGACTTCACCTAAGATAGATATTGAATATTTTGCTTATATCACACCAAGCATTGATGCCTCTTAAAATTTATCAGATCCTGAAATTCATGACATAAAATAAAGGACAAGAATTGTGAAAGTGTGGCTTTGAAATTACTATCTTCTGAGTTGTCCTTCTCAATGAAAAGTCAGACTAGAAAGAACACCACTGAAGTAATACATTCCTGCCTTACCATTTTGGTTTTCCAATCCCAAAAATCAGCATCAGGGTAAATTTTAATATTAAAATAATTTGCTATTTGGTTAAGTAGTTTGATTCCATTATTAATGAAGGTATTTTCTTTTAAATTTATTGGAGCTTTATCTGATCTAATGTTACAAAAAAGGATGGCCTGGTACACTCAGCCCTGTATGTTGGAGCAGATAGTGGCTTTTTCCCCCAGAATAATGAGTTAGGGGAAAGAGGTCTGTTTTCAGAAGTTTATGTTTGTTCTCACAACTGTTTGTACATCTTATATATTAACAAAAAAGCAAAAAGCTTTTCCTGAGTCGGTTCAGCCAAAATTTGGGTGACTGACTAATAGTCCTGCAAAGAGTCACATGGAATTTTTGATAGTTTTTTGACTTATTAATGAACACTGTAAGAAAAGCATATCCAAACTTTATTTCAAATGCTTCTTGTTTTGCTGCTCACAACTCAAAAAATACAAAAAAAAAAAAAAACCAAAACAGAGTGGTTGGAATATGCTCTGGTTTTGAAGGAAATAGGTGGTGTATAAAAATTACTTTCATGCATGCTTTCTACCCTATGTATGAAATGAAACCTACAGTAAGTGAAATCTTATTGGCAGAATATGTACACATTAAAGGCTTATCAACAAGACCTCTAAATAATATTTCTATTTCTTTAATTCCTTTGTATTAGTACATTTCCACTGCATTTATGAAGAAATATTTTATATCACAGACTGTGGTATATGTAGTTTTGTGCTTAAAGAGTTCAAATCCAATTAAATTGTAATGGGCATGGTTATTGCATTTGATCTATAAAAATTAGAAATAAAAATTTGTGCTCAAACCATTTTTTGGTCATCAGGGGCAGGTAAATGAGTATTTTGGGATAAGACAAAGGTCAGAATATTAATATATTGTAGAATATATATTTGACATTCTGGATAATATATCATATGTAGACACCACATGCACTAATATAATTTTTATAAATTATGGAATACAGAATGTTCAACATGAAATTCAGGTAACTGAATAAATATATTCAGACAACAGTAAACACTTGCAGAACAGTAAGAGCCAGACTGGTCTTGTAAAAACACTACATTTCTATTTGTCATCTCTCCTTTTTCTGTGGAAGCTATAAGGCACCTGGCAGCCACTGTAAGGATCTGAAGAGAATGATGGGGCTGATGTTCAAGCATGCTTGAGGAAAATGGGAAATTACTCTGTTCCCTTGCATCTTTACACACCTCATGTGGAATTGGCTGGAAGAGCAGGGAATGTATGCTGTAGTACCAAAAGGAGTAGCAAGGACTAGTAGCAATAGCATGATATTTTATGGAAGTCCTTTGATTTCAGTGATGTGTCTGAGACAGTGTACCTGTTTAGGCCACTTTCCAATGCAGAACGACATTTCTGTTCTGTATCTTCAGCTTTAGATATCCCCTCCAGGCCCAGCTCCAAACATTTATTTGGAAAGGTGACTGAAAACCAAAGAAACTGACAACTCAAATTTCACTTACCATCAAGAAGCACATCTTCAGGCTCTAGCACTACTAAAAAACAATTTCAAATTTAAATCAATTGAACAATCTTCTCTATTGAAGAGAAGGGCAAAGAGAGTTTTCTGGATGATAGTAATACATTGCAAGCTACACCTGCAGTTAATCCTTGTTTAATTCCTGTACTATTAAACATGTTTAATTTGGTACTATAACTGTACTTGATATTTGATACCATAATTGTACTGAATGTAGTTCTTTGGTAAAGTAGTAGTCCCCTTCCTATACATTGCAAGGCAAAATTTGCAAAACGAAACATTTCTTGATGACAAGTTTTGTTCCACTTGTGGTGATCCTCAACTTCTCCAAGCTCTTTTTACATGTTAGCTTAATATTTTGATGGCTTTATTTAAAGCAAAAGTCTTAAGATGAAAAAGAAAGAATATTCTTGGTCATATCCAATTAATCAGATTGAAACTGAAAAAATATATTAACTGAAAAAATATATTAAAATATATTAATATATTATATTAATATATTAACATAAAATACATAAAAGATATTAAAAATATATATAGACAATAGGCTTCTTCCACTGAATTTTAAGTAGTCATTGTCATTTTTATCAAGAGATAGTTGGGAAGAAGTCCTATTTTGTTCCTTGATAAAGATCTTTAGGATATGTGGAAGTATCAAAACAAACAAACAAACCCCCCCATCCATTAAAACACCCAACACACTTTAACATTTTATTTCGAGAGTGAAAGAAGAAAGTTTAGCTCCTGAATATATCAAAATACTCTGATCCATTCAGTGCTATATTTTCCTTATATAAGATTAAGAGACTAAGCATAAAGATTCATTTAAAATCTTCTAACCCATAGTTTGCATATTCAAACACACAATTTGCACAATGCAGGTATGGTAAACATGTTCTTTTGAGTAAGACAGAGGGAACTCGATGCAACATGAGCAAATGTGAGTGCCAATAACCACTGAAGGTGCACAGCTAGTCAAACTAGAGCATTCAAGAATTGTGCATGTTTTGTAATAAGCTTTGTTGTCTGGAAGAGTGGACTGTAATGTGTACAAGGGAAGACAACTGCACACTAATATCCACATATCATTAGTGTCCACATAAATTATTTAGCACTAAAATATGTTCCCAGCAGTTTCTCAGGTCATTTAATGCAAATCAATGAAGCAGATGTAACAAAGAAAATCATAAACCCAGTTAAGCTGACACATTGGCAACAAGAAGACTCTCATTCATTTGATACACAGAAGTTTAGGACTAAAGGAACACTAAGACAGATTAATAAATGTGCATTATTATAATAGTGGAAAAACTTTCTCACTTCTGCCATCAGCCTTTTTCCTTTTACTTTGATTTTCTTCTGCAGTTAATATACTTTATCTTTCAGAACAATTGGGCTCCAATTCTCTGTTACAATATGACTTGCTCCCAGATACTGAGCTGATAGGTGACCTAGAATTTCTTGAGTGAAAGAGCAGATTTAACTCTGCCACATTCAGAGACTGTATGTGTTGCTAAGCTGGGGGCAAAGGCGACCTTGTAGAATACATTTCATTGCTGAAATGATTAAAAACATTATGAACAGCTCTATGCATGTTTAAGTTGTTTGCAGCTCTCTTAAAATTTTGGCTGGCAGGCAGGTGTAAACTGCAGAAGGTGATAAATGCTTTCCTTTCATCGACTCTGAGTTGACTGCCCTTTGAGGCCACCAGCAAGCCATGTCTGAAGACAGAACATTATTCAGTCTCAGGAAATGATGATCTGCATTTCCAGTCGCCATCTGGTGGTTTCCTGTACAACGACAAGTAATTTGGAAAGGAATCACTTAATGGCAGTTCTGATGTCACGAGCATTGGTGAGAACATTTCACTGCCATCCCAGTACGGGATGTGTGTGTCCTAGACACGAAAGAATAACATCTACTTACCTATCCGAAAATGTGTTTTTGAATGTATATGTAACAAACATCTTGTTCTCACTAACTGAGAAATTCTCTCCTGTTCAGCACTTGGTAGCAATAGAGGAGTCACAGAATATTCATTACTCTCTGAGAGAGCATAGTCTTCTGACAAGCCTGACTTTGGTGACCACATTGAAACATTTTTCAACATATTGCTTACCTTTTTCCCCCCTTCATTTTATGGAGGTTCTCCCCCCCAGCCAGTGTTGACATGTTTGCTTAAGATAATTCCCTTATATTCACTTTTTGGATAAAAATGCACAGAGTTTTACAGCTTTTCCTGTTTTGCCAGGAAGTGTGTTGGAAGCAGAAAGGACTTTTTTGGTGGAGATTACCTTCTCTGTTGGTATTGAATCGGACAGGTACATTTCTAGTCTTCAAGAATATGATGAAACCAAAGGTTCATTGAAAATCCTCTTTTCATATGGGCAGGTTGTCAGGCCTAGATATGCACTTAAAAAACCAAAGCATAATCCCCAGTCAAATATTTTAGTGGACTTTAAATCCTTCCTGAAAGATTGAGATCATGAAGAGGATTGCTCATCAGCAGCCAGTAACTAGAGGATAAAACTGATAAGCCATAGCTAGATTATAGATTTACAACCTATATAAGTAGAATAGGCCTTTATCCAGTAGAGACATTGTGGGAAAGCTGGAGGGGAGGCAAGGGACTAACCATTGAAGTTAGAGATTTGGAATAACAGCAAGACAGGTGTGATGGGACCGTGTGTGATAGCACTCTCCATGCTGGGAGAGTTCAGGTAAAGTCTGGATTCAAGGCAGAAGCTAAGCAGTGGGAAAATAATGATGAGATGATGCTAAACAACATTTAACCACTCTCAAATAGGGAGTAGTACTAAACATGCAGAAATAAAAAACACACAACTGTAACCTGCCAAAGAGCATAGTTTATTCAGATATTGTCAGTTATGATTTCAGGCTGAATAAACCTGTTTTTGACACATTGTTCTGCTTCCAATTTGTGTACAAGCTTGCAGGTATATGGAGTAAAGAAAACTGTGAATGAGCATAGTATCTGAATGTGGGAATGAAGGCAGTTTAATTGCATTGTGAGAGAGAACTTGGTTGTTTGTAATTACACAGTACTGACTCTGTTTATTGTCCAAATATTTTTGCATAAATTACTACAAGATTTTATCAGTGTAAGAAGTAGAGCAAATAGGAAAAGCCTACATACACATAATAGAATTGTGTATCTATGTCTTGATATTCATTATCATAAATAACAATAGGATTTTGAAAATGAAAATATTTACAACATAACAGAGAAAATTAGTCTGTACATAGCTAGGCATCTTGTATAGTGGTATAGTGCTAATGTATATCAGGCTTGATGTGATTTCAGTAGAATAAAGGCCTATTGTTTAGTTATTTTTCTGCTTGCTCCTTTTGCATCCTAGCATAATTTGACTTTTAAATAATTTTCAGTCATAATTTATTGAGAGTCCTAATAATATTTTGCTCTTTCACACTGATTCTAACAAGGTTCTGACCTGAATCCTCATGTGTTCCACATCATTTCCTTCTGGAGATTACCAGGCCAAGCCGAAGAGTAAATGAGTTGTAAGGTCAAGAGTTTCTCACTGTGAGACAACTGCTGAATTCCTGGTAGCTATGATTGCATCTTTCTGTTACACCTTAATCACTATTTGACAAATTTCAAACAGAGATTGATAAATTAATGTGACTTATTTTAATTAAGGCAATATGTTGCTTCACTACATGAATATTAAAAATACACAGACCTTTGAAACAGTAAATATGTCTCAAAAGGATGGTAAAATGATGGAGTTTTAATCATGGGTGACTTGTACAGATATATCTTCTTTGATTTAAGAGTGGGTGCAAATCATTATCTAACAGCAACAGGAGAGGAAAAGTAGATTTGAAATTAACATTATATTTTTTTAAAACTCCAAATAAGCCTTTTAAGCCCTTAGAAATAAAAATTTTAAAATCTCAGAGGAGAATTTAATGACTTCACAAATTTTACTATAAAATATACTTTAAAAGCAATAACTCCTTTTTACTCATACTATTACACTGCTAACTCTTGAATGTAGTTGATGTGAATGGCTATGTTCTCTTCAAGAATAATCTAATTTGTGCAGGTGTCTGGGAACAAAAGAGTCAGGTTCAGAAATCCTTATTGGATGCCTTATTTCTGATATTTCTACCAGAAGTATTCTTTGTAAGAAAGGAAACACCCAGACCAACACATTTTAAGCAGCAGAGCTTCAGTGAGGTTATATTAAAACACACTAAGTTCCACAGCAGTGAAAAAGAGAGGGACAAGTCTAATACTTTCAGGCCACTCTAAAAGATGAGGTATCCATTTAAAATTCAGGTTTGGCAGTAAAAGCAGAACAAGGCTCTGACTGTGCTTCTGTATCATCAAGAGGAAAGTATAATCACTCTTTCACTACACTGCATGTTCAATTACCCACCAAAAATATGCTTTATATTAAGATCTCAGGCAACAAAGGCTGAAGTATTTTCTGGTTTGTTTTTGTCAAATCTCAGAACAATGTTTGTTGTTTCCACCTTGTAAATGCAGAAGGTTAAATGCAACCTTTACCCAAATTTGCATGGCCCTGTGTACAAGGGATACAAGGGATGTGTTGTCTGGTGACATTTTGTTTTCCTAGCTAGATAAGCACTACATTTTCTAGAGATTAATGTAAAGCAACCACCTTAAAGAAAACTAATTTTTGCATAATAAATGAAGTTGATTCAAAGCACAAGATGTAAAAAGATCTAAGTTTATGATATTACTTAGGCATTAAATGGCTATAAATATTAATTTCTAAGGTAAAATTTTGTTTACATTACATCAAGATAAACAAGGGATGTCTTTAATGCCATCAGACTTCTTGAAAATCCAATGAGCTGCTGAAACAGTTCCTCTGACAATATACACTATAATATCAATTTTCATTTAAGTCTGCTGTAATCCATGTTTGCTTTAGAGATTATAGACACAGTTGATGTGGGAATGAAAAGCCAAGTATAGGTCAGATGATGATTTAAGTTACTAAATCTTTGTAGCTCTCTTTCTACCAAATCCTTCAGTAATATATGAACTCAAACGTCTATAGATTTTAGTACAGCAGTTCAAAATTAATCCTAAAAACAGGTGGGTCTAAGATTGACTTTGGTATAAATGTAGTAGCAGAGTTTGAATATAATTTCAGTGATTAGAATTCACAGGGCATTCCACTCAAGATTAATCTGGAAATTGAGCATGTAGGGCGTAGCTGGAGGAAGTCAGTTATTGAAATAAAATACATTTTCAAAGTAACTAAAATGTGCTGATGACAAAAATGATAGGGGAGGGATATAAAAGAAGAGAAATGTGCTACCTAATTTGTAAGCAGACGAGTGATAGGAATGTCCTCTGTTCTAACAGTAAAAATATTATTGTAATAAAAAACTATCATTTTAGGATTTGCAAATAGGAACAACAAATAGATATGTCCTGTGGTCCCTGTTATTTAAGATAATTGCTCCATTCACATTCTCACCTTGGACTCAAATCAAATTCAAAATACTTTCATATCTCAAGAAAGGCCAGTTGACTCTACTAAATGATGAAATGCAAAGCACTTCTCCTAACTGGAGATTGATACCAGATATATTTTTTTTTCTTAGATTCTAGGAAATATTACTGTCATAAAACTTTCCAGCCAAATTCCAATTTTCGTGTCTGTTTCATAAAAGATTTAATGTCTAGCAGATTATAAAGTGAAATCTTACTGAGGAGGTTTCAGTACTGCAGTGGTTGGGGCAACTTGGTATATCAGTTTGCTACTCTGGGGTGTATTTACACTGCATATATAACTTGGATCAGAGCTCTAGGAATCTCCCTGCTGAAATGGACTTGTGGGTGCAGATCTTCTTGAAAGAAAAAATGGAGAGAGGAAACCGGTAGCAGGTATTTAGAGAGTGATTTACAAGTACCTGATAAATGGTATTAGTGCTCTGCTACAAAGTCACTCTGTGTTTGCTGTATTTGCTGTCTTAGGTAGCTCAGCTAACAAACTACTGAGAGATTCTACAGTAAACAGAAGATTGATAGTCATTCAGAGGAAGCTGGAGAAAAAAGATGAGAGGCTGAGAGGAGGATTTTGAGGTTACACAACATTACATTTTTAACCTAGGGAATACTAATGATTATGTGTTCAGTGCTGTCATCTCCTTTAGTAATCAGTAAAGTGTTAAACCTCATAGCTTTGTACATACCATGAAGACTAGCTTTCTGCTTCATGATAATAAAAAACGTGCTTTAAAACTCTACAGAAACTGTGCTTACATTTTAAAACATGGTTGGTCAAGGCAACAACTTGAGATGAGGAGGGATGAGCAGTGGTGAGATACTGGACAAATCCTGTTTTTCAAACATCAGTCCAGGTGGTAACATTGAAATACTAGAAAATAGGAAGGAGGACTGACCCAAACATACTGAAATTAGGCTGACTTTTGTATTACAGGAATGGAAAGCTCTAATACTAAAGTATTAACACTCTCTGTAGAAGCAGTTGACACCTTCCTGGGCTGAATTGAGAGCCCAGGGTGAGAAGTGCTCATGACTTGTTTTAGTTTGTTAACAATGCAAACATAATGTTTTTTGAAGGACTGAACCTAGACACTACTTCTCCTCAGCTTTCCCGTTTGTGAGTACTGCAGCCAGCAATGTTGCAGCCAGTACAGAATCCGCATTGTGCATTTAAAAATAATATTTCAACAAAGTCAGCATTTGGACAACTGAATGTAGTCTGAGCCCTGATGTTTGGAAGGAGATTCTATGATGCTTGTAGTATAAGATACAATCACTTTTCGTCATATAAGGTATGCAATAGAAACATTCTTAAGCTCTTGAGTTACTTTTCCTTTTCCCAGATGATGGAGTGCTCCACTATGTTGCGTTATCAATGCATAGAGAGACTGAAATTGCATTGGCTTGCTTTTGCTGCTGTATTTTATACTGCTGTCTAAATTGCTTTCTACTATCTCTCCTGTCTAGACTGTCTAGGTTTCTTTCTGCCTGGAAAATTTATGGTTTGTGTTATTTTGTCCCCATCTAATTGTATTAGCCTGAATTTTGTTCGGTTTTTTTTTTTTCCCATTTGTGTCCTGACCACATTTCTAAATCTTTTATGCTTTTTTTTCCCTGCCATCTTGTCCTCTTGTCCTTTTCAGTTCATTCTTCCTGTCACAGGCTCATGTCTTTAATGGAGACAGGTAGCAAAATTATTGAGGATCAAAATTTTAATTAATTTATTAATTAGTTTTTTAGAATGAATGGAGGCATGCATCTTACTGGGAACATATCATGGAAAAAAAATCTGAGAGTGAACAATTCTAGAGCTCCTTCAATACTTCTGAAAATATTACTTATAGAAAAGTAGATCTGAGGGGAAGATCAAGGCATAAAAAATAGAAGAAACTTGTTAATGTGAGTTACTGAAAAGACACAAAGAATTTGAACATGGAAGATGCCCAGAATTTATTTACTTTACACTAAGTAAATGCAAATATTTTACAGAGTTTATATTTCAGAAGGAAAATAATAGTGACAAAGGATAAAGAGTATAGAATAAACGACTCACACAGGCATCCAGAAGACAGATATATCCAAGTACAGGGAAAAAGAATGATTAACAAAAGAGTTAATTCTTAAAATGAAGAGAAATAAAGAATACAGTGAAAATAGCTAAAATATGAGGAGTTTTCCGCTTTGTAAATAAATAAAGAAATACAGCTTTCAGTCACATAAATAGATAAAATGTGGAGGCCTATGCAACACATTAATAATATCAGATGCGTATAAGGCGAAAACACGTCTGTGAACCAGAGTTGAAATGAATAGTTTAATTACAGTTTTAATGCAGAAATGTAATTTTTATGTGTAATATATATATACATATGTATAAAATATGTATAATGTATATATGTAATGTATATATGTACGTACTCACGAAACAACACATTGACTTACAAAAACTGCCAAATTTGGGATAAAAACACACATCTAGAGAGTCTGGAGAGTAATTCATATGAGGAGTGGCTGAGGGAGCTGGGAGTGCTTAGGCTGTAGATAAGGAAGCTCAGGTGAGGCCGCATCATTCTCTACAACTGCCTGAAAGGACGCTGCAGCCAGGTGGGGGTCAGTCTCTAATCCCAGCCAGCCACCAACAAGACAAGAGGACAAAGCCTCAAGCTGTGCCAGGGGAGGCTCAGGTTTGATATTAGGAGGAATTTCTTCATGGAATGGGTTATTAAGCACTGGAAGGGATTGACCATAGAGATCGTGGAGTCACTGTCCCTGGAAGTGTCCAGGAAACAATTGGATGGGGCACTTAGTGCCATGGTCTAGTTAACAAGGTGGTTGATCATTCTAAAGTTGGACTTGATGATCTTGGAGGTCTTTTCAAATAAAAGATTCTGTGATTCTGTGAAAACAATATTCGGGCTACTAATTGCTTAAAATCTAACCAACTTTTAAAAATACTAAAACAATTGGAAAAATAATTTGCAAATTGAGTAGTGATTATTTCAGTTAGATTTATTATAGGGAATTGAATTTAGGACATAGAAAGCTACAAATAAAATACTAAACACAGTATCTACTTTTTCAAAAGGAAGTAGTGGGGAGGTGGTCAGGAAATAACTGCTCACTGTTAAGAATGTTATATGTAGGAAGTGGGTGTAAATGGAAAGTAAATTGAAAATTATAATGTTTTTATGAAGAGTAATGTCTAATAAATTAACTTAATTACTGCTAAGATAACTGATTTTTTTTAAAAAATGGCATATTTATTAACCTTCTTTAGTCGTGTTTAAGGAAGTGCTTTTGATTTAATGCCCACAAGTAATTATTGAAACCAAGACAATGTGGTGCACAGTTTGTTGTATGGTGAATAAAAAGTTGGCTAAGACAAAGATGATAATTCCTTCACACTAATTACGAAGGAAATGGATCAATCACTTAGTGTTTTCTTTGGGTGCTGGGTGTTTTTAAAACCACTGATCAATATTTTCCTTAATGGGCTTGATGTTTTAGAAAAGTAGAGTTTATACCAACCCAAAATTTCTACCAGCATGAGGAACCACATGGTTATCATGTGGTCTATCTTCAAGGGATGGATAGCAGTGAGACAGAGCAGTACAAGATCATGTATTTTGGAATGGATAGCATAATACTTTTTATAAACAAAAGTAGTTAATCAACTTAATGTGATGGAAGGACAAACCTAAATGAAAAAAATGATGGTTAAATTTCAGCTGTGGAAAAAGGTGGTAGTCTTGCAATATATTGTGTGGAATATTTTCAGGAGAAATATTCCAGGCATTGCATAGTTGCTTTACAAAGCCATTAGTAGGAGCACGTTTAAAACACCGTAATACTCCGTTAAGCAATCTGTGTTTAGAACAAACTAACAAAATCCTCTGAGACTGGAACAGGAGCAAAGGAGGACTCCTTGTATAACTAGGGGAAATGGAAGACTTATCATATATAAAGAGATTAAAGGGAATTGATTTGTTCAGCCTAGCAAAATAAAAGTTGAGAAGGGTATGATTATTTTTCATAAATACATTCAGGAAATAGATGCAAAAGCATAAATACCAAAGGATCGTACTTACAGAAAATTAAATGGATACAAATACATAAATTTAAACTAGAAATTAGAAATAGTTTCCTAATCAACAAAGAAAGATTTGGATAGGCTTAGCAATGGAGGAATCTAAATTGCATCTAAACTTGATGAAGCAGATGAGTTCATGGAAGGTATTTGCAATATGACAGGAAGGATTCTGATGTAAAACACAAGTAATTTTTCTGTCTGGCTTTTTTCCATTGGCCTTGCTTCATTCAAAATGCTTTTATTCCTTGCATTCCATTGTAGTAGTTTCAATGAAAAAGACGCAACAAAACTTGGATAAAATCATGTAAAGTAATTTCTTCTTCCACTTTCAAAGTTGTCCTAGAAAGTTGTTCCATCTTGTCATCTCTGAGTAGTAGATATAAGAAAGAATACAATTCTAATTAGCTATTCCATTAGAATGTGGATGTATCTGAATGTCAGCATGCATTTGTTTTTCGCAGTTTTTTTTTTAATGCCTTTATTTGCTTATTTCCTTTTCAGTATTTCTGCCCACCCTCAATCCTCTTGTGTTACAGGCATAATATTAACCATTCTCCTCTGGTTATCAGACATACAGGTTAATAAAGCTTCAAAAAAGAAGATATTGTTTAGAGTCATAAAAAAGAAAAAAAAAAAGAGTAGCATGGTCTGGTACTCACTTGGAAGGGGGAATTGAAGGATTTGGGAAACTGTTTCAGTGATACCAGGTCACCCTTTTGCATGGCTTCTTATGATAGGGGAAGACACGGAAAATCAAACAACCCAAACGAACACTGTGAGAAGTGACTATGAAAAAGTGCCCATCCCAGTCCTGACTGGTATTTATGACTGCCCAGAGTAATGGCTGTTTATAAGTGCAGAGATCCAAATTAATATTTTTAGATCCACAAACTTTAAAGGGACGGTAAGATAACATTGTGAGTAAGCTAAATAGGACAACATTCAGTCAATTATGCAGTGAACATACTTAGGTATACAAATATTTCAGAAGAGATAGATTAGGAATGCCTAGGTTGTGGGTACCATTGAGGAACCCTTTTGATTCCTACACATTGAAAGTTCCAAAGCATTTAGACATATAACCATCAGAAGAAACATAGGTAATATGGGACTATCATATCCAAATTTTGCATATAAGCATCAAAATCATCTAAGTTCCACTGCTCAAAATCAGATATTGGATGATTTGTATCTTGTTTGGTAAGGTTTTCATTTTTTAACATGGCAAATATTCTTTTAATTCTTTAAAGTAATATACAAATAAATGACTGCATAAATACAAAGTCAATATTTTTAGATATTGACCGATTATGAAAGTTCTCTGGAGAAAAAAACAAAGGAGGAAGGGAGAAAATGTGGTAATTCACCTAAGAATAAAATTGTCCCCAACATAAAGTGGAAGAAACAATAGTGGTCTGTTAAAGTACCCAATGAGCATTAAATTCTGGGGATTCCTGAGGACATAACTGAAATCAGCTTGGTTCACCTTTTCTGCACTCCTTCTGGGTTGGGGACTTTGTATCATGGTGTTTTGCTATGCATGCACTTGGAATGTGTGAACAACATAAGCTGAATATTTACTTTTAAAAATACAAGTTTGACTACAATTTCTTAATTGGGTTGAGTCCTTATATATAAAATTCAATGCATAAGTGAAATGGATTGTCACAATGTTTGAACCTGACACTTTGGTACAATGCAGTTTTGAAGAGGAGACAGACTTCTGTCAGATAAGCTGATCAATTCTGTCCCCTATTAGAGCTGACAGTCCTAAATAAAAAGCTTTTAAACAAATCTTGATAATGGCAAAACCACTTGCAATACTACACCAGGCTATATCCTGTCAATAAAGAAAACAACCTCTGAGTGATAAGTGGTAAATACCCACAATATTGCCCATCATATTTGCACTGAGAATCAGTTCAGTGTTTGCTAACAGAAGGAGTCTTATTTTCATATCCAAATGGGATTTTGCTAATGGCACCACAGTGACACTGAGATCTAGAATATCACTGATAAAAAACATAGGGAAACACAAACAGGCTCACTTAGGCTTTTTTGCTGGGCTTTTGTCTTTTGTTCTTCTGAATACACTTTCTTTCATCTGAAAGAAACAGTATAATTTTACCATTATTTAGAGGAAAATATGTTGCCATGTCCTTTGAAAATGTAAAACTATTAGGATAAGATGAATATATCTTTGAACATATGGTAATATGGGTCTTGGAAATATGAAAGTATTAACTGTGTTTTTCATTACAGCAAACTCTATTGCCTTGAAATAATGTTCAGTTTGACAGTTTTGCTTTGTAGGGGTCCATATAAACATTTATTTGGTTTTGGTACACTTAGAACAACATCTGCTGGTTTAAATGTTTTTCCATTGTCTTAGCAAAATTCTTTTAGAATGACTGTCTGAAACTCCCTCAGTTTCATACGGTGTCCAAGAAAAAATAAAAATTTGATATATTACAAAGGCATCACATGGTTTTTCCAGACTTGAGATTCATGTGCTCTGAAGAATGCCTTTTAAAAAGAAGAATTTTACACTTCCGAAATTGACTGAAAGTTGAAAGACAATCTAGTTTAACTTGCAAACATCATGCAGATTTTTGTTGTGATAAGGAAGGGCCAAGGTTGTAGAAAACATGACATGAAATTATTTCGAGCTAAAATTAGAGTTAGCATGGATTTTCAAGAGTCTAGGTAAGGTTAGGGACAAAAAGTCTTAGATGGATAAAGTAAATAGCTGCATATGAACTATTAGAAAGCAAAAAAAAAAAAAAAAAAGCTAGTTATATGCTTTAGACACCTCTAATTAAGGAATCCTGGGTAACTTACCCAGCCTACAGCATGATTGTCCTCATTAGTGTACTGTCACCATCATCATCATCTCCATTCTACCTAACAACAAAGCCTGAGGGATTTACCATCACAGTATTGGGCATCCCATTTCTTTCATTCTCAGACTGCTTTGAGACAATGTAAATCTCAGCTGCTATTCCCCAAGGAGCCTATTTAAAAAGCAGAGCACAGGAGGGGTACTCTGTTGTTGGCAGCTCTCATGGCTTACACAGATGGTCTACTGCATTACAGAGCCCACTGTGTCTTTTAAAAGTTGGTTTCATTCCTACATGTAGAAGATTAAAGTAAGAAAGTGTCAATCACAGATGTGCAGATTGCCAAGTCTGAATGGCTTTTGAGTTCCTGGGTAGCAGCCACTCAGGTATCAGAAATCAAAGAAAAATTAATTAGCAGAGAATGTATCTACACCATGACCATGCAGATCCCAGGAAAAAAAAAGCCCTGTGAAGATAAGTGAAGAGCAGAGATGCTCTTGTGCTGGAACTGACATGTCAGCCAGCCTGGGTCCACAAGCAGTGATTGAAATGAAGAATTGTCTCAGAGGGTCTTTTTCACTGAGATGTGACAGTGTGGAAACACAGCTTGTCTGTAGAAACTTATTGGTTCTTCTGAATACTGCCTTATGAGTTCAGCACTTACTGCATGTGTTACAAGTGCAGTGTTGACCTGTTGCAAAGTTCTTTTACCCTCTCCAGCCATCCAGTACTCCCAGTGTTCAGAGATATATCTGTGTTTAATGTAATCAATACAGAAAAGCCAATGAAAATATGTATAAAGGACAGAGCTAGGTTAAATGCTTTTAAATTGTCCATTTTAAGGATTATTCCCATTTTAAACTGCAAAAGGTTAAGACCATATCACAAGGTTTTGAAGCACGTGCCTCGCCCTGAATTAGTACTTGCTGCAGTGCTGTGCTTCCAGAGAACTGCTTTTTAACAATTTTTAGGAAGTCCTCTGGTAGAACAATTTGACAGTGGGAAAACAGTCATGTGTTCAATAAAATTGACACATCTACATCAATTCCATTGGCTGTTTTTTTCCAGAAAATAATCAAAATCTTTAGTTTTGATGTGATTAGAGTGATCATATTGGTTTATTGCATGACACTTCAACAGTTAATTCTTTTCTAAAGTGGGCCACAATATAATAGAAAGTGATAAGGTGAACTTGAAAAGAGTGCTGGAGCTTTACTGAAGCAGCATTTGTTTGAAGTGAACATATTCATAGGAGAAGGAATTTGCACTTTTTTATATTATCCCAGTTTGGGGAGCCAACTAGACCAAACTGTTTATAAGAAATTCTGCTTGACCTGCTCTGCTACTCAAGGAATAAATGAATGCTCTAAGGGAACAGTGACTGTGGAGCCAGTTCTTTCCCTCCTGTCTTTGTAATTTGTACTTAGCCGTGTGCAACCCTGCACATTATGGGCCACATATGATGTCAGCAGAAGCAGCTGCCTGATTAAGTGCTACCCACTGCAGAAAGTGGGCCCTGGGCTACCATTTGTGGGGCAATACTCAGCATAGTGGGATAACTACTGTGTTTACTGTAACTTGGAGGGTGTATGTAACATTTTTAAAGGCAAGGAGAGAAGCAATAAAATCCTCATTAGTACCTTCTTGGCAAATTCTGAGACTATATCCATATAATTCTTTTATATATCTCATCCTGTTATCTTCAAAATGCTCCTAGTTTGAGTACAGCTCCACCTTCACTGTGACTTAATAGGGTAAAGCTATATGTCAAATATATAGTGTCATCAGAAAGATGTTTATTTCACCTGAACAGAAATGAAATCTTTCCAGTGTCCTTTCCTCTTCCTCTGAGATATAAGAAATGGCTGGAGTGCCATGTTTAAAGAAAACAAAAACCACAGAAACATTATTGGACTTATGAACTGGCATTTTGAGATGCTGTTGTTTTAAATATGTGATGCATTTCTGGTTTTGCTCAGTAGCAATGCTGATTTTCTGAGAATTAAGGCACAAGATGATGACACTCAGAGTTTGCATGTGGGAATTGAATAGCTTTCTTAACTGTTTTAGCCTAACTCCCTGGAGCAGACAATTAGACCCACTGGGCCAAGCAGTACTCTTGACTCTCAGCCTCCCCAGGTGTGCTTCAGTAAATCTCCTGGGGCAGGAAACGGGAAACCAGGCTCTGATTGCTCTTTGTAGTCCTTCAATTTTCTGCTTTGTAAGAGGCCAGTGAGGAGGCAGTATAAGAAGGCGTGTAGAGCCTCCTGGTAATGTGGTGCTTTACAGCAGGCTCAGGGAGATTGCAGGCAGCTGGAGGTGATTTCCAGCTACCTAGGGAGTTGTGCTTTCAGGGAATGTGGTTCTATTGCAGGTGAAAAATGCTGACTGGGTCAGGGCTCAGACCTTGGTCTACAGCCATGACAGGAGCAGACACTCAACTGAGCTGCACATGTCCTGATGAAAACTCTCTGGTGCTGCTAATGTGGGAAGGTGGGCAGATCGAGATGACCTGGTGATGAGTTGAAGCCTCAGTTTATGTTTGCAAAAAGTATGTGAAACTAGGCATTGCATTCATAGTTATGGTGTCATCAAAAATTCCTATGTCCCAGTGAATTCCAATGGCCTACACCTTGAGTGGGTACAGTGGCATAACAGGGTGTTGGCAGTACAGGATGAAAGGAATATATTTCTCTTTCACATGCTGCCTCATTATTACTCACCACTCATGGGCATTGTGTGGTGCTGAGTTTTGTTCATTCTGCTCAGTCTTGGAGACTTTTAACATCTGTCTGAGTCTACATAAAAGTAATTTTTCTGAAGTTTGATTTCTGGGTCCATAAGATCACAAAAATATCTTTTATCAAAAGAAAACCTCACAAGTCCTGAAATACTGCCAGCAGTGGCAGTTAGAATCACTGCTTCCATGATGCAGCAGGATGAGTCCCTGCATCCTGTGGTTCTGCTTGTGTCCTTGCATGCTATGCCAGCCAGAATATCTGACATGGGTGTCCAGAGAAAAAGTCCCAGTTATAGCATGCACGAGGAGTAAATTTTATGTAAATTGTACCTGGGGACTTTTACCAATAATCCTTGCTTACGCAGAAAGTGAAGGAGAAAAATGAAAAATAGGATGAGATAAACATCACAGCTTCTTGTTGCTCTCATGAGGTCTGCAAGAAAATTCTCATTGATTTCAGTGGGGAACTTTTGGTTTGCATATGGCTTGTGCTGGCCATAAAAGAAATTATGAAGTCCAAGATCTTTCAGGTGGTTTGATGATTGCCCATAAGAAAAACTGACCTTCAGCCTCATGATATTTTCGCAGTAAATTCTGGAGATTTTACATTTGATGTTTTTAGAAACATACTTGTTAAAATAACCCTAAGAATTAATCTGCTGTTTACGTATTCATTCAGCTTCCTGTCTGTGAAAGTCTGCTTGCCTTGAGAAAAGATGTGTAATGGTTTTATGTGGGATATGAAATTTCTCTCATAAATGTGATATGATCTAATAATTAATGAATGTCAGAAGACAAGCTGGAAAGCTTAAAGTCTAACAACTTCTGTCTAAGTTATTCTATCTTCTCACTTTACATTATCTCAGACTTTCAAACAGGTCTAGGGTTTATAACTAGATAGATATTAAAAGTCCAAATCTCTTTATATTGAAGTCCTATTTCTCCCTTTACATCTCTGCCCATATAACATAGCATCAAAATGAGGCAAAAGTACTGTAATTTATTTCTGATTTAATGTTCCTTAAAAATGTAAGAATGTTGTACAGTCATATGGGTATTACTCCAGAATCTTGCACCTATAAAGTTAAGCTAATAATTACAGTAATATTTATATACTCATTTAAATATGCCTTTATTATATATATATATTTTTGGTGGCATGTCTGGGCAAAGTGAATTGTGGATATTATCAATAATGCAGCAAATTTTGTTAACAATAAAATGTAAAGGAGAATTTTAAGTTTCATCAAAAACTTTTTTGTTTGAAAGAAATACATGTTTTCTATTAGCTAAGTTATTTTAATTTATATTTTTAACTAGGTTGATAAAATTATTTATGTTAAAATTCAGATTTAAAATGTACTGAGTTGATGGTGATCAATCAGCAGAATTTTATAGAACGCAGAGCTGACATATGATCTAAATAACTTTACAATTTTCCATGACTTCCTGAATATAAACATTATTAGACGGGATTTTCAAAGTCCTTGCATTCTTGAAAGGGAGACAGATGCCTGACAAGATTTTAATGTGCATAATGGGGCTTTACACCTCCTAGAAACTGCACTCCTAGAGAGTTCTGAAAATTGATATAACATGGGCTATTTTTTGTGCATATATGCTTCAGAGATATGTCTTTTGCATCTTTCTAGAATTTTTGCCTCACTTGCATCAGTTTCTTCTCTGCTACTGCATATCTCTCCTCTCCTCTCCTCTCCTCTCCTCTCCT
>JAOTQP010001286.1:26023555-26034303 GCA_026413545.1 Cichladusa arquata
CCTCTCCCCTCCTCTCCCCTCCTCTCCCCTCCTCTCCCCTCCTCTCCCTTGGAACATCTATGCATTTTGTTTGTTTTCCCTTTTATTTCCCAACCCTCTTTTTATGTCCTCTTTTCTATGTGAAAAGAAAACATTGTTGAGGAGACAACATAAAGTAAATGATTGACTTAGGTGAAGGTCAGCAAAATTGCCAATAATAACGTCCCTTGTCAAAAAAAAAATAAACCAGCAATATTCAGGCAGATTTGCAATTGGCTAGATATTTTGTCTTTTCAAGACCATATATAATGCAGCAGTGAATTGCTAACTCATTTCTTGTAGGGCAATGGAAGATACAAAGTCATTGGAAGAGTACATAAAAAGACTGAAGAAATAACTTCTGAATCCAGTAAATAAGTGCAAGTCATTACCAATAAAGCAAAGATATGAAACAAATTTTGTAGACTGATTTCAGTAATGTAATGTTGTTAATACAATTCTGTTTACTCAGTTTAATTATTTTTCTCCTGAAAAACTTGGACTTCCAAATACTTAAATTTTTATTCTCACTGGAAGATGCAGTCCAAATAGACCCTTTTGTTTAAATTCAAAGCCAATTTTTTTGTTTTTATGTCCTTTTTCAAAAGAATATTCCTTGCCATTTTTTAAAACAAAGATAACTAAATGCATAGTTGTTATAGTCTTAGTAACAGTGGATTATCAACTATATCGACACACAGTCAGGAAATCATTGGTTTAACAGACAAGTTTCTTTCTTAGTGCTCTTTCAGGAGTCAAAGAGAAACAAACAATTTGAGCATGTTTGGTTGTCCTCCCTTTAAACCATAAATCAGCCCTGGAATTGGAAGAACACTGTAGTTCTTGCATTGAAAGCTGCTACCCTGATAAATTGTGACTAATTTGATTTATTTTTAAAATACTGTCTAAAGTTTGGTATGGACATATTTATTCCAAATAAAGTAAACCTAAACCCAAGATCAAAAAATTCAAAATGATGCATACAAGCTATATTTAGAATAATCCTAATGTAATTTTCAGTTGCTGGATTGATTTGATCTCCTTATCTTGGGGAGAAATTGGACTCTGAGATATTATCAACAGCTTCTAACTCCAATCTGATTATTGCTATAATCCTGACAGTGATTGATTCTGAGTAATTATCTCAGAAACAGAATTAGATTAAAAAACAATATTCCAGATTATAGAAGACTCCAGTCCATCCTTATAATTAGTTTCGTCTTAGAATGTATGATGCTATCACATTTAAATAATTTAGAGTGAATTATTTGCAAGCAGCCTGTGTGACTACACTTTAATAGAAAAACAGATAAACATGAAAACATAATATTTTAAGAAACATTGCTTTGTAAATTAGCAGCCTCGTTATAGTAAAGTTTACTTTGCCAATTTTTTCAGTTTGCCATGTAGGACCTAAAATATCTAAAATATATGAGGTACTAAGCAAAAGCCCAGTGCTACAATAATCAGTAATCATGCAGTTGTAATGATGATTTATGATTACTGATGGTGTCATTATCATCATAATTATAGGCTATGAATTAATTTTTCACGATTGGCAACTGAATAATTTTCAACCACAGGCCTTTCCTTTGTGAGAAGAATTACTTGCAGATAATGGCTGTAAAGAATGGACTCATGAGAATGAACACAAACAAAAAAGCCATATTTGAAGTTCTTGAGCAATATTCACTTATTGTTTTCATTAATTTTGTTTACAGTGGTGATGGCCTGAACCAAATGAAGCTTCATTGTTCTAAAAACTTTAAAGAGTACATAGAATGAATAGCCTCTTTCAAAAACACAGTAGTAACAGGTTATTATCAGAAAATAAAGAAATATGTCTTACATGTGTCTTCTTTTAGTACTTTATCTGATTAATTAAAGGAGTGGACTCAAAATATTTCGTTGTCTCAATTAATTTTTAATATCGTGGTTCCTGTAACTTCCTTGAAACCAAACATGATGTGTTTTGGGCAATCTCTTTTTATCGGCTGCCTTGGGATTTGAGAGTTAGCATTTTCTTCTCCAGACCCATGCTATTGGGCTGGTGTGACGGAGTTTCGACAAAGACACAAGAAAAGTTGTTTCAGATCTTTTTCCAGCCAAATTGAGACAGGTACTGAGTCAGAAGGGAAGGAAGGCATTAAATTCAATGGTGAAAGAAGGAGAGAAAATAAGTCACCTCATCATATATGGAAAACTCTTATGATTTGTAATATCTGAGGCTTTGAATCTGGGCAGACTTCAATTTCTCCTCTTTTTGACCTCATACAAAGCACAAATACACATTGAAAAGGAAGGTAATGTAGCAAAGGGTGGAATATATGTTGCAAAAATTGTTGATCAACTTTGAGGCAAGTGAATTCAGAGATAAAGGAATTGGAAAAAAAAGGAAATGGAACTAAAAAAATTCATAATTCACATTAAATTGACTAAGCTTCTATTATTTTAAATTTTGCAGATGTTTTTGTGAAGGTATCTCTTAGTATGCCAAAAGCTTATAATATGTTATTTTAAAGTACTAAATGTACATGCAATAAACTAATCTTGAATATATAATGGTCTCAGAAATTAATTGCAAATATAGGGGCCTTGAAAGAAGTGCTTTCACTAAAAGCAGTGGTAACAGAACTGAATATTATGAATAATTATTAACTTTAGTCTGTTAGAAATCAACATAGCTGTGATGCCTAAGCATGGATCAAAATTGAGAAGCACAAAAGATATGGCCTCTCTGAACAGCACAAGATTAATGAGCATTCTCCTTGGATGGATGCTGTCTGACAGTCGCCCAGTCATATTTTGTACCATGTTCACAGTGCTTTCTAACACTGGCAAACAAACAACGTAATGCCAACACACAACAAATGATGAAAACAGCAATCTGTTATGAAGCAAGGGTGGAAATAGGCACTTCTCTTGTATGTCTGGTTTTCCCAGAGGGATTACGTATATTTTGGCCTTTTGTAGAGATGCTGATCTCTCCCTGTTTCTTAAAAATTCTTCGAAATAAAAAATCACTGATGTATTTAGGATAGGCTCATGGAAACAGGAGATAAGGTTACAGGAACAGCTTTATCATGACACTCCAGATTTAAATCTCCAGAACATGAGTAGCTGTGCATTTGAACCTTCACTTCTATTTTTGTTGTGCACCAACCCCCCACTTTTTTTTCCCCTAAATAGAGTATGGTGTTTCAATACTCTACAGCATGTGTAAAAATGCTGTAAAAAAATGAGGTAGAGTTCTTTATAATGAATACATTGAATCATCACTAAAAGTATTCTGAATGAAAATAATATTGCTGTGGATGATAGACTGAACCAGTGTTAACTTCTCTTAACTTCTTCGACAGTTTTGAAGGACAAAATCTAGGAGCCAACAGTTTGTAATTTTAAAATTACTTCCATCCTTACAAAGTCTGAAGTTTCTAAAGTTGTATTGCTGCCTTCACTGCCACATCATTCTTGTCACTTTCTTTTAATCAACAGTATTAACAGTATTGTTAATCTTGATTATAAATATATCAAAACCAATTTTTACATTAACCATATTGTTTAGATACAAGAATAGAAGTGTAGAAAATAACAGCCCTTATAACAGCTGAAATTTAGGGCTTTAGCCTAAAAGGATATTTCTAGTTGAAAATTTGTGCCTCATTCATTTGTGTGGTTCTTAAAACTGGTTTTGGCAGTTGATATGTCAGGCTCCACTTAAACACTTCTGTGACAAAACAGATTTTGCTGTAGATGATATTTTTACATAAAACTGACTTTGCTACTGAACACTAGCAATGAAAATAACTGCAGCAACTAACAAAGAGTAACCAGGGACACAGGTGAGTGTTGGGACACAGGTACATGCAGTTTCATAAGCTCCTCAGTGATAGCAGGGGTCAGCCATGGGGCTGGCCACAAGGCATTTGAGGTGTTCTGCTGGTGGCTATGGATTGAACTGGATTGCCTTTCTGAAACCTTAGAAAGTTACACTGAGTGACATGGTGTTCGGATGATGTTCTCAAGCACTAAGTTCCATAGTTCTGTCCTGTGGCTTTGTCTTTGGAGCAGACCATTTGAACCTTTGGCCTAGATTCAGCAGTGAGAGATGCACAACCTCATCACTGAGTGGGTGATAAAACACCCACATCTGAGCTGGCATGCTGCTGCAGCCCACTTCACACTAACTCTGTCCACCAGAAAAGTACAAGTAATTCCCTGGAGAAAAGGCATTTACAGGGAACAGTTTTGTAGCCCACAGATGTTTTGTGGCACAGTGATGCCCAGTGCTTCTCCTGAGGTGAAGTCTTTATTGTGATTTTCGTAGCTATGCATAGTGTCACTATTCCATGCCTGCTCCTGCAGGCACAGGCCAACCAGGGTTCATTGGTTTCTCATGTGCAGGGTTCAGCTGCAGCTTCATTTAGCCAAGGAATAATGACATATTGTTCCTTCCAGAAGTGAAAGACAGACTAGCAGTTTGGCCACATATATTCAGGAGAGAAATACTTTCCACATTCTAGGCCACTTAAAAAAAAAATAAAATCCTGTTCTTCTAGTGTATAACAACTCATATAGCTCTCATTTCTTGTTTTTCACAGAGTATTCTGAGTTGGAAGAGACCCACAAAGATCATTGAGTACAACTCTTAAGTGGATGGTCCATATGGAGGTAGAACCCACAACCTCTGGGTCATTAGCATCATGCTGTATAACCTGAGGCCTCTGCATAGTTGTATTTAAAGACACAAAAACTCCTATTTCTTATATTTGCTTCTTTTTCTTGTATTCTTTCTGACAGGAAGGGCCTTGAGGGGAAATCTTATGAGGAATGGCTGAGGTCACTTTGTTTGTTGAGCGTGGAGGAGATTGAGAGGGACCTCACTGCAGTCACAGCTTCCTCAAGAGCAGAACAGGAGGGACTGATCTCTTTGTGGTGACCCAAGAAAACAACAGGAAGCTGAGTCAGGTAAGGTTTAGGCTGGATATCAGGAGAAGGTTCTCACCCAGAGGGTAGTTGGGCACTGGAACAGGCTGCCCAGGGAAGTGGTCACAGCACCAAGCCTGACAGAGTTCAAGAAGGGTTTAGGCAGTGCTTTGAGGCACATGGTGTGCTCTGCTAAGACTTTCTCTCAGTGAGCCTTATGTGTCCCTTCCAACTCAGAATATTCAATGTTTTTATGTTAAGGAAGTTTTATTACATTATTAAGTAAGTAAATAAATAAATCTTCTAACTGATAAGAATCCTTCGACTGTCCTCAAACACCTTGAGTTAATTAGCATCCCAGTCCTTTTTAGTTTTGCTGTTCCCAGATAAAAATGCTAGCTTCATCAGAACGTTTAATTTTTTTAGTGAATATCAAGATAAATGCCTGCAACAATTGCCAAATTGTCTATTTTTTATATTGTTGTTTGTATAGAAACAGCACTGAGAAAATTATTTCAATATTATACCAGCATATTTTGATTTCTCGGAAGGACAAAAAGACATGATTTTCTTATGTGGATTAGTTTTTTTCCATTTCTTACTTAGAACAACATATATACTTTGACCATCAGTGTGACTAATATCATCATCAAAATTGTAAGTAAATCTATATCCCTTTATAAAATAATTTTCTTATCTTACCTCATCTTCATTCACTAAGACTAGTTCACCCTCTTCTGAAAGATTTATTTTCTGCCTGCATTGAGAGAATGTTATTTGAAATATTTCCTTTGGAAAACCAAGGAGCTATGAAATATAAGTATTTAAATCTTGTTAACATTTGTTTTTCTAATGTCATTTTTGCAAATGTAGAATGAATTTCCTCTATTTTCAAAGCCAGTCATATAAGAGGGAGCTGAACAAAAAAGAGCTCTCTACATGCATCACAATTCTCTTCTTGCTGCAGCCATTTCTGATATGCTTAGGTGATACATCCATCCTCATTAGCTACTGTTCTTCTTTATGGGCAGGCTATCTTGAACAATCAGCTATACTAGACCTTACACAAGATAAAAAAATAACCTAGCTTTGTACCTTTAGAACCTTAATACATTGTTTCCTGTCCCTTCTTCCAATTAATACCATCTTTTCCAAATCACTAGAGACTTCATATTTAATTTCCTGTGTGTTCATGTAGGTCAGAACATGTTGAATTAATTTCTTTTGGCATAAAATAGCTCAGTTACAATGCATATACAGATAGTAAGATATGTTCTTGTCTTCTTAATCTTCTTGCCCAAACAAATATATTTTACACAATGAGTACCCTAAAATGTAAATATCTGATATTAAAAATTAATATAATATTACTAGTTTCACCTTGACAAAATAAAAATTTTTCTATAATGGCTATAATTTATTTGTAAATAAAATTTTCTTAAATTATTTTATATATTAGTATATATATGTGAAATTCAGCAGAAAAATACAGCAATAAAGGTCAAGAAGCTGCAAACTTCATTGAACATCTGATAATCCCTTATGATGAATCACAAGGACAAAACTGAATTATAGTACCTAAGTCTACTGAAAAAAACACTTCTCAAGAAATCAGTCACTTAAGTACATGTGTAGATAGAAAAACAGCATTACATATGCTCAGGTATTTTGCTTTAATTAAGGATTCGTTTTAGTGTATTTAAGGTAATTTATTTGCAGTCTCATCACCATTATTAGAATTTATTTTCATGCCCGGATATTTGACATGGCTAAACAGAACAATCAGTAAACAAGCAAACAAATCAATATCTGAATAAGAAACAAATAAAAAATAAAGTTTATACTCTTTGGCACATATATTTGGAATTATTTATTTCCAAACACAGAGCTGCTTGGAATGCCTTTCACTTCTTTTTCTGCCATCTATAATTTTCTAAGACTTAGCCTAATCCTTCTACACCTGTTTCTTCTTTGTATGAGAGCTTTTATTATTTCTGATATTTTGTGGAAGTATATTTCTTCTGCTTTTTGTATTTTGGGCATTGGAGTAGAAAATGGCTTTCAGTTTTGATCTCTACTCTGTCTCATCAATTGTAGAGTCAGTCTTCCATAGGTTTCTAGTACATTTTGTGTCATTCCTGGTTCCTATTTCTAATCTGTGGTAACAGAGTCTGTATTTTACTAGAGAAAAATATCTGCATATAAAAGTAATGTTGCTATAGGAAATTTTGTGTGAGGATTTCTCTACACTCTCACAATCTAGGCCTTTATTGAACACTAAAAAAAAAAAAAGTATAGTTAAAGGGCTGTGTTTCTGTTTATGTATAGTTGCATATCTTATATCAAATTAATCTTTTGGCATGCACATGAATTTTAAACATGACAAGGTTTTACCTACATTCTTTTCTTGCTTTAATGTATAGTTAGAATTCAGATCAGGAAAGATAAATGATTTTCCCTTTCTGAGGATGCTCCTTTAGCATACGTCCCAGGCTGTTTCAAGTCACTGTGTGTATCCATTTTAATTTGGCAGAGTGGTTTTGCACATGGTTACTGATATGCTGCTCCTCAAGAAAGCAGTGCAGACACACCTCTGGTGAGACATTTTTAAGGTAATTACCATGGCACTGGCAGCTGTCTAGGCATGGCAGCAGGGAACACCACAGAGGCTAAATTACCTTTCTTCTCAGGCAGTTTTTCAGTAGATCAGACTTCACTGCAAATGAACTCTGTGCTGTTGCAGCCACTCTGCTTCTGAGTAAGCCTGTGAAAATCTAGTTCAGATTTCTGTAGTTTGCAATGTAGAGAGGCTCAAAATACTACACACTAACCACAGATTATAGAGCAAGTTATTTGTAGTCACACATGAGTTTTGCTCTGAAAATTTAGATAAAGAACTGAACAAAAGCAAATGCCACCACTAAGTTAGCACTAACATAATTTATATCTCCCCTGGAGAAAACTCTGATGTTTCACCTCAAACTTCTGTGGACTTCTGTTTGAAAGGAACAGATTCTACTAGTAAATGAAGAGTCATTTAGCTCAACTAGTTAATTTGCAGGAATACCAGAACCAGTCTTATTTCAGGAGTAATCAGCAGCTCTCATTTTCTCTCTGAACGCTTTTCCCATGCTCTTTCTTGAAGAATTCATGGAGGCCAGTGAAAAACAGACTGGCTTGCCAGTAGTAAGAATGATTAGATACATATCAATAAAGACTGCCACCCTGAGGAAGGTGCATCCTCCTGTTTCTGGCCATACTGAATACTTAGGTTTCCATAGGAAATTAAATAACATAAAATTAAGTTATTTTATATTTTGAAACAAATGTGTCTAGGGCTAGGGCTTGTGAAAATTCCTAGTGTAATTCTGCACTTCCATAAGTAATGATGTTGGTCATGTTCCAGCCTTTCATGTTTTCTCTTGGATTTAATAAACTCATAAAAATATCTACTAAATTCTGTTTTCAAACTCTTCTTAGTGATCTTGAATGTATACACTGTGCTCTTAGAGTGATAGAATTGTGCAAGTTTCAAACCTTTTAATAATAAGTAATTCAATTACCAAGATACTTTATATTTTCTTCTCTTTTTGTCCCATTAAACCTAATTTCTTATGTAGGTAAACGCTCATTGATTTCATTTATACAGGCTGGGCTTAAGTAATTGCTTAACATCCTTTCTATTTTCTTATCCTATGTCTGTCTAATCCCATGCTAATCATTCTTCTGAAGGTGACTTTTTCCTCTGTTACCAATTCACAGAAATGGACAGAATATTCTTAGTCATTTATGTGCAAAAGTCTTGACAGAATCATCATTTTTTATATATTTTTTTTAATGGAAGATCTCTTCATTCTTTATGGGTAACTTTTTGTTCCCATGCATTTGCCTGAAATTTGCCTCACTGAAAAATTCAGATATAACATTATGTGTTTCAAATCAACAGAAGCTTTAATTCAAATCATGGTCAGAAATATTTCAGAAAATATCCTGGGAATAGAGTATGAAGAAAATCTTATAGCCCCCTACATGATTCCTTGATTTGGTGTTAAACTTTGCCAGTACCTTAACATGTGTTTATAACTTCTTTTAATTTCATATTTGATGGCTCTGCAGAAATAAATATAATATATATATAATAGAGAAGCCCTGCTACATTTATTTTATAACAACCAATTACTTTGGCTCTGTAACTCTGCTTTCAGTTTTCCACATGCCAGAGATTTTGTACTAGGGCTAAGCTTAGTCTCAACACTATGAAGCCCAGAGCTGATTCCAGGCTCCAGAAAGAGTTCCTGTTTTGGAGTAAGAGCTGGGGTATTTGACCTCAATGGGAAGTGCCAGAGAATATACATTTATGAAATAATAACATCATCAGTGAGATTAGTGTGAAGCAGTACAGTTAAAATGGAGCAATTAACACCACTGGTATTTATATCATCACCTCCAGGTTACAGTGTTAATTCCTTAGGGAAGTGAATGGGACATTCCATGCATTCTCTGTCTGATTTTGCTATTCTACTTCTTAAGGTTTTTACATTCTCTTCTTATTTGGAAGGACACCTTTCCAGTCCTATAGAACTTTAATTTTAAACAGAAATAAACCCAAAGAAGATGACCCATTATTAGTTTTGTTTTATGATACCATAATTGTAGATTAGCTTTATTATGAACTTTATGGCGCTCACAAGATGAAAAATCTACATTCCTTTTACACTTTCCTTTCACATTTTATCATTCATCTAACATAAATGATATTAATTTTTCCTTTATAAGTAGTTTTGACCTGCTTTATTAGTGGATGTTTGCTTTTATCACAGAAATTGCTATTGTAATGAACTCTAACACATCTTTGTTACATTCTAACCAGAACATCTAATAAATTACTGAGGTTTTTGATAGACATGTCTTTGTGAAATGAGATAAAACAGCAGGGAGCAGAGTTTGTGTTGTCCTTTCACAGATCTGTGTTTTACATCTCAGTAAACTCAATATCCAGAAAACTGCTTTCAGAGATATCAGTTTTCCATTCTGCCCTATTACATATTCTGATATTCTGCCTGACACAATTATGTACGTTTCTTGAGGATTCTTTTGATGTGCACGCTCTTCAGTAGGTGATGATTTCATATCATAATGTACAAGCTGAAATAGGATCACAGGCTGAAACTGATGGATCAAAAACACAGCACCAAGATAGCTGAAAAATGTAAACCAAAGGTGTTTAGGAGCTCAGAGTTCAAGTGTTCTGATTACAGAACCTCTGGAAATACAATTTCCTTATTATTCCTTTAAGAATGACACTATTAGTGTGTAAAAAGGGTAGGATAAATACAGAGCTCATATTTTACACTGAAGGGCTTCTTAGATAAGGAGACTGTTTGCATAAGGTATTGGCACATAAGGATCCAGTACCGTAAGAGTAATGAACACTACTAGACAAATTCTGCTAAAAAATGGTCCTATTTGGGGTTTCTTTTCTACAAATTGTATCAAATAGACTTCTGACAAATGCATTTCTTTGCCATTAGTGATATGTTGTGATTACTGGAATTTTCTCTAATGGAACATTAAAAAAGTTTATTCTGGAATAAGAAGGTTTATTTTTGAGAAAGTCCAAGTACCTTATGGAAAACTTTTGGTGAAGTCTCAGTGAGCTATAGGCCATGCACTATAAAATGTCCCTCTCTGTGTTGTAGTTTGTAACTTGAAATGAGTTTCAGGTTGTAGTGCTGTGTACTGTGGGTGAGATGCAAGGTTTAAATGCTATCATGCAAAAGCACCTGACAACATAAACATGCTGA
>JAOTQP010001286.1:26034607-26049583 GCA_026413545.1 Cichladusa arquata
TATCTGAATTTAAAAACAAAAAAAATCAAACAGACAAACTTGTTACTTTGACTAGAAAGCCATCAAACTAAGTTTTTATTCTCAGATGAAGGAAAAGGTTAGAAAAGTGGGAGCCTTGTCTAAAGAACTAACGTAGTATTCTGATCAACAGTCTGCATGACTATAGCTATTTTATTTTCCATTTGGCACCATCTCAAGTCATACATTGCTTTACTGAAGCCACTATCCACCTTTGGTAAAGCCATTCATCCTGGGAATAACCTTATGTACATATAAGTGAACGACAATGTTTTTCTACTGGCTTTTGTAGGTACCCTTTGATTTCTTTGGTTCAATGTAGGGCAAGAATGGCTGAATAGTTACCACAGGTGCCCTGCTACCAGCATGCTACTGGTAATTTGAACTGGGTAATGAGGTAAACCTGCTATGTTTTGATACTTTGGTGAACTGCAAATTTTTATCTCTCCTACCAAGACATCCACTAAATAAAAGCTGAATAAGCAATGGAATAAAAGCTGTCCATGGAAGTGTTAAAAACATAAATCAGGAAGATTTCAGAAGGTGTTGGGCACCTTCAGGATACTCATAAGAAATTAGAAATGTTCTGGTTTGCTTTGTTCTCTGATAGTGAAATGTTTGGTTCATGCTATTGTGTTGTGGGTGGATACTGATGCCATTTTTTCAGCAGGAATTGCCCACAGTTTGTTGTTGCCATTTTAATTAAACTTAAGCTGAATTGAGTTGTCAGTAAAATTGGCGGTGTTTTTGGGGTTTTGGATTTTTTAATTCACCCCTGGACTGTTAAAAGTCATTGCTTCAAACAATATACTCTGACTACTGTTGGGTGCCTATAGCTAGGATATGTAAACAGAAAGGACCAAGGTCATCCCTGGCATAATTTCTGGAATTCAGCATTGTCACACCAGGAGTGAATTTGGCTCAATATTTTGGCATTAGCAGTAAAGGTCATTCCTGCAGTTTGCCCTCTCTATAGAAAGTGCGATCAAAAAGTTTTCCTTTTTATTTCCCTTTTGATGGTCACATTAAATCTTATTACACTGTTGGTACTTACCTCACTAGACTGTCTCTGGGTTTTCTTTGCCGGCAAAGCTTTCATCCCTGGACATCCATAAATAACTCTATTCACCACACTTTTCTCCCACAGCATTTGAGTTATGTTCCCAAGTTGAGACAAGTGTTAGCTTTCTTGTTCTGCAGTTGGATTTTTGCTTCATTTTTTTTGTCCGCTTCAGAGGTTGCCTATTTAGAAAAGTTTTCTACCCCTGGATCTTCCATTCCAATCAGCTCCATCTGCATGTTCTCTCCTGCACCATGTCTTTGAGAGGGCACTTTTCCAACTTTTCTGATTAAAGTGGATACACTACTGTAGATACAGAGCTCTTGAAAGCAGAGGCTACTGCTGCAAATTCACTTTTTAAATTTGTTTTTCTGAAACAGATGCCAGAATAAAAAGAGGAAAAGTGCTAACTGCATATTTTTTCAATAAAAGGGTTAGTATTTATGTACTTGGGAAGGTTATGACTCAGTTGTATATTATTCAGGACTTCATTTGTGTAAGTTACTTTCTGATTAGTTATTGATTATAATCAGAACCCTTGGAGCTAAATGTGCAATGTAGCTAATAAGTAGGTCTTCTGCAGATGAAGAGGATCCTTAAATATAATTTTGATGCAGTTTACACTTTCTATTTATTGAACTTTGTCACAAATGGCAAATTGCAGCAGGCCATTGAAACTACAGCAGTTGCAGATTATTTGCAGTATTTCTGTAAGCAGGGAAATGACAGAATATTAAAAAAGGTCTTGTTTTTCTGGTTTTTCAGTCTCCATAGTTAAAGCAATAAAAAGGCTTTTCAAAATATCCCTTTCTATCTAACTAACAGATTAATTAGATTTAACAGGCTGGTTAAATCTCATGCACTGACTAAGGTTCTTTTAAATGGGAAAGTGCCTCATCAGCTCCCACCAGCCAGCACTGGTTGTGGGGTCAGAGCAGGGAGGAAAGCTCATGAGGCTGCCCCAGCTGCTGTGTCAGCCAGGAGGGTCCCTGGTCAAGGCATATTTTCCAGCTTCATGAGGATCTTACTCCTGCCCTACCAACCCATCTGGGCTTCAGATAACAGCTTACAGAAGACTAAAAGCACCAGGCATTTGTCCAGCATGTGTGCCTGCAAGGGAGGTGCTTGGGTATTCCCTTGTATACCTGAATATATATTAACTCACTGAATTCTGTGTTTTGTGGGATCCCCACTACTGAGAAGAAAGAGAAAGGATGCAGGATGCAGTCTGGATCCATGGCTGGTGATTATCTTTCTACTTATTGTGTCTTTCACTCTCTTTCTCTCCCGCTTTCCTCTAATTTTATTTCTTTCTCTCTCTCTCTCTACCTCACATCTACTAAATAAAATCTGTACATTTGACTTTGTCGTATGGCCTTGTTTGCACCTTAATTCAGGCAGAGGCATCTCTCTCTAATAATTGGTTCTTAAGAGTAGGTACAACGCTCAAAGGATTGATGCTGCCTGGTCCAGCAGCCCGTGGGGAAACAGAAGGGTGCTGTGGAAGTGGCTGCAGAGTGAAACATGCTCCAGGCAGTGTATCTGGCTGGCTTTTAGATGCCTTTGTCATGCTTAGAATGTATTTGCTGGCAGCAGACATGGAGGTCAAAAATATGCACTGAATCTGCTGAAGGGCTCCCCTGAAGTTAATGGGAGTCTTTCTGTGAGTTTTGGCTTGACATATTCTGTATCAGTGAGTTAGAAATCTGTTTTCCACCATGAGTTTTGGCCAAGAAAATTATACTAGGCTATAAAAAAATATAAATATTTATAATATAATTTCTCTCATGAGATAACATTGCATTAATATTCACTATAAATAAGCATCCTACTGACAAGATTAGATAAAACTCTGGCAAAAGCAAATTTATTGTCTAGAGAAGCCAATGGAAATCAAATCCAAGGTAAAATTTTTCCAGAATGTTTCAGTTCAACCAAAAGTTATCAAAGTCGCCTTTTATTTGGAAATATATAATCTGTTTGCTGCTTTTGATTTGCATTTGAATCAATCAAAGCATAGAAAGTGAAACAGTCAAAACTGCAGCATAGTACATAACACAGACAGTAAGTCTATAAATAAACATGAATTTATTTCAGGGACAAACTGAGTCTATTTAAAAATTGAATATTCTTTGATGAACTTTGTCCAAACTTTTTATCTTGTAATTAAAAAAAAAAAAAAACCAAACACCCAAAGTGGTTAAATATAGCTCAGATTTTGAAATAAAATGTATTATTTGATTTGATAGTGGAAAAAAAGGGTGTAATACCATGACAAAAACATAAACTAATACAAACTCTATGAGTTTGGAGAACTCCACAGTACTCCTTTGCTGTGAGACTTTCAGCTGAAGTTTTTTACATCTTGTTTCATCTTTGTTAGTTAATTCAAAATTCATGGCATGTTTTCCCTGCATCTTAGTTGTGAAATTGTTTGATGACAATCATAAATCCCTGACTACTCAACATAGTATCTGCAAAACCTTTCAAAATTACCTCTTGAAAGCACAAGAAGAAATTTATAAGAGAGATGGAGAATTATTTACTAAAAACTCATCAGAAACATATAGTCTTCAGCTATCCTGGTCAGCAGAAAGGAAGTCATGGTGCAAACAGGGCAAGAAGCTGTAAAAAATATCTGCAATCCTAGATTCATATGTCACACTGCCTATCTATGGAAGAACTGGAGTCACTCTAGCCTGAGTATCTGGCTTTGTATTCATCTTCCTATCTAGAATTCATAAGACACTGACAAGGCACCAGAGATTATGAGTCCCAGACTAGGTGATCATTCCATCATCTCATTCTGGAAAGGGCAGCCTCAGACTGCCCATGCAATTAATATAAATGAAAGACTTGGAATTTTAGCTCTTGTTATGCTGCATGGTCTTTTCTATTTTGGATGAGGAGGAGATATCATGAATGTAAATAAAAAGCTTTTCTCAATGCCTCAATTTAATTTCAATCTGTGCTTTATATGAGCCAATTTGTTGAGTCTAGAAGGGGTCTCATCAACTGATTTGAAGCAGAGTTACAGGTTTATAGTATCTTTTCCCTTTCTGAAAGCTTGAAGAGTCATATAATTATGTCAGAATTTTTAATTCTGGCAGGGGTAAACCTTGACAATATTCATAAGTATACAATAACTGGGGGGATGTATGAAGTGAAATTCTTATCCTTCACAACCATGGATTTAGTGGTTACAATCCTTACCCATATCTTTTATGAAAAAGCAGAAAGGCTTTCCCATGAATACAGTCATTTGAATTGCCAAACACTCTTGAGTTGACTCCACTTATACCTTTGCACCTTAAAGACCTCTCCCTATTACTCCTAGGCTGGTTCTTAGTTTCAGGATGAATGATTTGTAAGCTGACTCCCTGTATCATAACCAGAACATGTTATCTATTTTATTTACTTTCTTTTTAATGGAAGAAATTTCAGTCATACTGATAGAGTGTGACTGGATGGTTAAGTGGAGTCTGGAACTGATGTCAGACCAATAGATCCTTCAAAGTACAAGGCTGTTCTCTCACTCTATGTATGTGTGTATTTTACATTATAGTGGATGGAGATTTGCCTGTATATGGATAAAATTTTAAAATACTTTGGAGCTATAAAGCCCTAGTCCTAGAAAATAATATTTACAATATATTTATCTTTTTGAATTAACTTCTTTAACTTCTGCTTAAAAGGGATCAAAATAGACAGAATTCTGGACATCTGGAGATATAACACTACACGTACTGATACATGAGGTGAAACAGAGTCCTACTCAGACTTCTCCCTAAATGTTAGTAGCCTGCTAATCTGTTCTAACACTCCAATGTAAAAAAACAGAAAAAAACCCCAAACCCCAACCAAGCAACAAATAAAGCAAGCAAACAAACAAAACCCAAACAAAAACAAGCAGAAAAGACTAGAACAAACACAAAAAGAAACCAAAGCAAAAAAAACCCATCATGAAACCCAAAAGGAAATTTCCTTAGGAGTCTTTTTGATTAAGAATAAATAAATCCTTGTCATGGAAAACATATCATATAGTGTACATACATCTTTCTTTCATGCACATATGTGTGTTAACAGTAGAGCACTGCCAGGCTGCTAATTGCAAAGTGACTCTGTACCTTATGTTTTAAAAATCCACTAACTTTGAAGAATTAGAACAATATTCAGCAGACTAGTAAAGCAGTATCTGTATAACAATTTGATGCATCTTTCTATCCTATAATAAGAAAAGTGCATATTTATTCTCATCCCTTCTAAAAGTGACAACTGATTGCCTGAAAGACAATGGTCACCATACCTAGTTTTTGCTTGGAAAGGAAAGCCATTGTTATAAAGAGCTACTCTCTTATGAATAGAAGTGTAATTTCACAAAAATACAAGTAAGGTATGATGCTCTGCAATACAGTTTTGGTGCTGTACTCGAATGCTCTGATTTATAGTTGCTTAATATTGTGAGAAATATCCTTGCAAAATATTTACAATGGTAGATAAAATCTCAGTGTTTCAAAACTGAGACAATATGACAAGCCTCTGAAGTGATTTTTATACAGTTTCAGTCCCTTAGTCTTGGAATTCAGATGACATTGTGACAGCATGTAACACAATTTAAAAAAAAACAACAGCTAAAAGGATAAAATAAATGGAGCCTGAATCTAAGAAGATGATACATATTCTTTAAGTACTCTTTAAGTGTGTGTGCATGTGTGTGTGTGTGTGTGTGTATACACATATATATATATATAAAATAGATCCAAAACCATGACACATTACAGAAAAGTGCTTTTAGATTATAAAATCTAAAAGCAGAAATCGTGGCTATAAAATTATTAAATTAAAGAGAAAAGATAGATGTAAACAATAACAAGGCAAAACAAAAAGAGATTTTGGAAACCAAATTCCTTAAGTCTTTTTCGAATACAGAAAAGAAATTCTGGCACCCTGCCAGAGAATCTTTAGCACTTATACACAGATCAAGATCTAAAATGAGTTCTCAAGGAGGATGAAGACACCACAGAAAAAGAGAATGAATTCTTTCACTCAGTACTCTGTTTAGAAGGGCTTATGACAATCTAGACCCTATACTCTGTGTAGGATAGGACAGATTGATTATTTTGGTTTGTGGTGACACCATTTAAACTTTTAGAAAGAACTAATGGAACGAGTATCAATATCTCCACAACTAGATATTTTTGTGAAGAAATCAACGTGAAAACTGCCAGAATATCAGATTTGTAATTTATGTAATATATGTAATTTATCTACTTTAATTTAATTTATCACTTCGCACTAGAAAAGAAGCAAGGCTACAAAACCAGTAACAGATTAAAGGATTTCATGGGAAAATTTAGGGAACTGCAGGCTAGTAAGTCTGAAGCTTTTAATGAGTAAATTAGTTGAAACTACAGTAAATAATAGGTCCAGTAGACACTTCACATAGTGATAAAGAATCAGATGGCTTTTCTAGAGGGAAAAGTAATTTATTAATCTACATGAGTTCATTGAAAAATCAAAAAACACATGGTAGAATATTTGGTTTTACTTATATTCAAGAATCTTAACATGTTTCTTAGCAACAAATCTTAACCAGCCATGAGCAAAAGCAATGCTCCAAGGGATTAACAAAATATAGGAGAGAGGATTTTAATTTGCTTTGGAGAAAGAAGGATATTGGAGGAATCCCAAAGAGAGATGTTCTGGATCAAGTTGTATTAACTACAGTCATAAGTGATCTGACAAAAAAAATAGGTGAATGACAAATTTGCTAACTATGCAGTTTCTTCAAGTATATAACACCAGTTTCAAATACTAAAATCATGTGCATGTCTGAGTCCCAATATGGAAGAAAATTTATTTATTGAATGCAGAACAATCACCCTGAAGCAAAACGGAATACTGAACAAGTATGAATTATGGTGGACTCATCTTCTTTGTTGCTAAACACATCTTAGAGTGCATCTGAATTGTTCTTCCAAACAGAGAAATATATATTACAGTTCATGAAGGAAATTACAGAGACTGGAACAGAAATAATTAACCCAAGAAATTAGTGGTGAACTGCTAGCATGAATATTATGCTATTTCAGGCAATCCCTTCTCAAAAGCAGTATAGTTGAATTTGATACTTTAAAAAGAAGTGTAATCTGTATATTTAGAGTTACTGAATGACCTCTGCATGGGAAGAGATGAAGCAAATTAGAAATCAACTTGAAAAGGAGACAGGACAAGGTGAGGTATTTGATAGAATGCTTGTCATGAAATACTTCATTAAGTTTCAGATATTTTAATCAAGGATTTTAGATGCCAAAAATATAATTGTACTAAAGGGAAACTAGAACCAGTCATGAACTATTACAGGTAGTCATCAAGATACTCTTACTTATAAACCTTGGAAAGTGGGTGGGTTTATCAAAGGGATTATCCTTTTTAAACATAATTTCTCTATAGGAAGTATTCCTACCCTCTCTTCAAGTGTCACTTGGGGCTAAAAAAAGACTATTTTGACTTAAAATAGCTGTTTGTATTACTTTTTTGAGTATGAAAAGGTATAAATACTTTTACAGTCATTGTACGGTTTAGCTGTTTTTAATGAAAATTCTCTTTTTGAGATGCTATACAGTTATACATATATGATGGCAGAATCTAGCTGAGGTTTTGTGCTTGTACACCTCACATATTTCTGACTTAGAAACAGTTGAGCGTGTATTGCCATGATGGATCAGATGCCAAATACTCTCACATGAACAACAATGGATCACAGGTGATGGCATCAAATGCAGGCACAGGATGCAATACTGCTTCCTCAATAATTTATGATGCAGAATAAAGTAAAAGTCATTCAAACTGATAACTAAGTCTATATTGAATTTTCTTCCTAGAAATGAGACTGTGTGAAACAATTCAGACACGGGGTCAGGTGTCCGAAAATCTTTTCAGTCTTCTTTTCCTGTTGAGAATGAGATCAAGAGAGTTGTCATAGCCTTCTTATCCAGGTATTGCCAAAATTTTAATAAAATCCTGCTAAAATGTCTTCCGGTGCCAGTGAATGATAGTATTCATAAACAATTAAACTCCCGGGGATACTTCAGTTAGACTGCACAACATGCTTTGCAAACATGGGCAGAATTTATCTAGAAGATGTGAAGTTACTGTGACTTTAACAGAATATGGTATAATCTGCTTTCTAATCTTGTCTCATGGAATGGCAACGCATTCAGAGGGTTAATGGAGAGTTATGTAATATAGTCATATAAAATATGAACATCGGTTCCGCTGATGACACCAATACAAGCTTTCTTAGCTTTTTCAAACTGAAAATGCAAAATGACTATTAAAGTGTAATGGCATAGAACATCTTGTTTAAAAAAAGAAAAAGCCCTTTACAGTATTCTTGTTTATAGATGATATTTATTGCCTTTGTATTCGTATGGTGTGCTTCTAAGTCAATTGAAATGCAAGTGCTAATGAAACCTCTACCATAACACATTCATTCTTTTTTACACCAAATGAGTCTACTACAAGATGTAAATGACTTACATATATCTGCTTCTCAGGTTTTTATTGTTTTAGGTTAATTTATTCACTGTAATATTCTTAATGAAAGTAATGACTCTTCCAGTAGTTTGTATACTCATATATTGCAATTTTATTAAATCATGCTGTGAAAGTTCACACTGGCTGCTTTAAACATTCCTGAAGTTTCATGCTATACTTAATATATAAATGTAATCTTCTAGAAGATTATCAGCATAGTATATTTTGCTATCCTTTGTTCTTCCTAATTTGTTCACACCAGGGTTTATCTAATGTACAGTGGTGCTCTTACAGACAGGGCTGTATCATTCTTATGCGTTTTATTAGCACATCTCATTGGAAACACAGATAAAAATCTTCAAAGCAAAGCCAGTTTAACATATATAATTATTTTTAAATGTAATTTATTGTTATGGAGGTTTGTTGTAAATTTACTGCTTCAGATTTAAAAAAGAATCCTTATGTCAGCTTCAGAATTGGCTTTTACTTTAAATACTCAAAATTAATCTTTTCAAGGGAAATGAAGAAATAAAAAATCTAGTGACTAGCATCCTTTCACCTGCCTTACACAGCTGTAAAATTCTGACTAAAAACAACATGTAATTTAAACTGTTGGATAATACTGCTCTACTTGACCAAAATCTCCTAGAACTCTTTTATTACATGAACAGCTTGCATTTGTTTTATTATTAAGCTTGTCACTTCATCAGTACTGGCAGCTCTCACTTCTTAAAACATTGTTCAAACACAATTTGCAAAACATCAGGCTTCTAAGAAGGAAGAATTACTACAAACAGTGTGCAGAATAAAAGCTTGAGCATCAGAAAGCTTAAGTGAGCTGCCCAAAGATACAGCAGGCAACAACAACTTCTGGTATCAATAAACACTTTTCAAGACACTGGACTCCATTTAAGCCTAGGACAATCTATTTAAACAGAAAATTGAGTGTTGAAATGTGAGCTTATTTCCTGTACCACAGTCCTAAGACAGTATTACCAAATTATCTGAATATCTTCCATGTGATGTCATGTATCATATATAAATCAACACAAAATAATGCTCTCTTCCTTAAAACAGCATCAACCACAGAATTATTCTCTGCTCTTTTCCAATATGTGAGTTTCCAGGTTTTGCTCATATAAAAATAGGCAAAAATTTGTTTAAAAAGGGTTAAAAATGCAAAAAACGAATCCTTAATGAAGTCACTTAATGAATGTTAACCTTCTTTTAGTAAGTAGCTGTTCGTTTTCACTGCACATTCTTCTCTCACTTACCCTACAGGTAAAACAGGAATTATTTCATGGAAGTAGTAAAAGACAGAATTACTCACAGGTGTAGGTCCCCTATGTTACTGTCTAAGCACTGTAAACAGCCTCACCTTCTGTCCCATCCTATGCCAGTATGAAATTCAAGAGTGATTGTGCTGATAATAATTTGGATAGTGCAAACTATATTTCAAAGGAATAAACTGCTAAAATAAAACCTATATTTCTGACTGTAGTGACCAAAATCTGCCCTGCCATGAATTTTAGTTCTGTTATGTTGCTTCTTTTGTGAGATACTTCACATGGGACAAACCAGACTCATATAATTACAAATAAAGGTGCTACAAAAAGTGTCCATTGAGTTGGAAGGAAATTTTCACATATGGCTTAGCATTTAGATGAAAACCAATTTGATTTTTTGCTCTTGACTCTTTTTCCCAGATTTTTCCTCAGATTTTCCCACTGATGTTCTGAGACCCCCTTACAGGTTTTAGAATAATAGTCAAATCCATCAAGTAAGGTCATAAAAGTTTGATGCTACCTAACTTCTTGGTGCCAGTCTCCAAAGCAAAATCTCTGTGGATCTCTCTACAAGGTTTGTTGATCTCTCTACAAGAAGTTAGCATAATCTGTATTATCTCTATATGCACTTAAAATATCTTTTAAATGATAAGCTGAACATTAATTATCTCTTGCTGTGTAGATGAATGGCTGTAACATTGCAAATTTGAGATGACACATTTCTGAATTATTTTCTTCTCTTAAAAGTCCAAACATAGAGACCTTGCTTTCCCATTTTATCATAGTGGCCTGATACTTATATTATTATGTATCAATGAATCTCAAAATATTTCCAGGCATGGAAATGTAATCAGCTGGATTATCCATGAAAAATAACAAAAATCCAAAATCCCACTGAAATCCATGGGAATGTCTATAATATCCTCAGAGGACTTTGGATTCAGCTGTCACAGGTGGATGAAGAATATGGCTATACTTTGGAATAGTCATAAATATAATTTGATCACAATTCTGTTAGAAATCTTGGGTTGTCTGGTGAGTGTGCTTTGTTCTGAGATACAACTTCAAAACATTTTGAAACACTGAGCTTTTAGAAACAACACCTGCAATATAATTTGGAGCTGTCTCTATACAAAAGCAGCTTCCTGAATAGACTAAGATAAACAGTTTCAGGTTTTCAGTGTAACTGCTAGAAACTGTTTGTCTATTTTTGTTATGTCCCTTCAACAAAAGAACAATCAATGCACAACAACATTCCCTCTAAATGTTGAAATCGCCTGAAAAATATTTGTGTGGGAAGTTCTCTCAAAAGAATTATTTAGCACATCACAACTTTGCTCAGAATGTATTCTTTTATTTTCCACATTAATTTATTTCATAATATTAGTAGTAGTTTGATGGAAATTACTATCTGCAACTGTGTTTGAGTAATATATTATGGGCACCTCTTTTAAACTTAGGGTTTCTCTCTAAAGTTCTTCACCAAAAAGTGTGATTTGATTCTGGACATTGTAGCTTTGCTGCCTTACAGTCAGTGATTACACCTCTGTGTCTGAGACAGTTGGATGCCTATCAATGCCTGCAAATCTAAGCTTGAGTTGCTGAAGAAATTTAGGAATCCAAAACACACAGAAATCCTGTCACAAAGGTACCATCAGGAATCTCTTCTTTAACTATCAAAGATATATGGAGAACAGCCCTAGTGGAAAAAACCTAGCCATGCTAGTGAAAAAACTAGCCCAAACTAGCCATGCTTTCCAAAGTGCTAGAATACATATAAAACCAGAGTATTTCTGAGATAGAATGAGAAATGTTTTGATGAGAGTCATATTCTATTCAGAACAGACATGTATACTTTCTAAATACTCATACATAATTTTTCATCTTCATAAGTACTTTGCTGATATTAATTAATCCTCACAATGAGGTTTCTGATAAATTAAGGTGGATGAAGAAGTCACAACAATTAATTTATCTAGGAAATACAGTTATTTTCCTTGGTGTGAAGTGTTCAAGAACAGACAGGGAGTTTTGCTCACTCATTTGTACTTCATAAAAATTGAGTTAAAATTTTATGCAAATGTAATTCAATCAATGGAATTATTTAATGTGGCTGGGTTTGATGTAGAAGCTTCAAGAAATTAACTGTCTGATTTGCACTGCTCTTGAACCAGCAACACTCACAGGCTCTCCTCACACATCCTGTAGAAGCCTGGTCCCTAGTAATGAACAAAGACCTAGCTATGTACCAGGTTGGTTTGGGGGAAGAAACCTGTGATTTACAACTGGATTGGAGCAGTGACAAACTTCCAGTTGGTCTTGTATGTGAAGGATTGGGAAACTTTCACCCAGAACACATCATAGTGTGCAGCTCGCTTTCAATTAATGAACAGCACCCAATTTAACAGCTCTCAGATTTAACACTCATGGAAATTCTCTGGCACTAGCTGGTATTCAATATTTGTAGCCTCATCAACAAGAGGAGCTGCCCATGTTACATTAACCTGCAATTCCTGCTACTGCTGCTGGTTATATGTTGTGAACTGCAGCTACACACGCTGCATGAGAGCCCCAGCTGACAGTAACCTATGCAATTTACAGCTGCTTGCTCTACTTTGAATCAACCTATTCCTGCTTGTTTGGCACTACCCTTTTAAAAGTTAATGTCAGGAAAAGAAACAGCAGGCGAGTTATATATGGAGTAAAGTAGGAAGGATACATGCAAGCTCATAAATTTGTCATGAGAACTTCTGTGCTCCTTGCCACAAAATTACATTGTGGGCAATGGGAATATTGCGGTGGAATCTGTAGAAATATTGTAATACTATGAGATTTGGCTAAAGAAAGCATTTTGTCATTTAAGGAAGAGTTCTCCATTCTGCAGGGGAGAAAAGGATACCTCCCTGTAAAAGTCCACCTTCTGTAATAGCCACGTATAAAATTTGCATTATAAGAAACAAGCGTGCTTGAGAGCAGAGAATGAATGCAGACAGGAAAATTCTGTGGTTTCTCCACAGCACAGGAGTAACTTAATTGCAAAAGTAAACTGAAAATACAAGAATACTAGCAAATCTTGGCCGTCTTTCTGAGGTATCCAAGTTAAAGATCCACTCAATAGAAAGAAAAAGGCACCTTTAAGAAAAAGTTTGCATACTGCCAGCAGAGATTAATGCAATTTATTTATTTTTGCTTACCCTACAGAGATCTCAGGTTGACCAGGCTCCTCGGTTAGGTTCTTCTCTTGGGTAAGAGGTGAGAGTGTAGAAAGCCTGCCTCTGAGAGAGATTTGATTTGCCCAGAGCTGCCAGGGAGATTTCCTGATGCTGGAGAATTTGTCCTGCTGCACCACAACAGAGTGCTGCTGGAGCAGGGAGCTTCTCTGTGCCCTCTTCTCTGCAAAGTGCTCATAGTAATAACAATAAAAAACCCATATAAGAACATATTGCTTTCTACTTTTATCAAAAAATACTTTAAAAATGGTACTTAAATCTTTGAAATTCGAAATAGGTCCTTTGAAATATTTTCCTTGAAAGGAATTCAAAGCTTCTAACTAGCTTTTGATTTCTCTCTTATATTATTTAAAGTGATCATAAACATGACATATACTTGATTATCTTCAAATATGCATCTCCAATGTTAGAACAAAAAGAAGTTGTAGGCTAAAGCCAGATTGACCCTGACTTTACCCTATGGTTGAAAGAAGGGTTTAAACCTAGTCCACTTCCAGCCATGGAAAATGCAAAACAATTAAATGTTTCCTAATTGTATTATCCCCCATTTTTGAAGTTAATAAAAGCATAATCTATTTGTACCTGCCATCTGCCTTAGGAGACAGCAGAAGATAATGAAAATATTTTACTATCTATTTTCAAATTATAAGCTGTTGTTTCCAAAGAAAGTCAAACCCCATGTATATTATCACTTTATTGTTCTCCAGGGATTGCAGTCACTATAGTGATTGTAATTACATGGCTTCATTAACTTTCTACATTCTACCTGTTATGGGGGTTTCACATTAAGAAAATTTGCATATACAGGAAATGAATACTGTTTGCAAGAAGCTAATGTCATTAAACATTTAAGCAGTCTCTCTCAAGTAAACAAGGAATTTTTGCTAGAATATCCTTTTAGTGTGCATTTAAAACCAATGCAGTACAATTGTCACTTTGAAGAAAAACACACAAAAACATTTAGAGTAAGCAACAGCCATCCTCAGAAAACTGCTTTAAAATTGGAAATAATTCAATTACTATCACAATCATTACAATGTATAATCAGGTGTAATATCCTCCTGTGAGATTAATACTAACTCATGGTTAAGAGGGTGTATGTGTGCTTATGATATACTGTAACCAGTGACTTATATTTTAATAGCACAACCCAATGATGTCTTCCATTTTCCATCCAGTAATTGCCTAATTTTTGCCATTAAAGGATTATACATAAAAAATAACTTTCGATTTTTATTAAAATATTTTATTTTTATAAAAAGCAAAGAAAGATTCAATAAGAACAGAAATTTAACACTGTGCTGCTGTAGTAGTGTCATGGGTTGACCCTGGCCAGATGCCAGGCACCCACCAAAGCAGCCCTTCACAGATGTAGATGGGAGAGAAAATATAAGGAAGGGTTTGTGGGTTGAGATAAGGACCAGGAGAGAGATCTTTCATTAAATACCATCAAGGACAAAACAGGCTCAACTTAGAGATACAAAGTGAATTTATTACTAATAAAATAAGAGCAGGATAATAAGAAGCAAAATAAGTCCTAAAAAACACCTTCCCCCCACGCCTCCCTCCTTCCAGCTCTACCCCAGCAGTGCAAGGAGACAGAGAATGGGGATTATGGTCAGTTCATCACCTGTGGCTTCTCCTGCTGCTCAGGGAGAGGAGTCATTCCCCTGCTGCACCGTGGGGTTCATCCATGGGAGACAGTTCTGTGAACCTCTGCAATGTGAGCTCATCTCAGGAGCAACAGCTCCCTGGGACCTGCTGCAGTGTGAGTCCATCCCATGGGATCAGTCCTCCCCAAACTGCTGCAGTGAGTCCATCCCATGGGATCAGTCCTCCCCAA
>JAOTQP010001286.1:26051098-26067894 GCA_026413545.1 Cichladusa arquata
GTCACAGCCTCCTCCCAGGCATCCAGGTACTCTGTGGGGCTCCTCCTCCATGGGCTGTGGGTGGATCTCTGCATCCCTTGTTCTCACCTCTTTGCTGGCTGGAATTAAAACCGTGCCACAAGCTTTGTTTTGACTTCTTCTTAAATATGTTACCACAGAGTCGTTACTACCATTTTTAATTGGCCCAGCTTTGATCAGTGGCACATCCCTCGTCAGAGCCATCAGGGATTGGTTTGGTTGGATGTTGTGGAGACCTCTAGCAGCTTTTCACAAAAGCCACCTCTGGCCTCCCTGCTACCAAAAACCAGGCCATGCAAACCCCAAACAAGTAGGAACGCAGATGTTTTTAAGTCTGTCACATTTTCATTTCGTGATCTTGATGGAAGCCCACCAATGCCAAAGGATAGGGGGTCAGTTTTCTATTTGCTCAGGCCAGTTTTTACTTAGAATACCTAGCTCCTGACTTCAGTAGATATAAAATTTCAGAAACTTTATTTGGTTGAAGCCTTTTGCCTTGTCCAAAACTCTTATTGTAGCATTATGCTTTAATACAATGCCTTATGCACCCCTACATCTTTTAAAGAATCTGATCTGATTCTCATTTAATCCCATTTTGTGTTGTGTTTCTAACACTCCTACCATAGTTGTCTCCTTTGTCTCGACTGTGATGTTCACACTTCTGAGATTTTTTTAAATACTAGCCCAGCAAATACAAGTGGTGGACAGACTTTATTGTTTCCTTTAGGAAGCTTACAGCTCCTATGCCATTTTTGGGGACAATTCTTTTGATGTAAGTAATTTTCTTATACAATGTAGTGGAGACTAAAATACATAACTGCATTTTGTAGATTTTACTTTATGGAATTCAGAGATTCCAAACTTAAAAATGGACATTCTAGTACCTAATTTATAGGAGATTAAGGTCTTTATTGGTTCTCATTCTTCATGCTTTCTCCTTAGTATCTGTCTGAATTAGACTTTATCTTTAAACTTCTTTCCTTTTCTAATTTTCAGTAAAGCAATAGTACTGCAAAACCATTTTTTTTCCTCCTGGGCTATTATCAGGTTTACATTTGTTCAGCACTTTGAGCTCTTCTGTTGAAAAATGCTGTAAAAGCATAAAGCACAATGAACTGGACTTCATCCTGCTGATATGAGGATGTAAAAGAAGCATGAGAATGTCTGCCAAGTTCCCTATTGTACCTGTTCTGAGTGCAATATCGATCTCCTGCTTGCTCTGGATACAAGGATTATACTAAAGTGGTAGCCATCCAGCCATTTTGACAGGGAGAACAAAGAAAGAAGTAGACCAAAATATTAAGAAGGAAGTCTCAGATTCTGTGAATCAACACAGGTGGTTAAAGAAGCTACTCTTGCTGCATGCAATACTATTCACACAGCTAACCAAGGCCATGGATTTTGTGAAAATTTCCTGATCAGCTTTAGTAGGAAATTCAGTGCATAAATTCTCCTGTGGTTATTACTGTGAAGCTGAATTATTTTGCAGGGAAACAGATGAGAAGCACTCACACAAGCTCTGCATAGCTGAGAGTGGTAAAGTTTTTGGACAGTACAAAAGTGTGTTTGTGCTGTAAATCCCTCCAGTCTGGCTGTGCAGCACCTGGTTGTGTGCTCTCTCCTTTTCTCAGGATGCAGGCAGAGATGGGCTTGAGTGAGGGAAGAGTTTTTCTTCTCTCTACTCCACTGGGGTCATCAGCTCAATGGGAACAGAGTGAGAGGGAAATGTACTGAGTGCTGGTGACTTAGGAACTACAGTGTGAAAGGGGTTATGGGTGAGGGAAGTCCCCAGTGTTCAAACCCTTCTTCCAGAGTACAGCAGATAACCCATACTTCTGTGAGTTTAGGTTTTCTTGCCTTTTCACCTCAGGGTTGTTACTTATTTCTCATTTATGAGCTCATTTTCTTATTTTCTTGGTATGACCCAAATGCTTATTTTTTTTTTTTTTTTTTTTTCCCCTTTAACGCCATTAAATTTTTTTCCACTGATTGACCTGATTTTCTTCCAATACAGAGATAGATTTCTTGTTTGCAAGTTCATATTAATGACTGCTGTTAGACTCATAAAATGCCCTTGCCTTTTGCAGCATTTTCTTCAAAGTACATGTTGTACAGAAGTGACTTTCCAATTCCATACTACAAGTACTCAGACACTGTTTGAAATAGATTGGTTTCCTGGATTGCAACTATTGATCTAACTTTGTTACTGGAATCTTATGGTGAAAAACCTTTCTTCTCTCAGCTACCTGATTTTTTCCCTACATCTTGCTTTGCTTTACTTACTTCCTGACTTAAAAACTGGCTTTTTGTTTGTTTTTTTTTTTCCCCCATTCTCAGCAGTTATACTTCCTTTCTTTTAACAGCTGTTCTTAAGGAATTTCACTGTTGTATAGTTATTTGTGAGCTAGACTGTTTTACTCTCTTGATACCTGCTGTCTTTACTTGAAGCCTCTAAACCAGTAATTGGTAACAAGTTTCTCTCAGTGGGTTTTACACACAGCTGCAAGGCAGAAAATAAACAGTTCTTTCAAGTTTACACTCTTAGGGTTACAGCTGTATACTAATGACTTCCCCAGCTTGCTAATGCAATTTTTAAAGAGATATCATCCTTTTGCATTAACAGATTTCTAATAGCTTTACCACAGTTTAGGCATTACCTAGTAATGAAAGCAGTGAGAATGTGACATCAGAATGATCTCCTTCCTAATTAAAGTATCTTTCCTAATTAAACTAGTCACTGGTGTGTAAGTCCGTAGCTTTTCATCAAAAAACAATTAATGTCCCAAAAGTTTTTTAACTTATTATAATTTCTTTAAAAATTGTGGTAGGAATGCCCAATACATTTTCACTCCTAATTATTTCAACAGTTAAATAAAAAAATTAATTGCAGAAAAAAATTATACTGTGAATTAGGATTGTTCAGAATGTTCCCTTCATGTTTTTCCAGCAGAAATATTCAAGTACATATAACAGGTGAAATACTTCTGCTTTTATTAAAAAAATATATTAACATATAGTCAATAGAAAAAAGACCAAAAAATCAAGATGCAGCCTTCAGTTGAAGTGTCCTGCTCTTTTCCTCTTAAATTTTTGACAAAAAATCCCCAAAGAAACAATGTTTCTTAGAAAGTCTGAGTAAGGTAAAAGAAATGTTTATTCAGCTATTCCAATCTTAAGAAACTAGTTAATGACTTAATACATAAAAGGATGTATGTTTTGCAGAAAATACAACATATGCACTTTCTCTGTGTGTGTATGTTTGTGTGTGTGTGCGCATCGATAGAGGAGGAAATAAAGTTAAATAGAATTAATGTACCTTCTATAATTAAACTCATTCTATTAAGTTGGGTTTTTTTTACTTTCTAAAGAAATCTTTCCAAAGGTTTCAGATACTTTCCTCTTAAGCCATTCCATTATTGGCATCTAGTTTGGTTTGGGTTTTTTACAGAATGAAGCAGTAACACTAGCTTGCTCTTGTTGTTTAAGTTTTACATGTGACTTTCATCTCCTAATAATACTTCAAAAGCTTATTTAACAAGCTCAAATAGTATCTACAATGTTTTGCACAAGTATGCAAATCAGACTACTAAAGGCTTGGGGTGCTGGGGAAATGTGGTTATTCCCATCACAAATACAGTAGCAAGAAGAAAAGATTTATCCCTACTGATTTTGAATGGAAGACATTGTGATTGTACAACAGAGGAGGGATAACCTCCTGATTTCAAAGGGATTAGCACAGTTGCTGATATTCCTGTATTTGTCTACCCCTACCACTGCAGCAAAGTGACAAAGTGCTCAAGGTAACATGGAATTGAGTTTGGCCTCTAATTTTGTCATGCTCATTCATGTCATATCTATAAAACAGCTCTGTGCCTCTTACTAGAGCAATGCTCTGTGCAGAGCTTCTTGCAAGTACTTTGGGAAGAAGTATAAACCCTTTGTCTTCCTATGTAGAGAGCAGCAAGAGGAAACACCTAGCAGCAACAAGGAGGATCTGGTACCAGCTGCAAAGCCTGAGTTCCTTGACTGCAGCTGCCCATGGCATGTTGGTGGATGGGAAGGTGAGGCCAAGGTGTGAGAAACCAAATGCTCAAGTGTATCTTCACACAATGGCTGTGTGTTAGCATAAATCTGAATTTCCTCTCTAAGAAGGGCATGCAAAGTCAGAGGAAATACTATATCAAAACATATTTTTTTAAATTAAGATTTCTGTAAATAGGCAGCTCACTATATTAAACCACATCCTACCAGGTATTCTCCCTTTAACTTCTGTTTGTCAAAGACTGGGAAGTGAGGCTAAAAGTGTAAATCCATAATAAATGCAGATGTAAGAGACCAGAATGTGTTTTTACAAATTTTCTGTCATTTAGGTAACTACCGCCTTCTCTAGTTCTGTGTCCAGAATGGCAGAGGCAATGTGAAAATGGCAGATTTCCAAGAGAGTGGAAAGAAAAGCATGTTTTTTAGAGATCTCATTCAGTAAGGTATTCTGAAGGGCATAGTTTTCTACTTATTTATTAGTTTCAAGCTAGGAGATATAGGTTTATATTATTTTAAATAAAGCAATACTTTTGCAAGTAGTATCCTGTTGAAATGACTGACAACAAATAAATGTGTGACGCTCCTACTTTCAAAATGCAAATTCTAACATCAGTGTTCGTGGAATAGTGCAGTCTATGAAGTTTTTTAAAATTAGAAATATCATAATGGTGACAAATAGAAAAGTAGACAAATCTTCTACAGGTGTCATGCTACCTTTGACTCCTGGACAGAGTATTCTCTTTTTCAATATTAATTACAAGGTAAGAAGCACTTGACAGTTTACAAAATCAGAACACTATCAACTTGACCATATTATACACTGTTGCACATAAGAATTTTTAAGGCTGTTTAACAAATGATTTTTTTCCCCCTACTTTTCATTAGAGGCTTTTTTTTGCCATCCAATCTTGATTTTAGAAATTAAAGCTAACAACCAAATTGAAAGGAAACAGAGACTGACAGCATGGGGCACAGTCTCAAAGCCACAACTAACAGCATGAGGCAAAGCGAACCTCGAGCTATTCCAGCTCTCAGAAAGGGAAAGGGGGTGGGAAAAGCATTTGCAGGAAAACTCAATTATAACAACCCACAGCTATGGTAAAGTACTTGTGAATGTTGACACTAATGCTTTTTTCTGCTTAATGTTTTAATTAAATACCTATAAGCCAACTCTTCTCCTCAGTCAGTGTCAGAGCAGTACATCTCCATGGATAAGTGTTTACAGCAAAAACTCTGCTTAGGGTTTCAGCAAACAAGTCTCAGAGAACTGAGAAGGCTTTCAGCCGAGGCACTTGAGATCAAGAAAGCACCAGTGATTAGAAACTAGCAGTACAATAACAGGACGATTTAATCCACCCAAATGTCAGTCGCTGGTTTACAAGTTGGCAATCCCATCTTCATCTGCAGACAAAAGGGCACTGGTTAGTCATCTGTTTAATTCTCTTGCTGCAGCATGTCACTTGGATGTTGAAGGAAAATCCCTTGATTCAGTCTGCCATTTCTGACAGTCTCCCTCTAGACCATATTAATAAGCTTTTTAGAGAAGTGAATGCAGAATAATCAGCAGGCAGCCTGCACTCAAAATGGAGACAGAACAGACAGCAGAAAAGCCTTCTTCCCTTTCTAGTTATGGTGCATAGGTGACCCTTCTCTCACAGAGCATCAAATAATTTAGACTAAGATTGCCTTTGAAAGCCACAACATAATTAACCACTTCATGCATGTGACGTCTGTCTAGCTTCAAAACCTGATTCTTTGCAATGGAAAACATTCAGCTGCATTTGAATTAGATTTATGAAACATGTTAACAGTAGCAGAGACAGATAGAAAGGCTGCCTGGCATCCCAGAATACCTGGGGAATTTCAGTCAGAAAACAAACATGTTACTCTTTAATGTAGGCTCACATCTCATTATAAAATCACAAGTGGAATGAGACACACTTTCCTTTTTAACCGTGTTTCCAGGAGGCAGGTAAGTGTTGTGCTGCAGCCAGTCCTGCTAAGATCTGCATGATTTTAATATATTTTGAAAGCAAATAATTTGCTAGATAATGGGGGTCTTGCTGTGGACATTTCCTGTTTTTCTCTATTAATAATTTCTCTATTGCCAGCCGTAAATTGAAATTGTCAATAGCTTTGTTTAACCTATTCTGCTCTGGCTGTTTTAAGGTGCAGCTGAAAACCAAACTGTTTCAGGGTATCCTTATTTTCTTTTGGGAAGAATTTGCTGGTAAGGTATTATTAAACACTGAGAACGAGAAAACAGAAACCTTGGAGCCCTGAAAACCCGTTTTATTTCACTTGAAGATGAAGGCACTACTGAAGTAAGCACTACTGAAAATCAAGCTCAAGATATGCACTTACAGACAAGAAAAGTGAAAGGAGGTTAAAAGGAGAAAGAGAGAAATGTAATCCTGTATGATGTGGTAAGATGTAGGTAAGGCTTGGGGAGGAATTTGTCAAGCAGAAAATTGACAAAACCTGCTATTAATTATTGTGCTGATGCTATCAGTGGCATTACCATAATCAAAAAGTGAGGCGTGAACACAATTCATGAGGCGCTGGGTCGCTTGGGGGTTAAATCATTTATTCTCAAAGGAGGTTTTAAGAAAAAAACATAATTAGCAGTAAGAGAGAGCACAAGAATTATTTTAGGTAGCCCATGTAGTCAGTACTATCTCAGTGAGAAACTCAGACACTCTCCTGTTTGTGTGGAAGGGAATAGAGGAAGATGGAAGAAGACTTTTTTGCCAGCTGCAGCTACCAGGAGAGAAGACTGTATTACACTTAAGCAACTTTTTGTTGCAGAAAAGTTAGCTTCTCTTTAAAAATTAAGTCCCATATTCCAAAATACCATGGATATAGTGGAAAAAATGCTGAATTGATTACTTCTCTGAAATACCTTTTTATTAGTCTTCCTTTTCCTTTAGAGAGTATAGAAGACAGCAGCAAAGACTGAGACAAGTAGGCACAACTGTTTTGGAACATCTTGTCCAGGGATATGGTGGAGCCACCATCCCTGAAAGTGTTGAAGAAGCAACAGTACATGGGACTGAGTGCTATGATTTAGTTGGCATGGAGGTATTTGGTCAATGGTTGGACTTGATAATCTTGGAGGTATTTCCAACCTTAATGATTCTATGATTCTGCGATCTTCATTCTCAACAAGAGCATCTTCAAGAGAAAAAGAAATTAAAAACAAGATCATATCCTCAGGTTAACCACATAACTTAACTCATCACTTTGTAAATTTAAACTATTAAAGAAGGTGAGACAAATTCAATATTTACAGTAGTTGTATATTAGAAGTCAACATTTACCAAATGTTATAGGCAAGGATGAATAAATAATGCTGAAAGTGTTTGCAAATGTTACTTTGAAGTAAAACAACACAACCACTTTGATTCACGACATATATTATTCACACACTGCAAACATTCATGCAACCAAGACTGTGTTCACGATGGTATTGTAATATCAGCCTAATAAGGATCTGCAGTACTATTCACTGTAGAGAAAGTCATATGGGAGTGTTCAAATATCCTGTCTATTCTGAGATAGGAATGGGCATGAATAATTCTGTGACTAGAGACATGAGAAAAGTGGCAAATCCTGTAAGGTATTTAAGAGGAGTGTCACAATTAGAAAATCTAAAGATTTTGTTGTTTGTTTGTTTAGTGTCTGTGTTTCTGTAGCCAGAATGAAAAACTAACTAATAAAGTGTCTGTATTCTTTGTCCCTTTACCACCTTAGGAAAGCCCATGAAAATCCTTCTCCCAGGAGGTGTCCAGGAACAATGGCTGATGAAGGCAGTGGGTGTTGCCCTGCTGGTAAGCAAAAATCACTTGCTAATACACAATTACAAGACTTCTTTGGTTCTGAGCAACCTTTCCAGATTAAGCTATAAATAGACCTCTCTATTTGCAAGGAAATCTCAGAGAAAAGATATAACATTCCTAATGAAAAGCAGTGTTGGAAGAATAGAAGATGAAGCCTTTTGTGATTTTATGTGGGATTGCCTGCAAATTTTCCAGCATCTACAATACATTGCAATGGGTGAATGAATGCATACAAAATTATTATAAATCCCATAATATTCATGTAATAGCATTACTTGATAAATGTTGATAATGAGGAAGCAAATTAAAGGGAGGCCACCAAATAATATTAGGAGAGCTCTGTGCAACAAAGATGAACAGGTAAATTTGAATAGTGAAGAAAGTGAATTTATTTATGCTTCTAATTTGCTGAAAGGGGTAGCAGGAATGATTGTTTTTTAATCAAATGAAGTTTGTCAGGAGCTGTGGCATATCTTTCAAACTAAAAATATTTACCTATTAATTTTGAAACTAATGCCAGTAAAATGGCTCTTATTAGTCAATATCCAAATTCTCTTGGAAACTTTGTACTTGCCCTTCAGTAGTAGCAAGATGTTCATCCCTGTTGCACAAAAGAACTATTTCTTGGACTATTTTTGAGACTGGGAAAAACTAGTCAAATTTTCCTGGTTTGAGTCCAAAATGGACAGAAGTAGCTGTGATGTGTTCTGTGATGTGGCATCTGGGATTTGGTATATCTTAGAGGTCCATACTGGGACCAGTGCTGCTTATTGTCATCATCAATGTCATCAAAAAAGGGATCAAATGCACTCTCGGCAAGTTTGCATATGACCCAGAGCTAAGTGATGCAGCTGGCAGCAAGGAAATCTTATAGCAACCTTGCTTTGTTACCTAAAGGAAGCCTGTAAGAAAACTGGAGAGGGACATTTCAGAGGGGCACATAGTGATAGGAAAAGGGATAATGGCTGTAAACCAAAAGAGAGTAGGTTTAGCCTGGATAAGATATTAACTTCGCTGGTGTTGGTGAGGCACTGGAACAGGTTACCAAAAGAAGTGATGGATGCCCCATCCCTGGAAATGTTCTAGGCCAGGTTTTATGGGACTTTAAGCAACCTCGTGCAGTGGAAGATGTCCATGGCAGGGGGGGTTGGAATGGGATAATCTTTAAGGTCCCTTCCATCCCAAACCATTTTACAATGCTACAGTCTTAGTGTGTACAGAACAGGCAGCAAACTGGTTGTGCAACATAATTAATCACATTGGTGTGGAAATTCAAATGAGATTTGTATTATTTTTGTGATTTGTATAAGAAAGGTGAAAGCTAGCAAAGGTATTAAAAATAAGACTACTAGACAGAAAGCCTTTCAGAAAGTCTTAGGCATGTAGACACATCCTGACCTACACATTCTGAACTTGTTGCAGTGAAATTCTCCTTTTAGAGCAGCAGCTGGGGACAGTGAGGTGTGGTACAGGACATCACTGAGGGAGAAGTATCTAGAAATTTGAGGTCACACCCACAGTATTCTTCATGGGCAACTACTGAATCATTTCGAGAGGAACATTACACTTCAAGCTTAAGATTCCCTGGGCTGTTACAAAATTAGTGAGGAGCAGGCCCCTCTCCAAAATTATGATATGGTTGTATTTTCATATCTCCTTAGTCAGTTGATTAGAGCAGTTCAGAATGATAGAAACCACTGAAAGAGACAACTGCAAAATTAAATTTGTGGTAGAGGCATATAGCTCTAGTTAAATTAATTTCTTCCCACTTACCAATAATGTAAAAGACAGTACTGAAGGCTTGGAATATTGTATGAATCAAGAACAATTTTTTACTTCAGGAGACTAAAGCAGCAAAGCATAAAAATTTAGTCTCTTTGCTTCATTTCTGCTTTCTTGGTTGCCTCCAAGTTTAAATAAGAAACCATAAATACTGTTCCTGAAATAAAATCTTCACACAAAAAAAGCCTCTAAGTCTTTGTTAAGTCTAATATCTGCATGCAGTCACATGACTGTTCAGAATTACTCACTGGAGCAGCTGTGAATGCATATGAAATGAAAAACCTCTGTCTTATGTATGAGGAATATAAAACATGCTGCTACTTGCTGAATACTTAGTGTTAATTCTCCACTTTTTCTCATTATTGTAATTAAAATGTTTGAATTACAGTTGGCAGAGAGCATTTGCTAAACCATGAAGTTATTGGTGTTTCTTGCATAAGACAAAGCCCCCGTGGAGAAGTGAGTCTTTTGAGCAGGATGGTTAAGTGCTGTGCTGAAGGTGACAATCAGTGTTAGAGTGTCAGTGACTCTGGCTGGATTCACTGAGGCTCCATGGAGCACTTCTTGCTGAATTCTTAGGCCCAGCTGGCCCATTGTCCTATATGATCACTTCAACACTTGCACCATCTGTTCCTATTGATCATCCTAAAGTATGTACAAAATATCTCCTGACTATCTTAGTTATGTGTGAAGGATTTTCTGACATGATCAATTTTTCATCTGTTGGAGCAGTTTTTTACTAATTACAGATGCATTATCCACGTACAGTTTAGTCAATTCTATGGCCAGAACTGTCTGGGAGGAGTTTCTGGAATAAGCAGGTTATCCACCCAGGATATTAATAATTTTAGTTTAAAATAATGCATACGAGTTGGACTGTGTACTGCTGAATCTGCCTGTGGGAAGCTCTGGATCAATCTGAAATTCTCAGCTGAACTATAGTAAATGTTGCTTAAATGTTTTGTGTTGTATCTTGCAAACTCTTTGTACTAGAAGAAGAATAACACTGGTATAACAATATAATCTTAATAATCTTCTTTAGATACAGTAAAACAAACCAAAAATATTTCAAAAGTATTCTTGATGTATTTTTTTACCCCGATAGTACTTAAATCAATCTGATGTTTATTTTCAAACAATTCTCTTCTGTGTAATGATTTGCACACTTCATCAAATAAATGTACAGACTAACAGAGATGCCATAATGTCAGCCATTGGAATTTCATTAGGAAAAGTCATTTGCTATCCTGAATCATTTACTATCCTTACTATCCTATTACATCCATTTTAGATGCAATTCCTTTGAATTGCAAGGCTGCTTGTCCTAGACTGACGCTGCTCTTAAGTGAGAGACTACACACCTGAACAAAACAAATTAAATTTGGACTGTGGTTCCTGAAGCATCAAAGAGAGATGAGTTCTCTTGTGTTTTCTTTTACTTATTTATTTAATGAATCTTGTTCTAAACTTTTGTATCTGAAACTGAATGAAATCAATGCTACTTGCTCAGGTTGGGTGTTGCTTAAGACACCTTACAGGCTAGTCCCATGCAGATGTTGTATTATTGATATTTCTAACTTCATTTTTTGTATTAACCAATGGCAGGAAAGTTTTTTTCAGAGAGCATACAATAAAGGAATTTAGTCAGTTTTGTAATTACATTGCTGTTTTGCTTTTCTTCCCCCCTGAGTATTTCAGATAAAACTAATACAAAACATATTAACCAATTAGTATTATTTGGTTTTATCCAAAACCAACCAATACAATCAAACTATACAATATAGGAAAAAAAAATCACATTAATTTAAATGGAGACCAAAAAAAAAAGAGATTAATCTTATTAAAAATTATATTCATAGTTTTAGGAAGAACAAAGATTACTTTCGTGTTATATGTCTTGAGATGTCCTCCATATTTTCTCATGAGCTAATTTCTTGTTTGGTATAAAAGGCACATTTTAAAAATACAGAGAGTGGTAAAGAACCTTGTAGTAATTTTCTCTTGCCCTTGGCTGTCCCTAATTGACTAACTGCTTTAACCTCACCTCATAAAGGCAGGAAGGATGCTGAAGAACAGTCAATGTTTTTTGCAAAATCCAAATCAAGAGAAAGATGACTGTGATTAATGTTACCTACTCCCCCTTTCCCATTACACCCCTGCAACCTGTATTTTAAGTCATTTATATATTATGGTGGCTCACTTGGACTTTAGATGCTTAGATTTTAATTGGGGTCCTGTAGGTGTGAGAAGAAAGTACTAAGGTACCCAGATTTACGTGGGAAAGACACAACTGCAAAAAGTGGTCTCTGTTGCCCACAAACAGACAGATCCTAGCATAGAGACACATTGGTTACTAATGGAATTCAGAACTTAGCATGGTTATTATGCTACCAAGGGGAATTCTAAAAAAATTTTCTCTTCAGAGGGTCACACAGCTGTCCTTGAATTCCCATTCACTTATTTAAAATGACACATAAAGAACAAGGTTGAAAGGGATGTAAGTTGCACACTTTTCATGCATAGAATTGTCAAATAAATAAACAATTCAATAAATATATGTTAAAAACACATACCAAATTACAATTGGATGTTTTTTCCTGAACAGCTCAATATCAAGAAATCATCACATTATCTTCTAACTGCAGAGTAACAAAAACCAAGATAACTTTTGTAGAAATAAGTGAATGCTTCCATTTGAACAAATGTTGTACCTGGAAAAACATAAAATTTTTAGGCACAATAACTGTGCTTAGGTGGGAAAAAGTAGATTCAATATGGTTACAAAAATAATATACAGGATTTCTTTGACTTTGGGATTGATAGACAACAGTCTACATTTTTCAAAAGGATGATAAGAAACTTTGTTCTTCCATATCTTATAGAAATAATTGCAATAGATGGTAGTGTGAGAATCATGGAATGATAGGATCATTTAAGTTGGAAAAAAATCGCTAAGGTCATCAAGTCCAACTGCTAAAATAACACCATCGTGTTCATTGCTAAACTGTGTCCCTAACAGGCTCTCTATATTGAGTCAAGCCCGACTTTGATTCAGCAAAAATGAATGTATATGAACACCTATGAGCTGCTTCCTCTTTGGACCAGGAGAACTAACTTATAGACTGTTCTGGCATGGGGATATTTAGATGTTTACATGAGTTTACAAGATTTGAAAGTAATACTCAGAAACAATAATGAAACCAGTAAAAAGGGGAAGGAGTGAAGGCTGATAAAATGTTAATATGGTGCTACAGCTTGGAAAATGCTTAAGATGACTGTTAATATTACAGATTGCTGTTACCAATTTTTTCTCAAAAGAGGGTTTTTATGGCATTGACTGTAGAAAAGAAATCCCTCAAGTGGAACCCCAGCATCTTTGGTGTTGTGATTCTTCCAGGTCAGTAATAAAACAAAAAAGAAGGTAAAAGTCTTCCTCTGAAGTCTAGTAGGATGGAAATTCTGTTTATCGTTGTAACTAAAGATTATACTCTCATACTGTCATAAAAAAAAGGTAATAAAAATATCAACAAGTCTCCTGCTTTCTTTCCTTACTTGAAAGTAGTTATGAAAGCAGAATGCACGTGGTTTTTAATATAAAGTAAGTTTTCCACTTTATAGCTAACACAATATGGAATGAATACCCATTTACTTGATGGCTGAAGATAAGAATGAATAACAGATTTTTATTTAGCTTATCTATAGAATAATATAGAATATATACAGATAGAGAGGTGTTTAAGCAGATTTCTGTTAATATAAGGGTACATATGCCTAATTCTCTTAACTACATTGTGCTAGATCAGGTTTTATTCTGTGATCCTTCCAATGTGCATAATAGCATTATAATAAATGTACCTGCAGGTAGAAATAACTAAGTCATCTACTTCAAGCAGATGCACAGAACTGCACAGGGGCTTTTTTATTATCTGAAATGAAAAGATACAGACATTAGAACCTGGCAAATGATAGTATCAGAAGGTGTTATAAATAGCACAGATCTTTATAATTGCTCAGATCTTGGCCAAAGACCCAAATTGAGCTTGACTGATCTATCCTGTTCTTCTTTAGGCATATTTATGAGAATACAGACAATTAAATGATCAAAGGAGAAAAACACTGATGAAGAGATCTTTTCCAGTCAGATATTAAATTTCTAGGATGACCTTTACTTTCAAAACATTGAAGTTTTATGACATTGGAAAGATGTCATGCCAGCCAAAGAGGATGTGCCATTTTCAAACAGGAGAGATTAGTTTCTCAATCAAACAGTCTTTATTTGAAAAAGAAATCTATGTATTTTCTAAAACAAAAAAATAAAAATAAAACACAGGTTATATCCTATATCAAACTACAAAAACATATATCTCTAAACATATACTAATACTGTTAATGGTGATTAGATTCAGAGTTTAATACTGAAGATATGGATCAACATTTTTTTTCCTAACTATGATGTTTGCATTCATGTTTTTTTGGGATTATACTGCATCTCACCAGGAATTACTATCACTGGTAGCAAGGGTGATTTAGGTACTGTTGGAAATTTTTCCCATTCAAAGGGAAGAGAACCTTGTATTCTTTCATGAGCTCTTTGATACCTCAGGATACCATCAGGATATCATTGTAGCGTTGCATCTATTCAGTACTTTTTTATTGTCTATGGATTTCTCTTGTGCTGAGAGGAATTTTTCTTGAATACTGTGTTCTGGGTGAAGAAGATGAGTATTTCAGTAAAGAAAACCAATGAAATTCAAACCTCATTAAATCTAAAATAATGTTTTTTTTTGTTTTGTTTTTGTCCAGTAAATGAAGAATACTGGTTATCCAGACAACCTTGCTCATACCAGCTTTAATCCACTGAAACATAATATGTAAATAAACAACGTGCAACACAAGAAAAGCATTTTAATTAAACTATTCTTTGTAGAAACCACAGAAGAAAAAAAGGGAGCAAACCCCCTCCTTTAAACTTCAGCTGTAGAATACCAAGTTGCAAACACACCAAACTAACATGTTTCCATTTCTCATTAACTTAAAGGAGACAGATTTTTCATCTATGGGACCATCTTGTCACTTAACCATCTCTTAATTGGAATGTGAAAGGGTAAAGTTAGAAGACAGGTTAAGTTCTAATGTAACCTTAGAGTACCTGGGAATACTAGGGAAATGTATTCCAGAGAAAAGACTGTAGTAGAAAAAGAGGCTTCCTGATTAAATGCATTTTGACAGATTAATAAATAACTCAGATAACTTTTTATTTCTTTTACTCTGGAGATCAAAATGTGCAAACAAAGTCCAATAAGAATCTATAATACAATATTAAACTGCAGAATGTGTGCACCTGAATTCCTTAAACTTTGTCACAGTAAATGCTCAATTCTTTGTAACTGATATTTAATGCAAACACTTTTGAAAAGCCAAACAATAATTCTAGAAATAACATCCCCAATAAGAAGCCCTTTCTGAGAACTTACAATTCTATTTGTAATACTTACATTGAACATTATTACTGGAGAAATGAGGTATCTGAAAACTTCAAGAAGGTAGGATCTGGCCAACGTTGACATGAGAAATGTGGCAGCCACTTTGTTTCAAGAAGTATTTATCTTGAGAGAATACCAAAAGGAATAATGTCAAAATCATATCATATTAATGCAAACAAAAATACTATACTTGTCTCATGGGCCATTACCAATGTCTTTGCAAAACTTTTCTGACCATATCAGAGAAAACCCCTGCAGTGTTGTTGAATTTTCTCCTTAACACAACTTTAACACAATTGAAAAAATAATGTCCCTCATATCCTTCTGAATTTTTGTAAGTATGCGTTAAAGAGCTTAGACAATTAGAAAGTCTGGGATATGCAGGTCAAGAGTAGTGATTATCACCTTAGCTCAGTGACTAGAAAGCTGGAAGGGGGAGAGAAGATGTTTATAAAGCCTTCTGTGATACTATGCAGTGTGCTAATTCAAAGAAATGTTTTAGAAACATGTTTGGTATTTCAATTTTATGCTTACAAGTTTCAAGCATAGACTCTCAAGTACAAAATGAAATCCATTACTGAGAAAAATCCAATGCTTTAGTGTTATAAAAGGTTCTACATCACACATGTTCTGGTGTATAAAAGCATTTGAGTGAAAACGCTAGAAATTATGAAAAAGAAAGACACATTAAATTATGTGAAGCTCATACAAAGCATGGTGAGCGTAAAAAAGGGCAGGAAGAATAAGAGGAAAAACTTTCAGGAAGGTTTTATGGTCTGTATAAGGTAGTAGGACCTTTAGGAACTGGCTGGACAGTCACAGGTACATAATAGTTTAGATCTGCCCTTCCATGGTTAATAGTAAAATAGAAGACAACTATTATTGGTTATTTTGCTACAAATTCTGTCCCTGACCTTTATTTGCGTCCACATTATATCCTGGTAGAGATCCCTGTAGGAACTTTCCCATGACTTGCTTGGAGAACCTGACAAGGAAGCTGGTGTGGCTCAGGGTGCAAAGGCTGTGGGGTGATCCATTACTGAGTGATCCATTACTGAGTGATCCATCATCTCACCTGTGACTGCACTGAGATGGAAAGGCAAATACCAGAACATGTGCTGCTGGAAGCCGCTTCACTTTGGACAAACAACAAGCAGTCAGGCAGCAATCGTGCTTTGGAATCTGTGTCAGGGCTACTTTCTTTGGCATTGTCTCTAAAGCAGATCTAACCATTTTGCAGGAAGCAAGGGAATGAGGGCAAGGGCACTTTTCAAAGTACCAGTGTTGTGTAGTAAACAGCTCTGGTTACCTCTGATACTACTACTTCAGAAAATATTTGCATGCTTTCTTAACTTCACTTTTAATATAGAAGCTACCTGCAATGGACTGAGTAACAGGCATAAACTAATTCTGCATTTGAGGAGCAGAGAGTAGGATCTTCCTTTTAAGAAGAGTTCTGTGTAATTAGAATAAAGATCTATTACTTCAAGAGCTATCATCAATGGGAACACACATAAGGAAATTTAACTGGCCAGGAAGGTTCTATACTATAAGAATCCAGACTGCTCCCTGGGTGCTGCACAAAGAAGTCCAAACACTGCTAAGCAAGGCTACAACGAGCAAGGTGGATTGA
>JAOTQP010001286.1:26068190-26101826 GCA_026413545.1 Cichladusa arquata
TTTATTTTATTTTATTTTATTTTATTTTATTTTATTTTATTTTATTTTATTTTATTTTATTTTATTTTATTTATTTTATTTTATTTTATTTTTTTTCACCTAGGAGCAACTGAAAGTCAAAAGCATACAGAAAAATACCCTAAATCTTTACATTCCATATTTGTCCAGTGCTTATTAACCAGTTACTGATTCCTCCTACTTATTCTTTAAATAGAGTTGTCCTGAGGAACCTACCATCTGCATGATGTAAACTGCCCCGTTAATTCTCACCTGGCTACAGCTGCAAAACAGATGAGAGCAAGGAGAGGGAGTTAATGAATGAGTCCCTGTGAAGATCTCAGCAGGGTGCCTCCTTTAATTCAGACCACGGTGTAGTTAATATGGCAACAAGTTACCACCTAATGATTTCGGTTCCTTAAGTATAATGAGTTGTGAGCTCCTGGTGTCTTTAGCCAGGACAACTTAAATCTACTGTTGTGCTTCAGAACCCCATTGCATATTGCAAAATTCCATGTAGGATTTTCACTAGAAAAGGCTTCTGTGTGGAAATGGAAAGAGTTAATGGTCATGAAAAATTCAATTAGTGAGCTGTCAATAGGTTAACAAATAGAAAAAAGCCCAAACACACCAAAAACCCAAATAAAAACCAACCAATAAAAAAACCCCCAAAAAACTCTGCAAAAAATGCAAACACTTTTTGGATTTAAATATCCAGTAGGTTCTTAAAAATAACATGGTTTAAAGATAGCTTACAAAAATTTATTTTTATTAACTGTATATATTGTAGAAGTTCTAATATTATATTTATTATATTTTCTTGCTGTTGAGTAATATAAGGTCTGAGATAATGACTTTTCATGTGGCAAATGACAGTTTTTACACAAGGAAAATATCGAAAGTATTTGTTAAAAAATGCACATTATTAACACGAATTAGAATAGCTAATAAAGAGTCACAATAAAAAAAGTCCTTGAAGTATGGAGTGTGAAGTGTGATGAAGCTGAATAACATCTGAAATTTAAAACAAAAGAATTTCAGCTTGTTCAGGCTGAGTTACATGTGGCAATACACAACCTTAAACAGGTTCTGAAAATGATCCTTCTGAAATATTTAAGCATCCAATTTAAAACTATAAAAGTTATTCAGCAGATTTTGGACTAGTGCCTATTTTAGAAATGACTGAAGTCTTAGATATACAAGATTTTGAAGAGATAAAATTGGCATTCACATGCCAGGTGGATAATCTGTACCCTTTTTCATATTCATCCTGTCTTTCATTGCCAGGGAACCTTGCATTGGTCCTTTAAAGGCTGTGCATAAACATTTCTCTCAAGTTAGTTAAGCTGTGGCGACCTGTGTGGCGTTAGGAGAGGAATCACTCCCAGGGCTGGGTGATCCTAGTGAGTGACTTCCCCTTGTATCACTGAGAAGGGTTTAGTGGGGGTGAAGAGAAGGAAGGGCATTCTTTGAATGGTTTCTAGCTGGCACAGGCTGGAACCATCATTGTGAATCCAACTCTTCAAGATCAGATGTTCAGAAGTGGTGACAGCTCGTGGCTGAACGGGACCTGTACCCTTAAAAGCCCTAGATGGTCTGATGAGTCACTGGTCAAAAGTGTTAAAAAATGACATAGTTACTAAGGGTTAAACTGTCCTTCTGGTGAAGAGGGATAAAGAGTTTAAGTGAAATTTTCCATGGAAGCTAATAGTTAAATAAGGCTACAGATTTACAGATTGCTCATTTAAGGACAGGAAAAGAGGGCATGATCATACATGCACCCATTTATGCCTTAGTCTCTATCTATATGTCTAATGATGCAGAAGTACTCTATGACAACTCACTGTTATTATCTAGTTATTATCTATTTTTATTATCTATTTTTATTATCTATTATTATTATCTATTTATTTTGAAAATAAATATTTTTATCAAGGTGGGATGCTTGTTTCTGGCTGGCAACTTCTCTCCACATACTGGAGAGCATTTCTTAATATCAGTGTTCTTTTCCCTGCTGATTAAACTGAACAATAAACTCCTAATTAGGAGATCTTGAAAGTCCTGGATTTGATGTTAGCTTTGCAAGTTATTCACTGCAGGAGGTGATAGGGTAGGGAGGGTGCTTCTGAGTCATCCCCAATGCCCAAGCTGCTATGCAGGATATAAAAGACATGTGCAGGAGAAGAGAACTAGTCAAATTTGGAACCTACTTTTACATCACTGTTACCCCCAAGATGACCTCAATTCATTAAAAAAGTTATTTCTTGGGAAGTGTCTTAAAAGGTTGTTTGAACTTAAAGCTCAGGCTCAGTTGGTATTCAGACCATACCTATTCTCTACATTATTTGGGGCCATGCTTTGAAGTTTTCTCTTTCTCCTGGGTTTTCAGCTAATATGGTTCACTGCAAAATGAGAGCACAGAAAAAATACAGTATCATCACATTACTTGTTTCAGGCTTGAAAAGCAACAAAAAACTTAAGAAAATAGCTCTTATTGTAAATTAATACAGAGCTGTAAATAAAATCTTGAAGACAATGATTTGAAAATTGTTTTAACTTAGTAATTTATTTTGTCTTATGATATATTCATTACAGTTTACACTATCAAAAATTTGTCTTCTGTATTTTCACAATGTGTTCACTACTTAGAAGCAGCAGAATTTGCCACTGGAGTCTGTCAAAAGAGTATTTAATCAGATTCACCATTTCTCTGTTCTGTACCTTTTCTCTGAAGATTCATACATGTGCACACACAGAGTTATGCATTTGCTTTGTCACTCTGCTGCAAGGAATGGCAGGAAATTCACTGTTGGATGGCAGCATATACATGACTAATGTCCTAACCAGTCCCAACAGCTTTGGAAGCTCTGTTTGAATGATACCGGAGAGAAAACTCAGCTTGTTCCTTCATAATGTTCTGAATTCTTTACTTTTCATCCTCACAAATATTTAATATCCTAGCAGGTCCTTATCTCATTTCATAATTTGACATGACAACTGAAGTCAATTGCAGGAGGTTAAAGTATCTAGGCAATTTTAAGAAATTATTTCACTGAAAAGAAATCTGAAAACAGACTAGATTTGATTTTACTAATATAGTGATTTTTACATGGATCAGTTTTTGTATAGAGGCAGTGATTTGGTTGTCTGGTTTCTCCAGACTGCAAGAGAGAGCTCTATGACATCAAAAGACCACATGGGCAACAGTTTCTGTTGCTTTCTCTTTTGTCCAGTAAGATCATCCAGGGGATCACTACTTGGTCCTTCACCTTACTTTCCTAGTCTTGGGTGAAAATATAGTGAAAGCTCCTTTACACAGGGTGCACAGTTGCCTTTTGTTAATTCTTGGTGCTCAAGATCCAGCTCTTCAGGTTAGTGAGCTTACAGCAGAAAATTCAAGCCTTGGTGCTTCTTATTTGCCCTAGAGACAGTCCCAGCTAGAAAAGGGAGTAACAAAATTCCTCTGATGTCACATGTGCTGAGCTGCTCATGAAATTCATGCTGTCACTTCTCATATTCATTCTGTCACATGGGAAAGGTCCTTCTAAAAGCACTGCTGGAGATAAGGCATGAAATAAAAAGGCCTGTAAGCCAAAGAAAGTGAGTTCAGATCAAGAGGATCTTTGTGACAGAATTGTTCAGTGCCCAGTGGAAGACTGTGTCAGACAGGCAGGTGTCAGCAGAGGCAGGAGGAGAATTGTCTGCCAGTGCCCCAGCACTGCATTTAAAAGATAAGCAGTGCTTTAGAGCAATGATCTCATCCACAGTGCAAAACTAGATTGGGATATGAAGTACTTCAAACATATTTTACTATGTTGAAAATCTACCAATTTTTTCTGAAAAATCTTTACAAGTGAGAAACATTTCCTATGTCAAAGCATCTCAATCAAGACACTACTAATCAGCCATACTTTTTTAAATGGATACAATAATATTTTTTAAAAAATCATTTAAACTTCTTGTATTTACTTCTAAGCAGCAGTATTTTGGAATTGATCTGATTTTTTTAATTTCCAGTTTTGAAATATTTTTGTAAAGCTCTATTGTATTTTCAGATTCAGAAAAAAAGTGAGGTTTCTATTTAAACATCTATTAAAATCCCTATTTCTCATCTTTGTGTGCATTCAAGGTGTTTTGAGGGAGTTATTTTTATTACATCTAAAAAATTTGTTATTCTATTTTTAAGGCAATTTATATGTTGTTATTATGCACCATAATGGCATCTATTACAGCAAAGTGAGACAATATCAGACAGAAATCATTAATATTTTCTAGATTCCAATCTGAAACTCAGAATTATCAACAATGCTTCATTGATTTGATGCTTCTGTCTTACAACATTTTAGAACCTTCATCCAAAAAAACCCCCAAAAAAGCATCTAAAATCACCTATAATGAAAAATTTGAAATTAAACTAAACTAAACTAAAGCCTGTGTACGTGTGCATATGTAAAGTGACGCTATGTTAAAGCAGATTAGGGAAAATAGAATAATATTTCATGTAATGACTGCAGTCAGTAGCTGTATGTGATGAAAAGATGTGAAGACAGACTGAATGTGTGGGTGTTTCTGTGTACAAAAGAGGAAGGGAGATTACAAACTGGATTTTAAACAACCAAACATCCACTGCCATCAGTACTGAGTAGAAGTGCCAAGGATGCCAGCTTCATCATTTACTGCAGCTGTGCACCTGCAAATGCCACCTGGATTCTCTGTCACTGCAGCAGCTTCAGAAAGGCCTGAATATTCAGCCACCGAGTATTCTCATGTTTTATCTACAAAATATTCTAATTACTTTCGCTGCTAATAAATGGCAGAGGGAAAAAAAAATGCCTCTAGGATTTGGCTCTGTGAGCAATAGGGGTTGCTGTGGTTAAGAGTAACTTAATCTACTCTGCCAACAGCTGCATCAGTAGACTGCATCAAGCAATCAAATAAGGATTAAAGAAAAAGTCACACTGGCTTTAATTGTCTTGGTTTGTCTGCTTGGCATACATTGCAGAAAACTATTAATTCAGGCTGTTGTTAACAGAGAATAACCTCAGAAAGTTTAGTGTTTATGAGCAGTCGAGCTGAAATGCAACTTCCTTAAAGTTTCTTTACATTTTCTATCATCAGAAAGGAAAATAATAATATATCACTGTTTTTCTCAGGGAATAGATATTATATATTAATACTATTAACATTCAAAAGAAAAACTACCTGTGCTGTAGACTTAGAGTTATTTTAAATTAAGTCATAACACTGAAGTCTGCTAAACAGTGGAAAATGGGAGAAAGTAAGGTCTGACTATCAAATCAAACAAGTTATGGCAGCCAGCTACTGGCTTGGTGATTTGAGACTACATGGATTGACAATAAATGAAGGAAAGTTCAAAAGGGAAGACATGAAAAGTTGCAAGACTATTCCTACATAAATACAGCAAATTTTCTCACTGCTCTGTAAATCTACATAGTTCAATCCCTTGGCCATCCTTTCAACCTGAAAGGTCTGCCGAATTTCTGAGAATGAGGCGAGCTGTTCTTTTTTTACACTGGATTCTTTCTTATCCAGTCTGGTAAAATTTTTTATTTTCTTTCTTCTTTTTTTTTTTTTTTGCAATTAGTCAGAGACCTGGAAGCAGAAATAAAGAGACCTTAGCCAGTTTCCCAAGAGAGCCACAGAAACGAGCTCTCATAGACTCAGTCTATGACTATGGAATTAGGCTTACACTCTAAGAATGTGGAGAGATGGTTATTATGACAATGAAACATGTAAGAAGGTTCACTTTTGTGGAAGACTTTGCCAACATCAGGAAGAAACCAGTGTGGTACACAGGGAAATGCAGAACAGAACGGAGGAACTCTGTGAAGAATAACATATGATGGGCTCATCACATCAATTAATTTTTTTCTGCTCTCCAATCTGTCACTGGGGATCATAGGGAAACCACAGGATATGCAGTATCAGTAATCATGATGGAACATGTTTAGGGCCCGGATAAAGGTTTGATCTGTGTTGAGAGAACCCAAAGCTGTTTTTATCTGTGAATGACTGGATGATAGCCAAGCACCAAGACAACAAGATGATTATGAAGAGGAAGATGGTTTACAAAATAAGGTGTCAATATTTAGGTCATTCTTTAGGTTATGCTAGAGGCTTGATGAAATTTGCTAGAAATACCTGAATTTTAAAACGTTATGGAAGAAAAAGTGGCACGATTTATAGATTAAAAGGACTCAAGAAGTGAAAAAAAAGAAATGAAAGCATATGGTCTCAATGTTACATGGCCAGAAACAAATGAAACATCTATTGCTAAGCATATCAGAGAGGATAAAAAGAGGTTTGTGAACTTGTTTTACTCACTTAAATTCAGCAAAATATTTTGAGTAAGAATGAGAAAGAACAGTCTTCCATGTGAATATTTCCCTAGAGCTGTGCTTGTCAGACAGTGGGCCACACTGGCAGTTCTTGTAGTAGACACATAACTTTATGTACAAATGTAATTAAACAATCAAAATAATTGCACACGTTTGAATGATAGTTTTTATTGAATATGGAATGTAGCAGTTCCTACTTTCCATTGAAGCCCCTATAGCGTTTAAAATAAGATTTTACAACAGTATTCTGCACTGTGTGTACCTTGGTAGCTTCTATGCATTATTACATAGAAACATTTGTACAATGGGATGATTTCTTTTCATTTTGTCCTATATAAAGCAAGTTACACTTGGAGCAATGTCTTGATGAAGAAATTGCTCTTAGAATATAAAACATCTCTTCCATGGGTACTTAGCCAGGTTCTTATCCTCCTTTGTTTTCACTGGGACTATCTGCACAAAAGCCTCTGCATTTCTCCAAGAAGACAAGTTGCTATCACTGAAGCTGGTTTGAGATAAAAGACAGATTTTTTTTATTCCTTTCAGACATATGACTCAATCTAGTAAACAACCTTAACTGAGAACTTCTTGGGAATTCACAGTTAGATATCTTTTTCAGGTAATAATTGTGTCATTTACAAAATATGAATGTTATTTTCCCAGTTTATTGATTAAAAAAAATAATTGTCTGAGTCTTTGGTGTTTTGAAGAAATGATGCTTCCTTTTTGGTCTGTAACTTAAATTATAATCTTCCTTCCTTAAGAAAAAAACAGTGAACTTAAGTCTGTAATTCACAATATGTGCAATAGGGCCATGAAGCTAAATAAAAAGATCTTTCTTGTCTCTTTTCACACATACATGCACAAAGATGTCTTTTCCTCATCCACATCATAAATATAGTAAGGACAGTAATTTTTTTTATGTCTTTAAATACATTTCTGAATGCTGATTAAATTCATTTTTGATGTGAATGCTGATTCACATTTGCCCTTTACCTGCCGTAGTTGGTCCACTTTGCTTTCTCCTATATCAGGCAAATCCAAACAGTTCTGAGGCAGCTTAGTCTGAGGGCAAGTATTGGAGAAATAAAGTTCTCTTCTTAATTTTTTTACAGAATGCAGATGTTGCAATTACCTCCTAATAAAACACATTGGACTAAGAACTTCTACTGTTAAAAGGTGGAGTAAACCAAATATGTGGGATATGGATAGAATTTTGTTATAATTTATTATTATATTGTTGCCAAAGTTTAGGTAAATAATTCTTTAAAATTATATCATACAATGAACGTACAATTAAAGAGTCTGTTTTCTTGTTTTTAATCCCAGTGAAGATCAAAATAAAATTTTAAATCATGTTTCTTGTTCCTTTTTCAAATGATCCTTACCTGCTTTGCCAAGAAGCAAAATTCAGAGAAGAAATAAAAGTTCCCTCTTAATACTATACAGAATCACCCAAGGAACTGGCAAAGGCTCACAGAGAAGTGTCAGCCCTTGAGAACATTTTCTGAAGTACAATGCCTACCACTCCTATGTATCCACCAAAAAGATTGAAGAACACATAAAATATGCGCGTTGTAATACATACACCAGCACCTGTTTGCAGACGTAATCACTCTCTGCTAGTCACCTATTTGCACTTGTGTCTGTACTTTTTATGATAAAATGTAGATGCCTTTATGGTTCTGTTCAGAAAATGTTGACTTGGCTCTCAGTAAGTGTTCCTCTTCTAGAATAGTTATTCAAATTATATGTATGAAGTAAGTGCTGCTTTTCTACTACTAAGATATGGGAGCCAGATAGTCTCCAAATCTGGGCAACACAATTTCTATTTGTCACATGCACCCTGAGGCTCTGAGAGTGTGCATCTGTCACAGCTATAGTGCAACTGGGTGGGTCTGACTGATAGTGATTGAGTAAAGTGCCAACATAACTGAGTAAGATTGAAGATGACTGCACCGATATGCTTGAATTGGCATTAGTATTAATGAACAGGACAGCACATATCTTGACATGAGTAAGTGGTCACAGCCTGGGAGTGTGGAAGTGAATATTAGCTCACATGACTTGGTGTAGCTCTGCACGGGTGTACGTGTGACACATGAGTGATTACTGGAAGTCAGTATCGGTGGGTGGGAGTAGCAGTGTCACTTTATATAAATGAGTATCCATGACAAGGGGCAATTTAGTTTCTGCCTAAAGATTTCCTGTTGGTAGAGAATAACCTACCATCTCTCAGTGACAGAATATCAACTCCCTTCAGGCAGTTACTTTCTACTTTCCATTAAGCTGTGGTATTTCTTAATATTTCTGAAACTACAGATATGTATCACTCTGATTAAGATTGGAAAGTGATATTGTCTTTAATCTTGGTTTGAATCCAAGCCTTCATTATTGTATAATTTTCTCAGTTTCTCTAATAGATGATATCTGTTTCCTGATTGATGGGATATTATCTCTCTTTCATGGTCCCTGTCAAAAAAGACTTCTGAAATTATAAGGACATAACACTATCTATATGTAAGCATGCACATTATGCATGTATGCATGTATGCATGTTTGCAGTCCTCAAAAAATAATGAATATGACTTCAGAAGAAAGTAGATCTAGGTATTAAATAACCTTGATTTCAGGGTAGTAGTAACCTCTTCATGCAGCACCAAATTTACAACTGGAAGCCTGAATTTTTGTGAGGATACCTTTGAAACTGCACCCTCCCTTGTAAAGGAAAACTCCCAGCTTTCACCCAGACAATCCCTGGCTCACAGCCATCCTGTTTGCAGCAGCAGGGCAGAGCTGAAGCTGCAGGAGTTAAACAGGAAGGTTTGCCCAGCTGTTCCTAAGAGTGAGCTGGGCACCAGCTGCTAGCACTAACCAGCAGTCAATCTCAAATGCTCCTGAATCAATTGGACACTCTTCTGTGCCAACTCTGGAATCAAAATGCCTGCAGTAGATATGGGATGAGTATGCATGCTCATGCAATTCTCCTTCCAGGCAAGGTGATGCTGTCTCCTTCTGTGGACAATTCCCAGTGCCTAGAAAGAGTTAGGAAGAACTGATTGCTCCTGATGATCCTGCTCAGGGTATGGCTCTCTCAAATCTCCTTTTTTTCTCAGCAGAAGCAGGTACCTACAACCTCCTTGACACAGCCCAGGGTTAACAGCAATCAGCTAATTCTGTTAATACCTTAGTTCTGTGTCAGCACTGCCCCAAGCAGAAATTTAAGAGCCTCTTTTTGGTTAGGAAACATGTGCATTAAAAGACTTCAAAATAATTATGCAAGATTTTCAATAAATGTAGGTTTTGCAAAATGTAGCAAAAGAAAGAAGTAAAGCTAGCAGGTCCAAACCTGATACCAGACCTCAACCTCTCTCACCACCAAATGTCAGGACAAGTATGATTCTCCCCCCTTTATTCACATGACAAAATAAAACTGATAAACACTCTTTTTATTATTCCTAATACTCTCAGAAATGTCTCTCTTTTGTCAACCATCATTACTGTGAATTTCTTTAAATTTAATCTTCCAAATTCTGTGCAACACAGCACCTATTTGATGAAAATTAGACTTGTTAAATTAACAAAGACTGACTGAAGATAGGATTCTTTTCTCATAGTAGAAATCCTGCTGTACCAACAACTACTTTTAGAAATCCTATGACAAAATATTTGTGCTTGAATATTCATATTCCTATATTTTATTTTCCCAAATAAGACTGAATTTATGAATATTGTGGTGTCTGGGTATTTCTTATTGAGAATATGGGCCTACATTATATGCTTGCAACCCTCAACCACAAAGATCTCATATGTGCAGGAACAATTTAAATATATTTTCCCAAATTAGTTTCACTAATGTGGACTTTGTACTTTTGGTGATTCCTCCCCTGTTGTTTCTTACTAAGGGTGTGAATCTGTATCATGATGAGGCATCTACATACCACCCACAATAAGACATTCTATGTCTCCCCTTCCCTGCCTGGTATTTACCTAGAGACTCAGCAGAAGGGAGATAATGGACTCTTCTTTTAACCCTTGGTATTTAAAAACATGACAATAGGAAAGATACAGAACATACAAGTGTTGAAAAAACATTCCTTTTACAAAAAGGAAAGAGTGACAAATTGATCCATGTGACTTCTCATTTACAGGATGTACCCACTTTCTTAACAGTAATTTTCATGAGCCATTTAAATAAGTGACCTTATAAATAAGACTCCGTGTAAATCATGAACACCATCATGCAGGAAGATGACAGATTTTATGGATTGGTCATGGCAAAAATGGCAAATTTCACAGTTTGTCATGCACTAATGGAGATGGTTACAAAAACATAAAGTCATTTATAGTGATAAAAAATGATACTGAAAGGATAAAAGTTGTATTTTAACAAATACAAATCATAGAGATATGTGACATTCTGTCATGGATTTGGGAAAGATTATTTTAAACTGGTGAAAGACACAAAGCCAAATAAAACAACAAAGAGTGGTTGTGGTGGGCTCTGTCAGAAAGAAAACAAAAAGCAACACAGAAGAGCGCAACCACTTAGAAACAAATTCAGTGTGCTTGGAGTAGTTAAATTTGCATAGAAGTGTTTGGTCTGTGTGTTGTCATGAGCTCTGATAAAATAAGCACAAAGGAACAGTGCAAAGACTTTTTTAAGCCAGTATAAATGCAAGGTATTATTGTGGAATATAATAAAAACTATTCTTACAGTAACAAAGTTGTCTAATTAAAGCTGCTTTCTGAGATGCAAAATCTGATCCAGCCACTTGTAACAATGTCACTTCAGTCTGTGATATTTTCTGGTTAATCCAAAAAGAGCTGAACCTTAGTGTCCTATTTAGGTGGGAAGCCAATAGGCCAGCACATTTAAAAAGTATTGGCTGGCTTCTGGATTTCCTGACTTTTGACTGGTCTTTCTGAGAAGACTGCTTAAATGTTCTTATAACCAGAACAATATTACTGACTCCAGGAAACTCTTGATTTTGGCTACTCAAACCTAGAATTTCTTCTGAAAATGTGCCAATGTTCAAATCTGTTAGGCTGGACAAAAGACCTTCTGAAGCTCATCCCAGCCTAAACTGTTCCATGATTCTCCCGGAGACCTGTGTGAAACCCTGTGTATCAGTGCTGAGCTGAAGTATTTCTGTATACAGCAGCCACCTAGTATGCTGAAGTTATAGAGCTCACCACTGCTTTGTGACCTCTCAGCAGAATTTACCTAATTAAAGAGGTTCGGAAGTACAACATATCTGAAGTTAAAAGTACCCTTAAGTCAGCCAGCAGTGAGACAGCAAGATAATACCATAATTTCAGCTTCAGCTGAAGAGCTAGTTATGGAGCAAAGTGAGGCCCAGATGAATGTACCTCCTCTGACTGGATCCAAAGATAGAGTGATGAAGTGTTTGGAAGTCCAGTATGATGACTAGACAAAAAAAGATAGCCTTCTTGTAATTTTCTTTCCAAAATATATATGTCTTTGAAGCTTATAAATCAGCAGCTTGCAAATTCTGCATCTGTATCAATTCCCCAAAGGATTTTATCTTAGTTAATGACCTCTGAAAGGGCTGCAGAACAAGGCTGATGTAACACCTCCTGCAGCAAACTTTTTTGGTGGGTGACATAAAGGCATTTAGTTGGAGAAATTTTTCAAGAGGCAGTCACAATAATTTGAGAATGCAATAGGCAATCCACTACAACAAACTTGCAGGAATACATTTAAGACAATGAACAGTTAGTCTGTAACTAAAAATACAATATTTATTAACTTTACATGCTTCATAAACATGATAAAATGCTTTTGCTAATGCTCTCAAGACATAATATAGGATCTAGACAGTGTTCTATAGTAAACTGGATTAATTTTATGATGAAGTTCCTTAATTCAGTGGTAGTACCTCATAGCATTTTGAAAATTATGCTGCAATTTTATTTGAAGTAGACAATAAGCCATGTAATCAGAATATATACTTTATTTTTACCATACTGTTATTTTAATTTGCTTTCTTTACCTTTTTAGATTTGCAAAGTTGAAAATTGTTAGATTAAAGCTGCCGTTTTTGAGACTTGTGTTTGGTGGCTTTTTAGCTATTTTCTTACAAGGAAATCTGAACAATCAGACATGTTAAGATCTGCCTGCAAAGATCTCTTTACAGGAATTTAGGCAAGCAAATTACGTTCATATTTTACAAAATGAATCAACATTATCACAGCTGCACTGGTGCAAATTCTCACCATTAAATTTCCTAGATAGCCTCAAAGACAGCAACAGCACTACGTTCACACGATCTCAAGCAATTAAATCAGCATAATTTAATGAACTAGCACTTTTTCTGAGCCATGGTAATGGTTGCTTATAAAAGAGCCAGGGTGCAGATATTACTCTTTTGTAACCAACACGTGGAGGACGAGGATAAGGTGCAAGAGATGTGCTGTGCACACACTGGATGCCTGCTTGTTGTGAGCTAGGAGTGTGCTGAGCACAAGCTGAATGTGTGATTGCCAAGTGCATGACAGAGGTGTGACTGTCATGTCAGGCATGTGATAGGCACTTGATTGTCCCAGGATATCAGGCAGAATTTCTTCATGGAAAGGATTATCAAGCATTGGAACAGGCTTCCCAGGCAGTTGGTAGATTCACTGTTCTTGAAGGTGTTAAAGAAATTACTGGAAGTGGCACTTAATGCCGTGGTCTAATTGACAAGGTGAAAATCTGTCAAAGGTTGGACTCAGTGATCTTGGACATCTTTTCCAATATAAATGGTTCTGTGACTCTGTGATTAGCATGTGACTGACATGTGAAACCCTTGTGACTGCACAAGATTAGCATGTGCTGGCCACACAATTGCCACATGCCCCAGGCAGGCACCATCAGTGTGCCATCCATGAGCCGACTGCACACCATCCATGAGCCATCTCTGTGCCCTCCATGAGCCAACTGTGAGCCATCCATGAGCCATCCACACACCATCCATGAGCCATCTGTGTGCCATCCATGAGCCGACTGCACACCATCCATGAGCCATCCACACACCATTCATGTGCCATCCATGTGCCATCTGTGTACCATCTGCACACCATCCATGAGCCATCTGTATGCAATCCATGTGACATCTGTGTGCCATCCATGAGCCATCTGCACGCCATCCATGTGCCATCTGCACACCATCCATGAGCCATCTGTACTCCATCCATGTGCCATCTGCACGCCATCCACGAGCCATCTGCATGCCGAGGGGATGGGTGTCTCTGCTGGCACCACCCCAGGCACCACCTCTCTTTGTACCAAGAATGTTCCTCATGATGACCCTGAGGCAGAACAAGAGAACTATCAAACCAGTTTTAAATCAACGAGTTCTCTCCTAGCTTGTTGTAAGTACAATATGAAATATAATTGTTTGAAATATGGAGGCATATGGTAATGCATGATGTTTATTGATTATTGATGGTTCATGTACTGCATAGAGAGAGCAAACTCAAAGTAAACTTTAAGAGTAAAAACCTAGAAGTAAAAAACCTAGCAAAAATCTCAAAGTAACAAACCTCAAAGTAACAAACCTCAAAGTAACAAACCTCAGGGAAGAAGAATCAAACAGTGGTATGTACAGTCAGCAAAACTGGTTCAACCCACCCATGCAATATCTTGTTACGTTGCTGTAAAAGAGCTACTTCTCATCAGGCAAAAAATAAATATCTGGTTCACATTCTGCAGAGCTGTGATCTGTACACAAATTCTAGAAGATATTATTTCAGCAGTTAATCGTCAAGCTTAGTTTTGTATGTTTTCATAACATAAAGCTCTCAGAAGAGCTGTGTGAGGGTGTGTATCCATATATCCATATATATATAGAGAGAGAGCAATAATCTTTACATGTGTAAAGTGAGAGTGAGAGTGTAATCTTTACATGTGTAAAGATATAAAAAATATGAGCTTAGAAGTAGCCTCTTACTCCCACAGCAAGAAATAGATTCTAAAGTATTTCCCAGAGTGACAGTGCTGTATAGGTAGCTATAATATTTAAATTGACTTGTGAGGAAAAGGAAGAATAGGTTCCAGACCCAAGGGTACCTTTGAAGAGTGAAATCATAAAGGTAATGAACCTAGTTTTAGTGACGAATACAGACTGCTATCTTTCATTCAAAATGAAATTACTGTCACCAAAATCTATTTTTTGTGCCATTTTCAATTCTCACTATGATTATTCTCAATAGAATTAGGTACTAAAATTACAATTCTTCATATGTTTTATAAATCATAGTAGTAGACTTGAGTATTTTGACCTTTTTAATATTCCTTGGTTTGATTGGCCATTGTGCCTATCTATTCCATGTATCCCATTATTTTACTGCTTCTCTAACCTATGGGGAAGGAGATGAAGCAGCTGGCCAATGAAGATGTAGGATATTGTAAAGGTCAAAGTACTAACATTATTCCTAAATATTTCAGAGCATTCTTTAAGTATTAAAGTTCTGACTGTAGTTTTTTATACCTAATATTGAGCAAAGAGCAGAAAATAGTATGAATCTTTTTCAGTATACTAAATTGGCTAAAATCAAAGTAACTATAGGGAAATGGTAACATGCTTATTACAACTACACTACTGAGTACTGGCTCAAATTATCTCAGAATTATGCATTTAAATCAATACTTAGAGTAGGATAAGAGCATTATGCTCCTGCTTTGGATCCCTTTCCCTGAACACAGGAAGCTCATATTTGAAAATTTTCTTCAGATATGTTGGAATGTGGAAGAATTGCTAATCACTTAGGAGTCTAATGATTATGGTGTGTCTGTGTGAAGTACTGCCCAATGGACGATTTTTAACAGTAATGTGTAAATGTTAAGTGTTAATGGCTTGTTTACCTTCATTTTGTTGGGATTTGAAAGAATCTGGACAAGACAGGATAAAATTTGAGTGCTTAATTTCATAGTTCTTCCCTTTAAACTGGAGGCAGTTTGTACCACTGGTTCTGTATTAAATCTGCTTCTACAAATTATTTACTCCTGTAACTTACTCAAGTTATTTAAACAGAGCAGCTGAAGCTTCTGTATGTTGATTTGTAATGATGTAGGATCCAGAACTTCCATAACATAGCCAGGTGAACTGCTAACATGTGATGACTTGCCTTGAAAGTATAAGTAGGTAGGCACTGTGACACACAAAAATACATTAGTGAAGAAAAACGTTGCAGGAGTAGTGTCAAAACTATGGCAAAGACATTTCCTTCACAACATAACTGGAATCACTCCAGAAAGAATATTAATACTGCAGGACATGCATTGGGCTCTAACAGCTCTTTTTAAAAAGTTGACCTTTGTTACCACAGGGCTGACTAAAATCCACATGCACACACATAATTTCAACTGTAATAGAATCTTCTGTGTGAATGTAATAAACAGGATCAAGCATGTTTTAAGGCATATTATTGCCATCTTATTGTACACAGTGTGGCATGTATCTTTTAAAAGAGAAGCAGTTATTCCAACTGTTCTGCTAAAGGCTCGTACAACAATTTTCTACATTTTCAGTAAGCAGGGGTACTTGTAAAATTAGAGATCCAATTATCATCAGTTTGAATTTCAAATATCCAATGAATATTTGAAACCTATGTAACCTAAATCTTAAAGTTAGGCCTGTTGTTCTGTACTTGAAATATTAATGACAATCTACAAGTTAACAAAACCAGTCTGGGTTACATGACCTTTCAGTTGAAGTTTATCGTTCCAAATGATGAGCCGAGAACTTCAATTTTGCAGGATATAGTGAAAACTGTCAGTGCTCTGGACTGACTTTTCATCCACTATTACAGTCTTGCTAATTTCAGCACTTGAAATGTTTGTGAATTGCAGTACATGACTAGAACTTCTACTGAAATATTTCTGAAAAGTGATGCTTTGTACTCCATCAGCTCAGAGGAATAGTTAAACTGACTGTGGTAGGTTATATGCTGTAAGAGATGAAGACAGTACATTACCATGAATATAATTCATGTGTTTAGAAATCCCTACACCCTTTCTGTTTTCTTCTGTTTCTCTCATCCTAGAAAATTCAACAGGGATTCTGTGGCAGCTTAAAAAAACATAAAGTGATTGTCAATCTGGGTTTTTCTTGCCATCATTTATACCTCTGCCTCTGCCTTTAGTTTTAGGTAACATAAAGATTGATTTAAAAGGGCATACCTGAGGCGTTTATGATGATCCTTGCACATTGATCTAATACAGTTTATCAAATTTTCATGATTTTAGAATCCAGATAAACATCCTGTAAAGTAGATGGTGAGGGAACAGTGCCATTTCCTTAACAACAAAGTGGGCTGAGTTCCTATTGAAGGAGAAGGAAGATGTATGAATCAACTCACAGTTGGTTTAGTGTTTTAATGGGTTGGGGTGACAGTTCGGGTCTCTCCACAAGCCACTGAACAAATATCAATTTAGATTATTCAAGGTACAGTCATGAAGGCAAAAATTAATTAAATGTAAAATAAAGTGTAGTTAAATGAATAAGTGGAACAAATTACCTTCTACCTCCTGTGCAAAAGGGATTTCTCAATACAGGAATAGAAGTGAGCTTTGTATCTGCTGGTGCTACTGAAGTTACCAAATACTGCCTGAAAGGAGATCATTGAAAGAAACATTTTTGGTGGAGACAAACATCTCTTGTATTACTTGGTGTCAGTGCCAGATACCCACAGGGCTCTAGGACAGTCAGGGCCACATGATGCCATTCCTCTTCCCTTGCAGGCAGTGGGATTTCCAGCAGTGAGGACAGAGGTGTGTGCAGACCCACCACGCAGCACTCAGCCAATGTGCTTGGTCTCAGCGTGGGGCCAGAGCCAGTGATGGGACATCGGCAGCACTGAAATCAGGGCCAGGACACCACACCTCTACACCTGTAGGTCCTGGTGCTATATGAACTAAACTAAAGCCCTGAGTGCTCCCCTGTATGTCTGGATGTGTGACGGAAATTTGTGAGAACCTCCTATCCCCCTGCCTCTTCCCACACAGTTAGTGGACAGACTTGAACTGTTACTCAGGATTCATCAAGAGTCAACTGCTGAGAGCATGTGTTTGTGTATTTTTCTGCAGCATTAAAGTGTGTGTCTAGGTAGCAGGAAAACCATATTTATTGTCAGTCTGGGGAACACTTGTCAGAATGTAACACCTTTGCCATTTCCCTTTCATACTTTTATTAGGTGTCTATATATACAAGCATAACTTTATAATTAAGTAGATTTTGATAATAGACCTCAATTTCCAGGTGGTAGTGCCCTTTTAGTTCCCTGCATGATGTCCTAGTCTAAAAGACATTAATAGAGATGTTCTGATGTTGAAAAGAAAAGTGAGGGAAATCAGCATTAAAACTTAGTAAAGTCCTAGGTAGTAAAAAGCCTTTGTGCTGAAGATTGTTCTCCCACAGAGTAACAGAATTTTCTTTTAACCTTTACAGTCAGATCTCACACAGTTGAAATATCATAATCAAAGCTCTTTGCCACCTTGTGTTGAATCTACTGTACTTGAAATCTTTTTATTTAGTGAGAAACAGTGTTTCTATCCTAAATAATATGATGAAAGCATTCAAAATGTCAAATGAACCTTCACCAGCTAAAAATATCTCCACTTTTTACTATTACAATAGTAGAGGGAATTGCCTGTAGGTGACTGGAATGATTAAAAAGGAATGGAGAATTTAAAATGGTTGCTCCAAAGGGACTGTGAGAGTTCATCACACTGTCAGGTGTCACTGTTACTTTTATCCCCAATTTCCTAACCAGGATGGTGCAGTACTTTGTTCAGGACAGGTTTGCACTGTCAGGAAAACTACAGTTCTGTTCAAATTCCTTTGTCAGTTGCTTTTAGCTTCCACTTGTTATCCTCTCCATTCTTTCCTACATGAAGGTAGTGTTAGCCTACAAATAGCTGTTCCACAGAGGAAATGAGCCCTACCAATCTGTGTACACGTCCGTACATTGTTCAAATTTTCAAGAAAATGACATGTGACACATTTGAAAATTAACAACCTGTAACTTAAGTATATAATTTTGTCCATATCCCTAGTTTTCCTGGCATTGTGAGGAATAGAATTGGTTAGTGGTAGTATCTAAAGAAAAATAATAAGTAAATATTTTTACAGTGACTACCACTATAAATTGGTAGCCATCTGAAACAAGATCTGTTTAAAGTCTTGCATGTTTCCTTTCAGTAGGATATAAAAGTATACTAGTATTTAATGCTTTTCCTAGCCCTAAAAAGTCATTAGGAATACTTCATAATGTCTCATCAATGCGCATATCTCTTGACATAAACAGACTTATAAAGATCAGAAAGGTTCCTACTTGTGGTAGCTGTTAAGAAGAATTTTGTGATATTTCCAGTTAAAATGCCACTGGATTCTAAATAACTCTAAATCACCTCATAGAGCTGAGATCAACAAAGCCATCAGAAAAACATATACTGGTAGGTGGTACATATATCCATGATCAAATGCACTTAGAATATGCAAGGCATGGCATAAAGAGTCATCACCAAGAAGCAAATAAAGAAAAAGAGTGTCTAGTTCTATTAAAAACACAGTTTTCCCTCTGTATTCCTTATGTGTTCTCTGCTGAGACATAAAGGAACAGAGGTCTGTAATGGATTTAATTTTGCACATGAGTGAGAACAGAGCCCAGAAACGGGAAAGAAAGCAGGGAAAGGAAAGAGTTTGGGGAAGAAAATAAGAGCAAGGGAGATTTGTCACATGGGTATTTAAGCTGTACTTTGGCTCTTAGTCATCTTGCCATAGGGAAAAGTTCAAGAACATCTTGGCTAGAGATGGTTATGCCAAGTCCCTGGTGAACTGGGCATAACTAGCTGGACACACTGCCATCCAGCTATAGGCTGTCTGCTAGTGACTACTGACAGAGTGACAGATCTCTGTGATGCTCTGTAAGGACTTGTTGCTTACACAGGTTTTCACATCATCAGGAGTTTCTGCAAGTAGAGCCAGAAGCATCCATTTCTGCTTTTGGAAACTCCTCTGGTCAGAGAAGAAAAGCTGAATCTTTATGTCTGAGCAGAACAAAGTCTACCTCAAAAGATGCAGCGCTGATGTGCGAGGTTTGTGTGGAAAGGTTTTGGTAGTGGAGGGGCTACAGGGCTGATCTCTGTGGGAAGACTCCAAAAGCTGTGCACAATATGAGATGCTTCAAGACAGACCCACTGCTGGACAAGGCTGAACCCATCAGTGATCTCCTGCCAAGATAATTAAAAGTATTGGAGATTAGTCTTTAAGAATACTGTGTTTTAGGCAACATGAAAAGTTTTCAAATTTCATTCAACGCCTACAATAGCTTATTAAAAGGAAGATTCATGGCACAAAACACCAATCACTCACTTCAGGTAAAGAATAATGATACAATTTTATGAGTTACAAAATTCCCCTGATAACCATAAAGTATACACTTAGTATGTGTTCTTTGATGAATAGTATTAAAACTTGTCAAAATAATGAGGAAGATGAACAGAAACTACAGAAAATGGTCACCATATCCTTAAACACAGGGGATCATACTATTGAGTGATGCTAGTTTCTCTCAGTTGTCATTGTCCTGAAATTTCAAAGTGATGAAGTGCAACTATTTTAAGCAAGTTCTTTAATGTTGCAGAAATGGGTGAAATACATCAAACAGGATTAGATTTGAAGTGCTAGCAGCTTTTTCTTAACTGCAGCATATAATTACCCCATAATTTAAAGCCCACATAGCTATTGGATTTTGCAACACAAAGCAAATAGAATTTCCTCTGAATAAATACAATTATATAATTACATGTAATATGTAAAAAAAGCTTTTAAAAGTTTTTACATTTTGTCTTATTGATTGCCTACATTTGAAAAGCTTACAAAGACTATGAATATGTCTATCTGTGTATCATAAATACTAATTTAACAGGAAAGTTCCTCACCATTATGGAATAGAATTCATACTTGGAAGCAGCTTTTTCTATATCTAGAATTATTTCATAATAATTTATTTCTTTCCCTCTTTATCTTAAGTTTATGTGTACAAATTACCACTTTCAGTCATATATTTACTTTGATCAAGATTCTGTCAACTTTCTTCCATAAAGTAGTATGATATTTTGGGACCAATGCCTCTGAGGTACTTCTTATGGAAAGAATGGTTCAGCAGAATTTGAACATGTGTGTCACAGCTTTGTTTCCTCCAATAAAGGTGAATGTGCCAGAGTTCTCTTCTAATACTTTGTAATGATTAATGTATTAAATATTATATTAGGATTTCACAGGTAGCTTATAACAGTGGCATGCTTTTTGGTTTGTTTATTTTTATCATAGCTGTATCCTATGGTTATCCAGTTAAAAGTTAGTCCTGCAAATACTATGGCATTTGCATTACCCCATGATTCACTGAAACTAAAAAGTGACAGTAAATCCTAGTAAACATAAATAATTATAACTATGACAATTCTTTTGCAGTGGTGTGCCAGTCCAAGATTACTTGTTTATATAATTTAAATTGCATAATAATAAAAATTTATATGTAAATAATTGTTTTCCTTCTCAATTATCTTGAGATGAATAAGAAAAAATGAGACACAAAAGTTATAAGCAGCTAGTCTATACAAAGCCTGAAGACTCAAGCTATACCATTTTCTTAAAAGGACCATGAGTATGTGCAGACACCATGCGTGACTTGACCTGTTTCTTGATAAGAGTAAATTTACTGGAAATATTAAGTCATCATCTATGTAGGTCCTTAGTTCTTTTACTAAAAAAATATTATAAGGTTTCCTTCCTGATGCTGATCCACTGGGAAAAGAATCCACATTCTTTAATTGAGCACCATGTTTAAAAGGACCAGTGCAGTCTAAAGATCTTACTTTCATTCTGCTTCATGTCATAAACTGTGTCTTTGGGTTGTGTGCATCCACAATAATGAAGAGCAGCTGGAAATCCTTTTTCACATACATAAATTACACCTGCAATTCAACATTGTTAAGGCTGATAAACTTTTAGAAAACTTTGAGATCTAGTATATTATGGAAAATATTTTTACTCCTTATCCTTGAAGAGCACAAAGTTATGACATTTTCAAAGACTTATCAAGGCAATGATGTCTCCTAACCAAACCTGGATGCACACCTTCAGATTAGGAAGGAACTGATAGATATCTTTATTAAGAATTAGCATTGCCTTTTGACAATACGAAATAATAATTTAAAAAAACAGTTCACCTATTGGTTTACTATTTAGTTTGAAGGGGATTACATTTAATGGTTCTGTGTTTTAGCCAAAACTTGGAAGTGTTTGTATCATGACAATGTGGTGATATCTCACAGCCAAGTGGTGCTAGCAGAAAGGAGAAGATTGGAAAGAAAGCAACTTTGGACCATTTTCTACAGCAATGTATTTCTGCTATCTGAGAGGTCCAGGTCCCTGCTTGCTTTGGTGATCTGCTTATTACCTCGTGGACATACAACTTTTTCGCTGCAAAAGAGAACAGCTCTGCATTTAATTTTTTAATCTTTCCATCGCCATCCTAATACAAGAACACTTTCCCAGCAATGTGGGCAGTTGCTGTGACTGATTAAAGCTTCAGTCCCCCAACAGGTTTGTTTAAATACTATTATAATTATAATAATAATAATTGTTGTTGTTACTTCCCCATTATTCCATTGTCTCTTGCTATATTTTATGTCAGCAGATGATCAGTCATATGTATTGCCTGTCTTGTTAAATGCCCATGTCTCTCTCTAGCCTGTGCCCTTTTGCTTTCATCTCTTCTTGCTGCAGTGCAGAGCACTGGGTTTAAGGTGCCAGGTAGGATTAAAGGCATCCCAGGGAGAATTCACTTTTGAAGTGGCAGAAAGTAAATGCTTCTTATCAGCTCTAAGTGCTCCCTGTGTCATTGGCTTTCATGGCTGTGGCATGTCATTTGTAAAGATCTCTTATTTCTGCACGCTGTAGTGGAAAGTAATCTGTCAGCTTTTTACCAGTGTAACAATTCACTGGCAGAGCCTGCTCTTGGTGGATAATAGTGTCTGATTAGTGGTAAATTAGTATCATCTACTATTCCCATAACAGCAGAATACATGCTTAAATATAATTTAAAAGTATATTATACAGTTGTCTGGCTGATTATATTCTGTTTTTACCAACGTGCTGTCCCATGGCTGTGCCTTTTCTAACCTATGTGTTTCACCTGCTTTAGGAAGGGCAGTGATCTCAAGGGTGAATGGATTGTTGTATAGCAAGTCCCAACCACTAGCACTGTACTCTGATTCAGAAATAGGTTGTCCTGGACATATTTGATGAGGAAATATATAAGGAACACAAAGATATGAAGAATAAGTGTTTGATGTACAAAACCCAGTAAATTTATCAACCTCCTTTGACAGGCCTATGTTGCCATGAATATTTATAGGTAAAGCACGAGTGAATTCTGAAAGATTTAAATCTAGATTGCATTGTTAGTTGCCCAGGTTTAATGATATTTTGTTTCATTATTAGATGACAGAACATTCTGTTGTTATATAACATATTCCAGCAGATATCCAATTTTGTTAATGGTCATTTACACAATTGAAAATCTTGTTCAGAGACCATGTTCAAGCATTGCATATAAAAATATGATTTTCCAGGAGAGAAAGCTGATATTTTCCAGCATTACTCCTTTCTGAAAATAGAGAAATGGCATACACACAAATAAACTTAGTCCAGTAACTTCCTTTAAGTTTAGACTATTAAAGAAAAAAAACTCTTTATGCTTCACTTATATGGTAAAACAGAGAAAAACCTCTTTAAAATGAGAAAACATCTGAATTTTTCTTCAGTGACCAACGACAAACTCTATCATTTTTTGAATGTCAAAGATGAAATTAGTTGAGAAAATCATAAGGACCGAATGTGCCAAGTAAAAAATCTTGTGGAAGACACTTGCAATTGAACTGTGCTAAGGAAGGCAAACAAGGTTTTCTAAAAAAAGGAAAAATATTGTAGAATTAAATGATGTAGATTTAAGGCTCTAGAAAAAGCCAACCTGTTTTTTCATTATTTTAATTTTCAGAGAATTGTAGAACAGTCTGGGTTGTAAGGAATCCTAAAGATCATCTAGTTCCAGCTTCCTTGCCCTGGGCAGGGACACCTTCCTCTAGACCAGGTTGTTCATCCTTGAACATTTCCAGAGGTGAGCCATCCCCAGCTTTTCTGGCCAGCCTGTTCCAATGGCTCATCACTTTTGCAATAAAGAATTTCTTCCTAATATCTGAACCTTCTCTCTTTGAGTTGGAAACCCTTATCCCTTCTTCTGTCACTCCATGCTCTTGTAAATGGTCTCTCTCCATCTTTCTTGTAGGCTGCCTTCAGGTACTGGAAGGCTGCAATTAGGTCACTCCAAAGCCTTCTCTTCTGCAGGCTGAACAAACCCAATTCAGACAGAATTTATTAATCTACTAATTTATTATTTCTCAAATTAATTTAATGTCATTAATTCATACTTTATTTATTTTTTTCACTGCCTGTTTAAGCTTCCTTGTACTGCTAAACTTTATACATAAAGAGCACAAATGACAGCATTAGGAGATTTTTATAGGATTCAGGCTTTTTTCCTTTTAAAATGAAAATTTTTAGTTGGTGATCTGACATCCTGTTGTATTTTAAATTATTATTTTCTATGTATTTTAAACAATCTGCAAATGCAATGCCTGTGCTACCCACCTTTTACCCTCATCCATCTAAAACCTCAACCTTCATATAACTTTGAATTTCTTTAATATCTCTCTATATTTTTTTCCATTAGTGGCAGTTCTGGATGACTTAAGTTTTACAGGCTCTTAACTTTTCTAACTTGGCTGACGTAGTTTCTCAACAGTGACAAACTTGCCATGCATCAGAAGATATATATATGTTTGGAAAATTTAGTACCAGCAAACCAATAAAGTCTCTCCAGAGAAAAGCTTGCTGAACATCGTGCAGGAGCAACACATCAATCAACTTCTTAATGTAGTCACTTTACTGCTTCCTTCTTTCCCTTTAATTATTTATTTATTTATTTAAAGAACTAGGCCAGGGGAAACAATTATTTCTGTAAAGCTTTATATTTTAATTATTATACTGCTTTCATTTCTTTATATTTTATTTATTGCTTATTTTCAATATAGGGTTATTTTCCCTAAGAAGGAAACAAGATAATTCTTCAAGAAGGTGGTTTTTCTGGGGGGAAAAGAATTGTAAAGAAAAGCTAAAAATATTAGGATTTCTTTTAAAATTTAGAATTAATAGCAGAAAGCATTAATTGCAACCACATTTTATGCCTGTGCAAATTAAAGATATTTTTTTAAAGATTTATTTATTTTTCTTCCTTTTGTGTTGATTTTGTCTATAAGACTCAGCCGAAGAAGACAAAATAAACCTTTTCTTGTGAATAATTAAAAAACCCCAAACAAACCACAACATATTAACTGATTCAGTGAGATGAAATTTATTTCCAACACGCTCTTGCCAGCTACCAGATGTTATATGTGTACTGTTGCAGTAGTAATTAGTGGTAAGAACAGCCAAAGAAATGTTAAAAATGGACAAGAAAAATTAAAACTAGTGTTGAAAGAATTTGGATGTTTGTAGCAGTAAAAGATACATGATGGCTTTTCTCATGACATCACTGTGACCCACTGCCCTGCTATTTGCTCTTTCCACATCCATAAGATCACTGGGATTGTTTAGCTGAATTTAGTGGTTATTTTGTGACAGACATGATGTTTGCTGATGTTCTAAAGAAGTGTATTTTGTGAGGTATTTTGTCTCTCACCTGCATATAATTACACATACATAGCATTAAGTGTTCATCTTGTGAGACACAGAAACAGTCCATGGAAACAGTTCAGAACACAGGTCTCCTCTGCAGGTGTCCTGATTTGTTGAATGGGAAGAAATTATATTTCCCATTGCTCCTCTTTTTCTGGATCAAACAAAAATACTGAATAATTTTTTTTTCTTGTTCACATTTCAAAGATACAGCTGGAGAGTGAAAATACGTGATTCCTTGAAAAAATGTTGTGCCTTGTGGGGAGGGGATGCAAGCTTGAATCCTCTCATGCTGAGGACACTTTACAAAGGTCCTCTAGTCTCTGAACTATAGAACAGATGGAAGTGCACAGGCACCTCTTGTTTCACTGGCATCTTTAATAAAAGCATTCCTGCCCTCTGTGCTGTCTACAGAGATTACTCCAGACATGGGATTGCTGCTAACAGGTTCTGAGGATCCTGATGAGACATATTCATGGCCTTTGTGCTGAACTGCTTAGTTGTGTTAAGGTAACAGAAGTCCTTAGTATTTATATAAGTAAAACTTTATAGGGAATTTAGGAAATTCTATTGATGAAAACTGAGATATGTATAGAATTTAGGCACCCAACAGCCTACTGTTTTTCAAAAGACAATGAACACTTTAATGCTTTTCATGACAGATCTTATCTAAAAATATTCCAGATAACCTGTTCACCCCATTGCAGTTGATTGATACTTTTCTAGTGGTTTAGTGGCTTTCTACTTCTCTTGCCAGCTAACACTCAAACCATATCACTTTGTTGTCTATAACATGACAGGTCAGATGTAAGGTCCAAGGAAGTCAATAGCTGTCTTTCAAATTACTTAAAAGGGGTATAGATAAAAATCTGATCTTACAGTTCATATGAAAGCTGACATATAAAAAGTAAGTTTATTCTTCCTTTTCATAGAAAAGGAGCTTCACAGGAATAGGTCTAAAATGTCAATGCCATGATATGCATGAAATTCTGAATGCAAATGGGTTTTCTTTGTACATAGAATTACAGTACTCAGAATAGGCACCCTCAGCTCCTGGAATATGGAAATCAACTTTGGAAAATTAGGTAACAGAATGTGCTGCTCTTGCATAATTGGATTTCTCATCACTTCCTACAAGCACAGCCAGTATTTACCAGCGTGATGCTGAAGGATGCAAATATTTGCTCCACAAACAATAGGTGAGCTTTTAAAGACAGGAGTTGAAGCTCTTGAAGTTGTCTGATTAGGACTTGTGTGCCCATAAAAGTGCAGAAATTAGAAAAAAGGCTTGCAAATGTATTCATAATGAGAAAGGGGAAAGGGGTTGTGTTTGGGACATGATTAGCTGGTAATCAGTAAAGAACAAACTGATTATTAGCTGTTCAATTCCTGTCAGTCTTAAGGGATTCCACTCAGTGGCCTAATTAAACTGAGTTTGAAGTCCTCACATCTCCATTCAGTGGCAATTTCATTATAATATTCAGTTCTTTGCATGAGCTTTGCCTTCCCTCTCTTTAATCATATGTTTTGCATTTGTGCAACACCTTCCCTGATTAGTTTCTCAACAGAATTAGCTTCTGATAACTGCATGGCTCATGAAAGCAAATGTCACATATAAGACAATCCAGATATTAGAATTTTTTATCGACTCCAGAATTAAAAAAGTAATAAATTAACTAACATAAGCAGTTTTAATTAAGATTTTCATTAGATGGAAAATGATTAGGTATTAAAAAGCTAATAATTTCTAAATTATGAAGTTGGTTGTATATTTTTTTTAATTGCTGGTTTGCTCCATGTGCATGAGTACTAATGGTTTGGCTGACTCCAAGAAGACAGCAACAAAGTTGAACTGAGAATCTCCCCACTACAGCCCAGCTGAAGGACCAAGTGGTGCAGCATACAAGCTTAAGATAAAGGCCTTTCCTTTTCCAGCAGAGGGCCTATGACATGTATATACCAAGTACTTAAAGAAAGATGGATAGGCTAGTTTGGATCAGGACTTTCCTGAGTATTTCCCCAATGCTAGAACTGTATTGATACTTAAAAGACAACTTGATATTTTTCCTTCAATTATTTGATGTTTATGTCTCATCTGTACTTTCTGTTTGTTGATAGAATCTGGGGGAAAAAAAAGACAAACTCATAATAAATGAAATGATGCAGATGTATACATTATCATGTCATGATGATATCCTGGAAACTTGAGAAGACAATTTATGCTCTATTTCTTATTAGAATGTTATGACCCCCGTATGCAAACTCAACTTTTATTCCTGACTTTTGATTGTGGTGGGGTTTTTTTGTTTGTTTTTGGTTTTTAATTGGTAAAACTTTAGACTCAGGAAGGAAAAGAAATAAATCCCAAATCTTCCTTCCTCTGAAAGCATAACAAGGAGTTTAGGGGCATATGTTAGTTTCAAATGGTGCATTTTCTTAATCAAGGTGGTTGCTGCTATTGAATTCATTGGGTTTTCCTATGCCACAATTTGGGATGGGGACTGCAAGCTGTCTCAGTGGTTATTGACTACAAAAGATGTAGTTTAAGTTTCACAATTTGAAGCAGGTGAAGAGAGATTCTTGTGAAGATGTTTGCATATGAATATATAGTACTCTATGAAGTTATGTTGTGCAATAAAAACATGTAACAGTTAGTCTAAAAGAGTACATTATGGAGATGGGAATATTATAGAAATTGTTGCAAAAATTTTATATCCCAGAACTGTGAAAAAACACTGTAAAGGCATTCATGGGGAGGGATTGTTTGTTTGTTTTTGTTGGATGTTTGCTTATTGTATCCTATGTTGGCATATTTTCCTTCATTATTGTTCCACAATGTGTAATTCATTCACATCAGAGAGTTGTTAATGAAGGTTTTTGAAATGAAGTAACAGTTAATTAAATCTCAAAACATTTCTATAGTTAACTGTTATTGTAGCTGTCATAGTTTTAGCAGGGCAATCTAGGCATATTCTAAAGGTTGAATAGTGGAAAAGCAGAGATAAAAAGCCAGGAATCCTGTCTCCCTTGACTCCATTTCATCCACTCTTTTTGTGCTCCATGTGTGACTTCTAGCAGGAAAATTACATTTACTTCAGAAAAAGATGCATACAAGAATTAAAGTACTTCATGAGGTGTGGAAGGAAACTCATATTTGACAGCATATATTTCCAAAGAGTGAAGTGACTATTTTCACTGATATGGTGGTGGTTCATATTTCCCCGTTCTCTTTTATAATGATGTACCAAATTGATGTAGAAAACCACCACCTATTTGATTGCTACAAGGCCTGCATTGTCAGTCCATGTGAGTAATGTCAGAAACTGGCACTAGTTTAGCTGGCAGTGTTGGAGGAAGACTGAGGTTTATTTCAGTGCAAACAAGTACCTTTTACATTTTTTACCTGCCACATCACACGTCTTTACCTGAATGAATAGATCCTCTACATAGGCATGATACAGATTTTCTCAGATTTATTGATTTCTCCAAGATACTACGTAAATTATCAAATTTTTTGCCATATCTCTTAAAAAGCAGCTTCAGATGCTAAATTATTATTATGTATTAATTCTCTAAACTATTATTTATTATTCAAAAGAGTCAAAAACATCTATAAAAATAAAACCTTATTCTATTCCAAACACTGAAAATCTGTATTGTTTGCAGTTCTTCTTGTACAGTGCATCATTCTATGGGTAAATTGATTGAATGTCATCTAACCCAAAGAAGGGTTGGAGTAGATCCTCAGATGGTGTAAATCAGTGTTGATCTCGCCCTTTTCTGCAGATCTAGCTGGAAATAGGGATGATTTGGAATGTTAATGTTGCTGCTTCTGGGAGGTTTATTGATTTGTTCTACTAAGTTAAAAAAAAAGTAAATAAAAACTATTTGTCAGCAGAAGAAGACAGTAAGAAGAGAAGGCGCTCAGCTTTCATTTGAACTCTTATGCTGAATAACTTTAGTTACTGGTCATGCACTGAAAAAAGAAAGGAAGGAGCTATTGGTCTTGTAAGAGGAGTAATATTCAATCATCACAAAGGTCCCTGTGAAACCATTTAAACAACTTTATTGATTTTTCCCTGGTTGGCAGTGTTTAATTCAAACAACTCTCAAGGAGTACAAGCATCACTGCGGGCAAATTATCAAGTGTTCTGGCCTCTATCACTCTTTGGCCACCACTGATACCACTACAAGTGACAAAAATGAGCATTTCTCCCCCTTTAGTCTCTGCATTGTTCTGTGTTAAGCCAACACAGGCAGTGTAAAGAGAAGCCTGAACCTCTGACCTTAGCTTACACTATTGAGAAGAAAATAAATGCCCTGTGTGCATGCTTTTCTCACCAGTTACTGCCAGGATGACAAATAATTTTTTTAAGGGACTGAGGTTGCCTTTATGAAATACATCCATGGCAATTCCTCATTAACACTTGGAAAGGACACATCTGGTCCCCTGCACATATACAAGCATCATTCAAAATAAGTACTGAGTAAGCAGTAGATCTGCTACAGAAAGTGTTGTCTGCCTAACAATTTATAGGATCAAGTATAGTAAATAGAAAGTCCTGGGAACAAGCAAGGTTGCTCTGTGTCTCTGTGGATACAATATGTATCTATTATATCAGGCTGATTGCAACTAGGAACTTTCTATTTCCCTTCACTCTGTAAAGACCACTGCAGTGAGAATCTGCTTATTCTTACAGAAAAGTGTCCCCCTTATTTTCTCCCAGCAGGCAAAATTCTGTAGATACAAGATTCTACAGATACATCTTATTCGGACGGAAGATGCCATTCTTCTACCCTTTGGATATACCAAGTAGACTGAGATCCCTGAATGCCTTTTAGAAATAACAATTACATTTTCAAGGAGTCTTTCCTTCTTTTATAGAGCCCAGCAGATTTTATAACTTAGAATCAAGTGACTCCAATTTGATATTAACTTTAATTTGATATTAACTTTTTGTTTTTTGAAAAACAAACAAACCAAGCCAAACCAAACCCCAAACAATCAGTACTGTATAAAATACACATATCTGAACAAGATTTGAATTGGAAGGACAAAAAATGACATTAGAATAGAAAATGGACTTGAAAGAAATATATATGACTTTGTAAAAAGCCTCCAGCAGTACACTTCCCACAACATAGGATATCTAATGAGTGGAAAGTCACAGGAACTTCTTGAGCATTAAATCTTGTGATGATGATGGATGAATGTGGCAATGATTACCATGACAAAATGGTATCGTGCAAAAATAATATGAATTTTATTTCTTCTGATCTAAGAAAGACAAAGAGTGTGATATGGTTTAAAGAGGAAATGCTGAAACAAAATTATAAAAACTGCTCATCCAGCAATAAAAAGGTAGCAACAGATTATAATTGGCTAGGAATTATTAAATAAAAGAAAAAATAAGGCAGCAAATAGAGTAAATAAGGATCATGTCAGAAGGAACAAGAGAAGCATGCATGATGTATTTACTAAATACTGTTTTACTAAAAAATTAAAGCAAGACACTTAACAGACATAGCTGAAAGTGGATGAGGAGATGAATTCCATTTCAAACTGTATCTTTCAGGAAAGGATTTTTTTTTTTTTGTGAAAAGGTGTTTCAGCTCATCGTCAATAAGTGAGGCAGCATAAAAAGAAGATATTGATGAGAAAAGGTTGAGGCAATTGGAAAATATGAACACAATTAAATTTCTTCTGTGAATTTTTTACTGCACATTCATCCAGGTTGAACGACAGCCTTGCAATTCAATGGCTACTGTTATGGAAAAGCTGTGGAAGGAAAACCATGGAGAATGGAACAAAAACCAAAGTCAGTCTACTTCAAAAATAATGATAAATTATATTGATATTATTTGTCATAATTACCAGAATTCTAGTAATACTTAGAAAAATCACATTTGCAGAAGATACTGGGGTCACAAACTAAAGCAGGAAGTAAAGAATAAGCCATAAATGTGCATTTTTTCATCATTTATAAATTTACTTGCACAAATGTAAAAAATTCAACATCTGTTGAGATTTCCATTTGCTTTGTTAGTGTATCTTCTCCAAACAACAGAATTGAACTTGCTTCAGAAATGTGACTTAAAACTTGAAAATAAGTGAAATTCAACAATGTAATAAGAGAAAATCCTGAAATGCTTTCAAGAATGATATTAAAGATACTTCAAAGGACTTGGAAACCTATGTTTTTCTTTCAGGTTCTCTTCAAAAAGCTTTCTTTCTTAACTTATTTTGAGCACTTCCGTAGAACCAAGCCCCACTGGAAGCCTAGACTTGGCCTTCTGAACTATGTAGCTGACGGATGATAGCTAAGGTACATTTTGTACTTATTTTAAGTGCAATGTCAATTCTTAGCCCCTATGAAATTCTCTAGTTTTTCTGTGATTCTGTGTATAAACATTATAAAAGTTTCAAATTTTTTCAGCACATCTAGCATAGCAATAGAAAATTAATATAAAGACAACAGAAATCTGAGAGTATATCACATAAAGTTAACAAACTCACCAACATCTGTAAGACAAAAAATAAAATGGACATATATATGAAAATTATTTGTTCTCAAAATAAAATTTAGATATAAAATGTTTTTGATACCTCTCTGTGGAGTATTTTAAGTGGATTTGTTAAAAAAAAAAAGTATTTTGTGGTTCAGTATTCCACAGAACTAAGCATGCTTGAACTTCTTTTCCCAGATAGACACTCCAAGGCCTATATGCTGATGAGCAATTTTGCTTAAGCAATAGGCAATTATGCTTCCTAAATTAAGGATTTTTGCTCAAGAAGTATGAAAGTTCAATACCAGAATCTGGAGGCACTGAGCTCAGGATAAATGGCAGAAATAAGCTGAAAGCACCTGTTCTGTTTTCTGCTGTTGTCACTGCTGCACTACTTTCTGCTACTTCATTATGGGAAGTATTTAAACAGACAGCTCAAGAATCATCTGGCCATTTGTAAAGGAAGTGTATTTATATCCTCCCATCTCTCAGCTTTGATCTTTGCCTCCAGGCTGTATTACCATAACGTGCTTTATTTGGAGTTACCCTTGAAAACCACTTACAGATTGCGACTCATGTAGAATGCAGCAGCATGACTGATCAAGGACCTTTTTCCTGCAGGACTCATGCAAACTCAACTGTCTGCCTATTATTCAAGATGTGTGCTCAAGGTCTCCTGTAAGTGTTAGAGTCTTACACTATCCCCTTCATTCTGACCTCCACTTTAAAACAAGTGAGGGCTGGAATTTCTAACGGCCAAGCACAAGTATCTTTTCAGATAAGACCAACTTTCTTTTCATCAGGAATGAAAAAACAGAAGATTTAATTGCCTGAGTTCTTCAGTGAACTATAAAACACTTGACTGGAGTTATGATATATGAGAAGCCTTTAGTGGAGTTAGGGAAAGAATTTCCCCATTTGAAGAAAGACATGGGTTTCATAAAAATCCCCAAAGTATATTTCTAGCAATATAGGGACAAGACATCAAGAACTGGGAAAAAACAGAGGGCTCTAGGGAGATGTGAAAAAACTAAGATTACCTTGCATGTCAGAAACTGGGGTTTGACAGAGAAGAGCTCAGGAGTCACTGCAGTTTCTTTAAACCCTTATAGCAGTCTAGCCATATTATTAATATTTTGAGAGGTATTTTTTTCCCCTCTTAAAGCACTGATGTGCATCTTTAGATTTTTTTCCATTTTAAATTCCAAGCTTAACTTCAGCTTCCCTCTTCACTGTATATCTAACTATCTGTACCACCATATACCTAACCATTCATACCCATCTCTACCACCACCACCATCCATACAGCAAAACCAAACCAAACAAACAAACCCAGTAGGCTGACAACTCACATATATTATGTTTAATGGCATGCAGAGGTCCAGTATTTTGGTCTGAAGTTGCAGACCTGTGTGTCCTGTGAACAATGGCTAAGGATTTTAGGTTTGCCTAGTTTGCCTAGAAAGATAGACTGAGTGGCCAGCTCATTGCTGTCTGCAATTTTCTAAGGACAAGTGGAAAGGAAGGGTGCTGACCTCTTCTCCCTGGTATCCAGTGACAGGATAGATGAGAATGATTCAATGTTGTAGGAAAGGTTCAGACTTGACATTAGGAGCCATTTGTTTCCTGAGAGGATAACCAATCACTGGAACAGGTTTCCTAGATGCCCCAAGCCTGTCAGTGTTTAAAGGCATTTGAACACTGCCCTTAGCAATACACTTTAACTTTTGGTCAGCCCAGAAGTAGCCAAGCAGTTGGACCAGATAATCCCTTTCAAGACGGACCTATTCTTTTCTTTTCTGCTATATTGATAGTCTGGCATGAGGGGGAAAAAAAAGCAAAAGCAAAAGCAAAGGAAAAGGAAAAGCAAAGGCAAAAGAAAAAGAGAAAAAGAAGAAAAAGAAAAAAAGAAAAAGAAAAAGAAAAAGAAAAAGAAAAAGAAAAAGAAAAAGAAAAAGAAAAAGAAA
>JAOTQP010001286.1:26102352-26130872 GCA_026413545.1 Cichladusa arquata
AAAAGAAAAAGAAAAAGAAAAAGAAAAAGAAAAAGAAAAAGAAAAAGAAAAAGAAAAAGAAAAGAAAAAGAAAAAGAAAAAGAAAAAGAAAAAGAAAAAGAAAAAGAAGAAAAACAGGATTTGTAATGAAATGGGCAGGACAACACAAGTAAAATTTAGAAAGAATAGGAAGTTGTGTTGGTTTTGGATCCTTAAAAGTTGTAAAGGAAAAGATCAAAAGATGCAAATTGAACATCTACTTAAGGCAGATTAGAAAGTTACAGTAACTCAACAAAGAGGGATTCCCTTAAAACATCAGTTACATGAAAAATTAATGACAGTTTGACATGGAACAAGGGAAGGGTTTTTTAGAAAGTGTGTAGCACTTCTCAGTCCATTAGAAAAATGAAAGCTTGTTTGAGATTCCCTTTAAAAGTTAAGCACCCATGCCTCTGTAATGATGATGATTTGCTAGCTAGTTAAGAAGCCTGTGCTTGTTAGTGTTCTGAAAATTTCTTGTTCAGATAGTGTCAGTCATTTAAAAAATTTATTTAAGAATCTTCATGAGCTGTGACAGAGGTACTGAGCATGAGCAGGTGACCTCTGTGAGAGATGCCTTGCCCTAAGTATCAAAAATTCATTAGATTTCATGGAAGAGGAACATCAAAGACCTTTGTATACACAAGTAAAAACTTTCATGAATCCACATATAAACTCCCTGAGATGAGACAGCCATCTCTACAACATCACTGTCATCAGCATTGAGTCATCATCTGCACCATTGTCTCACCATCTCCGGCTCATCACAGAAGGATCCTGAAGTTTATATTTCTGTTTGTAGCTCCTGTTTCTATGACTCTGTCATAGCAGGGTACTGGGCATTGAGCACTATTGCAAGGTTATATTATTGTCACCACCACCATCATGATTCTTATAAAATGAGAGTAGCAAACATTTAATGTTAAAAAAGAAAGATTTCTCACTGATTCCCAAAGCAAACTAAGCACATAAATAAGAAAATTTTGCATTGCTAGCTAAGGGTGATTTAAATTCTGAAGTACTTTTCTTATTCTTTATACCTGTGTTCCCATATTCTGTATAGATAATTCATATATTTATTTTTAAAGCAGATTGATGATTATGCGAATATAAATAAACAATATCAGGTACACATTACAACATTTCTAGGCAAATTATGGGTTGGCAAAACATAAATAACTCTCTCTTGAAAATGTAGGTGTGGTAACTGTCCATTCTGTTTTGTTTTGATCTCTTTTCTCTCCATGTAATTTGTCATGGACAGCTGGTGGAAATAGTTACATTGATTATAGGTGACCATTGCATTAAGTTTAAAGATGTTCCTTGTTTTCATGAATATAAGTTAAAGCTTGATTTCCTAAACTAATATATTATTGCCTAACATGAAAACATCTCTGCAGTGTCTGGTAATTTGGGCCCACAGGAGGAAGCTGGTACTATTTTCCTTGCTAAGAGTGAAATCCTGCTGTTGGTGCTGTTGCCTGGAAGTAGAAGAAACTTTCCCAAGCAAAGTTAGGGTGATAATATAAAAGGAAACCTTTACTTTGAACACCTTCAGGTACGCAATATGGCAAAAACTGCAATGATACAGTAATTTTATAATTTTTATAAGGTTAGTGGAAAAGTATTAATATAATATATTGTCCAATTAGAAGGTTAGTTGGTTAGGTAATAATTCCCTAGGTCCTGCTCCACTGGAAGGGGTCCAGGGGATTCTTTTTGTTATGTCTTCTCAGATTCTGGTTGGAAAACAGAACATCCTTGTAGCTGGTTCTCTTCTTGGAATAAGACTAAACAGTATTTTAGGAATGTGTAGAAGGTTAGCTTATTGTTCCTAAATATAGGGGGAAAAGGTAGGAAAAGTACTAGGAGCTACATAACTAGTACTAGTACTAGGAGCCATCTAAAAAGCTACAAATAAATGAAAAATATAAAAGCTACAAATCTTAGGCATCAGTGCCAGGCCTTGGATTCTCAGACTAACTGCTCAAACCATGGAAGACCTTTCACACACAAACCAAAGCACATGATAAAAATACACCTTTGACCTTATATTTCATTTCATCAAGAGAAATAAATACTGAGAAAAGATGAAATTACAGAAAGCTGGGGAGGGTTGAAGCAATGGCTTGGTGTGCATATTTAAAAGTTATTGCTATTTCTGATTTTCTTGCCCTGAGTTTGTAACTACAAAGCTGTTTGTGCTTCCTACCACTTTTTCCTACCAGTTATGAACATGAGATTTGTTGCCTTGACTGGTCATTGTCAGGCTGTTAGCAAAAAAAAAGGCACCTCTGGACAGCACTGCTTGCAGGTCATCCCAAGATTCTCCAAGTTAAGGGTGAGCAAACTCTATCTAGATGACACAGTGCATCTCTGCCAACATTATACGTACTGTTTATTGTCTGAGAGGCTTTTAGCTCCACAGCTTGTCTCCCTTCAGCTAATTAATCCTGCCTTGTAGCGTGGCATAGCTGCTACACTCTGATGCTACACCCTTTCTCAAACGTGCCTGGTCCATGTGAGCTTTGAACTTCACAAAGTGTATCCTGCTGCCACATCCTTTAAGTGCAGTTGGTATTGAACTGTACAGACAGCAGTTCTGTCTCCTTGCCCTGTAGTTCCCCACTTTTCCTACTCCTAGGTGCTTCGTTCAGCACTCCACTTGACACTTCTCAAGACTAATACACTCAGTGTCATAGCTGGAGAAAACTGGTTTTAGTTTTATGCTCTTTAGCAGCATCTACTACTCCCCTTTTTGCTTTGGAGAGAGTAACACTGGGGTTCAGATGCTGGGGGCACTGCACTTCACAACCACCACATTTCACAATCCAGAAGAAGCAGGAGTCTCCTAAGTGGAGAATGACATCACCAGGGTCATACACTGACAGCCCAAGAGAGCAATAGTTCTCTAATAATTCTTACTGCTTCACCTTCCACAGTAGCAGGCCTTTCCCATATCATCCTGTTATTATTCACTGCCCCATTATAGCCTCTGACAATTCATTTCTCCAGTGAGCCTTTCCAGAGGTGTGAGGTGCCATGATGTACCCAGAAGAGGGTTATAAAATTCACTGCTTCCTACAAAGTTTTCGCATTTTTTAGCGTATTTCATTCATTTTACTGTTTGCCACAATGCAATCCATCCCAGTTAGAAACCTGTTAGCTCTGTGGGTGTTGCACATGAGCAATGATCATGCAAGCAGGCCATATGGGCCCCATCTGCTTCCAAAGAAGTAATGATGGTTTGACCATTGACATCAAAGATAACGAGGCCATGTCCTTCAGAAACAGAAGCCACAAAAACTCCTGAATAGGCAGCAGGTGCACAGGAATACAGAGAGTAAAGCAAGGCTCTCCAGGGTTACCTGCAGTATCAGTGATAGTGTGCCAGTTCAGTGTTTTATTGCTATACTCTCCAGCCCACTATCTACTGCTGGTATTTCTTCTCTAAAACACTATTAATTACATCCATTCTTTTCTAACAGGTCATGCTCCATTTTTGTTGTTGAAATTTTTTAGATTATCTCTTTTTTAAAATTTGTATCGATTTTTCTCCTAGCATGCTACTGAAGAGCACCATTAATTTATGGTTGCTGACTGACTTTCATAACTTGCTTGCAGTGAAAGAGTTATACTGAAGTCCTGGACAAATGACTGAACAATGCTCTGGAAATTATTTTTTTTCTCCTGATAATTGGTTTCTTAAAAAGAAAAAATAGATTTATTACTACACTTTACATTATCTGAAGAGAGGATCCCCTGTAGTAATTTTATATTTATTAATTCATTCATATAGTGTCTAATATTGAAAAAATATTACAGAAGTACAATTCAATGATAGAGAATGGTAAAACTTAAGATGTGATTAGAAAGAGAAATGAGAATAGCATTTGGATCTGTTCTGCTAATGCTCTAAGTCTTAAAATAACCCAGACCTTTTTAATAGTTAAAATGCATATCATTAGTTTTGTTAGGCAGGTGTGGTCTTCCAGGTTAAGATGTATCTGTTAAACCAGTGCTAAAAACCCTCCAAACCCCCAACCTTTAGGCTGCAATAAGCAACTCTGTGTCTAAGCACTGACTCTCAGGGCAGGATCTAATGCTAATGAAAAATATTTATCTGACCAGTGAAACCTACTTTCCCCAGGACTCTTTTTCCCAACTGGCTGCCATTCTTTATAGAGCATACTAGAGGTATTCTGCTTCCTTTTTTATGAGCTTCTTTTAAATTTTAGAAAACCTGGGTGTTTTTAAACCTTAAGTGCTGTGATCCCCATTATGTAGACAGACAAATTTTTACTTTTCACCAGGGAAGGTCCACACCTATAATTTATCATATTGAAGAATGTCTCTTTGTATCAGCAATCCTAAACTATTAATAGGTGTTAACTGACTTTCTGTCATTCCTTGTACTGATTTAAAAGTATATATACTGTAAAGAGGGAAAAAAATAGGTATGAGCTGAATTTTTTAAAGTGAATTTCCTTTTCCTGAATATGCATTTTCAGTAATCCAGAGCTAATTCTGGATATGGGTCTAAATTAGTACTAAGTTTCAGCTGAATTAAACCATTTCTAAAATGATAAATAAAACTATTGGAAATATCTAGTTGGATTATCATTGTGCTTACAAGGCAAAACTAAGAATCCTACTTACATCAGGATTTAGATATCCATTTTACCATCACAGAGATATACATTATACCACGACATGACAAGATATAACTCATCTCTGCACAACGTCTGAGGAACTTCATCAAGGCTGTGGAGCTAAAGGAAGTGTGATGTCAGCACTTTTTTCCAAAATGTCAAAATTTGTATAAAATATTTAGCTATTCACTAGTCCATGTGACTGAGTGCTTCTTTTTCAGAAACAAAAGTGTAGCCAAGACAATGCTGCATTAATTTTTTCAAAGTGTGCATGTTCTGTGGTACTTATACCTGTTTATTCCAATTCTTTCTACAGATGGGGAGAGTTACAATGGAAAAGTACCATCTGAATGCCTGTGAAAACAAATGTAATAATGAGAGATGCTTGAGGTATATCTACAGGTCCCTATTGTTACATAAGAGAATAGGAGCCAAAATAACTTCTCAAAATAGTTTGAAATGTGTTGAACTTGATATTACTTTTCCATATGGTCAATTTACTTATCTGTTCATTGTATAATCAGAAATAAAAGACTGCACAGTGATGTTCAGACATCATGTATACATGAAGAGACATTTTTTGGTCTTCAAGACTCATTTTATATTACAATATTTTCTACCTTTTACGGATATTTAAAGATGTCTGTTATACTTCATACAAAAGAAAAGATCTGATCAAGGCCTTAATATTAGTCCTTGGTTATATCAATCCTGCATACAAACAACCTTCTCCCTTCTTGAAGTCTTTCTTTTAATTCTCAAGGGCATTTAAAATTGTCTTCAGAATCCAGGCACTTCTTTGTCTCCCCAAAGTCCTTGATAACCATTTTTTTCATTGCTGGATTTGTCTTTGTTCTCGTGGACTACTTCTTTCCAGAGATCCTCATGAGCAAATCCCTGCATTTGAGTTATATCTTCTTCAGACCTGTGTCCAGAGCCAAATTTCTGAGCCAAAGCTCAGGACACAAAATGAGGATCAGTGACTCTGGGGATTTATAATCTTCATTTCAATTCCCCTGGGGTGATACTAGTTTGCTTTGTGTATATTCTTGCTAATTTGTCCTGATGCAAAAATCCATTTGTTATGCCTTGATTCAGAGATGTCTTGTGCCTATTTTTAGCAGCTTACTATTAAATCTGTGCCTCATGTGCACAGTGGGTTTAAAAAGTTATAAACCACAGCAAACCTGGGAAGGCACACATAAAGAGAATTCTTCTTCATGTGCATAAGTTGAACCTGCATTGCATCCAGCAGCAGATTTCTGTTTTCTAAATACTCAGTGCTATGGTACATATTGGGTTGGGCAGAATAATGAGGGGTTAAGGAGACTGTAGCATCCTGTCATGTTCTTATAAATTCAAGCTGTAGTTGGTACAATCTCAGATTCAATCTTATTAGTAGAAATATGGAAGTATCAGAAAAGACATTCTAGCTTTTGAGCTGCTGCCAAAACATATAGCAGGATGGAAAAGGGACTTATTTTATATATTTTAGCTGACTATTTTATCACTGCAGTGGATCTGCCAGGCAGCAACACCAATCTTATTAGCTACTCAGCATCAAACCAATGCAGTCATATTACAAACAGTATTTTTTTGGCCATGTTTTCTTTCCTAGTGCTGGAGAATTTCACTTTGAACTAGAATTGGGGACTAAATTTAAAGTGTTATGTGAGCAGTTCCACTTATTAGAGGAAGCTTCTTGTCAAAACAAAAGCTTTTTTCAGAGACTTATGTTATTGATATCAAATCTGAGAAGGTATTGGCTGCCTGACCTTGACCCAAGGTGCAGATAAAGTAGGGTTTTTAATTTTCTATTGCAAGAGAAAAAGTACATTTTAGGATGCCACCAATACATATTTCATAGATCATCAGCCTTATAAGTGAGTTATTCTATGCTTTTAGCGTGTGGTCATTTTCTGCATCTTGTCTGAAAGGACACATGTGCTGTAGGTTCTCATTAAAAGACTTATTCTTCTGCTTTTCCTTTACCAGAAAAAGGTCATGGTGGGTATTAGTACTCTGTCCCAGCAAATGACTAAAAATATATCCCAGTAATTTTCTTTGTCTGTATTGTGTATTTCAGGTTGGTTTTCTCATTTGTTTGCTTGGCATTTTTATTTAATCTGCTCATATTTATTCAACACATTTTTTCCTTTCTTTATAAAGAACCCTGTGGGTCTTTTGTTTGAAAGGACTAATGACAGAAATAGAATGAATAATCAAAAGGTGCAAACTAATTCATTAAAACAATAGAGAGATGAAAGAAAAGCTTTGGCAATATAATATTTAACATTATTTCTGGACACCAGGAAAATAAAAAAATTCCATAGAAATTAAAAGTGTTTTACCAAACTCTGGAAAAAAAAATCAACAAAAAGCTTTAGTTAACAATACACAGTAACAGAATCTGCATTAAAGGCCGTTGCTGCTAATTGGAATGAATTCATGCCTTCCCCATTGTAAGTCAAAACTGCACAAGCTTCCTCTCTCTGATAATGTTGCAAAGGTAGTCTCACTTCCATCTATTAATGTCATCTCTAGTGTGCCTGTGAAATTTGCCAGAGCTGATTAGAGCAGATATTAAATGATAATTGGACATTTAGTGCTCATCAAACAGAAAGTGACAGATGGGCCACTAATTAAATTATAGTTCTGACATTATTCACAATGGTTTATGAGTCTTCAGTAGTGACCTTCATGCATCTCTTTTCTCTTTAGGGGGATAAGAGAGTGATAAGAACAAAAAAAAAAAGACACTATTAAAATTTTAACATATATGTACAAAGTGAAAACCTGCTTCCTTTCCTCATTGATCGCTCCTTAAAATTAGATAATTAATCATAAAATAGTGCAACAAATAATCAGATTCATGTAAATCACATTGAGTGGCTGAAGCTGGGAGGAGAAATTAATCATACTCTGAAAAAGCAAGGCATGTGTTAACCAGGCTTTCATTGTGGAGAAAGAAAACTTGCTTAAATATAGTCTGATTCTAGAAAAAGAAATGCAGGGCCTCTTGTAGTGTGCTCTGTTTCTTGTCAACTCAAGATAGCATTACTTACTCTCTCTGCCAGCTAAATGAAAAGGATTTACTTCATGAAAAAGAGTAAAACCTGAAGAGATGCAGCTGCTGAGCCAGAACTACATTCTCACTTTCAATTAAAAAAGAAAACACACTGTTAATTACTTTGTTACTTTGCTTTCAGCAGTCTTGCTTAATTTTAGAAACTAGTTTAAAAAATTAATAACTGTAATATTTCTGGTTATCACCAAACTCAATTTTTGTGTAATCTATCTTCCAATAATTGGTTGACTAATATTTGTATAATATTCAGATAAATAAATAAGTGCTAGCTTTAGCATTTCAATATTGTTCTACTTGTTTATAACATTGTACAGGTATTACTGTATTAAAGATATTAGAACATATTACATATATATATATATATATAATTATCAATACTGCATGTGAATATATAGTTACATACACATATTCACATATTTTAAGTATTCATAAACTTGTTGCTGCCATGAAAAATGAGTAACTTTTCCTTAGGTAATTAGTCTTACTATTTCCAAGAGGGACTGGTGGCCAGGGCAAAATTCCCATCTATATGTTGCCAGAAATTGTCTTGTTAAGGTGAGGACATAAAGGCAAACTTTAAACAGTTAAGCGCTTTTTTTTTCCTTCACTGTTTTGTTCAATAGTTGTAGGTATAGAAATTATTCATTAAATCATTAAGTATGTGCATCTTTGTAAATTTAAATTTTTCTCCAGGTATTTCCTGATGGGTTGAAGGTATAATATATATCCAAACTGGAGCTAACAAACTAAAAAAAAAAACAAAACACACAAACAAACAAGCATCCAATTCCCTCTCATCTCCAAAAGAAACCCTCAGAAAGAACAAACCTTTGGAGCAGTTGGAAATAAACACAATCCTTAACAGGCTTTTCTTAATATACTTCATCTCTATTTAATGCAAAATCAACTGTGATTTTGACTTTTTAAACCTTGCTTTTAGTCACATGTTCACTTTTTCAGTAAGACAACAGAATATTTTAAACCTTTGGATTTCGGAAATGTCTCGCTCACAAATGGACGAAAGTATGTAAAATATACAATACTCAAGCTCATCTAAATTGTACAATAACAAAAGTAATTAAAAAACCAACCAACCAACCAACCAACCAATCAAAAAAACCAAACTAAAACAAAACAAAAAACCCCCCAAAAACCCAAAGACATAAAATTCGGAAAATATAAGTAAATATCTACAGAAAATATGGATGCTGTAACTCAAATTAAAGAGTGTTTGGCATCAAATATAGCTAATGTAAAAAACATAGCTTATCCTGAGCATATTTTAAAACACTGTGTCCAAGCAGTAAAGACTTAAATGCAGAACAAAAGTGAGATGTTATTGCTCTGAAATGGCAGCTCTCTTCTGAGCTTTCAGGAGCTTCCTGCTGTGAAAGTCATTTGGACTTAATGGAAAACTCCTTGATTCAATTATACTCAACGGACCTTTTCCTTTTCTCAGTTAAACTGGTATAAACGTGGAGTAACTTCACTGTCTTCAGTAGTTACTCTGGATTTATTCTGCTGCCCTGGCCCACCTAATCTTCTGCTTCTGTTCAGTGATGGGTATTTGCAGGGGTAGAGTAGCTTTGCTGGATAGTCTTCTCTATATTTATTTTCATTCTTTTTCAAGCTACCAACATGAGAAAGCCCATTAATCTCTGCTCATGAGATCTGTGTTATACTTCCTATATTATGTTCTAGGAAAGCCCTTAAATTCATCATAATTTCTGTTCAAATTCTTTCTCAGTACCTAGATCCTGAAAAGAAAAAAATGCTGTTCACTTCTAAGGCATTTTATATCTGAGAATCTTAGCCTATTTTAGACATAATAGCAAGACGCCAGTGAAATGAGTAATTTTCTTTAACTTCCACTCTCCAAACAGTATCAACCAACTTCCTATGCTCCTGTGTATTTCACAGCCTGTCTCAAGATCCTGAGCAAACCTCACCCCTTCCTGGAGCTTATGTGGCTGAGTTAAGGTGTTTAGCTGGCTGAGCCCAAGGTCACTACTTAACTGATAAAAGCTGTTTTGAAAACAGCTGAATGTGAGGGACTGCCTCTCTTTTCCATTGGGAGCTGCTCTTAAGAAGAGGCTTTACTGCCAGCCCCAGCCTGTGTATCTTCACAGATGGGCACCAGTGAGGTGTGTGCTCAGTCCCACCTGTGACCCCATCCATCCTGCCCTTGACCCATACCTGTGGATTTGGCTTCCTGGACTTCCCTGTCACTGTGGGCTGCCAGGAGAACATTGTCCTCTGTCTGACTCTGATCACAGGTTCCTGATGCAATCCTGATGCTAATTTGTCACTCAGCATCCTTGCTGATAATCAGAGAGCCACTTTCCCCCACATTCTGAAGAAGACAGGGAGGAGAAAGAGGACAGTGACCTTAAGAAGAAGTGATCAACGTTAGATGCCTCCTGTAGTGGCTGAGGGGTTGTTAGCATCAAAAAGAGGGAAGATGAAGAAGCCAGAACAGGAGTACAAAATCTTCAGTGCACCATCCAAGCAAAGGAGACAGCTCAACTAGCTGAACTCCTCAACTCAACCATCTAACTCAGCCAAATAAACTCAAATGGAACAAATGCTCTCCAGGCTCTACATCTACAGGCTGGCAGTCTGAGCATTTTTACATACTGAACAAATTAGGAATACAAGGAAGAAAAACAACAAACAAGCAAACAAACAAAGCCTCAGTTATTCAGGTAAGAAGGTTTTGAGCACAAAAGCTTTTTATCCTGGCTGAATGCAAAGCAAGTTATGGGGAATCTTCAACCTTGTCACTTTTTCCTCTGACTGTTTGTAGCAAATAAATCAGAAGTTACTTCTTTCCTTATTTCCACTTATCACTGGAGACAAGGGAAGGCAAGGTAACATCATATTCCAGAAAGAGAGCAACACCTCTGAGTTCCAGACAAAGCTTAGAACTATCAGACTCATCACACTCTATGAACAAGCTTCATACATATGCATCACACACATAACCTGTTTTATCATTTTAATATGCCTTCCTCTTCCAGGCTTTTGCTTTTTGTTAATATTTTGTAAATATTACATTTTTCAATATAACTCTGAATACCATGGTTAATGCTCACAGAGAAAACAACACCTGAGGTACAGGAGAGAAATCAGTCTGATGGAATTATCATCAGATGGCAAAAAATCAAACAAAACTAGTGTTTGAGCAGAGTGAGGGAAAAGCAAATGATTCTATACTTGTGTCAAGAGATGGTTTTGGGTTCCCATGGTGGTGCTCCAGAGGTACAGAAAACATCTACAATATTTGATTTTGAGAAGATGAGAGCTTGTTGTGTTCATGGGTTTTTTTCTGACAGGGTAGGGTCAACTGAAAGTTGGGATAGCAGGATTTTGCCAGCTAAGATCAGGATGCTGAGGGTTTGTTTTGTTCACAGCATATTATTTTATACATAAAAATATATATTTTATGTAAGAAACCAGAAGGGTCCTGACAAGTTTTTTTGACCAATAATGTGATAAAAGTAACAACCTTCCTTCTCATCATTCATTCACTACAGGTTGTATCACTATATCATGATAAAGAGCCTAAATGTGAGAAAGTGCTTTTCTTTCCACGGGAAGATTTATCAAGAATTGTAACAGGCTGCCCAAGGAGGTGGCAGTCACCATCCCTGGAAGTGTTCAAGAAATTACTGGATGTGGCATTTAGTGCTTTGGTTTAGTATGGTGGTGTTCAGTCAAAGGTTGGACAGAATTATCTTGGAGGCATTTTCTAACATTAATGATTCTCTGATTTTATGAAAAGGAAGAAGGAAGAAGAAGGAACATGAAAATCTTCACAGCCTTGTTTAAGTGCACAGTTTAATCCCAATTCTAACTCAGAAAAAGTCAGAAAGCTTCAAAGTTCCTCAATCATCTTCTGTTATTACTGAACTCAAAATATCTTACTATTTCTAGGTGCAAATCTCCTTTACAGCTGTTCTTATGATGGAGTCATTTCTGATTTTTCAATCCTAAATAATTTCTGATGTCTAGATCAGACCACTTGTTAAATCATGTGCATGGTTTTTCAGGAGTGCCTTCAATCACAAGAATGCTGCTGATTATGCACAATAATGACTGAAAATTAAGGAAGATGCATTTTTAATCTTTTTTTCTATATTCTCCGCACTTCTTAATTAGTTTTTTCTCGTCATGATTGATAATATTTTCAATTGGTTCAGCAAGTGGGATTCATTTGATTCTTAGAAAATTAGAAAGAATTCAGGAGTGAAGTGCTACTGCAAATCTGAATGAACAATGGCAATTTGTTATTCTCCACAGGATCATTGACATAAAATATTTAGACAATTGATCTAATAAGATAAGTTTCAAGAAAAAAAAGCCTTTAAATGTTTTTTCTTTTATTTAATGGGACTTGTAATTGAAGGAGAAAATAAAAGAATAAATGCCATTTTTTATCATTTAGATATTTAGGCTTAAAAATGTCTTGATATTGATTAGCTGCTTTGCTCTGGGGTATATACTCACAAACCAACTCATGTTAGACTGTAACAAGCATGGCTTTCTCCTGGACTTCTCAGTTACCTTGCATGGCAAAAGAAAGTAAATCACAACAGAGGGGCCTCCTCATCCTTCCCTTTAACTTCCTCCTCCCTCTACCACCTTCTCCAGTGATTCAGTTGATTAGTCTACCACTTTGTAGCATCATTCCTAGCAAAAGAACTGGATTTTTCACTCCTGTGTTAACTTCTATTTTGTTTGGTAGGTTTTCCAGTTTGGGCTGTATAGAAAATGCCCAATTAGAATAACAGGTGTTTGAGTTCAGTAAGCTTTGACTTTAGTAAACTTGCAAAATAAATTATATTTTTTCTTTTCACCTCTCTAAAAACTAGGAGCAGGGCCTAGAGAGCATTCCTGTTGGATGGCAGCACATCACTCTGGGGTATCAAAGGTGATGGAGATTGGCTTAGCAGTAACATTTGCCAGCTCCCTCAGCACTCATGGGGCCCATGGATTTCTGGATGTAAAGTTTACCTAAAGGATCTCTAATGTGATCCTCCTCTGCCAAGGGAAAATCTTCCTTTCTCCAAACACTCTCTTGCCTCCAGGGCATGCAATTGGTGAAGGTTATCTTTAGCAGTGAAGACTGAAGGAAGCAAAGGAAAGTAGGCACTCAGTAACTGTCTTCTCTGTAACCTCCATCACAAAGACACCAACCTCATTTGGCAGTGTGCCCACATTTTTCCTGGTCTTCCTTTTGCTAGTGTTGGTACTTGAAGAAGTCCTTTATGTTGTCCTGACACATATTATCACATTTAGCTCCAAGTGGACCCTAGCCTTAGTGGTTGCATCCCTGCATACTCTGAAAACATTCCCATATTCCTCCTATGTGCCCTGTCTCTTTTTCCCACATTTCTCTAAACCCAGTAAAGAAACATGAACTGCTTAGTTCAGTAGCTAAGTTCCCTAACAAACTTTTATGACTGAACCACCAGACTAGAGGATTGTCAACAGCAGCAGTGCAGACATACTAATGTTTTGGCAAAGGTGAAAATCTTTCTTAGGTGCACTACCTCTTAGATGGTAGTAGCTTGGTAGTAGTTCTTCCATCTGGCTGTTCAGTGTAGCGTTCCTGCCACCAGCTGACTCCATGTACCTAATTTTGAACTGTCTTATATGTAAGTGAGGGAATTAATATGGGTTAGAAGTGGCAACTCCTTAAGCTGATATTGCCATAAAGAAACGTAAGTGTAGATCTTACCTTTGAATTGGTAGAACATGTTTCAGGTAACTCATTGAAAAATTGTAGAACATAAACAAGTTAAAATATAGTAAGCAAGAAAGGTTTAAATTAATAAAAATGAAAAGTCACATTCATTATGGCAGGCATACCACAGAAAAATTGCAGATGAGGATATTGCTAGTGATGTGTGCTGATAGTTCATGCTGTTCTAATGGATAGCTCATTTCTATGCCTCTGTGTTAAGGAAATTAGTGGTTTGCTTTCAATAAATAAAAGTATAAATAAAATATTTTAATGGATGCTTTCTTCCCCCCATTTAATGGGAAAGAAATAATTTTATGAAGCTATTACATGCAGTACTGAATTGGTTCTTATTTCATCACTGTCGATTAATCATGAAACCTATCTCATTAGCTTTAAACATATGTGGCTTGTATCACTGCATATGAACTCTTTTTGTACACAATCTGAAGCTGTAGCCTGTGATTTTTTTTCTACCTGGTCCACATGACTGAAACTGTTTTGCTGACATCTGATTTTTGTCCTCTATCTTACAGCTCTTGGCTTCAAATTGAAAAGTATGTCTCTATTTAGTAAAGAAAAATGAAATAATCAGTTACATTTTCCCATCTATTTTTGAGAATTCTTGGGCAAACCGTTGTTCCATCTAGACTCTGGTAGAATGAGTAAAGTTCTTTTACTTCCCTATCCAGCTTAACTATGGCTTCTTAAAATCCAGTGTGTTGGAAAATTGTAGACTATCTGCTGAATGTCATGTAGCTTCTGCAATGGGTTAACGTCAAAGACACTACAGCTTTTCATCTGTTGACCAGAAATATGGATATTTATTTCTCAGAAGTCAGCAAGCTTTTTGGTGGAGATGATCACTTTAGTACCCCAGTTCTTCACATGGATTAATAGATTAAGCTTCAAGGTGACCTGGGTTTGAACTTAAAGAGAAATCTATTACCCAAATTTAGATGAGAAAAGTGCTCAGATTCAGACTTTTGAGCGACTTCTGTTTTTTTTTAAATTATGATACTCACCTCCATATTCAAGGAAATTGAATTCTGCCCACATTTTGCTTGGTAGGATAAAAAGGCATGTGCAAGTGAAGAATGTGAATAGTCAGACTCTGTGGGGTAGACACAAAGTGTGTGGAATACCTGGGGCACTAGAAAACGTGAGCAATAGAAATAGATGAATCTGGGTTAGGACTTGTAAGGACTTGTAACAATGAAAATTTGAAGAATTGAATCTTTTCCCTGAAACATGTGGATTGGAATCTGAAGAAGCAGTGCCAATGTATGCATTCCTGCTCACCTCAAGTAAGGAGAAGACTGGCATTTGTAAAAGAAGCATGAAGTGGATAAGAAATTGTCTACATGGAAGATGACAATAAATTGTGTTCAAGGCAATAGAAATTGTTACCAGGGTCCTTCAACAAATACATGTGACCTTACATAACATTTTTCATTTGTGACCTTATCATAAAGTCTATTGGCCTAGGGAACTATGCTTATTCATGACACAAACCTGAAAGATATCATCTAGATAGAGAAGCAGCATGGTATCTCACAAAAAGGGTAAGCAGACCATGAAAACTGAAGCAGTGAAATAGGATTTTATAGGGGCTGGTAACTTGGTACTTTAGTATTATCTGAAAACTGATTAGTTAGAAATTAAGAAGAATGACTTTGTGTTTTAGTCACTAAAAGAGTAATGATAAACACTCAATGTGCTTTAAGTGGGAAATTGGAAACTGTGCCTACAAAGCAGACTGACTTAGGTCTACAGGGTCTTCTATTGCCAATAGTCAGAATATCATGTTACCCATTGGTGTGTTGCAGTGAAGGCACAAGGCTCAGATTTAAAGAAAGGCTGAAGCCATTGAACAGTCTGGTGGGACACATGAATTCAAGCAAGGTGAAGCAGCAAAGCAGATTCAAAAAAGACTGAAAGCATGTGGGAGTAGACTCAGAAATTTTGTAATATGATGGGAAAAATGTGATGGATGATCAACAACAAGGGATTAAACTGCATTCTAGGATGAAGACCTACAAAGAAATGTGAATTGGGACACATTTTATGTAGACTGAAAACCTAGATTTTCTTTTATGTAGACTGAATGGTAATGACAGTAAGAGAAATTTTTAGCTTCTTGGATAAATCCACTATTTCTAGCAAAAGTGACTGGGGCTAAAATCCTTAATCTAGCTGAAGAATGTATTTGATCCAGTGAATTTCCAAAAGCTCCATGTACTGCCACAGAGGCACAGAAATTTTTTATGGTAGATTCAGGAACACAAAGAATATGGATGGTAATATTGTGATATAAAATATGAACTTATTGAGTTCCTGTTCAGAGTTTTAGCCTCACATCCAGATTCAATCTTTTCTTTCCCCCAAGTAAGGTTATATTCAGCCTATAGCATTTTAATGTCCCAACCTCCTTATTGCATTCTATGAGTTCTAATTGCTTTTGTAGGAAGATCTTGAGAGAAAAACTCCTACTCTGATTCTTGAATTCATCATGTTCATTACAGGAGATCATTATTAAAGATTTTTCTTAGGAAAGAATATGTGTTATAAATTGCAGTTTCATAATAATATATGAATCTGTTTCCAGGGATAACCCGTGGCATATACACATGGATTAACAGAAACAGTTATCTTGGACACAATGACTTACTGTCATTATAATAAATGAAAAAAAAAATCCCATAAAATTGTTAGAGTTTGTTGCTCCATATCTGGGCAAATTTATAATGTTTGTTATTTTAAATTATACTTTTCAAAATCTAAGAAGTTAGGATTAGGCTACTCTCTCCAGTAGCAAATGAACAAATGCATTAAAAAGAAACAGAGGTAGATGGGAAATTAAAGTAAATGAAGCATTTTTAATGAAAACTATTAAAAGAACAAATTAGGCTAAAATGTCACTGTCATTAAACTATATTTAGCAAATGTCAGAGTTTCACAGAACTTCAGAGTCTTCATGAAAGTCTTGTCTCATCAGCTAATGCAGGTACAGGAAAATATTATTTTCTTTTACACCCATTGCTCTTCCAACTTTAATATAATGTATTTATGCTGTTCATTTCTGTAAAGGGAATGATTACAGATCTTTCTTCTTTTCAGCAACACAACTTCAATATACACAACTGCCATGCAGTCTCATCCTTTTATGACAAACCCAAGTAACACCTACAATGCAATGGAGGTAAAAATAAATCCTTTACTCAGCCGTGATGTATTTTAGGCTATTGTTCATGATAAGAGGACGTGTCCACTAACTCTTTCTATTCTTTTAAACTAGCTTATTTTTCATTCCAAATACTTTGAGTTGTGGAAAAGACAGAAATATATGGCTTCCAGATGTACACAAACTAGAATTGTTCAAAGCACATTAGGCTTAGAAAAAAAAATCTCATCTTTGTAATACCTCAGAATATACAAGATAAAGAAACAAGATAAACAATGTCTTGTTATACTTCTCTGCCAGGGCTTCAATAAAACCCACAATAATCAAAATACATCAGTAAAAAGACACGCAGTTACTTTTAGGACTATATAATTTCCAGCTGCTAAATTCAGAAAATGTTAATTGACTTCAAGTTCTGCCATCCCATAAAAAGCCAAAGGTACTTCTCTTGCCAGTCTTAAACTTTTGTTAAATCTTGTGGTCCTCATACATATGATTCAGTGATATGCAAGGAGTAAAACACTGAGACACCATTTTCACTTAACTCCCCACTACTCTGCTTCTCAAACTATCAGTCATCAAGATCCCAAACAGAGGTAGGAGATATTAAATCACAGAATACCAGGTTGGAAGGGGCCCCAAGGATCATCTGGGCCAAACTTTCTCACCATAAAGCACTATTTAGGGAAGAGGAACCAGCATCTGAACCAGGTGGATCTCCAGACTGTCTGATGTTGGGGAAGTGCCACATCCCTGCGGAGATTATTTCAATGGCTGATTGTTCTCATTGTGAAAAATTTCCCTCTTTGTGTAACCAGAATATCCCCAGGAGAACTTTTTACCCACTACCCCTCACGAGACTCCTTGTAAAAAGGGAATCACCATCTTCTTTGTAGCCACCTCTCAAATGCTGTAACATGGTGATAAGGTCTCACCTAAGCATGTTTTCCCCAAAGTTACCCAGCTCTCTCAGCCGTTTTCACACATCAGATTTCCTGGTCCTTTGATAATTTTTGTGGAATTCTCTGGATCCTCTTCAGCCTGCTCATATCTGTAATGTGTTGCAGGAGCCCAAAGTGAACACTCTGTTCCAGTTGTGGCCTGGAAAGTGCTGAGTATAGCAAGATAATGATTTCTTAATTTCTGCTGATACCCTTGTTGATGCAACCCAGCTTCTCAGTGGCTTTCTTTGCTGCAGGGGGACACTGCACACTCACATTGATCTTGAACAGCAAGTCTCCCAGACCCCTTTCCATAGAGCTGCTCCCCAGCTGGGTACACTCCAGCCTGTGCTGCACTCCCAGATTATGCTTTCCCAGGCACAATACCTTACACTTAGTGCAGTTTGTACTGAGTTGGCCTCATTCAGTATAGTCCATCACTCAGACATGCTTATTTTATTAGTAAATTGCAAGCAGTGAACTCCTCTTTTTATTTCCCAGTAGTGGTAAAAAGTTAAGGAATGTTGCTGAGAAATGCTTATGCAAATATGCTTCTTTAGGCCTTTTGGGGCTATAATACCAGTTTTTGTTATAGAAAAAGAAAATCTGAGTTTACATTTCCTTGATTTTTGTTGTGAAACTGTGGCAATAGTTATATTTTTTCTCGTCTTTCTATGATGGTGGAATGTAAATATGGTCTGAGAAGTCTTTAAGATGATTATATTTAAAAATTGCTTCTTTTCTTCTAAACATTTTATGTTTTCTTGGTATAGTGCTTTTTTTGTTATCATCTGTCCCATTGCATATTAAACAGGTGTCACTTTAACTCGTCTGAAACAAAGTTGTCATCATGTTGTACATCTACATGAAAGCCTTCTTTTGAGAGGCATACCTCTTTCTATGCTTATTATAGGAGCCTCTATGATTTGCTTTAAAAGAGAGTCTAATTTTTATTACAGGTAAAGTTAAATAAAATTAATCTCAAATTCACAATATGAAATTTGGTTGTTGTACTGTAAAGGATTTAATGTACTCTTTTTCATTTGAGATACTACCATGTTCTGGCCAACTTCTAGCCTCCAACCATATAAATTACATGCCTTTGTAATTTACTCCTGTAGTCCTGCTTACAGACTTAAATTACCCTGATGTTCTCATAAACTGATGTTTACATAATCAGGCAGTCACCTGTGAAAAAGGCTGTTGAACAAGAGTAATTTTCTCCATGTAGAATCAGTAACTTCTAAATACTGCACAACGAACTTTTTCTGTTATTGGTTGTTTGCATCTTGCTGAAAATGCCTTCCTAACACTTAAATGTCATTAGGCTATGCTGAAAAATATTTGATGAAAGCAAGTGATGATTATTGGTTTGAAGGTATGGCAGTAAGAAGATCAAAAATAAATTGTAATTCAGAGGGATTCTGCAAGATTATAAAAGCTCATACTTTAAATTTAGCACTGCACCATTTCTTTATTTGATTGCATGCAAATTGTTTACAGTATTAAGATTTTCTATTTTTTTAGAATTAATTTTATAGCTTTTTCTAAGAATGAATAACATAAAAGAAGGTTATGAGGTTTTACAGATAAAATAAATCTCTGAAATAATTTAAAATTCATTTGCCCTTGAGATTTGTGCTTAATGAAAATTCTGTCATTAAGCTTCTTAATTTAAACAACTGTACTGGATTCAATTGAACCTAATGTTTAAAAATAATTGTCATGCAATTGTCATGTATTAACTTCACTCTGGACTACAGTCTTCCCCCATTAAAGTGAACATAAATTTCTTGAGCATTGATTAAAATATGGAAAATGGTACCTACATATAAGTTTATCTTTCTTTCCCTTTAAATCTGATTATTTTTTTTTTTTACTACTACTATTTCTTCTTCTTTCCCTTCATTTGAAAATGCTTATACGGTTTGTCCAACTCCCACCTGTATTTGTAGAAGGGAGAGCAGGCATTTTGAAAGTTTCACCCTTAGCAGTCTAGAAGCTGTGTCTCTGCCATTAAGAAATGCTGCTCAGTAATGACTACTGGAAACCAGATTCCTATAAGCAGTTCAGGGGATGTGTTTAAAAGGCAGTTCACTTTGAAAACAATTGGACAACTTTGGCAGTGCTTAATCCTCTCAAGTCCCTTTTCATTTATACCAGATAAAATTAGCTATTACCCTCTTACAGTTATTGCCATTTTGGTTTGGGGTTATGCACTGTGGGGGTTTGCCACTATCTGAGGGCAAGCAATCCACACAAATATGCAAGCTATGTGAATTGCTTTGAAAGGATTGCCACAAATTATTTAGAAAACATAAGCTACTGTGTTCATTCATATCTGAATTGCTTCTTGAGTATTATTACTATAAAATATAAACTCTTCAGTGCCTGATCTGAAAAGAGAGAGACTCAATTTCAGTTTGGGAAATAAGAGAAAATTAGAAGGTTAAAACTGTAAGAAATGAGTGAATTACCAGTTTTAAAAGTGCCTCCTTTGGGATTCAGTGCCGTTTGAAAGCCCTTCTTTTCTTTCCCTTGGGTCTTATGTTTCTAGTCCCATAGCTTCCTGTTGTTTTTTTTTTTTTTTCTGAAGCAATAAAACATTGAGACTCTATTTTCCCAAGGGATATTTCTTAAAACTTATATGAATAAATTTCAAGTAAGATGCAGCTGTCTTAAAAAACGTTGCAATTTGACATTTGTGTTTGAATTTTAAGCGAGCTTAGGAAGAGCCATTACAACCTTAGGCAGATATTGTGGTCTATTTCTGTGATAATGAAGTTACTTGTGTTTTCTGTATTGAGTGCAGTCTTGCTGAGAGGTGTCTTATTTGTGTTCTCTTCTATTGCATCTTCCAAAGTTCATGGAATAAATAACATTTGCAAATCTTAATTTCTTTTATCATTTGTGCACATGGAAATAGCACAACAGAAAATGATGGGCTTTTATTTCCTGTCAGAATGTAAAATGTGTTACTGAACCAGCAACAGCTCACAGGACTTCAGTGTTCTTGATCTACTAGAAATCCTGGGTAAGATGAAATGTGCCAGCGCTAGGTCAAGCGAACAGAAAAGCTTGTGCTCTTTGAATTTACAAGGAAAGACAAAATGCTTTAGTGGTCTTTAAAAATGGTGTTTCTTAGAACTCCTTAAAGGCTTTTGGCAGCACAAATCATAGCAGTGTCATCACTGACTTCAGTCTTTTTATTTCCAGTTGTCCTTTAGAGTTTGAATTGTCTTTGTGGAAGGAAAAAATTCACTTTCATAACCCTTGTTTGTGCTATGAGAGAGATCATGACAATAAAGACTTTTCAGACTTTCACAGTAGCAAGATTAAATATGATAACCAGCACTGAAAGAATGTGTTAGATCTGTGGACTGAATTGGAAGAACATGGAAGGGCCATAGGAAAAAGAAAGAATCACTACTGCCATTTCTGAAAAAAAACCAACCCCAAAACAAACCCTAAAAGCAAAATACAAAAGGCACAATTTCCATTTATATTCCTACATGTAATAATGTTACTCTATATAATTAATATATTTGGAACAGAATAGTCACAACATATAGAAAATCAGGCACAGATTCACAGGGAGTAAACGATATAAAATGATAGAGATGTTCTGTTAAAAAAAAAAAGGTTTTATATAGACAAAAGTGGACTTGTTTAGCTGTTATGCCACATGTGAAATTTTGCTCATGGAACTTTTTTTGAAAGACAACGTATTCCTCTTGCACTGATGTAACCACTCACAGGTCCAACTGGTTTAGGTTCAGATCATCAGATGCAGTAATAGTGCCTAATCCAGATGGTCAGCCATCCAAAAACAGTGGCACATGGTGAGACTGTTCTCTGCATCAATTGATGCTATAGGCAATTAGAACATTGATGGATCTAACAGAAAGATTAGAGAATTAAATTGTAAATCTATCTACTCCAGATAAAAATAATCTCATGAAAATTAGATATCTAGAATTTAAGTAATTACCCTGAATTAATCATCCAGGCATTAAGTGTAGTATGTGGAAGACAAAGCTGCCTCAAGAGAGATTCTTCCCCATGTATCTCAGCTGCATATTTGTACATCCCTAATTTGAGACTAGACATATCTTCCAGTACAACTGTACTTTGATGCTTGTTAAATTTTGGAGGTTTGGGAAATAAACAGGCACAATAACACATTTGCAGGGGTATTATTAATTTGGCTATTCAGCTATGCACAGTCAGCAAATGCAAACACAAACACTGCTCTTTGTCATTTACCTTCTCTCTGGAGAATAAGGCTCACCCTTTGTGCATGAAAAGATAAACCACTCAAGTTGGACTAATGTTTTAAGGAGAAAACATTTAAGGTCCAAAATAGTTTCATGACTAACTGACATCCTTCTACGATGTCAAAACCAAAAGGTTACATGCTTTTTTTTCCAAATAATTTCAAGGTTGTCATTTCAAAATAGTTGCTTTTCCTGCTAATACAAAGAGAGGGTAGCAAAAAGCCTTAAAACAATCAATATTTTGCAATGAGTTGCATGCTTCATAATTCCTTGGTAAATAGGGCAATGTTCCCTTTTCTGAATCCTGCATTCAGTCAGTGATTTTCTTCTCCTATCACATTGCTGATTTAGACAGCCAGATTTTATGTCTTTGTGATAAAGCAACTTAGTGCTACAGATTCCTTTTAATCATCCACAGTATATTTCAAATGCCACTGCACATTTTTTTCCATCTTTTGCTGAAATATGGCACCTGTACATATAAAATACAAAGGTCTGACTGGACTCTTACTGCCCTTCTTATCAAGAAACATAACTGGAGTGTTCAGGGAGAAAAGTAAGTGGCTGAAGAGTGGTTGAAGAATAGTCTTGACTGCTCTGCCTATCTAAAGCTGTAGGACTTTGGACACAGGTTTAAACAGGAGCAGGCGTGACCCTGCTTCACAGAACGACTTCTCATGACTGCATTGTGAAATCATGGGGAGTCCTAACTAAATATAAAAGTGTGCTGGCAAATGTAAATCGTAAATGTTGCTTTAAGTTTGTTTTGTTAAATCTGGACTTCTATCTCCAAAGAAGAGTTAAACTGTTATAAAAGAATGATTTGGGGTTTGTTTTTTAAGTTTTCTTTTTACTTTTCCTTCAATCAATACGTTTGTACAAACTTAAACTGATGGACTAAAAATGTCTTTGAAGTAGGTATAGCAGGCAGACAGAGATTTATACGCCAAAAGAGGAAAACTAGATTTTCCTGATTTTATTTTTGATTTCCAAAATAAGACAGAGTGTTTTTACAATGATGGCGTTTAATAGTTGGATAAAGAAACAAATTAAATGGTGGGTTGTCCCTCTCATGACATCGTCAAATAAATCTTTTTTGGAGGGCGTCCTCCCTCCAAGGAGGTGGGAGTCACTGGACTCAGTATGGTTAAAGAAATATTATTGCAGTATTAGAAGTCAGACTATATTATGCAATGATGGGGGTCTTTTTGCCCTAAACTCCTAGGGGGAAAAACTATGATTCTTGCTATCTCAGGAGTTTTACTGAGGTTGTTTAAAAATGATCTGAGTTCTCCATCTGGGGTTTGAGTCCCTAAGCATAAACCAGCTTGCTTGCAAGATCTATGTCAGTGTTGCCATGTCCAGAAGATTATGCCCCATCTCTCACTATTTGATTACTTAATCTGGGTTTGGAGATAATATATACATTTAGGCACAACATTACACACTAACAAGGCTACCTACCTTCTAGGCAAGTCTGTCTCTGGGTGACAAAGTCGGGAGCACAAGCAAAAGAAGGGAGCTGCCTCATCTTTTTAACTGCAGTAGTGAAATGGATCAAAATTACAACCCAAATCCTTCCTAGGCTACCCCAAGTACCACAGCTGGAGTTTTCAGATCTTTGGAGGTAATCCTCTGGGACAAGTTAGACCTTTTCTCCTGTGGAGATTATTTCAGAGGAAGTGTGTGATGCATTTTTGACAACACAGTTGAAAATTATGATCCTAGCTCCTATATAAATAAGGAAAGTAATATTGACTAACTGTCTTCTTTAAAAGTCGACTTTTGTAAAACTTGGAAGCAAAAAGGAACCATCTTGTTAAGACATATAGATTCACATCCACTTTTAAAAGAGTAATAATGACCTTTGTTTCTGTATTTTCGCCAAAACAGCACTAATGTATTTTATTTATCAAAGTAGTCAATGTTTTTGAGGAGAAATTTGTTTCAGGTTGACCAAGAAAAGGAGTAAATAGTAAAAAATTATCTCCCATTTAAAGTGATTTTGCTAGACAGATGATATCTACAAATGTTTCATACCAATGAGGAAGAAAAAGATGAGATTCTCAAAAGCATCAAACATAATAAACTTCTCTTCAAAACAGGTGAAAATATGCTACTGCAATCATTGAAAAATTTAGCCATAGTCTTCTGTGGGATCAGGATTTTACTCAGTATTTCGAACTCAGCCAATAAAAACATCTACTTCTGAATTTTATCTAAAAGCTGTTAGAACTGCATTTTTTCTAGAAACAACTTTGTTGTTCTAGAAACAACAATTTTTTTGAGATAAGTTAGTGTGACAACAATTTCTTCCCAATGAATATTAGTGAGTAAATTAATACATAATTTATTTTTATTGTATTCATTAAGTGTGATATTAAAATAAGATGAGGAAATATTTTCATTTCATGTCAGGTTATTTGCAACAAGCATGACAATAATGTAAATCTTGATCTCAGCAATGTGAATTTTATAAATCTTGAGTTACTAATTGAAGACCAAAATCTCTTGAAGAAGAGATTTGAGGATTAATTTTTAAATCAGTTTTTAATCTGCTTATTCAGTTTTCATTACTGTGGGGAGGGAATTTATAATGAAAAATGCAGTACTTAACCTTTAATAATTTTCCTGTTTTCAATATACTTAATCCCAAAGAGCCAAGACACTACATATATATATATATATAAATATATACTAGAGGAAAGAATATAGAGTTCACGTTATATTGTTTGTATTTTGTTTTACAGTAGATCTCTTAAACAAACTTTAAAAATATTTGCTATAACTTCACTTGCTTAATGTAACATACATACATTGATTTTTTAAAATATGAGATCTAAGTTGTCAGCGTGATGCTGGACAGAAAATCCTTCCCCAGGAAGTATTTTGTCACTTATGTGTGTCAAATACCACAAAATACAAGTAAATAAGAAGTGTTACAGTTAATAAAATGTTGAATTTTTAAATATATCACCTGCATACATCCATTGATAAGAATCAGATTACGCCCAGCTGTATTGGCCAAGGATTTTATCACACGTAGATGAGCAAGGGTGAATGGAAATTAATCTTTGGTTGATTTTTTACTTGACTCATGGAAGGAAACAGGAGGTTTCTTCTCTTTAAAAGGCTCAAGTTTTTGTACTAAGAATGGATTGACACAGAGGATAAGATTTTATGAAATTTCTTCCTTTTGTGATTGTGCAGAATCAGACTGACTGTGGTTAAAACTCCTGGCTGCACAGAAGAATATTTTGTGTAAAGTCCACCAAAATTAATGTGAAGACTATGACATTAAGTTATTTGCCTTTTCTTCATTTTATGCTTCATTAATATCTGACTTTGGGTTTAAATTTAGGATTTGACTTCAGGGTGGGTGTGAATCCCATTCATGTTGCACAGATAATTGGGCATTACCAAGATTTAGTTTTGGCTAAATAAGGAGATTTTTGCTCTTTTTGAGGGATTTTTGTTGCCTTGTTTTACAGGAAGAAAGTGAAAGAGAGAAACACACAATTTTCTTCTGTTTTGTAAAACTAATCTTTCATTAAGTCCAAGATGCCTTTGAACTAGGATATTCCAACTCAGTAAGGTGAACAAAATCAATAGCCTCACAAATAAAATACTATTAACAATTCCAGTAGTCTTGTTACTAATTTATAAAATTCTCATGCAAAAAATAACTCTACACATAGCTTTTCCTTGTGCACATAGTTTTTATTTTCCTTTGTAGACCAAGGGAAGCATCTTGACATTTTAGGTTGATGCAACATCTGCTGCCACTAGCCAGTGTTTAAAAGAGAAAATGAAAAACTTAGTATTGGAAGCACACAACAAAAAAACAGTGAACCCAGAGCATGTACATATGACTTTCTTTGTGATGCTTAGTTTATTTGCATGGGCATATAACTATGTTTATTAGATGATGAGACTGGATCAGTACCTGCTATTGTTTTAAACTCAACACAGCAGGGGGACTCAGGCAACCTTAATGAAGGCTGGAGGAAGGCAAAGGTACATGCAAATCTTCCAGAGAGAGATGTGCAAGGTTTCTGGCACAGGTTGAACCACAGTGCTAGCCAAGGATCCATTTGCCTAGAGAGAGAATGAAGTTCATGGCTTGCTTTACTATTTCTCAGATACTTAGATGCTCTTGCTCTGCTGCAAAAAGTTTTCATGTCCAGTGTTGCCCTAAGAACAAAAGAGATACCATTCTGTGTACCTTCCCTGGTTTATTCTCTTGAAAGTTAATGTAGTGATCAATGATCAAGGAACTGACTGCACATCAAGTCATGTCCAAGGCCACCAACAAGCCTGGCTGGGCATCTATAGCATAGCAATGTTGGCATTTTTTCTGTTGCTAATTTCTGTTTTCTGTTTTGTAGCATAGACAAGTAGGAATTGCAAGGGGTTTCACATATTTTGAAAATGTTCAATTCCAAAAGCCAGAGAGCTTGTCTGCAAAATTAACCTTAAACTTGTATGGACCAGCTGAATGTGGAAGGGACTACAAAATATTTAGTCTCATTGATTTTCCCAGCTGTTTCCCCCCTGCCACAATAGCTCTGATGGAACTGTTTCTGATTAGGAAGCTGGCCCTTTCAAGGAATGTTGCCCTGTTCACAGATCTCTTTCAGAAAAGGAAGAACTTTCTTTTCTTAACCTTAGATATTTCTTGCTTTTCTGATGTACACTGTTAAATTGAAAGTAGTTAGGATGTATGGGCAAAGGTGACATTTTTTTGGAAGGGAAGCATTTTTTCAGAAACTACCAAAAGCTAAAATTCACTGAAGTCACAAAAAGTCTTTTCCATGTAGTACTTTCCTTACATATTTTCTTTATCTTTGAACTGAAAAGAATAGCAATATTAATCTAATTTCCAAGTTTAGCAGTTCATTGATACCCAGTAAAATCATTCAAATTACATGCAGGAGGTGTGCAATTATCTTGGTAAAACAAGCTCTAGATCTATTTTTCACTGTGCCTATGCACATAATTGCATTTAACCAGTTCATTGCTAAAACCCACTTGAAGCATTGCATTTTAAAGTAACTTAATAACTTCTTTTAAACCAAAATATTCCAAAAATTTAAGCACTGCTATGGTACTATTCTGTGTTTGATTTAATGCTCCGAACAAAGAGCTCTCACTCCTCTGTAATGGCTTAATCAAACGTTCTGCATTGTGGACATGAGGAGATACATCACTCCACCTTCCACAAGACAGCCTTTCTTGTAGAAAATAGTTTAATGCATTAAGACTGGGCAAGAGACAAAATCTCAGAACAATCCTTTATTTGAATGGCTGAGTAGTTAGGGATGAGGCTCCTCAATTTCAGTATTTGTCACAATGAATATTCATTTAACCCTGCAAAATTACAGGAGGCATTTTGACAGCTTATGAGCAGAATGACAGTGCCATAACTGTGTTTTAGGAAATCTGAGCTAGCATTTTTAGGCCAAGGGAACATACAATTTATTCTAGGTTTGCACAGGGTTCTTTTAACTTATTCCACGTCTAGACAGATAGTTCTCTTTTCTCTCTTACACTTCTAGTTATAAATTTATAAGATTCCATTCTAAAATCTGGTAGGACATTAGTTCCAGTCACTCCTCTTAGAATGTTGTGGCAGAGACACTAATAATCAGGAGCCATTTTATAACTTCCAGCCCTAATTTATCTGTCCTGGTTTATGCAATTATGCCCATGCACCAGTGTTAACCTCTAACTAAATAGAGAATTTTCCTCCTTAATGCATTCTTGTTCTTTTCATTCCATTATATTTTCTAGCACGGGTACTCTATCTCAGAGTCTTCTTATCTCAGTTTGCAGGTGCTTTGTTCCATCAATTACTTTGGTGAACCATTTCTGTGATTCTTTCAGCTTAAATTAATTTTTTTTTGAAGAAAGATGATTGGACCTGTGTTTTTGTCTTGTCAAAGTTGTCTTGTACGATGAAGTTAACAGATCAATGTCTCTTCAGAAAATGGCTGTTGTTTTCTATTTATGTATCTTCCCTTCTGGATCCCATGCATGTATATGCCATTCCTAAAGATTTTTCCTTCCTCCTTCAGACTTAAGAAAAAATCTGCTTTACATTGCATTGTTTTCAGCTTCCACTACTCCAGGTTGCTCAGAGCCCCAATCAACCCTGCCATGAACACTCCCAGACACAGGACAACCACAATTTTTTCGGGCAACCTGTTCCAGTGCCTCATCATCAGGTAAAGAATTTCTTCCTAATAACTAGTCTAAACTTACCATCTTTCAGTTTGAAGCCATTCTTTATTGTTCTGGCACTGTGTTTCCCTGTAAAAAGTTCCTCTCCCACTTTATTGTAGGCTCCCTTCAGGTATTGGAATGCTGCAATTAGGTCACCCTTGAAGCTTTTTCTTTTCCAGGTTGAATAATCCCAATGCTCTCAGCCATTCCACAGAGTAGAGGTGCTCCATCCCTCTAATAATCTTGGTGGCCTCCTGTGGAGTTCTCCAACAGGTCCATGTTGTTCCTGTGCTGGGACCCCAGGGCTGGAAGCAGGGTTCCAGGTGGGGTCTCTCTCACCAGAGCAGAGCAGAGGGGCAGAATCCCCTCCCTGCCCTGCTGCCCACGCT
>JAOTQP010001286.1:26132047-26160470 GCA_026413545.1 Cichladusa arquata
GTCTCTCTCACCAGAGCAGAGCAGAGGGGCAGAATCCCCTCCCTGCCCTGCTGCCCACGCTGCTTTTGGTGCAGCCCAGGACATGCTTGGCTCTCTGGGCTGTGAGTGCACATGGCTGGGTCACGTCCAGCCTCTCATCCACCAGCACTACCAATTGTCTCTCAGCAGGGCTGTTCTCTAGCTGCTCACCCTCCAGCCTGTGTTGATCCTGGGGGTTGTCCTGATACAGGTACAGTATCTTGCACTTGGTCTTGTTAAACTGCATGAGATTTTTAAGTAAGAGACAAACAGCACTAAGTGGGAAGAATGGTAGAAGGAATGTGTCACATGGAAAGTGGTACAGATGCAAACATATTCTTAATATAACTTCCACAGTGCCCCACAGAGATTTCTTGGCTTTAAATTGTAGAAATCTTCTACCTAATAAATGGAGAACTTACCATCCAAGAAGAAAGTGTGTTTCTCCACTGTAACAAAGGAGTTTCTCTTGAAGAATTTCTCTTCAATTAAGTTTCCTTTACAGAATTATTAATCTGGCCTTTTTTTGGTATATTTTCTAAAATCAGATTAATACTACTCAAGATGCCTTCACCTGTCTTAGAGGGATTCAAGAATGACTGCATGTCTGGTTTGAATTGAATCCCTTTTTGTGTGTCTGATTCTCCAAGACCTGTCTACTTTCCTTTGACTCAGCTAATTTATATGTTTGTCAGGCAGGATATATTATTACTCTAAAAAGAAAAGGAAGACGTTTTAAACTGAGCCTATTAAAATACACTTGCCTCTATCTTTCTCCAGACCCAATTTGTCGGTCTCCAAGTGTTAGTGTGTGTGAGATCTCAGGAAGACTGCTTTAAAGAAAAATCTTATTTTCAGTTGAGCCTAAGGAGTACCCAATCAATTAAACCAATCTATTCTTAGTCTTATTTTATTCTTTCAGGGAAAGGTAGGATGACATTGACGTACAAACAAAAGTTTTCTTGCATGGGAGCCATTTTATAGGCCTTAAAAACTCCCATGGGAGCATGGGAGCCATTTAATAAGCCTTAACAATGGAAAAGTTTGGGACCATGTTTCTTCTCAAAGCCAGGTAAATTTTTCATTGTCAACATATAAATGGTTTGGAGCAGAATTCAAGAACTTTGTTCTGACTGTATGGTATTCAAGGAGCTGTTTATCTGCATTCATTGCTGACTATGTACATTTCACAGCATTCAGCAAAGGTATTTATATATGGAGTGACTCCTTGGCCTTACATTCAGGATCTTCACAGACACCTTATTCACAGTTTGCTAGTTTTTAATATTTTTTTTGTATTATGGAAAAGGGTAGAAAATTTATTAAAATAACAGTTGGATATTATCAGATGGAACTTATTCTCTATGATGTTTCTGCTAATCTGAGATTTTTAATTAAAAATACAAACACCCTTATTTTAAAATAGCCATATTAAAATTCTTGTGGACACTGATTTCTTATAGATTATTTCTCAAAACAAAAGTAGTAGATTAATGGTATTTTGGGTAGTTGAAATAAGAGATTTGATGCTAATTGACTCTTAGCTCTGCAGCTAGAACGATTTGTTTTGCAAAAAGTGTGGCAATGTATATACTTTTCAAAACATATCATACCTCCTTGTCAGTTGTCAGTCTTGCAAATCCTAGAACATTGCTAATATTACATCATTATTTTTATATGTTAAAAAAACTCTTGCAAGGTCTGGGAAAGCAATCTCCACAGGAAGATACTGGGCTTACTTTATTTAAGAATGGGGAAATGGGGACTGATATCTTTCTTTTATGAACAGCATGAAGCTGTTCTTTACAGAGCTTTCTAAACCTCTATTGTTGCTGTACCCTCAGGCTTCTCGCTGCAGGTCTTCATACTGCCGGAGGGATTTTCATTTTTGGTTCTGATTCATTCTTAATGCCACCCTAATCCAGTTGTAAATGGGTCATTTAGACTAAATACTGAGAAGTAGCTCAATTTTAATGTATTCATATAAATTCTGCAGTGTGACTACAGTGAATTAATCTTAATATTTGTCTACAAAATCTTCCAAGCTTATCTTAACTAGACCAGTGTGGGGACAAGGTGGGTCATCTCAACCAGCCTGGAACTTTAGGAGCTCTCAGGCCTCAATCAATGCCATCCATCTGTGTTGCACCTTTAGGTCTCAAGGCATTGGTGATGTCGGCTGAGATAGAAAAGTCCCAATTTTGCAACTAAAAAATTGAGACAAACACGAAGTCTCATATCCCTTAAAACACCAGCAAATCCTTCTGTTCACAGGCAACGTACAATTGAATAGGAAATATGTGCAAGAACAATTTCTCCCACCCTGTGATCATTGAGGCTCTCTTCCTATTTAGGGTATCCTAAAAAGAAACAAAGCAAAGGACTCATCAGGGTTTCTCTCAGAATTATACTCCAAATTATTTTGTGTAAGTCCTGAGGTTCTTCAAGCTGGTGTAACAGGTGGTAGTCTTGCTCCAAAGCTGAATGTGTGCTTGAGGCATGCAGCCAAGAAACACTAAAGCACTAATCACACACTACCAGATTCAGACAATCATAACGGTTTCCCCAGCTCTCTGAAAATGATAACCACAGTGTGGTCAGATGTGTATGTCTATTTCTGTCTGCAGAGATACATGAAAGTGGGTCAAGTGCACAATGTACATTTTTTGTAAGTATATGTTTTTGTTATTCAGTGAAGTCTTCATACGAGCCTACAGATAAACTATGATAAAGTCTCCCCCTAGAAAATACCTAAACATCGATATCCATATTTTTGTCTACAGTGTAAGAGAACTTTTGTGATAAGTATCTACCATTTTTTTTCTTTTGATATTACCTTTTCCATTCAGAAAGAAAACAGGGTTACTTCTTCACATTCATTAAAGGGTCAATGACTGAACCTGACACTGTGCAATGAGAACTCCACTCTGCTTTTGGATACATGCCTATAAACGACTGCACTGAAATGACAGTGTGCTTTTGGATGCGTAACCGCCAACATTTCCATTTTTCAGAGAGAGAAAGGAGAAAAGAAACGAGGGGAGACAAGAAGCAGGCTAGAGGCAAGAGCAGGAGACTGATCAGTCATAAGAGAAAGTAGTCATTATGAAAAAATACCACTTCTGAGTCGAGAGAATGTGCTAATGATCATACTTGTCAAAATCACTGTTAACAGGAAAGTAGTTTTTTTTACCTTTATTTTCAATATGGCATTTTTACATGGGAATGCCCTACAAGACCCTCAACAGCACGTTTGCCCAGAAGTGCTCTCATTAACTGTACCAAATGGCCTACTCCACTGTCATGTTAATGCCTTCTATCTGGCTGTTTGCTGGCCATCATGTATCATTGTTCAGCAAATGACAGCAGTCGGGTTATTAAAGGTGTAGATATTAAATTAACAGCAGTGGTAAACATTGTAGCTGTACTTCACATCTCAGCAGAGCCAATGAAGTGGATGACACTGCATCCATGCTGATATGCTGCAATGACAGATGGGCGTCATTTAACACAGTACATCAGTGGGCAACCCACGTACCACAGCTGTCCTCCACTAAATGAATTAGATCAGGGTAATTAATCTAAGGCAGAGAGTATTACTAAAGTGGGTCCTAAGCGGAATTAGAAATGAATGAAATATCCTGTTAAAAAAGGGAAGGAAAAGAAATAGAAAGAAAAAATAAAAAAGGATCATTGCAGCATAAGTGTAGAAATGATCATTAAGTATTTTAATTTGACACAAAAAAGACAGTGCCCATACTCTTAGGAGTATATAATAAGCACCCCTTTGTTCTGCAGTATTTTACCATAATGTTTTTTGTCACTGTGTGCATCAAAGAAAGTGACACCACCAGCAAGGGACCAAAGATGTTAGATTTGATACTCTAATGTAAGAAAATCCTATCATCTTTATTACTTAACCATACTGCTGATGGAATTATTCCTTGTAACATATCCTCCACTTATATTGATTGACCTGTTCAATTTCTATGACATTTTATCAGAAAGATGTCTTATTTCTGTTTTTGGCTTAAGGATAGCTGTAAAAAACCCAATACAATTCCCTTTTCTTAACACAAAGTTTGTAGTGTTTCTCCATCACTGTTCTCTCCAATCTCTCCCATTAGTATTGGGTCAAAAGGAAAAAAAAAACAACACCAATCACAGAAGGAGTAAAACAAGTTTGTTTTGCTGCCATTCTGGTTGGTGGTTGCAAAATATTTCAACATTTTTTCAATGTTCTATATGAGTACATGGCAAGTTTGTTGGGTTTTTTTTTCAATTAAAATCAAATGAATGTTGTAATGTGTGTTTAAGATCAGAAGATCATAAACAGGTTAAATAATCAATGCTTACAGCTAGGGTATATCAATTCATTCCCAAATCTAGACAATTTAAAGAGCATTTATAGAAGAAAAGTAACAAAGAAATGTAAGCCTGAAAATTTCATTGTTAGTCTTGCAGGTTCTGTATTAATTCTGTTCCACTTCATTTAGTGTATGACATCTGCAATGGAAAATTTCCCTAAAGGATGTCTCTGACAAAGGCAAGCATTGATCAAGCATCATGTACTTGTTTGATGCTGTCAGCTCACTTGCAGCTTCCTCTTTATTCTTTTCCCTTTGCCTAAGAGAGCTATCAACCTTCAAAACACATCCTTCTCTGCAGGTAGAGACTGGGATTTGCTATGTGTTTTAATCTTTGGGGGGAAAGGGAGTTGTGGAAGGAGAATTATTTTGGGAATAGGTATTGTAGCACCGATTTTGTCAGATTGGTGCATTGGAAACACATACTGCTGCTAGACTACAGGCAATTTCTGAAATATATTGACTTTTATGAAAGTGATGTTTAAAAACAAGTCACAATATGTGTTTCAAAGTACATCCAAATTATTAAATAGCTATTTACTGTTGTTTCAGTATAGTCTCCATTGTGAAACAAGCCTTACTCTTTGTTACTCTTACTCACTTTTTCTTTATTACACTTGTTCTGACTTCCAGAAGTGCTTTTGCTTATGAAAGGTATATCCTTTCACTGAAATCATGCCAGCAGTTGGGTGAGAAAGGTGCATGTGCTTTGGGTTTTTTTTTTTGGCATGGACACTGGGAACTGAATGGAGACAAAAAATTCACTTTTTGGAAATGATAAAAACTTTGTATAGTCATAGCTTCAGTTTTGTCTGAGTTGATCCCGAGCTGAATTGCTAGTTTTGAGTTGAAATGATACAAATGTCGGATTACTACTGTCTTCTTTGACCTGAACTCTAGACAAGGATCTACCTTTTTTGCAAACCTTTGAAAATTTGGATCCATAACAAGTATAATCAGCTACATTGCAGAAAAATCATGCACAAACTAAGTTAGAAATAAATGATGATTTATTGAGGTGTCAGATGTTGTGTGATGATAGATGAACCACAAAGATGTAATAGTACAATTTGCATACTCATTGAAGTGCTGCACCTTCATCAGCAATATATTCCTATAGTTTTTTAAAATTAACTGAAAATCTTAGAAGAAAATCTGCCACTTTGCATGGTCCACAGTGTCAAAAGGCTGAAGCCTTCTGATGCAGCTTCTCTCTTGCAAGTTTTCTGAACTGCCAGGCAGTGCTGGTTTTATCTCCACTGCTGACTGCAGTGAAATCTGGAAGAAGTTTTCTGAACTTGGTTGGGTGTTCATGCATATACGGCATAAGAGACTCATCATCACTGCAGCCTTTTTGTACTTTTACAGCTTAAGCTTTTATAATGAATAGAATAGTGATTTTTATGAATGTGAAAGTGAGTCTTTCTTGTAATGTCTTGATATGGCTTCTTTCACAACATAACTTTGCAGTAGTGAGATTACAAGTGCTACATGAGACATGGACACAACATCTCAGGACAGTGGAAGATGGTTTCGAGATGAAATAGTATAAAACTGCACCTCAAAAAAATAGCATCACTGGTTTTAACACTGGTAAAAGCTGCTGTATAAATATTCTGTGGATTGAATTCCCTCTGTTTAACTACAAAACCAGTTCACCTAAGAAAAAAGTGATTTTTATAAGATTGGTCAGTCCCATAAGTGATTATTCTGAAAGATAGAGAGTACAAATTATTCTGCATTACAATTTAATTCTATGTATAATTTGCTGAATCAACCCAGAAAAGTTTACAGTGTTATGCAAGCAATGATCTGTGGGAAGTGGAAGAACTAATCAGAATATGATCACATAAGATTTAACAATCAGCACATGATAACATCTCAAGACTGCTGACTTCAAAGGAGGGAAAAATTATTTCAAATAACATTGTTAAACTTCCCTGCAATCTGCCTAGTTTTTGAGATTGCACTTCAACTTTTTTCCTTTCCTTCTTCTCTGTCATTGTTTCTCTTACTTTTTTAATGTATGCTATATTTGGAATAAAAGATAATTTCTGAGCCTGTGGTTCCATGAGAAAAATATCTTTTAGCATCATTTATAAGAAATTCCCTCCTACTATATAATATTCAACTTATTTTTGGGGAAAGAAATTTGGTGGCCAGCATTTTCAAAAAAAAGATGAATCATAAATGTATTTTACTAATTAAATGTAACTGCAAATAAATTAAGTTCATTTAGTTTTAGTGAATGTTGAGAATTAGTTTTGTAAGTATAGGACACCACAGTAGCCAACAGAAACCCATATTTTATGATCCATTTTCAATGTGTTATTTGAAACACTTTTTCAGGTTTACTAAGTAGCTCCCTATATATATACAGCTCCATAAAATGCCAAGTGTAGAGAAAACTAAACTGAACCAAACCATCAATACTATTTCAGAAACTTTACCACACTTACTAATTTTCCTGGGACTTCTCTTATTGAATCTGTGCAGTATGTCTAGACAGGCAGTACTATCATAGCACCTCATGTCTGGTTCATGTTAAATCTTTAGTAAGAACTAAACAATATTTTCAACTGATTTCCAGGCAACTGCAGACTACAAATGGCTTGAATCTCTTACCAGATGTCAGGTTGTGTGGTCATAACCCTCTTCTTTTCCTGACCCGGTTTGATTAGGCTAATTAATGCCAGGATTTGCTGCCAGCAGTCTTTGCAATCTTAACAACTGCTCAGTATGGGAATGTTGCTGCGAGGCGAGTGCAGAGAGGCATGACTTTTTGTGTCCTTTTCCTTTCCTTACACACAAGAACAGAGCTACTCTCAATAAACCTGTGTGACATATTTTATCATCCTTGACACAAGAACTGGGGGAGCAAGAGTTTCCCTGGAAGACAGTATTTAGTTCCTAGTGGAAATGCATGTATTTTTATTCTGGGAGGTCTAGTCTGCACATTTTAGTCTTCATGGCTGGTAATGTGTTTTATTTCAGAGGGTGTGAGTAAAGCTTACCTAATTTTCTGCTGCAATGCATCATCTTCTTTCCATATCTGTTGAAACTTGAAGGCTTCCTGCTAGACTTGTTCAGCTCTGGTGTATTGAAGCTTGAGCAGACAAGTGTGCTGGAAAAGAAGGCATAAAGATAAAAAAGGTCAGGAAAGACACATAAACCAATCAGAACCAAGTACTCTGGTCATCAAAGGAAGAAACCACCTATTTGTTCTTTTCAGGAAGGATGTCAGTAGTTCACTGTTTTTGTTTGTCAATAACTATCAGGTCTTATTATCTTATAATCTTATAATACTGTACATCTTAGATAAGTCTTCCAGGCCAAGTAAAGAAATAAACATTTTGTCTGTAAATCAGAAAAAGAGAGCTATTCACTGTGCTTCAACTTTTGTTTCTTTGAGACAAAACCAAATATTTATATGAAGCCAGTTTATATGGTATTACAGGGCTGTCCATTGGTTTTTAGGGGCTTTGAATCAGGCCTCCAATGAATTATGTCTTTGTTAAGGAATTATTTTCTCAGTCCTTTTCCTCTATTCCTCTCCATTTCTGTACCTATTTTCTTTAAAGTAATCACATTATATTTCATTGTCATGCTTTCTGGTTCACTGAAATCCAGCACTGGAATTACAATACAGAGTTGACAGAAATGCTTCATTGATTGTAGTGGAACCTAACCATGGATCTGTTTTAATAATCACAACATTTTTTTTTTATTGAATTTGTTCTGTATAGTTCATTAGAAACAATTCAGCGAGAAAAATCGATTAGGGTGAAAATAGAGTACAGATCTGTTGAAGTTTATTCACACCAAAAATGAGGAATTTTATAGCAAAATTTTAAAACATCATATCTTATGTCAACAAGCAAAATATATTTATGAAATGATCATCAGCACTAATCACAAATGAAAGAGCATTATCTTCATGGATACAAACTGACCCAAAGAATTTTCAGGTCACTAAATTTCCTGTAGTTAATCTTGTTGTTATTCAAAGTTGTCTAATAAAATTTTGTCAATGTGATGTTATTTTGCACCCAGTTTTGAACAGAACCAGAAGTGGCAAGATGAGTTAAAAAGTAGAGCTCCCAAGGTGCAAAAGTGTTTCAGATGTTCCTAAAATTGCTCATTATTTATATTATTAGAAAAGAAGAAAAATATTCTCAGCGATAATTCTATAAATGGAAATCTTCAGACAATATATAAAATTTTAATGAAAGACAGACAGTTGGAGTTAATTTTAAATTTAGAAAATGTGTATACAAAAACAAAGAAGTAGAATTCCATATCCACTGAGAGGTCCCATATTTCAATGCATTACACCCTTTTTTCACACAGCAGCTTGCACAATTTTCAAGCACATAAGTGAGTATTACGGCCTTGCTGCTGAAAAACAGTTTGAAATAACAAGAATTTTATTCACAAAATATTTCACAGAATAGAGGAGAAAAAGATAATTTTCTGTCACAAGACAAAGGGATGATAAAGGAATGCTTGAAACACAAAATAAAAGAATGTGCACTAAAACTATCTTGTTATTTTTACCATCTGATATAGACCAAATATCATTAAAATTCCTGTAGGCTCTAATCAGAATTTGAGGGTATGAATATTTAGCAAAAAAATGTGAAAGTTCCTTGTCTGACTTAAATGACCTACAGACTATCATTAGTGAAGAAATAAGAACACACTCCCCTTCCAGTGAATCCCCTCAAGCCCCAACACACACACAAACACACACCTCAGAAGCTGTTTAGGAATGAACTGATATATATTGCCTCAGCTAAATGAACAGACCATGTTATATACGACAAGTTATTTGACTTATCTTGACAGTCAAATGTCCTTCCTTTAACTCAATGTGACCCTTTCTCATTTTCCTACTGGAATTTACATTTTTAGTTTAAATTGATGATATTTGCCCCTTCCCCCCCCAGCCCTTCCTTTCCATCAGTGAGAGTTTTGCAATTAGCAGTAGGTGCAAAAACAGGATTTTAGTTGGTGTCTCTATGTCCCCCAATTCATGCCCACTGATCCACGAGCAATTCCCTTACGAGATAATTAAGTGAGGTGACTGAGAGCCTATTGTGTTCTAATCACTGGCTGAAATCATCAGAGTGTCAGACAGAGACAGCTCTCACTCCTGGCTGCAGGTATTTTCATACACTGTGCAATGAAGGCTCAGTGTCTGCCAGGAGGGCTGAACAGTGAATTTACAGTGTGAGCTACAGGGCACACTGGGTCTCTAGGTGCAGAGGGAAGTGACTGGAGTGGATGGGAAGGCTGGATCATCCCAGAGTTTAGCTCTGCTGCAGCCATCCCTCCCTGCAGGTTTGTAAGCTGGCTGAGGTGCTGTTGCTGTGTATCCACTCACACACAATCCCCAGAGCTCTTCATCCTCTCAATTGTGTGCAGTGTCTTGTACTCTTTCAGCCATTTTAAGACTCTGAGTGCCATACAGGGAAAGTTATGCACCCTTTTGCATTAAATGACATTGCTAGCATCTCCTTCAAACACCTTGCATTTATTCTTAGGGGAGAATTGTGTGTAGTAAAGCATTCAGCTATGCTAGGCATTTGGCATTTTTTTCCAATGCACACACTGCTGGTTTTTTTTATGTTAGAGTCTATAAGGTTGAAGAAGTGCATGTTGACCTGGTCGTTTCCTTGCAGACAACAGAAGAAAAGTGGGTTTTTTTCAGGAAACAATTACAAAAGGAAAGGGCAATGGCTTTCCTGACCCATTCTGGTAGGGCACTTCATTCATATAGATAATGGGAAGGAAGGCATGCAGCATTTGTATGTTGGTATTGAATCATTGGTGAAGATGTGGTGTGATGTGATAAGAGAGTGGATGAAATTGATTCAAAAGAAAAATAATCAAAACACACTTTCAAGCAGAGCTCTTAACAGTCTATTCCTGTACTCCCTTTTATAATTAACATCCAGTTTTTATCAGGCTTTTTTCTGAAGTCTAAATAAATGCCCCTATTGTGTGGCTTCTGGCTTATATCTTGCAGAAGACACAGGTTCTAGTTCATCATTAAAAACAAATCCTAGTTTTATGAGCCATATAAAGAATAAGGCTGCCCATGGCTATAATTGAGTTGCTGGGTTTTATCTCACTACAGTCTGTTGGGTGTCTCTCTAGCTATAAAACAAGCAATTTTACAAAGACCCTGCGGTGCACAGAGCAAGACTTTTGGCTTTCTAGTTATTTAGTTCCCTGTTTTCACTGTTTTTTTTCCAGAGGTATCAGATGCAAATTAGTTTTCTAGTTTCTCTTATCTCTTTGTTCCTTCCAAAGCTGAGATTGATAGCTTTAAGGAGATCAAAGTCAAATTTCAAATGTATCCCAAATTGATAATCTCCAGACTATCATACACCTTGTACTCAGAACAAAAACCTAAAATCCATAATGACATGAGCATGGTAAATATGGTTATTCTGTTAGACTAAGTAAAAGTAGATTATACATGTTTTTTAAACTTCAAAGGCCTGTCCTGTTAGTCAGGTTTCTTTAAGGTCTCAAAGGCACTGTGCACTCCCTTTTGTGTAAGAAAAATAAAAGACACTGCAGCAAGAACTTGAGAGGATCTTTTTCCTGCTAACATTGCAGTTTCAGAGATAAATGGACAAAACATTGTAAGAAAAGAAAAGTAGGGGCATTTCTAGTTTATTTAAAGCTAATATAGAAATCTAATGTGCATCAAAACTAGTTTTTGCTTTATACCTGATTGTAATAGCTATTAGTCTGTTGTTTTAGATATTCTGGCCGAACAGGTCTGTAAATAAAAGAGACAAAACCGATGGGCCTTTATATTCTCTTCCTATGCCAAGAAAAATGGAAGAGAGAAATGCTCATTTCCAATAGACTGCAAAATCTGCAGGTCTAACCCAAAGGCAGCTCCCGCTGACACTAATGAGCAATGGCAATGTTTCCTAATGTCAATATTTGGGACTGGGCTGCCTGGTGTTAAAGGGACTGTGGCGGGGGCCCACAGAAAGCTGCATGGCCAGGGACATGTCAAAGCCATCGGTGCAGGTCGTGTGTGCCTGCACACTGTCCCCAAAGAGCTGCTCTCTGACAGTGCCCAGGCAGCTGGCAGGTGGCACTGTGCCTCCTGGCTGGCAGCCAGCCGCTCTTATCTGTGCCCTGGTGAGCAGGCTGCTATAACTAATCCCAAGTTAAAGGAGAGGTTTTGGTATGAACTTGATAGCAAAAAGTGTCAGGAATAGCTGCATCCTCCCTGCCAGGAGAGCCTCTGATTTTTCTTTCACACAACACTTTTTTTTTGGAGTGCTCAAAGGTAGATGTTCGGAGAAAAATAACTTTTTGATCCTTCAAACAGTCCTCTTCCAAACTGTTCTCTTCCCAAATAAAAGGATGTTTGTGTGTATGTGGAGGCGAATGGTAGAAAATAATCCTATTGTTCAGTATAGATAAATACTTCTGTGAGTTGTACATAAAAGCATTTGCTTGAGATAGTGCATGGTAATCTGTTTGTGGGCTAAGAAATACATTCTTTCCAACAACATGTCTTCTGGTATAGCATTGGGTGACAATTTGATCCTGTATGAGCTTACAAAATATATGTTTTATTATTCTCTGTGCAGTGCTGGAAGCACCTGTGTATTTCCCCTATGGGAAGTCTACTGTGATGCAACAGATCTTCTCAGACAGCACTTCTGGGAAATATCAAAAACTCTACACAGCACTAGAGATAGAAGAAATAGAGGGGTTTGAGTGGTTTTATACTCCAAAAACTCTTAGAGAAATATATTCTGAAAACACTATACTGTCAAAAAAATTCCCTTCATTGACTGGTAAAAAGCAGCAGCTATCCTCACGTTGCTAACTGCTGTGTCCCAATTCCCACATCTAAGGATAAGGAAATGCATTGGTCTCTCTGGTGTAGTCACTCAGCTGAGGCTGACAGCAAAGGTGCAAATTGTTGTCAGTTGTCATTACTTGGTTATGTGTTATAACATACCATGGAAAAATAAACTCTTAATGGAAAAGTACCTGAGAATTAGTGACTTTTCCATATGCACTGAAACTGATTCATGATCATAACAACATTTGGAAAAAAGCTGCATCTGTGCCAAAGTGGAGAATATCATCCAAATAAATTAGTAAATCTGATTACCTCTGAAATGCAACTAGGGTCTAAATAAAAGTTGAAAAATGAAGAGCCAGTATTTTTGTTTTCAGTCCACAAGTGCATTTAATTAATAGATGATAGAAAAGGAATAAAACTTAGAGGAAAATAGAGAATAAGGAGTAATTTTCTTGCTAGCTACCACAATTGACAAGAATTAGACTCTGCTTCACATGAAGTCCTGTAGCATAATCCCCTCCTGTCACACTTTGGAGCTCTGCAGAACTGGAAAGAATGAATAAGGTGGGAAGAAGTGGGGAACTGAGCTCTCATTTTCTTACCCCAGGTCTGCTGACATCTGTCTTCAGTTACACAGGTGGGAAGAAGGGATTATACTTGGACGCTGCCAAAATGGCTCTGAAACATCATTGGTAGGTTTGCTCTGCTGGTTCCATCTGTCTGTGCCTCAATGCACATGCAAGGTGTTTTAAGCCACCTGCTGTTGATACAGTGGTTTATTTTATTTTTTTTTTTCATTTTTCCTTCTTTCTCCTTTTTTTTTTTTTCGCCCCAAAGTGGCATTCAGACTTGCAAGATCAAAGTATTGATCGAAATTCAGTGAAAGGCTTACTATTATCCCTAAACCTTAACTTGCCTATCTAGATTCCCATTACACTAACCCCTGATGGGCTGGGACATTTTCTGAAGTATTCATTTCTCACCATGGTGACACTGCTATTATAACTACGGATGCTGCCTTTGATCATAACAAAATTATACTGACAATATGGACTTGTTTTTTCTATACTCACTCAAGACTTGGACTCAGGTGGGCTAAAGAAGACGAACTGAATAACATTTTGTTCCTTCTTTCTTTTATGATAGTAAAAAGGAAAAAAAAAAAGTAACAGAACTTAAAATCGACAACAACAGGAACTGATGTGTGTCATCAAACACTAGAATGTGCCCAGTAATAAGGGCAGAGGAACACAACTGTAAAAACTCTAACTGTTCTAATGTCTTCCAACTACTGCAGTGCCTGTTGTGCAAACTGAGAATTTACTCAAATAGGGTATTTTTTCACTGATAATTTTTTTTTTTATTTTTTAAAAGGACTGGTGAGAAAGAACTCAGTGTCAGAGGAAGAGCTTCAACCAGTAATTGTAACGTTCTGATAATTTCTATATTTTTCTATTTCTTTGAGGAATCATTAATCACTTAAGTCAATATATTTACAGTGACTTCTACCAAAACAGGATTTAAATTTCACTGTACAGGGATTCTCTGTTCCATCAAGTATTTTCAACATTGAAGAATTCAATATGAAATGTCACCTTGTATGGTAAGTTTGCAATAATGGATATGAAACAGAGAGTTTTTTTCACTTGTAGTGTTCCTTCTTTCAAATATCCTATTCAAAATTATGAAAAATATAGGAAACTTTTGAAGTATTTTGAATAATCCTAAGGGAAAGAAGGTGCCAGGATGGTTCATTCTCACCGCCAAAATACTTTTATGTTAAACAAAACCAAAGTAAAACTTTGTGAATTTTCTGCTTGTGCAATATATACAAAAGTTTAGGAGCATATAGATGTTTGTATATGCATACATATATATATCCACATAAACCAAGAAAAAAAAAATGTAAGGAATCAACAATCATATCAATATTTTAAAAATTTAATTATTTAAATGAAATTTAAATGAAATAACAATGAATTAATTATCATAAAATCAGCATAATAAATTATCCTTATTTCAAAATATTGTTAATTATTTTTATACTAAGGAGTGAGAAAAAAGAAACTTTGGAAGATTGATAATATACAATCATGTATGTTTGTATGAAAATACAACTATAAATATCAAAAGCTACTTTGAAATGAGCCATATGTAACTCCTGGGAGAAAAAAATAAAGCTTCCTAAGCACAAATAATACAAATCTAAAACTGCACTTGGGGACACCTTCTATGAAAGGTTGGAATTGCTTATCCCAGAGCTCTCCATGACATGGCAAGAGATTGTCTGCAATTCAACAGCCTTTCAGCAAAGCAAGTTGCTCTCAGTGATGTTACCAAGTGTGTTTTGAATTTATGATATATATTAGCTTACTGGTCCACATGTGACTGTGGAAATGCTTGGATTTTCCTGCTTGGAAACCAGAAGCCAGGGAAAACTGTTTCTTGGAGTGATTTTCCAGTCAGGTACAGTTGTGCTTTATCACTCCAGCTGTAGCCCCTGTGTCACATAATCTAGCTCCAATACCTACGAGGACACCAACATAAAACAAATGACTAAAGGGTTAGTAAGGACTGCGTCTCAGGCCTGGCCCACTGGATTTATGGCAGATAATTCACCAAACATTTAATCTAAAGAGGTCACAGAACATCAGACATAGTCAAACTAGAGGTCAGCTAGCCTTCTTGGTCATAATAGATTATTTATATCTTTGGATCTCCCACAGTACTCTGTCAGCATGTGATATTGTTAGGTAGGTTACAGTAGTGAGATTCCAGAGGAAATAAACTGGTCCTGAGGTAAGCATTACAGTACAGGCATTGCTAATTATTTATTTCCTGCTGTTAAGCAGAAAACAGGCTTGACTGCCCTGACAACAGCTGCAGCATTACAATGTGTGAAGCACTGTGAAGTTTGTGTGCTGGCTGTCCTGGAGAGCTCTGGGGGCATTGCAAGCAGGTAGACTAGTTGTCAGAGGAGCCTTCTGAAGAGTCCTAGTGCATCAACAGCAATTAATGCAGGTGGTATTTTAGACAAGGGAGCTAATGAGCTTTAATATGCATGCAGGTGAGGGAGTGCTGAATCAGTAGAGCCATTAATGAACCTATGACAGCCTAATTAGCTACAATTTAAAATCTATGGAATCTAATCAGAAGAGCTGAACACTGCTGCAAATCTGTGTATGAATGAGTCTTTCTAAATACTCCAATCTGTTGCTTAGTCACTGATTGATAGTAATTGCTTTTTTTCCTCCATTGTGTATAGGAAAATGCCCAATTTTGCTCTGATAGAGGAGGACACAACATTGAAGTTAAATGCCTGAGATATTTGACTACTTAAGTTTTAATCAGGAGATGTTTAAAAAAAATCAAAGTAAAATTAATTTCCAGCCCTGAATATAGATGATTAAAAATACACCACCAACTTTTCATGTATTTGGCAGGCAAAGATTATATAGTAGTTAATCAGCTCCAAATAGCTTATATGAAATTAAAGATAGAACTACAGCTGAAGTGGCATAAAATACACATATTAATATAAGAACTTCTTTATATAGGAGTGTTATTAAACTTCTTAGATGAATGATTTTTAATACAACCAAAAAAGAATTTTCCTATAAAAGGAGAACAATAATATCTCCTGAATGTTGTTATTAAAAAAATAAAAAAATAATAAGAACCTATTCTAACCCTATTACAAAACATTATATTTTCGTTTTCCAAAACCATTATGGGAAAAAGAGTAGTGTACAGCCAACATACACGACACAACTAAAGGGTATATCCAATAGTGGTATTGAGATTTGAACTCTTCTAAATGAAAGGTTTTATACCTGAAACACTATGAAGTTTTCCTTATGTTGATGGCTCAGATCTTACTACTTTATGAAGGTGAAATCCCATGAGAATTTTCTTTACTAGCCAGCTAGAAACCTCTTGCAATAATACAATAGCAGATAAACATTAAACTAGTCAGTAGAAAGTTGTTGAAGAATTGAGAACACCGTTTTTTGCATCAGTTTACCAACCCTTGGCATCCTTAGTAAACATTACTGTACTGAGTGAACATTTTAATTGGTTGTTAAAATGAATCTACAAGGATTTGCTCATTTGAAGTCTTTGCTATTTTTGCTATTTTGCTGTTAATTGAGGTCATAGTGCTCTGTGTCACTACTGACATTTTCATGTAGATACAAAGTATTTGAAAACAGGGAAAGTGTAAGATAGAGTTTTAAGTCACTTCTAATGGCCATGAACTTGAAATTGCTGTTTCCCGAATATTACTATTGAATATTTGTTGAATATTACTATTTATACACAGCTGGTTGATCAAGAAGGAAAAGGAGAGGAGAGGATGATGGAAAGGAGGACTTGGGAGGCAATTTACACCTTAATGATTGCTCCTTTTTCCCCAAATTATTTGAGATGACCTCATGTCTCTTTCTTGCCACTGTACACATGAATTAGGAAATACCAGGGGGAAAGTACTGTAAGGATGTTCCAGGAGAAGCTATTAGCTATGTTACTTGCTTCCTCCACAGCCTCCAAGTGACCGGATTTCAGGTAGAAGTTGGTCAAGAAAACAGTATTGTTCAATATTTTAAGTTTTCTTCCTATAATTTATGTTTGCCAGAGCTGAAAATGTATTTTCACTGAGGCATTTTTTTAAAATGAGGTCACATAACTTTTCTCCAAGATGTTCTACAAAACTTAGTGGGAAGTCAGTGAGAAAAGGCTCAGTTGAGAGCCTGCTACCTGAGAAATTCCTGGAGACAATCACAGGCTTCAGGCCAGTTTGTAACCTTTATAGCTGTTGGTGAATGTCTTTCAGATCACAATGCACTCAGTGACGACATCTCAAACAACTCTGAATTAAGAATAACACTGAGAGAATTGCTGTCTGATCTCAGACAAATCATGGACAGAAGAAATGGTGAAGTTCATAGAATAAATAATTTGCTAGGAATTATTTCCTTGGCTATAATCATCACTGCCACCCATAAATAATTTCCTGGGCAGCAACACCAGCTTTACTGCAGATGGAACTTCATTTCTGGTGCTGCTTTTTAAGATCATAAAGAGATTGAAGTTTGATTTAACATAATCCAGCAGCACAATCCTCTTCTTTTGATAAAGTGGTCAGCCACATTTCAATAGATTAAATTTTATAGACATTTTTACCTTGCAGTTTTAGTTACTGAATTATACAACAGACTAAGAAGTAAATGAAGACTATGCCTGATCCTGAAACCTTTATTCATGCAAATAGTAACTTTGCTTTACTTGTGTGCAGAATCAATTCTTAAGAGGTTCTCTGCATTTATTTTAGCTTTCTCTAAAAGTAATTAAATGTTTTAATGTCATGGACATATATGTTATCATAAACACATTTTCACACAGGAGGCTTTGGTCAATGTTCATCTATGTTTATGCACACTCATCTATTTACATTTATGGAGGTATTTACTCTGTATATAATATAAATTAATCTTCCCTGGTTTTATAGTAATGCTATTTAGAAGGCTTAGTTCTCAACTATCATTATTGCTAAGACCATATGTATTTTTCATGTAATTTTTTCCTTTTTGTCTTCATACAAAGAGATCAGAGCTTCTTATCAATGTGATTATTTCACCCACATCAAGAAGGAAAGTCCAAGGCTTGACTTCTTCTGGCCTCAGTGGGGAAGGGCAGAGATATATAGAATAAATATTACGGTATGTAATATTACAGATGTCTGAGAGTAGGGGTTTTCCTGTTCTTACTACCACAGAAAGTCTGGCATGCTGGTATAGAGGTGACTGCCCCTGGGAGGAGTCATGGAATCTGATTTTTCTTTTTGCATAGCATCCTAGGCATGGTGGCTTTTCAAGGCTTGGAAAATGCATGGACAAAACATGTAGCCAATCTAGGTCTGCTGAAACGCGGCAGAATCATCGTGTCCTTTGTTGCCCCAAGCCTGCTCCTAAACACAAAAGGAGTTTTGGGCTATCTAGATATTAAAGAAGCTCTCTGTGTTGACAAACCTAGCTCACAGTGGTGCAACAAAAATCCTAGGGAGAGATGTAGAGCATAAGTATTCATGAAGTTCAGTTTTCTTGCACGTGAGGCAATGGCCTGGAATAAAGATCCTAGATGCTCCACCTTAGTGCAGCAATGCTGGTTGATCATTGTTGATTTGTAAAAACGAGTAACCATGATCTATGGAGCTAACAAGTATATCTGAGCTTACATAGTAGATGGCAAAATCAAGCTGATAACTTGGAATGACTGTCTTGTCTCTTCTACCACGGTGTATCAGAACCAGCCCCACTGGGGCCAGTGCAATGAGATAACACTGTGGTAGGATGAGACATTGCTATGCTCCCACTTGGTAATTAGGCAGTCTTTGGCTTCTTTAAAGATACTTTGCTTCCATGCAACTTTGGGTACCACCCCGACACAAATACAACTGAGACATGTCATGAAGGATGACAGATTCACAGTGAAAATGGAGACTTTGCTGGAAAAGAAATTTTAGAACAGCTGCATCACCCTGTCCAAAAAAGGCTTGAAATAAATTTAATTTCTGATATAATTTAATTTATAGACATCAGCTATTAAAGATAATGAGCTAATCAACCTTTAAACTTGAGGTAGCAGAGGCCTCTCACAGGCTTCTGTTTAAATGTATATTGGACATACTTGTTGAATGGGGCCAGGGAATGTGACATTATAAAGAGTGAAGCCATCGGCAAATAGAGCTGTCTTTACGCTCAACTAATGCAAGACAAGCTATGTAAAATTATTTTAAAAGGACTTTTTCTTTCCCCTTGCTTGAAAATAATTTTATTTATTTATTTCACACAGTGGAAATTTTAGTTTTTATAATATATCCTGCTGGTGCATAGTTGAATAAATTTATTTTAAGCTGTTTGGTAAACTGTTTTCTTTCTGTACATCTCTGGTGATGAATTTTTTATTAAATTATTTTCAGGTGGCTGTTCCAGTATTTTTCTTATTTCCTGCTGTGGAGATGAGTGCTCTAATAAACAATTTTTTGAAGTGGCTAGTTTTGCATTTTTTCCTCTGTATCCTGCTGTTAAAGTGCTGTAAGGTTGTTACATGTTCATTTGTTTTAAATAGCTGCTGTTCCTTGCCTTTTTAGAAATTATTCTTATACATTAGCCTTCATTTTGAGAATTTCCTGATTCCTTCTAAGTAAAACCAAACACGAAAAGGCAGTGGAACAGACTTTTTAAAAAGTGTTGGTATTGCAATTCACAGGAATAACTAACCTGAGGACTCAGTTATAATAGCATGTAACTCTTCCATGCCAAGCTATCACAGTGACTCAGGTTCAGGCTTGTCACATTTTCCCAGTTTAAAAGCATTCTAACTACCTTGGTGGAATTCACCACAGATGGGGAGCTCATGTGGAGCTAGGACTGTTCATCTGATCCATGGTAATGTTTCAAGACATGCTAACTCAGCCATGGGTTTGAATGCTGACCTCTTTGTTTCAAATAGTAAACGCTGCCATGTTGAAACTATTCCTAAATTTGAGTTCTATTGATGACTCTCTTGTCAATATGACACGATTTCTAGAAACGTTGCCACATTCTGTATTGGCTTTTACAACCTTTGTGGAAACCTGACCAGTTTAATATTTCATTTTTTAGTGAAAGCTCTAAGTTTCATACTTCCAGAAAAGGACTTAATATGGTTGAATAATTTAGAATAGAATTCAGTATTTCATGTGAGGTTGGTAGTTGATACATATTTTTCACTGTAATAGCAGTGAAAAAAAGAGACAAGTTCACAAGTTCTTCCAAATGAAAAAAAAAAAATAATTCATGATTTATCAGAAAAAGCAGTTAAATGAGAATTCCAGTATTCAGTCAGTCCCTCTAGTGGACTAATAGGATTTTCTTAGCAGATCAGAGCTGTCAAACCTAGAATCAATAGCAGAATCTAAGGAATAGCACTGTGAGATCAAAATGCTGATGTGAGTAAAAAGAGAGGATTAAAGATACACAATTATGAAAATAAGGAGAATTCCTATAGATTTTGAAAGGCTTCATATCAGTCAACATGATTATCTAGAAGGTCGATACACAGTTGAAGCTAAACATTTTGTTTCTTAATAGTCTCTGGACCTTAAAAAACCGAAACAAACTACAAAAGAATCTCAGAGGTGTGAAGTAGCCTAACTATTTTAGATACCTACTTGCTCTCCAGAGGCATCTCTTGCTAAAGAGAACACATGGACACTTAAAATTTTGAGCAAGTGAATGGATGTGAGACAAATCCTACCTTTTCATGGAATTATGTGGACCTGGGGGAATTACATGAGAAAGAAAAGCAGTTGAAGTGGCTGCTGTCTACAGCCACTTCTTAGGTTAGGTCTCTCTTCTATGTTGTGATTATGCTGGTTCACTGAATTTGAATGAAGTTCTAGCAGCACTAAACTGAAGAGACAATTCAGTGTAGTGAAGTGTTAATAGTTGTTTAGATAGTGTCAGAGCTGGTTTCAAAGGGCCAGCTTAATTTAACTGACTTCTGCTTCTCTGGTGAGCACTGGCTTATGATGGACCACAGTTTGCCCTTTGAGGATGCACAGTCTGCTTTATCTCCCCATAAATAGTTACTGTGCAGTATATAAACCAGTCCTTGGACAGAAGTAGCCATAAACAGCACAGTGATCTGTTCTAACAAGTTTTCAAGCTGTTACTCTGCTCAGAAAAGATTAAGACGGAAAGGAAACTCCCTCATGCCAGATGCTAGACAAAAATGTTGAATCAGAACATAAAAATGGATACTTTGTCTCAGGGGTACACTTTTGCAGGCCAAGAACCTGAACAACTAAAGCTCAATTTATTGAACCCCTGCCCTAGTTTTGCTCTGTGTTTTAGCTCTCTAAAATATATTTACTGACAGATTAAACCATACAGCGCACTGAAGGGAAGATAGCTGTTCAAATATTCCTGTATTGAACCAGTCACCCTACTATGGTGGGGATTCAAATTCTTTATACAGGGTAGAGAGCTGAAAAGTCAGTTTTCTCTTAAGAAAAGGGCATATTGTATTAAAAAAAATCTAATTGCAAAACTTGCTTGGAGAAGACAGGCAAAGCTTTGCCTTTTATATTAAAAGCAGTCTTCATAATTGCTACTTTGTATTTGTAGAGAATTTGAAGAGTCTTTGAAAATAAAGTACTTTTGAAGGCATTTATTTGCCTTAATTTCCATTTTAATTCCTGTCCTCTTAAAATTAACTCCTGAAACTCAATTTAATGCTCCACGGTATGCAGGTAAACAAAAGACATTTGTCTATCTGGTCTTTTTCATAAGCACCAAAAAACCCCTTATTACTTCAGATTATGTGTACATTCTGACATCAAATTAAAGCAGATTGAAAAGTGCTTTCACTTGTGGAACAGGTCCTGAGATGATTTAAGTAAAATTCCAATTGTAGTTTGAAACAGTTTTCATCACACAGAATGCAAAACTTTTTTTCCTCAATCAAAGTAAGATGAACATTTCTAGTGACATCTGAAAAGCAGAAGAGATGGAAGTGGGAGTTATAAAGAGGTAGTGATGAAGTTTTTCTACCAGAAGCCCCTCATCTTCAAAAAAAGAAGTGGAAAGAGACGTTTTGAAAGTCAAATCATCTGTCAGGAAATTAATTTAAATGAAAGCTAAAAATCAAAAAAGTTTAAATAATTCTTCAAAGCTAAACATACCACTCAGGATGAACTCTTCTTGATCATCTCTCCTCAGCTTGAGTGGAAGCACTGTAATTTCTTATCTAGGCCTCAGCACCACTCTAAATCTCATCTTTTGGTCTACCAAATTTCTTGCTACTTCATAAAATCATGTTTTCAGATATTTCGTGATGAATGTGTTGGCAGAACAACAATTTGTTTTGTGTTACCTATCTGCTTATACTTCTTGTGAAAGGAAGTTTTAGTATTCTAATTATAATTAGAGGGCTCCACAAGTTATTTTATTTAGCTCTGCTACCAACAGCTAGATGTATACAGGACATGTATGCGTATGCTTAGGAAACCAAGAAAAAAAAAAAGTGCCTTATGGGGGAAAATGGAAAAAAACAGTTGCTTGAATATTGTGGTGATAAGCTGTTGTACAAATGGATGATTACTGGAGATCAGAGTATATGCCAAATTAATTTACCCTGACACTTGAAAAATTGGCTTTTTTTTTACGCAATGTGAGCATCTTACATCTTTAGGACAAGATATTTTGATATCATTTTTGGCTAGAAGGAAACTTTTAGTCTAGACTATGTAGGAAAATTTATCAATGTATGAAAGAAAAACTTTATAGAGTTACTGAAATATTAAAGCTGTGACTACTGCCAGAGATATGATTAAAAATATAAAATTTTTTCAAAGACTGTAGCTATCATTGCAAAGCAAATGAATTTGAACCACTAATAATACCATGCATTACCTTGTGCTGCCTCTGTCTTTCTTTTTTTATTTTTTTCTCAGTTGAATATGAAGATATCCTGTGTGATTGAACTATCAAGTACTGAGGAGTCAGCATTGCTACTGCATTTGAAAGAGCTACGATGAGAACTTTATTATGCACATCTGAAAAGCAAAATCAGTAATTACAAACAACTTACAGGACAGCTGAATGTAGTTAAATCATTTACTTGCAATACACTCACAATCTTAAAATGCTTTAATATATAAAAACATATTCAGCAGCTGCAATACTTTTATCTGACACCTATTCTCTCCTAAGCTTATGGAAATTCTGCTTTTTAGGAAGGTGTATGTGTTCCTTTGTAAGCAAAGGGTAACCACAGGGGAAAGGACATCTGTATGCTGGACAGTTTCTAGAAGCTACTCTGGTCCTGGTCAATGGAGCAGAGAACTGTGGAACACATTGTGGACAGTGTTCCTTTCATCACCTTACAGATCACCTATGTGATCTTAAGTGTATGGAACAATAAGGTTGTTATATCAAAATGAACTGCCAAAACAGGACTGAAACATGCTACTGTTAATGGATAAGACAAGTGTGAAGATACAGAGATAATCAGAGATGCATAGACATCCCTACATATCTCTCATCATGTCTACTTATGGCTCATTATGACTGTATTTCCAGCCTTCTCTCTATAAATATATTTGGGTTTGGAATTTTATTAAAAGTTATAAGAAGCAGGAGACACATACCTTTCACATGGGACATGTTTGGTTAGACAAAAGTTTGGAATATTTTTCTATGAACAGATGTTGATTCATATATCATAATTTTAATGGTGAAATTTCTTGAATATCATGTATTGGTGCCTTCTCTGAGGGATACTTATTTCTGTTTAACATCAAGCCTCTGAGCTCTTCAAAATATGTGGTTATGAGGAAATAATCTGCTGGAGGCTTTGAGACTTAAAACCTGTAACCTTGGGAGATCCCACGTCTGCCTTTCAGCCAACAGTATACTCTGAAGTAGAGCTGCATAAGCAGCTGTAAATTCAATCTCACTGTAGTTTAGCTGCTCTATTCTACTTTAGTGGTAATTACACCATGGGAAATAACTATTTAAATAGCATCTTGTGCTACGATTACATTTTTCAAAAACTGATTACAACATACAAGAAAATTTTCAATTTGAACTTCCAAGTTTTAATTTAAAACAACTTTATAGTAACAATTTAGACCTAAGATGTACAGACATTAAAGTGAGGGAAGTTTCATTCCAGTTATTTGTGCTACATCTACATAAAATTATTTCTAGTATTTCTGAAGATTAAATTCTGCCAACCAATGACTAATCATTGGAATTGGGTAAATACTTAATAATGAGCAAGTAATTAGAGAAAAGGTGCCCTTTTTAGTGAACTACACACATGCACATTTGAAATTTCTTAAACTAGATCCCTATTAGATCCCTATATGCAATCTTACCTTACTTTACAAGTAAATTTCCCTGGCCATATGAAAAGTCTGGCAGGGTGTACTGGGAGGTAACCCCTCGTAAACATCTATGAGGTGACTTATGTTCCACACCTACATGACACACGATCAAGAGCAAAATTATTATCCTTAGGCAAGGGATCAAAATTCCTTACTGCACACCCCAGGCACTTGCCAACACTCTGGGAGAAATTCACAGAAATATTTAACAAAATTCCCAGTGATTCTAGCATTCTCCTCTAGATGAGATTAGCCTAGGCTTGTGGTTGGGATCACGTGGTGACATTTGCCTCAATTACTGCTGCTGGATCACTGACTTCTGCAGCCAGGCATCCAGACTGCCAGAGTCCTAAGATGGAATGGGATGCTGTTCTAAATTCCAGCTGTTGTGGCTTGGCTGTCCTGATTCATTCAGTTAAAAGCTTAACCTGGGCTTATTTCCTTAAATTCTGGAGGGAATTTAAAAAAGAGGGATGTAACATAAAATATCATGGCAATGAATGGTAGTATTCTGTAATGTTGAGATTCAAGAAATCATTTTACAAGAATTACTTTCACTATGAAAGATGCCTTATAGAGTCAATATTTGTTTTCTTACCTTGTGGTAAAAAAAATAAAAAATATTTCTCTAGATACCATAGACAGGAATGTATTTGGATTTGCTTACATATGATTATAGACATTACTTTTGCAAGATGACTCCAATAAAGAAAATGATATTATTAAAAGAATGAAACATGTATAGTAAGATCAATAAAAACTACTTTCTGATAACTTCTGAAACTTTTTGAGTTTCGTCATTCACCACATTATTACATAGATAAGGTCTATGGTAGCATAGGAAATTTATTCTCCTTTCATTTGAATCAGATTACTGACTTCAAGGAAGTATTTCTAAATTTATATTATTGTTAAAGGAGAAATGGCTTGGTGTACCAGTTTTTACCATCTCATTACATGGCAATTGATGAATTGCTGCTTTGTAACATTTTGTCACAATTTGGTAGGAATAATAATTATTTTACATCCAATCACCATAAAATGACTTTTAAGGATTGGATATAATAATCTTCATACTGACTAGTCAATTGTTAATAAAAAGTGGCATTTGTCAAAAAAAAAAAAAAAAAAAAAAAAGGGAAAAAATGTGATTTGCTTTTGTATTTGGCATAGAAGAATAATGTATTATCTTTGGCTTACATAGACTGATCTACAATCGTATGGAGTGTCAGGTAAAAAATTCCAAAGAAGTAAAAGTTAAATAGAAGTACAATGTAAACTCAAACAGTGAAGAACTGTTCTGTGAAAAATATGACATACAATACCATTATCAGTAAAAAAGTCATGGGCTTGATTCTTAGCCTTAAACAGACTAATCTGACCAGACCCATCTGTGTCAAGTCCTCCAGGCAAGAATATTTGTTTGTTGAATGACATTTGTCCAGTCAGCAGTGAAATGGGTACCAGCAAGAGCCAAATAAAGCAACAGGAGATCACTCATCAGATATCCTGGAGACCCTCTGGCTTAGGGGCATTCCTCAGTAGGAGATTTTCACCACTTGCCTGTTACAACACAGCATGCATGGACCCATTTGTAAAATAATCACATTCATTGCAAAATCTACTCTGAGTGTGGCTGCTAGTCCGTGCTGTAGTAGAGAGTCATCATCATCATCTGCCCTGTTCAAGCAATTTCAGGGGAATAGGGCATTACAGATCACAGGTAAAAATTATAAATATTATCTTTCTCGACACTTCCTTGATGTTAAAAGGAACAATTAACAAGGTACTAGGCAGGATTTCTCCAGGAAACCACAGAGAGGCTATGGTCATCAAAGCATATTCTAATATCCAAAATATTTTGTATTCGCTGCTGAGAAAAAAGTGAATGTCTGTGATCATTTTAAAAAGGAACATGGCATGCTATTACAGTCCAGTGCTTTACTTATTTATATAAGAAGGCAAGGAACAAACAAATTCGACAAAAGCAGGGCAAGAAAAACATTTTCTTCCTCAAACTAAGCTTCCTGTTATTTTAACCACACAACATAAGGAAGAAGTGTGAAACTGAAAAACAAACTGAACACACTGATGTAAAGAGAGCAAAGAAAATACACTACAGGGTTTTACTGTGAAACATGTTGGTCTTCTACCAGCAAGAAAGCTGTATGTTAATTGTGCTATGGGGTAACAAAGATGTTAACTAAAACTTTGTTTCTACTACAGTTGATTACATAGCATCCAGTATCCTAAGAATAGTCCACTCTGAAAGAAATCTAAAAAATATTAAATTACCTAAATTATCCTCAGAAAAATTTGTCTCTTTGAGTACAAACATAACAGTAGAAGTAGTTACTAAAATGAAGAAAAGTAAATCAGATGAAGCTGCCAATTTTAATGAATCTCAGTAGTACACCATAAACCATGCCCACATTTCCTGCTCCCCACCACTGATTCTTGTTTTGACTAACTTGTTTAGGTGTCTCCACAGAGGATCTAGATATCTCAATATGACTACAAGAAGATCATTTAAAAGACAAATGTCCAAGCTGCAGATTTCTTTCCTCCCTCCTACCAAGTATAGAGACAATATCACCCTTATTATAGTAAAGGTAGTCTATCCTGCTTCACAAATATTTAATTGTATCTATATGGGAACAATAGCCATTCTTTAGGATGACTGCAAAGGCACAAAGTATTGTTAAAGTTGGTACTTTTTGCTAGGATTCATAGAATCCTTTCCACAGACATAGAAAACGCATTTGGGTTGAGCGGCTTCATTTATTTTATAACACTTTATGTATGGCACATGCCTTGTGGTCCACTGGTAGAAAATCAAATAATTTTCTTGCTTATCCTCTTGCCAATTCAGGATGAGCTTTAGTTACTCCAGACTACAGTTCCTAAGGAATTGTCATCTAATTTCAGTACAGTAACAGGTAAAAGACATCAGAAAGAGATCCAGGAATCTACAGATAGTGCATCAGCTTCAATAACAATATACAGGGAAGTTTTGGCATCTTCAAAGGCACAGGCCCTCGGTAGAAAGGGCCAGTTCACACCAGTTTGGCTTGCAGTTGCCTAAAACTAGCAAACAGGGAGAGTGGGATTGTATTTTCACCACAATCACTCTCTTAAGATTGCCTGTAAGTAAACCTCATCTCCATATCAACCTTTTTGAATTTTTCTGAAAGTCAGAGGTCAAAAACCCCTAACATTTAAAGACTCATAAATTCATGCTTCTAAAAGAAAGCAAAATATATTTTTGGGCAGTATAGTATCAACTATTCATATAAAATAATCTGGTGTTGAACACATTCGTTCAAAACCTGAATGTTCCTAAGCCTGATGATGCAGCTCCAGAGGAAAGTAGAATATATAGGAGTAGCCACTTTCTACTCATAGTTAATGTTACCTAACAAGGAGACAGAAGGGAAAAATGTGGGCTGGATCAGAGAGTGAGTACAAGGCAGTTTAATAAAGAAAATTTTTTTAACCTTGTGAGTGGTCAAACCCTGAAGCATGTTACCTGGAGAGTTAATGAAAGCTTGATCTTTGGAAGTATTCCGTACTCAATCGGACATGACCCTGTGCAATGTGTTCTAATTGCACCCAATCCAATTCTGTCAGGATTAGGGGTGGGACTTGGACCTCCAGAAGTCTCTTCCAAGCCCAATGTTTTTGTGATTCCAAGACTAATATGACTATATATTACATTATTCAGTAATTTAGCTGGAAAAGAGCAATCTTGAGTTCTAATTACTGCTCCCCAATTCTTATTTAAATTAAATATTTGTATTAAAAAAATATACATTCAATATAAAACCAGAGAAGTAAACAGGACAGAAGTCTTTTCTTCAACATCTTCATTAATTATTTGGATGCAGGACTCAAGATTTACTATGTTAGTGTGCTGATAATACTAAATGGGAGGGTCCCTTGACTTTCTCAAAGGTAGAGATGCCCTGCAGAGAGACTTGACAAATGAAAGGACTAAGCAATCACCATCTGTACTGAGTTTAACAAGGGCAAGGGCCATATTCTGCACCTGGGACAGGGCAACCCTGGATGTACAGACAGGCTGGGGAATGAGAGGCTGGAAAGCAGTGCCACAGAAATGGACCTGGGGGTCCTGGTTGACAGAAAGTTAAATGTGAGTCAGCAGTGCCCTGGCAGTCAGGAGCACCAACCCTGTCCTGGGGTGCATCAGGCACAGCATCACAGCCAGGCAAGGGAGGGGATTGTCCTGCTCTG
>JAOTQP010001286.1:26169391-26230298 GCA_026413545.1 Cichladusa arquata
TGTGCTGAGTGCTCAGGGCTATATCCAAGCTCACAATGCAGCCACAGAGAAGTGGGATGCGGCAATCAGAAATGCTCTAATCAGCAAGTCACAGGGCAGGATGATATTTAACAAAGTAAAAACTACCTATCATAAAATGGAGACAAGACACCTTGACCTAAAATGGTGGCTGAAACATGAGCAGGTGTTCTTCCTGCTGAGCTGGTAGAGGATGTCTGATTCTGGGAATAACTTCCAAGGAAAACAGCCCCTGAAGCTGCTGGGAAGGAGACAGGGCTTCTGTGAAAAGGTAGAGATGTATTTGTGTAACCTACATCAATCACAATCCTCAGACTGTGTGCCCAACAGGCAGAGCAGGCATGGGTCCTCATCACATTCATTGGCAGTGAGTGATGTCTCTTTTGAGTGGAAATTAAATTATCGTTCTCATCTGCTCACTAGTGCTGTTCATATTGTCAGTGTTACCTTCTGCCTTCGGAAGAGCTGCGCTGTGCCTAAATTTCAGATCAAACTGACAAAGAAAGTAGCACTGACATCAGTGTTGATGTTTTTTCTCCCTGGATATGTGAATTTCAACAAAGGGGAGTTTCTGCCACTTTCCCTATGTACATTAGAGCCAATTAAGTATTGTGAAAAGGCATGTCAGGTAATGGAAACTGAGCAGGAGTGGCATAACTACAATTTCTTGGACTTTAGATGGGCTAGATTTTCCAGAGTATATTAGGTCAAAAGAATATTTTTAAATCATTCGTGATAGGACTTATCATCTATTCATTATACTTCACTCCATTGTACTTTATTCACTGTATGCCCATTGACACTAAAGGGAATTTGTATAGGTATAAGGGAATAAAAGAAGGTCTTGTATTCTGCTCTCCTTTTCTCTTCAGTACAAAATTTCCACTCTAAGAAAGTGGATTTCATTTTTAAAAAGAAATATTTATTTTCAGGACAAGGCAATGTATTTCATTGAACATTTCCATTCTTTATATTGTTTAGCAGTGTACTGTATGTATTGCTGTGACAGAAGTACTTCTAGAAGATTTTTGACCTTAAAATAATTCTTCTTTAAGTACAAGCTTGCTGATGCTGTGGTGCTGTGAATGAAGTTTATGCATGACCACACTTGACAAAAAAATCACCACATTTAGTTCCCAGTAGAAAACATTAGTCTACAACTTTTGAAGGATGATACAGCTTGTATAGAACCAAAGTACTCAGGCCATTGCTTAAAATGCCACAAAAATAAAGCTTGGACATAAATTTATCTTATTAAATAATAAATATTGCTTTTAGAGAGAATTTTTAGATACCTGACTTTGACTTAGAGGTAATTAATACATTATGTTTCTGTCTGACCTCCCCTCTTTCTCTTGACAACAACTACTTCATCAATATGTTGTACTTTGTCATTGTGTGCAACATTAAGTAGTTCCAGAGCATTGTCAATGTCCATTATAGGTCTTTTTGCCACAACCATTAATCAATACCTTTTTTCTATGCACTTCCATCCGTCACACAATCCTACAAACACTCACATTAAATTAAAGATTTATGGCATATTGTCTAGATGAAGGTAGCCCAAGCTCTGACTCAGGTTTTATCCAAACTCAGTGAGCAAGAGAGGACAGAAGGACTTCACTTACCAAGTTAATCAATGCTTTCCTTGATGTTTGATTAGTTTATTCTTATTTAACTTAATTTAAAACCTGGCCACAAGCTGTCAGAGCACAGTAGATCAAACACTCCAGGATATGAGACTTCCTACTAGTGTACTACCTTGCTGATCTGAAATAAGCAGTAAGTCTGACATACTGGATCTAGGTAAGTCCTCAGTACAAGTTCATCGAGTCTGGTGAGTCAGAATTCCTCCTTGACAGCAAGATAATTATCACTTTCCAAACTTTTAAAAATCAGCCAAACCTAACTTCATGTAGGTGACAACATAGTTGAGATTTTTTTCATTGGGGAATGGATGCTCCTTGGGGCATCAAGATCAATTTTACTTTCCTCTGACTGATTGTCTTTTTCACCTCTTTGTTGTAAGGGTTGTTTTAATCTGTATTTAAACTCCCCTTTAGCATTATTTTAAATATCCCAAAGGAGACTAATCTTTTGTTGAGCCCAGATGTCACAGAAAGAGTAATAAGAAATTTTCTTCACATACTTATGTGTTGGATATAGGTGGCAAGGGGTTTGTGGCAGGGGTGTCTGGCTGAGGGGTGACCTTGTGGTAAGAGGCCAGGGGCTGTCCTGTGTGAGACACACCTGGTTCCAGCTGATTCCAGCACTGAGCTAGAGTGCTCTCAACTCACAGTCCATCAGCCAACCTAGTGGCAACTCTGGGAAAACATGTTCCATTATTTTAAAGAGGTATTGAATAAAGGGAGTAAAAGAGGAGCCCCAATATTCTGGATCTATTTGATCAGCATTATTATGCAGAAAATATAACAGCCTAAAAATGTGATTATTCTGGAATTTAGATTCATGGCTAGAGGAAAAAACTGCACCAAAATTTACCATACTGATATTGAGAGCTTTGGAGAGATTTCACTGATTCATCTTCTAAGGCAGAAAGGAAAATGGGTACATTAAAACTCCTAGAAGTTATGTGAAAGCTACATTAACTAATATTGTATAAGGTTGTGGTTGGCATAATGTATTAGCTGGGCAATATTACCAGCTTGATTTTACTGTCTTTTTATTCATCTGCTCTCAAATAGACTGACAGAAGTTATTGCTGCTTTCTATTTCTCTCAAGGTCTGTCACTAATTTTTTTCCCTTTTTCTTGGATGAGTGTAGCAATAAAAAATGCCTTTCCTTGAAGCGGTCAATTGATAGGTGTAGAAAATGAGAACAGAAAAGGACCATTTTGAAAAATGGTGCAAGTAATTCACAAGGACAATATTTTAAGCAGCTCCCAGAGTTTCCTGTCAAATGACTGTGTGAGACATTGATAGTCTTGCTGTGTTTTATGACCTCTTTGTACATGTTTAAGAACAAACAAAGGATTTTAGCCTTCTCCATTCTGTTAATATTTTACTTATTTTGGCTTGATTAACTGTTCATAACAAACTTTGTACAGAAAAGAATGATATTACAATGTACACTGTTTGATGGTGGGTTTTGGTGACATGATGGAGCTGTAATTTAAACTATGTTAATGAAATCCCTTTCTCTTCTGTCAGCTGAAAGAAGCATAAATACATACCCAAAGAATAACCAGAAGGGATTAATGTGAATACTTGTTGTTGCTTTGCCACAGAGAGTTGTACCATGTAGAGAAGTATTACAGAAAATTAGTACATGAAATAAGGCTAAGACCTGAATTTCTTGGACAGTGGCAGACATGCTCAGAATGTGACCAATGAACAGAGAAACTGATGGATGTATAAACACTGCCCTATAAGACACTGTCAGATTGTTTATTGTCCCATAAGGTCTGTCTTACTAACATTAAAATGCTCAGTGATAGAAAACTAGGAGGTGGTCTGATACAGAAAGGTAAGAATTTTAAAGGAACTTCATTTTTTTTTTTTCTTGACTGCATGTTTGGCTCAGTGAACTCAGATTTATGTCAGGATTAGAGCTTAATAGCAGTCTGTGTCATGCTAGTATCTCAACATCTACCATATAGGACTGACAGATATGAGACCTGTGAGAGGATTGTCTGTGTCAGATGAAGTATCTACAGGCTGCTCCTTTCCAAAACAAAGCCACAACACTATTTACAAAAGCAGCTCAGACTGTGGTTTGCATTAATTGTTGTGGACAAAGAACTCACCTTTACTGACTATATCAAAAATGTCTGTTTTCCCCTTCTGCTGTTAAAAGTAAATTTGTGAGTTAAACTGGACTAAGTAAAATGGATAAAGAATTGTGAACAGGATTCTTATTTCAGTGATTTGGTTACTCTACTGTATTAGATCATATTAGCAGCTAATTTGTATGCTAAGAATGAGTCTGCATGGCACTGGTACGTAACTGCACTGCTCAAGGATTAGGAATGACTGAAAATTTCCACCCTATGATATTTTGCATGTTTAATTCTTATGGAAATTGAATGATCTATTGTCAGTTTTCAAATTTTGCTCCACAATTTAGGAAGTTTTATTTAACTCTTAGTTGACAAAGTTGCCACAGTAAAACTGGCTAACTACACTAACGAGATCTTTGTGATGTGTTCCTCTATTTACATGAAGGCAGGTTAATTTTCTATAAATGTCTTAAAAGAATAAATCTGAAACTCACTACTGACATTGCTGCATAACTTTCATTAAAAACTTATCTCAAGATATTGCAATTATGTGAAGACTGTACAAATATTGTGGTTATTATTTGAACATTTACAGATAGTATGAAAAATAAAATGTGATTTCATACAGAACTAGATTAACACTGTGTAGAACAACAACATTTGTTCAGAAATGCATTACTTTAAATGTTAAGTGTTTTTAATTGTTTTTACCTAAAGATTGATGAGATATCTGTTGCATTAAAATTTAGCTCCTAGTAGAGTCACCAGATGAGTTCAGACTGTCACTGCTCTTACAGAGAACATGGATACAAAGGTTTCTGTTCATGTCAGCTTTGTCAGTCAAAGGACAGAAAGGTTCATTTCCAGTTTCATATCTGCTGTCTTTTATTTAAGTTCTTATCGTATTTTTCAGCCTGAACAACTTCCTCCTGTACATTTCTTGCTCATTAAAAGATTTTAAGGATCAGAGAATGAAGGTGTTTTGGAAAGTTGTCAATCTTTTCTCTGAAAGTGCATCAATGACCTTTTATTTTGGTATAAATGAGCAGCCATGGTTTTGATTAAGAACCACACATTGCTGGAGATGTAGGTTCCTTATCGATCCACAGGTCAAAGCTTCATAGCTTTGTTCTTTTTAACCCTTAGAAATAATTCAATTTGTAAGATGCATGAGTCCTGGGTGTTAACAGAGACTGTTTTTATCACCGGGTAACGATCCACTATGTGCATGAACGCTTCGACACCAGTTATTTCTAATGGAGAGATGATAGCGAATCCTTCAACCTTATTACAGCTAGAGTTAAGAAATGAATGATTTTCAAAGGGGAGACCTCTGTGGTGCAATTATAATGATGTGGCTTGGGGATGTTCCACCCCAGAGAGACATCTGTGGTAGCTGTAGGTCTCCCTAACTTTTGTGTGAAGAAATGCCTGGTTGTGATGTGGGTTAGGTTGAAAAGTTAATAGGCCATTAAAGCAGTGTCTTGAGCTGTTATCCTGTGCTGGTTTTTACTGGGAGAGGGTAAATTTTCTTCAGAGTAGCTAATATGGAGCTATGTTTTGTTTTTGTGCTGGAAGCAGTAGTGATAATTCAGAGATATTTAACTATTGCTGGGCAAAGGTCTTTTCTGCTTCTCATACTGCCCCACCAGTGAGCAGGATGGGAGGGGGGCAGGGACACAAGAAGCTGGGAGGGGGAACATTCTGGACAGGTGACCACAGATGACCAAATGACCACAAGGATATCCCACACCATATGACATCACACTTAGTATATAAAGCTAGGGAAGAAGGAAGTTGGAACAATCAGAGATTGATAGAATTTGTCTTCCCAAGTCACAGTTACATGTGATGGAGTCCTACTCTCCTGGGGATGGCTGAACATCTGCCTGCCCATGGGAATTAGTGAATGAATTTAAACGAGGAAGAGAAAAAAAAAAAAAAAAAGTACAGAATGACAGACTGCTTCTCTTTTTACATTATTATTTCACCATGAAGTGCAACGCATGGCTAGGATGGCTAGTTGCTTTCTCTTCTACTCACAGTCCAGGACTGTCAGGTCTTCCTGTGCTCTGACTTTAAAACTCTATTTTCTACCCTTATTTTTTTCCTTCCCAGGCTGGACATTTTTCATGTCAATACTGTGATATCTGCTATACCTTTAAACATAGTTACCTGCTCTAGACTTCTATGTGTTAATAAAATCCAAAACCTTTCTCTATTTGATGATATGCCTTATCGTTGTTTGAATCAGAAATGGCTTACTGACACAGTAAAACATCTATAAATATATGTAAAATAATCAAAATTGTTATCATCTAGGCTTGCACACCCATCCTTTTCAGTTCTCTCCCCTTCTCTACCTTATGTCAACAAATTATTTCTCTGTCTTTTTTCCCTCACTCTCCCTGAAATCTTTTCATCTGTGAGGGCAAACAACTTTTGCTTTAGACTTCAGCCTGCAATATAGTGGGTACAATGTACTCTACTGTGTCTGCACCAGAAGTTGGGGTTTTGGTAAGCTATTGAATAAAACCAAATTATATTTTCTACGTCTTGTAATTTCATTAGTGTTTCTTTCAAAGTAAAAGTGACTTGTTTTTGTCTAGAGGTCTAAAAAAGGAATCCCTGGTCACCTTTGGATAATTAGCAGTCTTCACCCACAGAATACTGTGGAAGCACAAATGAAAAGAGGCTGAAAGCATTTATGAGAGAAAAATCAATCAGAGATTGCTGAATACTAGGTGTGGTCTTCCATTCAGGAAGACCTTAATTCATAAAACTTTGGAAACTAGGAGATCTTAGAACTCTGTGGTGTTCACATAATCTTGCCTCACCTTCTATTGCTGGAAACAAGGTAAGAATGGACCTTGACTTGATGCCAAAATTCAGTTCTTTATTTCTCATGTTTTCTCATGTATAATGAAGAAAATCTGTGCATGTATAGGCTTATATAAATTTTAATTAATTGATAGCTTTTATTACAGTTACATTTTCTACTTGGAATGCAAAACTTCATGAGCTGATACCTACAAGCTGACTATATAGGAAACAGGTGCAATGCAGAGAAGGAGGGACCAAGATTTGTTTTGCTGTGATTACTTACAGTTCAGAACCATATTGATGATGTTTTTACCAGCAATGAATTGCCTGGCTGAAGCTGCCTGTCCTGGACACACACACCAGGGATGTGTGCACAGGGCTCTGAGGTTGTCTGAGGATCTTTTGTCTGCACTGCACAAGGGGTGCTCACAGTTTATATTATGGTTTATACCGTATCTATTCCATCAGGAAAGAAAAACTTCAGGCATATCAGCATTACACTCAAATCTCTAGTGTATCACTTCAATTATAGAGACTCTCTAAACACTAGAAGTACCTCTGCAGCATAGAGTTGCCCCATATATTCTATATGCCACTTGTGACAGGTTCATGGCAAGGAGAAAGAAAAGCCAAATAGGAGAGGAAATTCAAATCGGTGTTAATCACCATTAATCAAATGGTATTATAGGGAACAGGGAAGCAATGTGTGAAGTGATGAAAGCACTTAGACAACAAAGTGCCTTCTGAGCTCCACTCAGGGGAAGTGGTTACTCACAACAGCAAAAAGGGTAAAACAGCATCTGGGAAGAGAATCTGGGAAGCCTCTCAATGTGTGAAGCAGTATAAAAAAAAGGAAAAGTAGATTTATGTAGGGAAAGATTTATGTATCTAATGAACAAAAAGTAAAAAAGCAAATACTGGGTGATAACTACATAGAAGAACTGGTAGGTTTGATTGGATGAACTATATGGGTAGGACCTATATAGGCAGTTTACAGAATGAATTGCAGTGAGAAACAATGTGAGACTATGTACACCTGTAAATTAAATGTGTCTGGGGCTGAGCTTTTGCAATGAGACCAACAAACAATGTCCATACCAATAAATGTTCTTAGTTTCTTCAAGGGGGTAATCTCATCCAAATTAACCAGTGGATTTAATATTATGTTCATGGCTCATCTTAACTTGAGAGCAGTGCTCTGAAATTTGCTAATACAGTCCTACTTGGCCTGAGGGAATCTGGGCAAGAATGGATGTTCTTGCCCAGGTTCCAAAAGAGAGTTTCAGTGCTCAAGAATGTCCCCATGCCTAGGCCTGTATCCCAGTAGCCTTTCATTTACTAGCAAAGATAAAGCTGGAGAGCAGGAAGATAGCCTAATGACTAATGGTTGTGATGTGACCAACAAAGAGACTACAGTTTTAGTAGAACAGTTTTAGTGAAAGAAATTACTACAAGTAGAAATGCAAACCACATATTTAGAGCATAAAAACCTGAGGAAAAAGAAATAAGAAAGCTAAATATTAGCACGAGATAAAATGTATATGATTCTGAAAGATTTTATTTCTATTTTTTTATAACTCTGATGATGAAAAAGTGAAAAGAATAGATCTTAAACATTTGAGACTTAGGTATATACACAGACATCTAGGAGAATATGGAAGAAGAGGGTGATAGAAAGATGGATGAAAATATTTAAATTAAAAACCCTTTAGGACACAGATATATGATGCGAATGAATTATATGTTAAAGAAAGTCAGAAAAAGCAGGGATGTGGAACTCTGATTTTTCCAAAACATGGTGAGATTATCTGTCAATTTAGAGTTGGAATAAAAGAATGACTTTCCTGGCATGTGTTAAGGCCATGAATTAGATAGGAGACAACAGACATGTGAGAAATAAAAAAGGAGGAGACTTGAGATGACTGGATCTTGCTTGAAATGTAGCCTTTATACAGAGGGCATCAGGATCACTGAATTTTTGAATTCTCAGCCTCTCACACTTGAAAGGGTATTTCTTCAAATAGGCAACTATATGTACTTGAAATCAAGGGTTACTTGTACAGCTGGGGATACAGTCAAATGCTGCACTGTGCTTTCTCTTTTAATAAGGATGGAGGTGAAATTATCTCTTAAAAGTTCATATATTTGCACTGTTCTTCCTATAACTCCTCACTAGTTCTTCTACAGTTGAGAAAATAAATGGGGAAACAATATCCTTGCCACATTTAGATACACCGTTGGCAATACACACACAAATGCAAAGAGAGTGACAGGTGAATCCTCATTCAAAAGCTTCTACAGCTGTAATTCATGTCTGCAACAGGGTCATACCAAACTCTTCAATCTTCCTTTGAAATATTAATTAAAATAATTAATTTTCAGTGAAAAGCACTGAAGGGTTGTGCTTTTAGAATGCTTTTGGAAAACAAATGTAATGACCTCCTACTAAATCACTCCTTTTATTTCAGTTAGAAACTTTTTTCTATATTTTGTTAAATTGATAAATTCATAATATTTACAGTTTTCAGATCAACTCAGGAGGAGGTTGTATTGCTCCAAGTGTTGTGGTGATTCGAGGAGACTGACTTTGAATATTGGCTCTGAACTCTTCTCAGCCAGGCTGCAGCTTTCATCCAAGACATTTAGAAAAATGCAAATCTGCACAGTCATTCATTTCAATAGCATTCTTCTACAGTTTTATTGTACTGCTGCTATGCCTATAACAATAAATATTTCTAAATGACTTGACAATTTGCAGCTTTTTAAAGGGGTTAGTCAAAAACAGCTGAATTCCAAGTTCAATTAACATGCTATGAACCTGGCAAAGAGCATACAAAGGAATAATGGTAAGAATTTTAAAATTATTTACTTTACAGTTGTCCCCTCTGGATAGTCTAAATTAAGCACAGCAGCTACTAGGCAAAGTACCCCAGGATTTTCTCTAACCACTTTATTCACCTGCTGTTTCACTGAAAGTTGGAGCTTTCCCAACCACCCTGTAGAGGTAGCTCATCACTGTGTGGACAACCTTGGGATCCACATGCTCAGCTATAATTTGATTCTAAAGCAAAAGGAAAAAAAAATATAGATGATTAGAAACAAAATATTGGAATTAAAATTCGACCTTTTTCTTTTGGTGGCCAGAGAACAATTTGCAGGATTAGAGAAAAAAGAGCTTTTAAACTTCCTTGAGGTTGCTTTATATATTTCACTAATACAGAGTTTATGCTGAGAAACAAACCACTGCACTGGTGAAATAATACAATAAATAATACCATCCAGGGAGGCCCCAGAGAGTTGAAAAGGAGTCCTAGGAGGATATATAGACTCTCATTTAAAAAAGGGTCTATCCCTGAGTTTCTGGATTGCTTATAAAGCCAGTTTTTAAGAGTCTTTTTCTCACATTCCCTGACTAGATAATTGTAACGATAGACTGCTGACAACGTAGAATTACTATACCCCATTTCCATTCAAACACTGACATTTAGAATGTTAACAGAAAAGATGCATGAAATAAAAGAATGACTTTCTATGTTTCTTCCTAAAGCTCACACTTTTGAGTCAATAAAAATAATCACTAGTATTTTTAAATTGTTTTATAGAATTTATTCCTGACAGTTTCCCACTTTCTGAGCATATAGAAACAGGATATTCAAGATGTTTGCAAGAGCAACTGAAAGAGGAAGTCAGGGATGTAAACCTGTAACAAGCATCAAACCATTGTAGTTTAGAGGAACTTCCAGACTAGACGTTGATATCACTACCTAGAAATCAGTTTTAGAAGTAGTTGCTGGCATCAACAAGAAGTATGTGAAATATGACTACTGATTAGTCCAAAAAATGAACAACAATATTAAAGCATGTGACAAATTTCAAGATCTATACCACGTCACACATATTTACTGACATAAACTGATGATTGATAGAGCAAATTCTATTCTTCTTGCAATTTCACATGCCTTTTGGCACTTTGTTCACATTAATCTTCATTAGTGTGTGGTATAGCGTCAAATCTTTAAACTACTGCCGAAATCTTACTATATTTTCCTATTAAAAACACCTTGCTTCGTTGAATGCTAAAAATGAAAAAAACAAAGATACAAAAATTTTAGGGCAAAAACCAGTATCTCCCTCTACAGAAGAATTATTAGGATTTTTCACTGTTTTATTGGAGGGTTTCTGATTTTCTTTTATTAATCCTCATAATCTCTTGAACACAGTCATGAGATTCTCTTTTCCTTCAACTTGATGTACCCCTATTCCTTCTGAATTTCAATGGAAAGATATGAACCTACACTCAAATACCTAAAAATTCCCCAAAAGAATGTGTGAGATGGAAACAAAAGATGGGAAGTTGTTTCACTCCTTTATTTACAACAGATATACCAGAACAAGTATCACTGTCTGCCCTACCAATTTTTTTCCGTCTCTCCTAAGAGTTACATGGATTAGGAGTCTGCAATAATTTTGCTGGCAGATCCTTCCTCATTTTTTACATACAAATAATAAAAGCAAAGATGAAATAAAACCCCCAAATCATAAAAAAGCCAGGCACCAATCTAAAAATAAAGTATTAATTGCATTACTTTGGAAATACATGATGGAAAACTGGATAAGGGTGACAATAAACATTAGTCAGAAAAGTGAGGACTAGACTTAGGGTTAGGGTCAAGAGAGCCACAAAGCCTACAGCTCCAGGGACACTGGGGATGCAGGTGTGCCAAGGGGAGCATGGCACTGCTCCCCCTCCAGCATCTGTCCCATCTGGGCTGTCCCTGATGCTGTGCCAGTCAGCCTCACCCCTGTGTTTATGACTATTATTTTGAGGCCACTAAGAAAGTTGGTGAGTAGATTAATGTTATATCAAGTAAAGTATGTTATTTTTTTTTACATTGCTGATTTTTTGCTTACTCTAAGCAAAAATAATCATATCTTTCACATACAGGAAATCCTCTTTTTTTTTTTCCCAATAGTTGTTATTGTTCAGTGTGGGCTGGCACATACAACTAATCCTTGTCCTACTTTTATGTTCTCTACTTCTTTCCTGTGTTTTTACAGACACCTTTTTTGAATTTTTTTGCAGTATCTACCTGTCTTAGCAGAACTAATTTTTAATATTACTGTGATTCTTGTTCAGTCAAGGAATGTTTGTATTTTACCTAGGCTACACTATATTCTATTTACTGTGGGTCACTCACAAGGTTCCTGGTTTTCCAGTGAAACAACACAGCCATATCACAATTCAAGCAGCCCTGTACTCTTTGTTCTTTTTCATAACACCAACAAATTTTAACATATTCATCTAGTTTTACTTTTTCGACATGGATGTACACACCAGTCCCTTTTCTACTTCCTTGTGTCAGTTTTCCTTATGATAGCCAATGGCTTTTGCTTACTACAGGTGAGTATACAGCAATAATAGCATGTGTGTTGGTACTGATCTTACCCCCAATCTTTACATATCCTCAACTCTGTATTCAGCAATACACTTACTGAGACATATAAGACATATTGTACAATATTTTCGTGGACAAAACCTCAATGCAGTAGTAATGTGTATTAAGTCACTAGGAAATAAATCAAGGAATAAACTGAGGAAAATATTTTCATCAAGGATGCAGTAAATTTTATCTGTAAAATCAATAATTGTTACTGCATTCCAAGTTCGGCTTTTATTTGACTTTATTTCTGCATTGCTGTTTATTTGTACTACTTGCTCCTCCCTAATGTTCCTGTTCTTTCTGCACAAATTTTTGCATTCTTAGCTCTAGAATATATGATAAAAACAACCTTAAAGACAGTGAAACCAGATCATAATTTCAACCATTCTGGGGCTTAACAAATAGAAGTTCATGCACAATTATGCCTTTTTTTACATCAAATCCTTAATGATAATTACAGTTTGATGCGCCTGTGAAATCACTGGTTTGCTTACAAGTGCTAAACTCTGTCCCCAGAGGAGGAAAGCTTAAAATAGTGGAAAGAGTAAGGTTAGGAAAATGTACTTGGACAGTGTCAAACATATAGAAAATGTCTCTGAATCCCAGGTTACTTTAGAAATCAAATGCTGCTATTTGCCAAATGATTACTGCTGTCCAGATAATAAAATTTCAGTTTGTTCTCCAGACTCCCTTTTGACCAGGGAATACTCTGACTTTGGTGAGATACCTGTCATTTGAGAAAGCTCTTAGCTTTTAGCTACTGTTCATATTTTCAGATTCATGTACAGGGCTAGAGGTTATCTTGCTGTATTTGGTATTTTCCAGAGGAGTATTTTGCATATGTTTGCATTTTTTTTTATCATTTCTTCTAATCCATTTTGTAGATATAAAATCGGCAATAGATGTGAAGAAGCTAAAGCAGAAAGGCTAAAGTAAAAAGAAAACCACTGGAAATACATTTAAAAAACCCCTTAGTATCCAAATGTAGCAAGATGTATTTATTTTTACACTACACATTACACAAGCCCTGATAATGTTTTACAGCCTAAAGATCAGATATTTTATCTTTGAATCCATCTCTTTCTGTATAGTCTAAGAAGAAATAAGTTGTTTGGTAATTTTAAATGTAACTTTTAGAAATGTGAATCTTTAAAGTCAAGTTACAGATGAACAAAATTAATCTCATAACTGAGGGAGAGTGAAAGTTGAGTCATAGGAATAGTCAGACTGTGGCATTACTCACTGTTTCCTTCTGAGTTAAATAAAAATTCTTCACAGTGGCTGGCAATCACCAAACATAAGAAGAGTAACAAGGGCAAGTGCTGGATTCTGAACCAGGGACAGGGAAACACTGATTGTGTCTATAGGAATGAGGGGAATGAGGTGCTGGAGAGAAGTGCTGCAGAAAGGGACCTGGGGGCCCTGGTCAATGGTAAATTGGACATGAGTCTGCAGTGCCCTGGCAGCCAGGAGCACCAACCCTGTCCTGGGGGGCATCAGGCACAGCATCACAACCAGGCAAGGGAGGGGATTGTCCTGCTCTGCTCTGAGCTGGGGCAGCCTCACCTCGAGTGCTGAGGGCATGTTTGGGAGCCACAGAATAAACAAAGACATTAAACTGTTAGAGAGTGTCCAAAGGAGGGCAAGGATCTGGAGGGGAAGCCTTATGAGGAGTGGCTGAGGTCACTTGGTCTGCTCAGCCTGGAGCAGACTGAGGGGAGATCTCACTGCAGTCACAACTTCCTTGTGAGGGGAAGCAGAGAGACAGGTACTGAATTCTGCCCTCTCATGACTGGTTACAGGATTTGAGGAAATGACATGAAGCTGAGTTGGGGGAGGTTTAGGTTGGATACCAGGAGAAGATTCTTCACGCAGAGGGTGATCAGGCTCCCCAGGGAAGTGGTCACAGCACCAAGCCTGACAGAGTCCAAAGAGTGTTTGGACAATGCTCTTGGACACATGGTGTGACTCTGGAGGTGTCCTGCACAGGTCCAGGAGTTTGACTTAATGATCCTATTGCATCTTTTCCAACTCAGCATATTCTATGATTCTATGGATACTGTTGTGAAGAATTCTAAAGCTAGAGGTAAAAAATAGAAACTAAATCATATAATCATTTACAAAATAAGAACAATTCACTGTCAAGGGCTGAACTATCTTATCCTTTTGGCTGTGGTCCTACTTGTGCACAGATCTATGTAATCCCTCAATTTCCTTCTTTATTATTTTTGCCTATATCTTTCTGTTTTATTTAATTAAACTTAGCACCTTCTACATCAGCATACACTCAAGGCTTGGGTTATGTCATTACTGTCAGTAAATGGCTCCACAGATTTTGGCATACACATTGGCATACACTACCTGCTGTTTTGACTCCCTTATTACTAAAAGACTATTGGTAGATGGATGTTAAATATGAACAAAAATGTAGTAGCCAGTATTACTGACAGTCATTCCTGAAAAATAAATGGAATATGCTCAATTTAAATGGGCAATACAGTCAGAAATCAGTCTGAAAATTTTTTTCTTTGTTGAAACAACCTAAAAAACTAGGTTAGATTATCGATTTATATTTCTAAATATTTATTTATAGTGAAAAGTTAATCCCACCCTTCATATCACCTACAAACCCCCCAGTAACTTTCTAAAACTACTCCAACTATATTCACAAATAAAAGATTTTCCTGTTTCATAAGCAGATTTTCAAATAATGTAGGAAGTGGGAAGTATGCAGTAGAAACATAGTAGGTTACCTCCAACAGCTTTTCTAGCTGAGCTAACACTGTTCTCTTCCTGGCTTGGGACACACTGTTATGAAGCACTACAGTGTTTGGCAGGATCTTGATCCATATAGGACACAGCAGATATTCTTACCCAGTCAAGTAACAGTTAAAATATTGCTGGGATCAAGAGCATGTTAAAAGAGAGATGTGGTGTCCTTTGCTTTCCTTAACAAACCTAACAATTGTATTTATATTTCAGGTCTTGTCATAACACTCTCTCTGGACAAATATTTCAAAACCATCACACTCTGAATGCAAATCTAATTAATAGCCAGACAGTCAAATTAATAATAGCCACATTACAAATATACTCAGTTATTTATTTGTAGAAGCCACTGTAAAGTGGTAGGAAAAATATACATGGATAAAGACAGATGGTGAACTTTTGGAAAAAGTTTCAATTGCTGTATTCTTAGTGTTCACAAGTGTTGAAAATGTAAAAATTTATGAACTATAATATGAATTTTGGCTTGGGAAAAATCTTCATTTTCCATTTATTGTTCCTGGAAAAACTCTTTACATTTATTAGGGAAGTGACATAACTATGATGAAAAACAATAAGTATCCAAATTTCTTTTCCTCTGGTCACAAGAGTTGCATTCTTAGCTACATATCAATGCACTTATCGAAAGAGGAACCATTTTTCTCTTGCCCTTTTTTTTCCAGCAGTTTTCCAGAGAAATTGGAAATGTGGTTTTAATTCCTACTGCCTGAGGAAAACACTGAACAAAGAGAAGTACTTCAGCTTCAATGCTATTTTGTGGAACTTCAATAAGTATCACTGGTTGCATTTCTTACTATGTTCAGATACCACCTGAATGCTGTGGTATGCACCTTCTAGAACATAGTCAGAAGTCAGGCAATGCTTTGCATTCATGGTGATTTTTTTTTTGTCATTGTATTTCTAACACTTCCCATCATATGTTTTTTACCAGAACTTGTATATGGTGTTATTCCTCACGTTAAAATATTCATTATTTTTCTACCTAATTTCCAAGAATAAGAAGGTTAAATTCCTGCTCTCACTAAAAAATAGCAGCAAAAGCACCCTAAAAATCTTCTTTCTCTAAATAATTTTCTAACTCTAGGAATACAGCAAATATAAAAAATTTGGTACTTTATGGTATTTCACAGCATTGCTACTGTAAAATAACTAGAGAAAGTTAGAATATGAAAGATGAACCCTAGCAATAATGGACATGCATGCTAGTATTGCAAGTTCTATGCCAGAGGTGTTCCAGAGGCTTCTATATTCACTATGAATCTTACTGGGGACAGATTTTCTGTTCTGCTGACATTTCCTTCATCTGTGTGTTTCAATGAGTATTAACTGAACCATTTAAATGGGGATCTAACTATCATGTTACATGATCAAGGACATTGCAAATTTTAATGCTAAATTTACTTGAAGATGTAGAGGTTGACACTGAGGCTGAAACACTCCTCCACAAGACAGACTCTCTCATTAACTTTAGTCATTATTAGTCTATATCAAGCTTTCAGCAACTTCAGTTGCTAAAAGCTGCAGGAATATTATACAGGAAAAGTTAACTATCCAATGTAACACCTTTTTGGCTGGCATAAAATTCAGAACAATAAAATTCCAATCCCTGTCTAGACTTTCTATATGACAATGACAGTAGATACAATAACTGCAAATTATATACAAGTATGGATTTTAGAAATACAAACAATTATAAATACTATATCAGACACTAGATCCAGAACTCATTCAAATGTTATATGAAATGTGGATCCAAATCTTACATCTTGTGTGCATTTAAAGTCAGAAGTTATAAATATAGGAAATTCTGAGTGCTCATCATTGTAGTTCACTAATGTAAGCTCTCACCTCATTCCCACCTACAAACTGCCACTTAGTAGTTTTTTGATGCTACTGACACATGAAGGAAATTCTAAATCAGAACCTTCAACTAAATGTATTCCAATTTTAAGAAGCCAGGCAAGGCTTTGTGAGCACTAAATGGTGACAGGTCACACAAGATGCAATGCTGTTCCCTTCCCTTAAGTATTCCACTCCTGAATGTCTTCCCCCAGAAAAAGAAAAAAAGACATTTTTACTTCAGCCTAGTCTTTCCTCCTAATAGTCTTCCTGGAAAAGAAGCTATGGAGACACCAGGACTTCACTTTCTCAACTCAGTTTGAAAAATATTCTCATAAACCAAGGGAAATCACAACTCTCAGCCAGGGGTATCTGTTGCCAACATGCCATCCAAAAAGAAATATATTCACAGTTTTGAAGGTCTACAGAGTAGGTTAAAAAACAAAAACAAATGTACGCAACGATGAAACAAGGCTAGCAACAAATAAAAAAGGTTAAGAAAGTTAACAAAATGGACAGCTAAGAGGCCTGGAATTTCCTCCCTAGATTCATATGGATTTAAAATTAAAAAAAAGAAAAAGGTTCTTGAGACTGTTATTAATTCTAATTTACTTTGTAGTTAACTGTTGTTGCAGTCATAAAAGTTAGTATAATAAAATATTTCTTACAGGATGCGATGAGCAGACAGGATCTGCCAGGAAACAAGCATGTCTATCCAAAATTAAAATAATAAAAAAACCCACAAATAATATAAAATAAAAGATTTATTCCAGCCTAATTTATTTGGATCACAAAGAAAATGAAAGCTTTTCTAACACTGCAGCTAACAGATGACAAGATTAATACTCATTCTAGAGAGGTGTCCACCACCAAAGTATGTGTACATATATTTGTACTAGTAGAATCTTATTTTAACCTTCTTCCAAACTCTTCTGACTTTGAATTAAAAAAAAAAAAAAAAAAAAAAAAAAAAGGAAATTAATCTTTTGGCTTGATGGCACTGAAAGGTAAAATTTTGACTTTACTAGTTTATCTTGCAACTGAGTGACATAAAATGCAAATTTCTTGAACAAATATTCTGAAATGAAAAGTCAGAGTGTTTCATCAAAGAGAATCAGTTAAAACGTTTTGACTTTATTGAAATTTTTTCAGCTTTCTTTAAAGAAGTGTTATTGAAACCTAGCTGCTTTAATTTTAATGAGGTGATGTTCTTCAATGAAAACAGTATTATCTCAGAACATGTTGTAAGATTTCAATTTTTCTTTTCACATCTGTTGCAAAAGTGCATTTGAAATTAAGAACTTACAACGGGAGACAGAAAAGTGTTTCATATTGCCATAAAGCTTTGCTTCCATGGAAGGTGTCCTGTTTTAAGCCCAGCTGGAAACTGGGCTCGCATACAGCCTCGCACTCAGCCTCTCTCCCTTCTCTCCAACCCAGTGGAACGGGGAGGAGAATCAAAGTAAAGCTCATAGGTTGAGATAAGAACAGTTTAATAGGGAAGGCAAAAGCTGCACACACAAGCAAAGAAAAGGAAGGAATTAATTCACTGTTTCCCATGGGCAGGCAGATGTTCAGCCATTGCCAGGAGAGCAGGGCCCCACCACATGAAATGGTTACTTGGGAAGACAAATGCCATCATGTTAAATGTTCTAACAGCAGTTCTTGCTTCCCAAAATGCTTTATGTACTATGCATGATGTCACAAGGTCTGGAATATCCCTTTGGTCAGTTGGGGTCACCTGTCCCAGCTCTGTCTCATCTCAACCTCCCATGAAACCCTAATTTCCTTGCCAGTGTGGCAATATGAAAAGAAGAAAAGGCTTTGGCTCTGTGTAAGCCCTGCACAGCAATAACAAAAACATCTTTATATTATTCAGCACAAATCCAAAACATAGCCTATACTAGCCACTGAGAAGAAATTACCTCTACCCCAGCTGAAACCAGCACAGAAGGAAAGGAGGTAGGGAGACTAACCTACCAGACATTTCACCAGCTACGTACATGACTAATGCTTCAAGAAATTTGTTTCAAGCAGAGTCACATAAGTGTGATGGTGATTTTAACCCTTATTATAGACAATTGTATATTATTTTTCCCAACTCCAAAATGTAAAACAAATGTAAAATTAGAAGAAAAAGGACATCTACTATGAGACCCTGCTTATCACTCTATTTTCTGCATAAATTGTACTCAGAAGAGCTTTACAAATTTTTCTTGCCTTTTGAGAATATCCCACCACAAAAATATTTTGCAACTAGCACTGAATTAAATCCATTGTGTTTTCTTGTGACACTGATGAAGGAATTGTGTGCTATGTTTTCATGACAAACACATCATTAGTGTACATACATTTAAACTGATTATTTCATTCAGCAAGAAGGGGCATTAGGGTTAGAATGATACAAAAGCACAAATCACACTTGATGTTTCCCAAATACCAAGCTTTGTGTGATCCAATCAAGATTTCATCAAATGTTTTATTAAACTCAGTCACGCGAGCCTTGCTGAAGCCAGATGATCTCTTATTATCAACTAGGAGTAAATTACATTCATTTTTGAACTGAATTTCAATGAAACTCTTCCTAAAATGCTTGGAAGATATAAGGGGGTTAACATATAAAACCACAAAATTGCTACTGTGTTTCTCCCTAGAAATGAAATTGTAAGCAGAGGAAATCAGTATTGTAAATATTAATGATCAGAAAAAAATTGAAGAGTATATACTAGCAATATATGGTATGATCACTAATCACTAAAAGAAATTCACTTTGATTTACTCCTCATTTGTATTACAGAAAGTATTATTTTAATTTGAAACAAACAATAAGAAAATGATTCCTGACTAGGGAGATAAATTGCATGTTAATAAACAGCATAAAAAATGCTGCATGTTTCCCCCATAAAAAAGTTACATTTTCCATTTTTTATATGTAAGATGAACAGGGGAAAGACCTAAATATACATATTCAAATGCCTCCCATTAGAAGGGTGAGAAAGAAAATGCTGAAAATAGGTGTTTCTGCAGCAGGCCTTCCTGAAATGGACCCTATGTTAACAGTAACCTGCGCTAGATGAGGTGGATCAAAGGCAGAAAGAGACTTGTCTTTCCACCAAACCCCTGATTCTACACCTGAGGTATGCTGAGTGGAGGAATGGCTCTCATAACCTGAAGATAAAATAATTTCTAATCAAGGAGAAAGGGCATTTCTAAGCCCTGTAACGTGCACTCCAGATCTGGAAATCATGGCATTAATTTAGCTGAAGGTGCAATTGTAAGAATCCTACTTTAGAAATTCCCTTAGATATTTACAGAACAATGCACAATGGGGTGGGGATCCAGCTCTCTCAGGTTTGTGCAAGGGCAAACCTGGTTCTTTCCCATCATTTTTGCTCGTGTCTGTGCGTAGACAGCCTGGTTTTCAACACACCATTCACACCAATTAAACCTTTCAGCAGACACTGGTAAGGCACAACCTCACACTCAAGCCATATGTCAGTCAGGTAAAATAACATGTTTACAATTGTTTCCAAACCCAGCTGGTTTTATTTAGCTTGGCATACTACACTGGGCACTCCTGGCAGGATGGGGAAAGCAGGGGGCTGCAGGGTCAGCTGCTTGGGAGGAGACCACGAGCCACACTGTACAGGTATCAGGAGGAAAAGGGGGGCCAGAGATGTGAGCAGACTCCAAGGAGCCATTCTTGGGGAAGAGCCATGGGGGAGAAGCATTTGGGGGCCCAGAGCAGGAGATGTGCTCTTGGGAGGAGGCACTTCATGCAGAAGAGGAATACCCGATGGACAGTGCCCTGCACAGGACCCATGGGGAAAAAGGGAAACCCAGGGACTGCAGCCCATGAAGGGCATGTGCTGGGGGCTGTACACTGAGAAACACACAGGAGGGGGCATGCCTGCTACTGAGCAAGCAGTAAGAAACTCTTACACCCAACTCCAGCTTCCTGCGTGGGGCATTCATGAGTTTAACCCACAGTAAAAACAAAGAAGATGATAGAAGAAAGGAGAGGTGCTCAGCTGAAGCTGAACCTGGGAAGTGGGGTAATAAAGGTGTCTAACTGTTTGTATCTTCTTTTTTTACCCCAATTACAGATCAATGATTATAAATTTATATTAGCTGGGAATGAATTAGACTAAATATCAGTTCCCTGAGGGAAGTCTGATTTTTCTGCAACACATCCATAAGTTCTTATATTTTTATGGGAGTTTCACTGTCATTCAATTGATAAGATTCATCAGACAGAGGATATAAAACTGCATTATCAACTTAATTATTACCATTAGTCTTCCCCTGGAATAGGTCTGATGTATCACTAATTTTAAATATATACTCAAGTGAAACTTATGGCGCTGATAATCACAGCAGATGTTCAGGACTGTTTGCTCTTCATTCTTTTTGTTTACATTATATTGCAACAGTTCTACATTTTTACAGCAGATACAAACCTGGAAGTATGTCTTGCTTCTCAAGTACCAGAATGTACAGAGCATCACATACTTCTAGCACTGTGTTCAAACCCTTAACTGCAAATTGGAAATTTAAACTGGGCACTTATTTGGAAATTGAGTGTAAAGAATGAAAAAGAAGATGTCTGACTTGAAATAGTGTTATTTATGAGTAGCTGATAGGCCACAAAGCATTTTCTATCCAAGTACACTGAATCATTCAAGTAGTAAAAAATAAAGCGGTCATTCTGACTCTTACTGCAGTATAACCCCTCTTAGATATGACTTTCTAAAGCATAGATCATTCTGAGACTGACACCTCAGCAGGTTGAGACCACAGCTTCCCTAATAATCTAATGCAGTAGTTAGAGCGAGTTGATAGGAAATGTTAAGGAAATAATAACTGATTAAATGGGAGGTCAAGACAGTGCAGTTTCTTTCAATGCTGATTAAAACAAACAAACCAAATATTACTTGGGATTTAGGAACAAAAATTCTTTCCCTTTCAAAATGCAAAGAGTCTAATTAGACAACCATTTGAAGAAACAGATGCATAATTTACTGTTGGATAGACATTACATAACAGTAGAATCAAACTGGGAATTTCTAGCGTCAAAATTTTTCCTACATATCTTATTATTTATTTCTTCCTCAGGGAAGATTTAGGACACCTAAAATGTCACTGAACAAACTGTCCAACTATCTCCCTTTATGACCAGGTGACCCTCCCGGTGGCTGAGGGGAAGGCTGTGGATGACTGGAGTGGATGTCTGGACTTCAGCAAAGCCTTTGACCCTATCTCCCACAGCATACTCCTGGAAAAGCCCATGGCTTGGACATTTTCATTCTTCACTGAGTTAAGAACTGGCTGGACAGCCAAGCCCAGAGACTGGTGATGAATGGTGCTGCATCCAGCTGGGGCCCACTCACTGGTGGTGTCCCCCAGGGATCAGTGTTGGGCCCCATCCTGTTTAATATCTTTATTGATGATCTGGATGAGGGGATTAAGTCCTCCATCAGTAAATCTGCAGATGGCACCAAGTGCTGGAGTGCAGGAGGGCTCTGCAGAGGGACCTGGACTGGCTGTATAGATGGGCCAAATCCATATGAGGTTCAGCCAGACCATGTGCCAGCTCTTGCACTTTGGTCACAACCTCATGCAGCACTACAGGCTGGGCATAGAGTCAGGAAGAGAAGAACCTGGGGGTACTAGTTGACAGCCAGCTGGACATGAGCCAGTAGTGTGCCCTGCTGGCCAAGAAGGCCAGTGGAACCCTGGCCTGTATCAGGAATAGTGTGGCCAGCAGGAGCAGGGAGGTCATTCTTCCCCTGCACTTGGCACTGCTGAGGCCACACCTTGAGTGCTGTGTCCATTTCTGGGCTCCCCAAGGAAGGACATTGAGATGCTCAAACACATCCAGAGAAGGGCAACAAGGCTGGTGAAGGGTCTGGGATAGAAAGCCTCCAAGGAGTGGCTGAGAACTGGGCTTGTTTAGCCTGGAGAAAAGGAGGCTCAGGGGTGACCTTATCACTCTCTACAGCTGCCTGAAAGGAGGCTGTAGCCAGGTGGAGGTCAATCTTTTCTCCCAAGCAACCAGTGACAGGATAAGAGGACACAGTCTTCATCTACATCCGGGGAAGTTTAGGCAGGACATTAAGAAAACATTCTCAGCAGAAAGAGTAATCACTCATTGGGCACTGGAACAGGCTGCCCAGGAAGACGGTGGAGTCACTGTCCCTGGAGGTGCTTAAAAAAAGACTGGGTGTGGCACATGTTCTCGTTGACAGTGTGGTGTTGGTCATAGGTTGGACTCAATGATCCCAAATTTCTTTTCCAACCTAGTTAATTCTGTGACTCTGTGAAGGAAATGGGAGGACCTGGAAGTCCTGATCAGGCATGTCATTTTTTACTGTCTGGAAATTCTTAAAACCTTAGATGAAGATCTCTTCATAGATAGCCAGTACATTCTATTACTTTTCTTAACATGGGATATGAGTGAGAGTTGCTCTCATTTGTCTTTCTAAAGTTTAGTCACTATTTTTTACTAAAATAGTAGAAGACTAAACATAAGATAACCTCAAATTGGGATACTGTTATGAAAATAGTCTGTTTTTTCATGACAAAACATTCCAATTCTATATACACTCAATGATAAGAATGATTTGAGTTGGAAGGGACTTTCTAAAGATCATAATATCATATTCTCCTGGTGGGAGGTGGGGCAGAGACATCTCTCACTGCACTAGGTTGATCAAAGCCCCATCCAACCCTACTGTAAATGTTTCCAGGGACGGGCCATTGGCCATGGGGCTTCCACAACTGCTCTGGACAGCTTCTTCTGAGGTCTTGTCACCTTTATTGCACAGAATTTCCTCCTTATACCCAATCTAAATCTATCTTCTTTCAGTTTAAAGCCATTACCCCTTGTCCTGTTGCTACAGACCCTGGTATATACTCTTCTTCCACCATTCTTTTAAGCCCTTTTTAAATATTGAAAGACTGAAGTCCTTTTTAAGAATTGAAAGACTGCAATAAGGTCTTCCCAAGCCTTCTCTTTTCCAGGCTGGACCTAGAAAGAACCTAAAACAGTCTGGCTTGTGCAGTAGACTGGCTTGAATGATAGGGTGTTTTTTTGTTTTGGTTAGGGTTTTTTGGGGGGGTTTGTTTGCTTTTTGCGTTTTTTTTTTTTTTTTTTTTTGTCTTTTTGTTTGGTTTTTTTGCTTCTATTGTTTGTGGGGGTTTTTTTTGTTTGTTTGTTTGTTTGTTTTTTGTTTAAATGTTGCTAGCAGTTTTGACAAAATACTGTGAACATCTCCACTCTTTTATTCCTTCAGGGATTAAATGTAGTAGTAAACAAGTAACAGCTTAAATCAATAAATCTCCTGAAAGCAGGTGAAGTAATATCCCCACTCTCCATAAGGAATTGGAAATTCTTAGATTTCCTATGCTCAGTGATAGCCAAGTTCAATTTTTTTATCATCACAGGCAAAGGTTTGCGGTAAGTCTCACCTCATGATTGAGATTCGTGCTACTAAATGCAGATTCTGTACTATGGCACTTCCTTTCATTTGTTTTTAGCAGCAAATCTGAGTAAAAAGTAAAGATAACATCACTTCTGGCAAAGAAAGGTGCCTGCATGTCTCAGATGTAACCTGCTATTTGTGACTGAGTACATGAAACAGAATTGATTCTGTTTTCCTGACAATGTGAGATGGTCCAAGTGTTATGTATTTCTGAATTCCACACTTTGAATTTGTCAAGCATACAAAATACAAGTAAATGTTTTTTCCCAAGGCACAGCTATATAGGCATATATATATAACATGGAAATTCTCTAATCTAAGAAACTCTTTCAGTTCAGCCTAAACCAAATGTGATGATAAAATATGGTTGAAAGTTATGTGGAGAAATGATTACTCCTTTGAAGAATTAAACACTTGAAGGTAATTGTTATTCCCTTCTTTCAACTGCATGGATAAGTATTCAAAAGGCACAAACCTTACGTTTAATAGTTTAAATATTTTTTCACTTCTTATTCACTTTAAGAGAAAGAAATAAGATTCAGGACAGAATTTAACAAGACATGTTTCTGCAACATTCTCCTAAAACTAAGACACTATCGAAGACATAGGTTCTAGATCTGTCATTTCTGAAGAGAAGCTTCATTTATGTGAAGTTTGGAACCTATCTGAAGTGATTCTGGTATGATCTGAAGTGCTGCAGATGCTGTACGTGCTTCAGTAAATAAGATGCAAAACACTGATTAAGATTGTTTCAGTCATTTGAATTCTTTTTCTATGTTGATTTTCAATGTGTTATAATCCCTTTTGTAATTTATGATGAGACATTTTCAATCATCTCCTTTTTTGAGGTCACAGAAAATCTGGCAAGGAAATGCCTAGATTTTTAGTCTCTGTTAACAGAAAAATCTACTTTGAAGGGTCACATAAATCCATGAGGTGTAGGAGATCACTGATTTATTTTATTTCATGTAATGAAAACACATCTGTGGAAACTGCAAATTAAGTTGTGATGAGGCCAAGCACCCTGAGGAGTCAGAGAGAAGGATGGTTATTAGGCAAGGAGCAGTTAGGAAGCAATCATGCTGCCCTCTCTTTCTGGCCATATGAGGCATTTCAGCCTGGCTCTGGAGCAACCACCTCAGCCCAGTGCTGCTCACCACCAGCACGCTGATGCCACTTCTGTTTAAAAACCAAGATCAAGTCACAGGTGAATCTTTTCAGTGCAGACTGGCACACATAAATGGAGTCTCAGATTTGCATATTTTCTTCTTATGCTGCTCTTGGACATCCACTGACAAAATAGCTTTTAGCTTCTGAACCAAACCTTTTAATAATGACAAAAGTACTGATTGTGCTATACGTATGTCTGATCTCATCCTGATACCACTGATATCAACAACAGTTTGGCAATTTAATTTCAGTGGGAAGATTAGATGGATTAAGCAATGGACATTAATAAAAATAGACTATTCTTAGTAGAATTTAAAATAAGACAAGTATGCTGTTTCAGTGAGAGATTCTGAGGAAACCTAAGTACTTGGGTGAGCACTCCATAATTTAAAATCTTGTATTTGTTAAGGTACAAGGAGATGTTTTTTGCTTTGTTCATCAGAATAGAAAGTTTAAGAAATAATTCTGCTGTTGAAAAAAGAAACAACTAGATAGAGAGCTACCTTACTCCTACATTCAATTCCTAGGAACTCAGTCTGGGAGTAAGGGAACATGTAGAGAATGTAAAAGATGAGGTGAATATGCAGTATTTTATCAGAAGGAAAGATCTAGAAAGCAATCCTTTCATTTATACATTAATATATTTCTTTCTAATGCTTGAAGAAAGTTCTGACTGAGAAGACCATCCCTTTCATAATCAGACATTCTTTGTATTACTTTAATTATGATCAGGCTCTTGATTCCAACATATGATCCTTCCCACCTCAGACAGCCAAGCTTACAATTTTATTTCCAAATATGATCCAAGAAAAAAGATCATAAATTAATTCTGAGATATGTCAGTGTTCCCTGGCATACACTGTCTGTCTAATCATCTTTCAACAGAGGCAAACAGTTCATAACTCTGGTTTACCTGGATACTTAAGTACAGAAAGAACTGTCTTGCCAAAGCTTTGCAGGCTATACCAGGAAATCTGGCTAAGGCATTCTTAGGAAAAGACCGAGTTAGCTCACAGCAGACAGGTAAATGTTGTCTTTGCAGGAGAAATCTATCTCCAAAATCAGTAGAAAGTATATTACTTAGTTTTTCAGTGTTTCAATTGTATTTACTGGAAAGCAGCACTAGCCTTGATATTTTGGAGCATTTATTTGCTAAATTTAGCTTTGTGAAAGTTAATCTTACAATATGTATTTTGTTGCATCTCCCTTTCTAAATTTAAAATGCAACAGAAAGCTCCACAGTGGACCTTATGTTTTCTCTCAATCCCAGGCATCAAATTCCTAAAGCACATAAACACTGGCTTATTTTCAATTGCACACTTGAATCTTTTACTCATCTCACACATACATGCTGATACATAGGACTTTGAAGCCAAAAGATTATATTTGTCTGAGCTGGATACTCATTAGTTTCAAAGAAACTTGCTTTAGGCCAGTGAATTTGTACTGAATTCACCAGCTGATCATCTGGTCTGTAACTGGAGAGTGTTAGACTTATAAATAATAAAAACCATTCAAAAGAGACCATACAGACCTGATTTTTCTATAACATTTTAAAGTAGGATAAGTATGGCTGAAGTTAATGGAGTGAACACTGCTGTACAACTGATGGCAGGAGATTATAGGAACATGAACTGTTATTTCCCTTCATTTGACCCATCTTCTTCCATTTCATCAGGCACCACAGGAAAGAGACACAGGAGCTGGTAACACTGATGTGTCATGCCAACCATCTGGAATTCCATTAGGAATGCTGCCTAAGCTGGCTAAGGTTTAATGTCATCTGCAGCTCTTAAGGATGCACTTCCACAGCAGGAAGACAGGGCATTGCTATTTAAGAGTGAAGAAATTAGCAACAAAATTGCTAAAATTGGAGTTATTGTGACTGGAAATGTGTGTGTAGGCACTAAAACCAAAATATAAAACAAGGATTAAAAGGGTGACAAGGTTAAAACCCCTGTAGTGGAAACATAGGACACTGTTTCTAAAACACTATTCCTAGCTGTAAAAATAAGAAATGTCTTATGTCAAGACTAAAAGTCTTGAAGTTGGAAAAATCAAAGCCCAGCTGTCAGGAAAGATCCTTTGTTGTAATACAATGAAGAGGGCAGCAAGATTGCATTTTTGCATTTTATCACATATACCAGCTCTTCTCCTGTTAGTTGCTCAGGAGAACAAACTGCAAACACATATTTCAAGGACATATGCAAAACCATCTCCTCCTCCCCACCCCCCCCAAAAAAAAAGATATGTGGCCTAAGATCTATGGAGTCTGAAGAAAGCACGATTTTGACCCAAATTACAATCCTAACATCTGATAACTACTAAAGAGATACTAAAGGACCCAGAGCTGTTGTGAGAACTCCACTGTCAAGTTTCTTCTGTGCAGCGCAGAAGTGATCCAGGCCAGGCCAGCTGGGTACACAACTTGTTGGCAAAAATCTTAATATATTCAATGTTATTTCATATGTTTTTACCATGGTCCTGATGGTAGAACACTGAAGTCAGTAGAAAGTTAATATTTATTTCTTTAGTTAAAAAAAGAAAAAAGAAAAAAAATTAAGACATTGATTTTACACTTCAGTTTTGGCCTAGAAAAGGAACACCCACATTAATGTTTCAGGGCAGATCAGGAATATGCTTTTGAAGTAAATTCTCTGAAGTACTCATATTTTTCTTTCATATTGCAAAATAAAGTACTGTCAGAGTGCAAAAACTTGATGGAGAATTGAACCAGAAGATGCTCTCAGAGCCTTACTGCTACTGACTGTTCACCTGCTAATGGACTCTTCTCATGGGAACCAACTACAGCTAGTTCCAAATAAAAATGATTTTTACTACAGTCCTTGGTACCCCAGCAAGAGCTGTAACTACCCCTTTAGTTGACATTGCTACTTGAATAGCCCTTCCTTTCTCTGATGGAACAGGGAACACCAAGATGTGTTCTGGTTTCTCCACTGTGACTCCCTTGCCCTCAGCTTCCTGCTGGTTTGCAAGTGAGGATTTACACCTCTGTTTTCTCCATACTGAATTCTATAATAATCCCTGGCAGTCAGGTTTTTTTGGGTTTTTTAAAAAAAATTATTAATTTTTTTAAAATCATTTTTTGTGTCCTTCTCAATATTTCCTGCAGCAAAAACCCTGCTGCATTAAGTAAGGTTCTAGAAATCATTATTCTGCCAAAATCTCCCTGGTTTTCCATCAGGGGTGGGAGTTGAACGAGGACCACCCTAGTGAGGGAGCCCCTGCAAAGCCCACTTTCAGGGCTCAGCCAAGCTCCCCCTGCTCAAGGCTTGGGCCATCAACAGGCTTTTAAACTTGTGCCACAACACACAGACTGAGAGCCTCATGGTGCTTTCCTGCACCAAGACCAGGTTCCATGATTACAAACTGAAGGGAATGTTGGGACAGGCAACTCAGAGGATCTTGCCTCCTCCTCCCTGTTTTCCTAGAATTGTGTAAAGACTCTTGTCAATTTTTCTGTCTTCCTGTAGGTAAAAATGTAAATTCACAAGTCTTCCAGGAAGGTAGGTAGTACTCATCACTATGATTTTTCCAATAAAAAATGAGATATTTTCAACACATCTGAAAATTTACTTTACTAACTGAAAATATGCCTTTCTATCAGGAAATATTTATTGTATGAAATAATAAGCTAGATCTTTTCTTCTCAAGAGAGGGAATTAATCCTCACAATTTTATTTTTTATTTTTAAATTGATTGTGCTCACTTTTTATCGCTGGTATTTTAGCAGCTTTTTAAAAAATTTTCTTTTACTGAAAATAAACCTAGTGTGTGATGAAGACCTTTTTGTATTTAGCAAAATTCTGTTTTCCCTGTTGTATTCAGGTGAAATAGTAGAAGAGTTGCCAAAGTGTGAATACAAAATGCTTACTGTCTTACTTTAGGAAAAGCATATACTCACCTGCTAATCATAACTCTTGAGGAGGAAACCTTTCCTTTGAATATAGTCAGAAACAGCAACTTTATAAACTTGTATTTATGTCCTAAAGAGGACTGCTCTTATGTGTCTTTTGAGCACCCTGTCTAGCTCAGTGACAGAAACACATTTATCTTGTCAGTACTGCCGATCAATGTAGTTGCAGATGGACGAGCTGTGTTCTGCTTTATCTTGTCTATCATCAGCAGAATTTCCAGATTAATTCCTACACAAGAGTCTTTTCTCTCAGAGTTGATATCTCAAACAGAAGCAGGGAAAAAAAAAAAAGCTTGATTTTGAGATCTTGGCTCTTGATCTAGAAACTTTGTTTGAAAAATCATTTCTGGGCTAGGAAAAGGACTGAATGAGCTGTGTTTGTAGCTAAAGAATCAAAAGGGGCTGCACAAGGAAGAACAGAGGTATCTCATTTTTTCTGTGTGCAATGAGAGTACATAAAGCTGTACAGTTAAGATAATTTTTCAGTGTCTTGATTCAGCTGAGGAAAATAGCAGCGGTTGTACATGGTGAAGTTTGTTTTTCATAGGAATAAATGAATGTTTTCCAAATACTGTTTAGGGCATAGTTAATTAACTAACTTAAACACCTTTGGTACTCAGTGACCTTGGCCATATCCTTCTGAATATATCTGAATTTTGTTAGATTTCTACTAAGTCCAGCTTCCCTGTTGTCACCAGAAAAACATGGATTAGCAGTGCAGGTGATCTACTGTACCTGCACCTCTGTGAACTATCAGTGGTGTAATTCAGTTTGCTTCTCTACAGGAAAAAGTTTAGAATTGTTATTTTCTGGTCTGTTGGGGTTTTTTAGCTCTATTGCAATGCAGTGACATAGCAATAAATAAACCATGAAGAACAGTGCTTGATGTCCTAAAAACAAACAAACAAAAAAATGGAATCTTTATATGTCAGGGATCTAGGAATCTCAAAATATGATTTTATGGCAAGACAGAAACTTCTGTATTAAAAAATCTGCAGTCATTAGACAGAAAAAAAAAGTTATATACTCATTAAAAATGGAAATTATGCATCAGATTCAAGTATTTCTCAGAGAATTCGAAGGTGGAATTTTCCAAATGATTATTCCTCAGATTCACTCATAACTTATTTTAATCTGTAAGTAGCTGCTGATTTTTCATTATGAAATGCCCTTTGCATTCACCATTGCCAACATGATCTATTGTCAAGTACAAAGAATTCTTTGACTCATTGATATTGTATTCTTGAAAGACAATAGGAGTAATGTTGTAGTTATCTTGACTTTAGAGGGTCAACAGTGGGTAATATGGGTGTGTCACATGAATTGTGAAATTGCTGCACTCCTGAAGAGACAATCATCCTTTCTGCTTTGTTTGCATTCCACATACTACTGAAGACTAAACTGTTTTTGTTATTTTTTTTCTTAAAGTTACATGAGCAAATGGATTAATTACTGAAAAAAAAAAAAAAAGGGGAGGAATGCTTTGGTTATCTGAATTAGAATATTTGCTCAAAAATTGATTACAAGTGAATGAAGTCAAAAAGATGCAGAACAAAGGGTTGATAAAGGCTTGCTAGGTTATAGTTGAAAAAGGCTGGAGGGAGGTCTTTGTTTAGTAAGCCAGGTGATAATTTGCAAAGCAAAATTATTTGTCTACTCTAATTTGTTAACGTGGTGAAGTGAAGGTTAACATCTTACAGTCTGTTGCTTACCAGGTTCTGTGTGGGCTCTGCTGCCATACTGTGTCTTTGGAAAATGAAATGAGATGAACTTAATATGGAGCCTGTTTGTGTTACAATAACAGAGGTATCAGAAAAGTTCTTGACTTTGTAATAATATATCTTTTAGGTCTCTCTAGCCAGACATTGCTTAGGGATTGGCTTCCCATGTGTGTTCTGCAAAACACTTTCTTTTTTGCAGGTTTTGGGTGAAAGTTTTTTCTGTTTTGTAAAAAGAGTGATAAGCGGGTGATTAACTGTACTGGTTCAGTTGTCTATCATGAGATGGTGAAAAGGGCACTATGGAGGAGAAAAAAAAGATCTTTAATTCTGTTTTTCAGTAAAATATTAATATTGATATGGAAGTCATAGACTGCTTTAGAAAACCCAAATGAACACGAGAGACAGAAAATGAAGAGACTAAGTTAAAGCCTGAAGAAAAAAGAAATCCCTATGAAAATTAGTAGATGAAATAGTGGGTGAGAATGCAACATGCTTAAGACCTCCTACACTCTCACCTGAGTCAGATATCTTGTCTCAACAGAGCTGAGGGTTTGTGGATGAACAGAGACAATATAATATGAGTTAACATTTTTTAGCTGAACAGATCAAGTGAGTCTTAAAAGAAGTAAGCTGAAATGCTTTCACCTCCGTTGGCAATATGCAAATCCCACTAAGTATTTTCTGTTCAGGATCTGGATAGTGTCTGTGGAGTTCCAAGAATTTCATTGTCTCTGCAGACTCAGAATTGTATCCCCACTTACCTGCAAACGTGGCCTGCAATAACGGATGAACATGAAAAAGTAGTATTTTGCATTTTTCAAAAAAGCAATAGCAGATTTCAATGCAAATTAAGAAATAGACCAACTCAAATACAACTAATCTTACCTTACTCAGAAGAAAAGCAGAACACTGATATTTACCTTGCTGTATGTTTCTCTTTGAAAGAGAAATTCATTCCAGTTTCAATTCTGAGATGTTATTTAAATACTCACCTCCTGCCCCCCAGTATATTTCTAAGCAGAAGAAAACCACAGTTCAACTAAGTTTATCAGAATATAATTCAGACTGTCAGTATGTACTATATTGTTTTCTGCATCTTGGGTTCTGGCCTTTATTCTGAATAGGCCAGACCTGCATAAATATTTGAGGTTTTTCTTTAAATCAATGTATTTAATATAAAAAACTAAACTATATTATGTCCATTTTAATTCTTGCAAAACAGAATTTTATGTATACAATCAAAGGAATTTTCATATATTTAAAAATCTGCATTCCACAGTTCTGCTTGGCTGTAAATTCAAGAATTTGGGTGTTCCTTCCAGGGAGCAAGGTGTTCAGCATGCTTCTGCCATTCCTAGAGTTTAACTAATGAGATTCCAGCAAACAAACAATGATGTTTAAAACATGCGTGCAAATTTGTACTTACTCTAAGGATGCACTAGAATATTCTATTTAATCAAAATGTGTTTCATAATATATTTATAGTTTTTAAAATATTATTTTGAAAGGAGGAAATTAAAATGTTGAAAACTTTTAAAATTTTTCTAAACCAATGTTTAGGTTTTTAATTTAAATTTTTTTTTCATTTTTTAATATATAATTTAATAAAAAAATCCATACAGAAGAATTCACGCAGGAAGAAAGCAAGAGTACAACAGTAGAAGTTCATGAAGACTTTAGTCAAACTGAACTACAGTGAAATGCTTTTTTCTGTTCCTTTCCCTGCAATGCAAATTCAGTATTAAATTTGATGTTCTTAAAAAATTGTTCTAGTGAGAAATTTAGTAAAAAAGAACAGGTTTTTTAAAGGAAAAAGATTTAATTTAAACAGGATCCATTTTACCTGACAGTTTCCAGCCAGAGGTGTGATACCTAGTGTTAGGTAGTCATTGGTATTGCCTCCAGAGTCCACAAAAAAAGATGATATTCTGCAGATGATTAATCTCTATCCTTGAGTCTCCTTTTTGCACAATTTATCAAAAATTCATGTACTTTGATGTATGAGAAAAATCATAGGAACTGTTCAAAAGTAATCTGCAAATTTTAAATATATAAACACTGTGTAAATGGAAATTTATTGTCCAAATCAATATCCTTATCCTAAAGTATATTAAAAAATCAAGCAAGAGAGCTAAGTAGCAATTATTATCAAGGTGTAGGATTAGCTTGCAATTTATTCTTGTGAGATCTGTGGCTATCTATTGTAGTGACTTGGTTTTGAACATCAATATGGAAAACTGAAATTTTTCCTTTCTATAATAGTCTAAGGAGAATTGGGTCTGAATTGCACTCCAAATTAGCATTGGTTTTCTAATTGCTATACACACAAGGACTCAATTATTGTGCTTTAGTCCACATGTGTAAAGGAATATCTATAACCAATGCTTCAGGGTGAAACTCTAATAGGCCTACAGGGATATCAGTATTGTGGGGATTCGTCATCTGCTTGGGGTTTTCTCTAACCACTTTTAAACATGCAAACAGATAATGCTGAGTTATTTCTGCAAATAATCATAAGTGCCTCAGTCTGAAAATAGCATTTCTTAACAAATCTATATTTCTAAATTGGCATTTATCAATAGTCTCTCTCATATTTGTTAATTTCAACAGTGATTAAAAAAGGACGAAATATCTTGCTGAATTTTAAGAAAGGAGATTACGAACCCAGATTTTTTTATTTTCTCACTTGTCTCATTTTCCCATTGGCCCAAAATTAATTCTAGAACTTCAAGTCCATCTAAAATGTACTATTCATTTTTCAGGTCACTATTCACACCTATAAACTCTGAAACAGTGGCAGTGATTATGTAGCCAAGCACTTAAATTTGTCCTCGAATTATTTGTTTTGGAAGACCCTATGATATCCTGACATATACTCAGATATTATTACATTGAATATGTACTGTTAGAGTATTATTCCATTCTCTGGCAATTTTGTACCCAAAGCAATACTACAAGGAAATTGAACACAGTTTCTCAGCTAATTCTATAAAATTGGGAATTTTTTATTATACCCAACAGTGATCACTTGTTGCAATGCTTTCTATTCAACAAATAATATTCTAAGCTAAAAATGCTAATAAGTCTGGTTGACAGCAAAAACAGAGCTAAATTGTGAGAATTAGAATTACAGATGCTCTCATTTGCACATAATCTTTGCAATACTAACCACACTAAGTTTCATGGTAATGAACCCCACAAAACAAATCTTTCAAGAAATGACTTTACAGACTGACACCAAGACAGTGCTCACACTGGTGCTGATGAAGGTAAATGGGCAGTCGTCTGAAAAACAGGAGCCAAAGTGTTCCTGTTCATCATTGTAGGGGGTTTGCAATAGGTATATCATAAGTAAATTCCTCGTTCAAAAATATATATTTTTTTTGTTTGAAAACTGGATGGTCTTTAAATAATGTGGTGAATCATAATGGATCAAAATGAAACTCAAAAGCCTATATAGTTGAAATATATTCTGCTTGAACAATAGATAAAATTGGGATAATATTATTTTTCATCTTGATTTGGAATAAAGGAAAATGCAATCTTAGGCAGTAGGAAAGTATTTCCTATCCACCTGTACTGAAAAATTATTAATGGTCTGGCAGAAAAAGTGCTGCTTGAAACCTATAGCTTTAGCAAGGACGGTGCTAGTTCGGTACAAAATTGGGCAAGTCTGCCCTGACATTACAGCTACTGATAGTGTTCAGAATGGAAGCCTTGGTCAGTAATTGCTGCAAGAAAGATGCGAGAAGGGAAGACGAAGAGAAGAGAAGGGAAAATTATTTCTTGACTGCTACCTCCTATGGACACATACGTTCCTGCTGCATAAGGAGCTTGTTCTTTACCTATGAGCATCCAGTATTTTCATCTCTTTTGTCCAAAGGTAATTTTGAATTGTCCATTCAAGATGAGAGGGAAGTGAGCCCTAATCCGTATTTCCAAATTCTGCTGATCCTACAGCTAAAGTATCTGCAACAAGTTTCTGCAGCTTGCAGTAATGCTGATAAAGTTAATGGTCACTTAGGAATAATAGAGCATTGATTGCAGAAATGTAAGTGCTTCAGAGAAATATATGTCTCCGTGAAATCAAGCCACATGTTTAGAAACTTGGAGTCGATCACTTTGTAAACAAGTGTAATAACAATGAAAAGAGACCCAAACATTCTGGTTTACATTCAGTTATTGATAACATGTGATTGCTAATGTGTGAGGTATTTTTGAGTCTTCCAGTTGTTATTTGAATTTCTGGCCCTTTGGGAAAAAAAACATTGGAGAAATGAAATACTCCTATGTTGCCTGATTAATTCATGTTGATATTTTCTTAAAATGTACTAAAAAGTCAGAGATGGTACATTCAAGCCGGGAATTCATTAACACTAATTTTTCCATGGCATGTGTCCAGTTTGATTTGAAATCAAGAAAATTGAAATCCACTAGGTTTCTGAAAAGGAGAAAAAGCATTATTTCAACAGATTTCTCCAATTATAAGATATACTGGCATTACATATTGGGAAAAAAATCTTGTATTTCAGGAAAAATAAAATTAATGAGGGTTTCCTTTTATTCTACATTCTGGGAACTCTTATGGTTGCCTTCTGTTTTCTCTCTCAAGTTTTGTTTCTTTCCGCAAAATATCTACCTATCATGCTGTACATGTGATAAATAAGTTTTAACTTTTCTCAGAGCAAAGACTAGAGATGAAAAAGACATTTGTCAATCAGTTTTCAATAATGTTGCTCCAGTTTCGAATTGACAGTTTAGTATACCATCTTTTCAGAACTTTTCCTTCGTACAGAGCAGGCTCAGATGATGCTACAGCATTGCAGTTTCTTTCTGTCTGCCCAGTTCTTTCTGCCTTTTCATCATTCGTTGACTCCATCTTGACATTATCTTTTGCTATCTCTGCTTAATATGGTTTTAAAATTATACTCTACTTGGTCTGTTTCTCATCCTCCTTCCAGCTTTGTTTGTTGGTATTTATCTGTCTTCCTTACATTAATATTTTTTAAAAATTTTGTGAATGTTCCTGTCGTAACTTTTTAAAAGATCATTTAAAACCTTAGGTATTTGCTTCCACTTTTCCCCATTTTTTAATTCCAAGAAATCTTAGGAAAATTTGCTATCCACTCTTCCTATTATTTATTCTGTTTTTTTCTGCTCGCTTCCTGACATGTTTACCAAAGTACACATTGGCTCCTGCTGTTATTAGTCCTTGCTATAAATTTATAAAACAAAATGATTGCATAAAATTTAAATACATGTATTTATCAAAGACCACAGAACAGAACTTTGCTCCTTATGAGCTTTGTTTAAAGCAAAAAAAGAGGTTTTGTTTTTTTAGTAGTGACATAATGAAAAGAAATATTGCATAAACAAGGAAAACTTCTTCATTATTCTTCTTTATTACTATGTTGCATAGTGTGTTTTATACTGCCCTTAATGTTACCCTTCTGATAAAGAAGAAAAAGGAATACTAGCACATAAAATACTGTTATTTTCCTTTTGCCAAATCATAATGTGCTTCAAAGCACATTTCCTTTTTTTTTTTTTTTTTTTTAATCCCTCTGGTACAGTTCGAGTTGTCTGTTATGTGGAGTTCTGTCTCTTTTCTGGATATAAACAAATACATCTTCTGTTCAAAAGTCAAATTCCGAAGTTTATCTTGCTGACCCATGTATAAAGCCTTTCATCCTCGTAGTCTCTGGTCTTGTCTGATGGTTATACCCTTTTATTATTTAAAACCTTTTGCTTTTATATACCAGAATTTTGGCTCTTTAATAAGATAAGAATTGCTGCAGTAGCAGCATAACTTTTGATGCTCCTTTCTGAACTCCTTTCGACTTATCTATACACTCCTAAAAAGCCTGCCTACAGTATATTAGGTGCAAATTCAGTATCCAGACCTCAAAGAGTGACTTCTTATGTCCTTGTCATGCTACAGAATCATAGGACCATAGAGCCATAAAATCATTAAGGTTGGAAAAGACCTCCAATATCACCAAGTCCTACCTTTGACACCACCTTGTCAACTAACCTACAGCACCATGTCATGATCAGTCATTTCTTGAGCAGGGATAGTGAACCCACCACTACCCTGCTCAGTCCATGTCAGTGTCTGAGAACTTTTTCCGTGAAGAAATCCTTCCTGTCACCCAAAGTGAACACCCCCTGGCCCAGCTTGGGGCTATTTCTTATTATCCTGTTGCTGGTTTCCTGGGAGAGGAGATTGATCCTCACATAGCTACATCCTTCTTTCAGGTAGTTGTAGAGAGTGATAAGGTCTCCCCTGAGCCTCTGTTCCTCCAGGCTGAACACTCCCAGCTCCCTCAGCCTGTTCCTCATAGGACTTGCTCTCTAGACCCTTCACAAGCTCCTTTGTCCTCCTCTGGGCTCTGTCCAACACCTCAGTGTCTTTCTTGCCATGAGGGTCTCAGAACTGGACACAGGATTTGAGGTGTGGCCTCACCAGTGCTGAGTGACAATCACTTCTCTAGTCCTGCTGGCCACACTACTGATACAAGCCAGGATGTCACTGGCCTTCCTGGGAACATGCTGGCTCATTGTCAGCCAGCTGGCTGCCAACCAACACCCCCAGGTCCTTTTCTACTGGGCAGCTCTCCCACCTGTAGTGCTGCATGGGGTTGTTTTGACCCAAGTGCAGGATCCAGCACCTGGACTTGTTGAGCTTCATACCACTGGTCTCAGCCCATTGATCCAGTGTGTCCCTCTGCAGAGCCTTCCTGCCTCTCAGCAGATTAACACTCCTTCCCAACTTAATAAGGGTGTTCTTCATCTCCTCACCCAGATCATGGACAAGGATATTAAACAGGACTGGATCCAATACTGAGCTCTGGGGAATACCACCAGTGATTGGACACCAACTGGATGTAGTATCATTCACTACCTCTCTCTGGGCCCAGCCATCCAGCCAGTTTTTAACCCATCTGTCCCTTCAAACAGTTGCCCAATCACATTGACTTTTCCTTGTTCCAAATTTGCTTTATAAAGCAATGCCTAATTTACTGCTCATCATCACTTGAAGTCCTTTAATCAATATTTGTTTCTAGGTTGTTCTCTCATAGAATGTTATTTCATTTTTTTTTTTTTATGCTACCCAAAACCAACATGAAAATGTATGCAGTGTGCTGCATTTCTTTTATCCACAAGTGCCATGACTGCAATCTTTTAAATGTTCTCTTAGGGGTAAATTGTCATAGATGTGTTTGTTCCACAGAGGGACAAGAATATGAAAGGCTTGTAAGAATGATATTTACCTTATTACTCTACTCAGCCCAGGGAAAGGTGGGATATTTCCTGGTGCTCCATTGTGACTGCACACTGTGGAAAGTTTTGGGAAGGCATAACCCCACATCCATCCTTTGTTATTCTATAGGCAGAGAACATAAGTGAACAGAGGGTAATGTGTGGATCTGCAGGAAAAGAGGAGGGATAATGAATGCTCATCACAAGAGACAAACTGTGACTGTCCCTTGTAATTTGTTAACAGATCTACTGCAAAGGAGGAGGCTGAAGATGGTGTGTAATTATCCGTGTCTTTCTTCAAACCACACTATAAAATTCTAGGCTTCTTCCTATGATTTTCCTACACTTCTTACACTATATATGTTTCCTAAGCAATGGAATTAAATACATGCCTCCTAAAGATTAATCTACTCTCTATTCCTTTTTTATGATCACTGTTAGGTTTGCTTTTTCTAATACTTAAACAATTGTTAGTGGTTCAGTAGGTTTGTTAGTAGAGTCCCTGAATCTCTAGAATCTGTGTTTGAAGTCATTATTACCTATTAAATGTCCACAGCTGTTTTATTCATTTTGTGTAGCGCTAACATTTCTTTCTCCTAAATTGAGCCTTAGGAGGATGTGTTCATATAACTCACTTAATCTGACTCCTTATTTATCAATGAACTAAATTTCACTTATTTTTCTTTGCCCAGTTATCAGATTTGCAGATATCTCCCTTAGTCTCTTGACCTTTGCATTATAATATTTTTAAGTGCCTTACATCTTACATAACTTGTTTCCAAATATATTTATTTCAGAAAATAATTTTGAGATTTAAGCTTCTGAAATAGTGTCCTGATCAATCTACTACTGCTGTGGCCTCTGAACATTGGAAAGAGTTACTACTAGCCATCTCAATTATGTCACTTTGTGCTTAGAAAATGCAGCATTTTTTATTGGTATATTGGTTTGTTCAGGGAGAACATTGCTTAGTTTGTTAAATTGAAGCAGCTTGTGGTCAAAAAGTATTGGATGTCACTATGTCTCACAATTTCTACTAGCTCCTCTTGAGCAAGCTGGTTAAATCCTCTCCTTTCTGGATCATGAAATTACCCTCTGTGATGATGCATGCTTGATTAGTTTTGTTTTTAACCAACAGCTGTATTGATACTTAATGTCCCCCATGACAGGCATGATTTTGGGAATCATTTTGGTATCATTTTGAGAAATGATCCAGGAATCCTTTTCTCTTTCAGTCAGTCTTTATACTGCCTTGCAGATTCTCAGTGTATTTCCCCTTCATACTCTTTTTCAGATACTCTTGATCAAAGTACTTTGCTAACTTTTTAACATATTTAATCACTTTTTTGCGTATCAATTAATCTGCATACATGTTCATGTTGCAACTAATTTTAATTAGTTTAAGACAGTTTGCCAGTAGAAGTGGGGTAATTGCCTAATTTTCTATGTAGGAAAAGTATCCAGGATACTGGATACTTTCCTGTCTTAAAGGATGCAGGACCTCACATGTCCATATTCTCAGTAGAAAATGGTATTTTCGTATAAACAATTTCAAGTAATTAGATTGTTAGCTGAGAACTTCAGCAATATATTTTGCCACTATTTTATTCACCACTTCCCCCTTCCCCCAACACCTCTTTAGGTTCCAAAGTAGACATTATATATAGTGATTTTATCATCAAATCTTTCAGTATTACATTGTCATCTTTCAGTTATGGTTCTATTCCCAAAAGAGCACTCAGTGATTTTTTTAATTGCTTATATTAAAAGGAATGTAACATCACCTCAGCTGGGATTAAAATGTAGGTATGGAAGGACCAGAAAATATACTCAAATGAAATCAGTAGCTGTTCCGAAGATCCAACACTTCAGGGAACGAAGTCAGACAAAGAATGGGAGAACAGAAGGATTTCTGTCTTATTTTACAGATAAGGAACTGAATAATAGAGAGATTAAGGACAGAAGAGAGGCTGTGGCAGGTCTGGGAACTGGTCCCAGCATACTTTCTTCATTACAAAACAGCTATTCATTCTGAAACATTTTGTTTACTCTTCAGTCACCTTCTATAGAGCTGAAAGAGGAGCAGAGCTTGGATCAAACTTGAGATCCAGAATCACAATAATTTTACTGTTAGGCTTTGAGACTAACTCCAGAATAGGGTCTCTGCTGAAGTCTCTGGGTTCTGAGAAGTGCACTTATCAGCTAGTGATCTGGAGACATAGAGATTTTGGTTCTATGTAGTTTAATTCAGGTCATAGCACTTTTTACTCATCTAATTCCAATTAATTTTAGTAGGTGTTAAATAAACAAAAGCTACTTTTGATTTACATTTCGTTTTACGTTAATTTGCATTATTTGATCATTCAGTTTTCTCCATCTTGTCCAATTTTTAGAAGTAAACATATCTTTAGGGTGCTAATGTTCAATTTTTCTGGTATTAGTGGAAAGCTGATGATCCAAAAAGGTCCTTCTTGTCATTGCTTATTTTTTAGCAATATGTGGATTCCAAGATCTGCTCATTTACACCAAATAATTTTCAGATTTGTCCTGGTCTCCTGTCACAGGGGACATTCACTGTACCAGAAGTTATGTTTTGCAGGTTCTTAATGGCTCTAAAAAGGAACAGTAAATGTCAACAGACAAAAAGGCCAAAAATCAGGGACAACTGATGTGCCCTATGATATCTTTTGGGGATTAGTCATAGCAGTTCTTGGTTCCTTCCTTCCACAGGCATTTTTGAAATAAATAATATAAGATCCAAAAGCAAGTTAAATGTTAAAGGTTCTTCCACCTAGTCAACAAATGAGTGAAAATTGAAAAAAAATAGCCCTTGAATTAAAATCTTCAATACTTTTAAGAAGCAAGTCTTACTATTTATAGTTTTAATTATATCAAATTCTGTGTCCCACAGTTTATACAAAAAAGCATGAGAAATATTTTAAGAGTACTGCAAATGCATTTTGTTATCAAAATTAGTTGTGTTCTAAATTATGTATACTTTTTATAGAAATAGATATTACTAGTTCAGTCATTTATACTTTCCCCCCATATTAAAACAAAACAGAACAAAGAGAAAGCTCTGCAAGATAATCACAATTGAATTATTTCATTAATAATAGCTTCATGGTTCATATATTGCCTATTTATCTTATCACTTATTTTAGTAGTTACATTGCTCCTCCTTCCATAGCATAATATTTATAATTGATTTAGGAAAATGGAAGTATCTGTTTGATCTTATGGCTTTTTTTTTTCAGTTCTGCCTACAGATGTTATTTGTGCAATAATTCCAGCTGATAGAGTTAAGCACTAAAAGAATTTTGAGTGTTTCAGATTTTTAGATGGACATTATATCTGCTTAATATGAAATTATTTTATAAACTATACCACAACCTGTGCCATCAGGTGACAATTTTTCCTGTCGTTGCCCTTTGCATTCTTAAGAACAAAGCTTTTCTTTACCTGTATTCATATTAATGGGAAGCTTCTCCATGAGATAGTTTTGCAGTAGTCTGCTTTGGTTGTTTTTAAATGATATTGAAAATTAGAGACCCTACTCATCAAAGTGTTCCTTTGAGCTATACTTTCCCTTTTCTTATTCTACAAACTGGGTCATACATAAACCAGAGATTGCCCCCTGAGTTTGATCACACTGAATATGCCAATGACCCTTACTGTCTGAAAACACCCTCTAAATCTGACTAAAAGAAGTCAGAGTAATTTTTGAAGGAATCCATCCACTGAGTCATTGAAACACAGAATATTTTAAGTAGGAGGAGACACCTGGAATTTGTTTATGTTGACGTCCTCAAAGCAGAACTGACCTTAAAAAGAGCCCTTCAGTTCCTTATGTGGTAAGGTCCATTGGTCCAAGAGTTCAATCTTTCTGTCTTTCCCTGTGTTTCTTCCCCATCAAGAAATTGGGTTTCTTGGTTTCTCACCACTGCTTATATGAAATATCACTGAATCAAAGAATTACAGAAAGGTTTTGCCTTACAGAATTAAAGACAGTAGCTGGATATGTTAAGAATAATTGGTGGCCCTGTATCTGATTTTTTTCTGGAGATCTGAACCATGAAAGACAGAATCTGTCTTTGCATGTTTTATAGTGGGCACCAAGCACCTTTTGGGAGCAGGGGATTTCAAACTAACTGCTGCTTTATTGATAGCACAAATACTGTCATGGCAACTAATAGCACTTGCACAGACAAGCAACCCTTTGTAGACACTCATGCAACAGAAAAAAAAACCTGAAAACAGTATTACCCAAGTTTCTGGCAGTGATATACTCTTGCTAACAGTGAAGACTGAAAAAAGCACTGATCAATTTGATATTCCAAAGATTTACTACATTGGTGGATAAGAGCAACTGGCGTCATCTGCCTGGACTTGTGCAAAACATTTGACGCTGTCCTGCACGACATCCTTGTGTGTAAAGTGGAGGCACATGGATTTGATGGGTGGGCCACTTGGTGGAGAAGGAATTGGATGGCTGCTCTCAAGGAGTTCCGGTCAATGGCTTGATGTCTGAGTGGAGACCAGTGGAGTGGTGTTCTTTTGGGGTTGATATTGGGGATGTTGCTATTTAACACCTTCATGGGTGATATAGAGGGTGGGATTGAGTCCACTCTCAGCAGCTTTGCTGAAGACACTGAGCTGTGTGGTGCCACTGACATGCTGGAGGCAGGGGATACCATCCAGAAGATGAGAGGTGGGCCAGTTCAAACCTCACAGAATTCAGCAAAACCAAGTGCAAGGTCCTGCCCCTGGGTCAAGGAAATCCCAAGCAAAAATAGAGGCTGGGCAGAGAGTGGATTGAGAGCAGCCCTGAGGAGAAGGACTTGTGGGTGTTAGTTAACAAGAAGCTCAACATGACCCACCAGTGAACACCTGCAGCCCAGAAAGCCAAATGTGTCCTGGGCTGCATCAACAGTACTGTGGGCAGCATGTCAAGAGAGAATCTTCCACTCCTTCTACATCATTTACCTGGAGTACTGCATCCAGCTCTACAAAAACTCCGTGGACCTGGAGGAGTGAGTCCAAAGGAAGGCCTTGAAGATGGCCAGAGGGCTGGAACACATCTATAAAGGCAGGCTGAGAGAGTTTGACTTGCTCAGCCTGGAGAGAAGGCTCTAAGGAGACCTCAGAGCAGCCTTCCAATACCTAAAGGAGGCTTCCAAGGAAGCCCAAAAAGGGATTTTTTTACAATTGCACATAATGTAAGGACAAGGAGTAAAGGTTTCAAACACAATAAGGGTATTTTTAGATTAGATATTAAGGAGAAATGCTTTATTTCAGTGTGGTGATGCACTGGAACATGTTGCCCAGAGAAGTTGTGAATGCCCCATGCCTAGAAGTGTTCAAGGCCAGGTTAGATATTCCTTTGAGCAACTTGGTCTAGTGAAAATTGTTTCTGCCTGTCTATATGATTTTCTATCTATTATCTGCCTGTCTACTTACAGCTACCTACAAATCTACTTGGTGTACTGATGTGCTACATGTGTTGCTGGCAAAATGAATGAAATTATTTATGCTAATTGATTATAATTGCTAAGTTTTTATTTCTCCCTAAAATAGAGTATATAGTCTTTAAATAGAAAGTATGTTGCATAATGCAAGCAAGCATTTATTATATTCTGAGAAAGGGAGTATTTTCTGAGTATTGTATATAAGTTATCTTTTAGAAACACTATTGGTTTGCATATTCTATAGAATACAAGAGACTGTTCAAAGGGTTCCTCCCAACTTACATGCTTCCTCTTTGTACTCTAGAGCTCAAAAATTACAGGATTGCCCATGGGGAGATAAGCATCAGATGTGATCAGTGATCAGTACAGGGTTTAGAATATGGCCTTCTACACAGCATCACTTCAAGTTACAGCTCTGTATCTTAAGGGCCAGCCATGGTGTGTGCCTGAGGCAAATGACTGGTTTTGAGCAGGACAGTGCCTCTAACTCACATGTGTACCCATCAGCACACTTGTTTAGCACAGGTTACAGTCTGTGAGCAGAATTCTTCCTCAAAAAACATAGGAAGAAGTAAAATGCTTCTTTTTAGGAAGGATGGTTCAGATATGCCAAACACTACATTAGTTTTGCTTCACCTAAATTCAATTAGAGACTCTGTATGAAGCTTTTAAACCTCACTGATTTTTTTTACACAGAATTAAGTATAGCAAAGTGTAATAGTCCCATTCTTCTGTCCTGAAGAGGTGATCACATAATGCTTTGGGTATCCTTTTCCTGCTAGCGTTTTGAATTTCTTATAGTATGATTATTTCTTTAATATCCTCCTTTCCTATAGATGCACAATGGAAATAAATTTCTAGATTTCTTGGAACTGACATTATTCTGTCTGACATAGCCTTTTGAGGAGGAACGATGGAAGATAATATTATCTTATTTTCTATTTTTTTCTTAATCAGATGATGAAATGAAGCAACTGAGGATTTTATAGTTTGTAAATTGTAGCCCTAGTATAAAACTAGAATGTTGCTGGCTAAAAGCAGATTTTCTGCTTTGACAATTCTATTTTCACTCCTACCAATTTTTTTCTTATCTGCTGCTCTATGTATAAAAAACTTTCACTGAGGTAATTTACTCTCTGTTCCGGGAGAGGACAGGATTTCTTCATATGTGTTTAAGTGTAAAAATCTCACCAGTGAAGAGAACATATGTCAACATAAAATCTCCCAATTTTAAAATCAAACTCATGATTCTGAGGGAAAACCTATGATTTGTGATTCTGTAAGATTGACAGCATCAAAGAGCTGGCTTTTGGCACATTCAAAGTGATAACTAGTAGAAAAGAAGATAATTTAATCTGTATCTGCTATCTCTACCTGTAATATCCAGTGGTTTGATACCTGCAGTTTTCATTAAAATATACAATTGCAATTATTTTCATTTTTATTTGCTTTAACATGCCCAATTATAAGCTTAAACATAAGTTGTAAACCTCTCAGACGTACCAACAGTAACATATGCTCTCTTCTGCCAGTGTCTTGTGATTAGATGTTCAGTCACTCTTGTAAATTCCTTTTTCAATGTGCTCTACAATTTTAAATTTCCGTTTCATAACTTCCTGTTATTTACATTGGTTTGAAAGATTTAAATTTGAATATGGTGAAAAAGCACTGGATTTCATGTCCAGTGAATGAACCATAGATCAGCAAGAAAAGACAGTGAGATTCTGAGCGACCTTGTTAGTTTTTGCATTCTGGAATCAGCTGAGGACCTGGCTTTTTTCTCAAAACAGACAAGAGTTGTGTAATTCTTGGATACCCATATCTTCAAAAGGAAACCATGTTTTAAGAATCATATTACATGTTCCAAACATCAAACTTGTCTGCTATGATCCCAGAATGATGCTTGCTTTGTTGTTGCAATACAGAATAAATTGTACAGAATAAAACCTGTCTTCTGTGGTTTTAAACAGTACAAGAAAGTAAAACATATTTTGAAGCAGGACATCATCTTCCCTCTTATGGCTTAATAGCAACATTGTATTCAGTCTCCAGTGTCACAACTGCTAAAATCAAATAAGGCTCTGCACCAGTTCCTCACTTCCTTAGACTAAGTCACAGAACTTGAAACAAGACTGTTTGAATTGTGTAATTTAATTTGGAATAACGTATTTTCATTTTAAGGTAATCTCATTAATTCATAATTTAATGTTTGCCTCTTACTTGTGCTCATTATTTAGCTTTTTTCTATGACGTGGCCTTTACACATAGATTCTTCTTGATATTTTAAACAGAAATTTACTATCTTGCTTACAAAAATTACTGTTCTTCTCTATTCAGTTAGACTGTTGTGAATTAGAAACAGCCAACAAACAAACCTAGTGACTTAATCAAAATCAGTAGAATTAATCCTATAAAGTGAGCTCAGAGGCATGACCACTACTCTTTGTCAATTTAGACCTTTTTCTCATTATAAATCTTTTAGTGAATAAAGATTTCTAGCTCAATTTTAATACAATTATTAATTGCTATTTGTGAGTTCTTGCAATGTCAGCCAACAGTTTGAATTTCATCTATTATTAGTAAATCATTCATTTTGAATATTTGTAGCTGATTATTCATTGTTTGCAGAGAGGAGTGGTAACCTGCCTCTCAAAGAGCCAACTGGTCCTTGTTTTGCTAAATTACTTCTATTTTTGGAACAGGGAGATGACAAAGCAACTACTTTAGCTCATGCATAAATACCTTTGCAAGTGTTCGAATTTACATGTTCAGTATGAAAAGCAAATCTCTCTACTAATCATACAAAATCACACAATCATAGAGAATAGAATATATTAAATATATGCATGGTAGAAACACCACATATATGTCCATAGATGTAGATAGGCCTGAAAAGAATTGTTATCCTTCTTTTATCTTTTTTGTTTGCATTGAACTGTGTGATTCAAAAATAATTTTCTTTCATATTTAGTCACTACTGCTGTTTGATGTATTTGTAACCTGTTATGAAGGGAATTGTTCATTACTTTTGTTTGTGGAAGTAGCAAAACTAGCCTAGGTCGAGTAGCAATTGGCACTGGAAGCTTTCCATATTTGTTAATGCAGGGTGGGTATTTGGTACTGGTTTTCCAAAACACCATAACACTTCATTTGTGGCAGCATGAAATTTTAACAACCTTGACTGCTTGACTATGTAGCCCTGATAATATTTTTTAATGTACGTTGTTGCTGTGTAGCATCTTAGCCAATTTTCCCTTGAGTTAAGAAAATGATTTTACAGCTACCATTCTGCCTACATCCACTTTTTCCATGCTCTTGACTGGAATATTTTTAACCATCCTATAGATGTTGTTGCTACTATTTTTTTTTTTTCTACTTCTTATTGGTTACAAATAGCTGTTTGTTTAAACGGTGCTTTACAATATGTAAAATGCCTAAAAACTTCAGATAAGAACAAAGAGATTTTTTTGAACTTTTATTGATCCCTAGTTATAAGAAGCATTTATCAATAAAACAATAGTTTTCCTATGAGAAGCTTTTTTACTTTGCAATGTCCATACTGCAACTCCAAAATTTTGTGTTCTAGTTTTTGATGATTCACTTTGGAAAACCTTAATGAAGTAGTTTAGAAAAAGATGAAATTATTAATGGAATTAAATGCAAAACTTTTCATCACAATGTGAATTAATCTAATTAATAATATATAGCATTTCTAAAATATAGCTATAACTAATTAACTGTAACAGCAGTCAAATAAAGTAGATTCAGAAATTTAAAGACGATCATGATAGATATTTCAGTTTTTGTGGTCATCCACATACAGCCTTATTTTTGCCTCCATGTGTATAAATATTAGAATGTGAAAATATTAAATAAATATAAAAATGTTCTCTTAAGTAGGATAACAAAGAGAATTTTTGGGATGTAAAGTTTGCTTACAGGCTTCTGGTGCAAAGATAATGCCCTTTAGTTGGGGAGTCTCTTTGTATTCTCAAGGCAATTGTACTGTTACACAGTGACAATTAAAGAAACTGAATTATATTTTGTACTGCAACAGAAGTGAAATTTCATCAAATGGTTAGGAAAAAAAACAATTAAAAAAGTTGAATCAAAATGAAATATATTTCATTTTAAAAATAAAATAAGTGTGATTGTTCTTTTTCAATGTTCAAATTGTGCTTTTACTTGCAAAGACCCCTGTGGTTTAAATAACCCAGTATGTGTATCCTAATAAAAATCCCATTAAATTAAATGGCCACTAGGCATATAGAGTGTCCTGTTGCAATTTCAAGAGACAGTTTGTTACACGACATCCTGCTATGTACCTTTTATTTTATCAAAATAAAAGAGAAAAAGGAAAGGTTGCAAAAATGTGTTTATTTCCATGAAAAATATGTTTCCAGTGTACTAGAAAAAACTGATGTGTTGTGTGCTGGTTTTGTCAAGGGTTTGGGGTTTTTTTGTAGAATGAAAGGCTTGACTTATTCCATGTCTGGTACATTTATAGCACAACCTACAATAAATATATATAATCAGCAGAATCGATCAGTAATTTTCATCCTCTGAACTATTACTTGTTTCTTTTGGAAAGTGGCAATTCAAGAAGCAATTCAGTTTATATTGTATTAGATTAAACTGTTTTAGAGCACATACTGTACTTGTTTGCCAGCAAACATTATTTCTGAAATAGGGTACTGTTTTTCTTGCAAATGGTTTTCTTTCTTTCCTTTCTTCTCTTTAAAAAAACCCAAACCAAACCAAAACAAAAAACACACCAAACAAAACCCCTAAACCTGTGGATGTATTGAATACTTGTGAAAACAAATTACAAATATCACGCTGAGATGAATTTAGTACCTATGGTTCTCAGCAGATATTCCCCTCCATCCTGCCTTCCCAAGCAAGGCCTGTGATATTTTGTTGAAGTACAAAGCAAGAAATAGAATAGACTGTCAAACTAATTTTGCTTTATGAGATTTTATCAGAAGTTAATATTTCCAGGAGTTGCTAAATCTCCTAGCTTGCTTTCCCATATCTCCCTCACACTCATGGAAATCACAGTGATGAAATTTAAATTCTTTAAATTTGTCTCAAATTTTCTGGTCCAGTCCTGTTTCACTGCTTTTTTCCTGATCCATCACTTTACACCTGACCAATCCCATTTAATATTTTCTTCTGAAAGATATATAGGCTTTCCTGGACTCTGCTTACCCAATGTCTAGTCTATCAATTCCTTCTTATGGCTTCTCTTAAAATAAACTGCCAGCATCCTCATCAGTACCTCTATCATAGCAAAGGCCTATGTTCAAATGATGTTTAATGACAATATAAGGATATATATAAAATACATGTTTATTAAATGTAAAACAGAATTGACATTTTTTTTCATGTAACGACATAGATCCCCAGTTCTTATTTTAGTCTTTGGTCTCTTTTATTGATATAAAATATGGAGGGAGTAAAATGTCTACATCAACAAAATAAAACCTAGCCTTGACATAGTGAGGTATATGGCAACTCTTCTCACACCAATGTTCTTGTGTTATATACAAATGTTTGAAAGAATTTTGCACTTATTTCCTGAAGTTAGAAAAAATCTAAAGAACTGACAAGTGTGAGAAATGTCTAGCTGTACTGTTCTGAAGAATACAGTCATGGTTGTAGATAGTTTTTCCTTTGTACCTTCTAGTTGAACATCTGTCAAGCTCTGCCACGGCTGTGGTTGTGAAACCCCTCTGTTGACTATTTAACTTGGTTATGCAGAATTTTTTTCTGAAAACATAATTATCTTGACTGTCCTCATTCCTTTAACTGTTTGCTTGTTGAGCTCAAAAGACACTCTGTCCTCAAAGGTTTATGGCCCTACTGTATGAAATATTCTCATGTAGTTGTTTGTCTTTACTTCTATCCGAGTTTCCCTTGTTTTTTAACATCCAAATGCTAAACCAACCGAATGTATTAATGCAGAAAGTTTCTTCTAAAAGACATTAACAGCAGTTACAATAGCTAGTTGCTGCAAGTACTTTGTGTAAAACCTTTTCTTCTGCTTATATCATTTACACTCTTAGATTAAAATACCATCCTTGCATTTACAATGTTCATCAATTGCTAAATGTACATGAAATGGTCTTTTATCTATTAAAAGAGTTTTATTTTCTGCCATTCTCTTTCCAGTTTTGAATGACTCCTTGATGTTTAAAGGCCAATAGATGCAACCCATTTTTGTATTAAAAGATTTTCTTGAAGAACAGGACAGGTAGTAACAATATCCTACTTTCTGAAAGATTAAGCTTTATGGGAGAATGGGTAGATCTTGACTGTCTTAACATTCCTATAGACCCTTTGTGGAAAAATTTCTAGATTTATCCACAAGATAAAACACAGGGAATTTGCCTCTTAACCCAGAGTTGGCTGTATGAAAAAGTTAATCTCTGAATTGAGATCTTAAAATGAAATTTTTTTGGCTGATATATGAAATTATGTCAGCAACAGTTAGCTTAAAAAGTGAAAGCAATGTGTTCTTTTGAAAATCATTTATATATACATAATATTTTTTTCTGAGCACGTTATTAAACATTTAAAGCATTAAACAAAGCAGTGCAACAAAATTGTATAACTGCACAAATTTTCTGTGAAAATCTTTTAGATGGGGTTGAGGTAAAAATGTCTTTCATTCTTTTATTTAGCCATTTAACATAAATAGTTAAATTAAATGTAAATTTTGCTATATGTATTTAAATAATATTGTCTTCTAACAGGCAACATTCTTGCCTCCTCCCCATGTAATTAATGTGTAAGAGAAGTAACTGAGAGAAGGCAAAATTCAACCATCTGTATTTCTCAGCATTGCCATTTTTCAGATAGAACTCACAGGTGTCTTCTAAACAATGATGAATTAGAAGGCACAATGTTTTTTTCCTACTCATTTGTTTGTTAACTACCTCTGTGATAATAATATATTTGCATATTTAATTTCCTCCATTGAATGATGAGCACTTTTGAACCACTTCCTAATTTTTATAGTATTCTTGTATTCTTAATTTTCATGCAGTCTATTTGCCTTTCCCCCCAAAGGACATTTGAAAATATAATGATTCTATACATAGAACAGTTGTTTCCAAATACAGTATTAGAAGAGTCAGAAGGGAGTTCTTAATATGAAGCAGACATTAAAAAAAACACACTTTTATTTTGTCTCAAGTTCTTTCCTTTCCTTTCCTTTTTTTTTTTTCCTGTGTGCAAAATCTGAATAAACAGGCTGTGTATGGACTTATTGAACTAATGTATAAGAACAAGAAAAATACAAAGTCCATTTTGTTTTTCTGCTCCATGCCCTTTTCACCTCTACCTTTTTTTGTCTTTAGCTATCTTTTTCTAGAATTGTACATCACTCCTGCACCTCCATGATGCTGTTTCCTCCTGATTTCTAATTTTTCATTATATGCTTTTTAATCTATCATACTACTTTCTGAATCCCCCACACATTGCAAGTAAACCCTAATTTCCATCATTCATTGCTGCTTCAAGGAAGAGTATTGGACAGCCCTAAAGAAAGCCAGCACAGCATTTCACAGACTGGGAGGAAAATGTATGGGCTGCACATTGGCAGCGTTGGCAGTTCTACCTCAGCATCACTTCAACATTTAATCAGCTACAAAAGTCATTTAATGCTTGGGATACTCCAGTGCTATAAATATGATCCCTTAAGTAATTACACAGCTTTACTTCCTGTAACATATTTGGTAACACTTTAAATGAAGTGTCTTCAGTACATTTTGATGCATTTTTAATTTGGATTGGATACAGCTATGATTGTATGCTAGATAAATAACAGTTTGAATTTAAATGGATACATCGACATTTCCCAACTAGCTAATAATTAAATAACTTGCAATATTGCAGATGAAAGTAGCAATATATTTCAATGATTAATTAACAACATATAACATCTGTGAGAAACATATTTCCTAATAGCACACTATTAACTACACAAAGTAATGTGAGGAGGCCTATTACTTTGACAGAAAATGCAGGCTCTAGTAACAATTGCTTTTGGAGTGTACAAAAAAATCTGTGTCATCACCTGGATACCACCTTTTATCATCTGAAGATGAGTTACCTCAGCCTCTCATTTGCCCATGACATTCAGTATGTGATACTCATGACATAATTTTCTCTGGTTTGTGAAACAGTGGTATAAATATAAATAAACTGATCTTAACTAAAATGTCAAAGTACTTTATTGAAACAATTTTAAAATTAAATATGTATCTTTGCATTAATTAATCTTGTTCACTTAATACTCTTAATTTAAAATCATTAAACCCCTTGCTTGACTATAAAGTAAAACTTTGTATTTAAAGACTAAAGTCCAAATTGAGCTATTTTTAAAGTTTAAAACTTCTTAACTAAAAAAAGAAAAAAATTAGGACTTATTAATATGTCCAACTGTACCAGACTGTGACTGAAGAAATACAAATATTACAGCACGTGTGAGCTCACAGTAATGTACTTAACAATGTAATGTTTGAATAATGATTGCTTATTCTACAATTTGCACTATAATTAGAAGAAAGGAAGAAAAAAAAGGCAAAAGAAAAAAAAGGCAAAAGAAAAAAAATAAAGCCAAACCTCTTTTTATGAACACCCACAATCCATATAGCTGAACTACTGATGAAATCTTTGGAAGAGGAAGACATTCCTGTCATGCAAGATTACATTTGTACAGCATTTAATCCTTAATTTTGTTGTACCTAACCCTGATGAATTGGGTCAAAGGTGTACATCTAGGAGGATTCAAACCATTATTATATAGTACTATTCAAAGTTTCACATAGCTATTGTACAAAACCAATAAAATAATTTTATTATGTTTGGATTTTATAATTTAGTCATTAAACTTAATTGCAATTGCTCATAAAATTTTGGCTTTGTGAAGCTATGAAAACAAAGATCTTCATAGCAACTGTTATTCTGGTTTATATAAGGATATTTATTAGACTTTAATATTCATTTCTCAAGCAAGTATGATTCTACAACCATCAAAACTATCAAGAGGCATAAGCATGTGAAGAAAGCTATGTGGAAAATGAAGGCTGTGTGCTTATATACAAGGCCTGAGTAGCCTAAAGAAAATGCAAGACTAAAAAACATTCCAGTTAATCTTACAAGGAACAAAAATAGATTATAGCATCCATTGAAAGCCTATTCTTCAAGTTCACTGAGCAACTACTTGTTTTAAAAATAAATAGATCCAACATGCTGAATCAAACAAACAGTAGTATAAAACCCTTCTTCTTTCTTCAATTCAAATGCAATAAATAGCAAAAATGAGGGATATTTCACAACAGTGTGATTTAGGCTGCTCCAGTGTTTCATCATCCAATTAAAAAGCTTTTTTTATTTTTTCCTAAAAATGACTGTACATCAACTTATCTCCAGTTTCATCAGGACTAGTAGGAGGCAATAATTATTTTCCATGTCCTACACAGGATACTGCTGTTGCTGAAGCTCTGACCTGTATTGCCTATTTAATGCTTTTGCAATGGAAACATGTAGCTGACTCATATTTAATTTCAAAGACATTATAACCCTTAGATTCTTTTCTGTACTCCTGTACAGGTCTCATTTTGTATGAGTGCATTTAAATACTCTCTTTGAACTGTGGATTTTTGCTCATGCTTTCATTTAATTTGCTCTTGTCAATTTCTTGCTTTCCCTCCAATTAGCCAAGATCATTTTGATTTATGATCATATTCTCCAAAGAGCTTGCAAGTCCTGTTCTTGCAGTTTCCTGCAAAAATGTCACTCTGACATCCAAATTGCTGAAACTGTTAGGTGAAACTTGGCCTACAATAAATCCTATCTGCAAGATACCCTTTCGTGTTTTGACAGAGACATATTGATAATTCTTTTTGGGACTTACTGCTCAAATTTGTTGTACATGAACGAGTCCATTTGTTGTAAAAATGCCACTAAATCAATTTTAGTTCTTTTCTCCTACTCTAGTATTTTCAGGTACTCATTTGATTATTTAATTTCTCCCTCACTCTTTTCAGAGATGAAAAAGAAGAGAATTTCTGAGTTTTTCCCTTCTACTAAAGATAGTTCCTCATGTTGATTCCTTCAGTCATTGGGGATGGCAGTAAAACCATAGAGATTGTTTCAGAAAAGCATATGTCCATAAAAATTCAGAGTGTTGTAACTGCATATTTTTCAGTCCGTTCTCATTTGTATTTTGTTCTTCTAAATAAAGTCAAATAGCTAGTCATGATTTAATGTTTTGGTAAAAAATTAAATAAACTGAAAGGCATTGAATATTTCAGCTTTTTTTTTCTGTGCCATCTATTATTTGTTCTCTCTCACACTTGATAATGAAATTTTTCTTCTCTTTGTTTTCCTTTTATTTACAGTGTATTTATAGAACCATTTCATGTTGCCTTTTGTGCTCATTTCTAATTGAAACTCAGTTTGTGTCTCAGACTCTCAGGATTTTTTTTCTACATACTCATGCTTTTTGTTTGCAAGCATATGAGTTCAGATTCAATTATCATATTCTTCTTGAATACATTGCTATTATTAATATTATAATTATTTTATTTTTTTTTTACATTGTAGTTCACATAGATCCATACGAAAATTTGTATTTTAAATATTGTATTTATGCAGAGGATCTTCATCTTATATATTTTGTGTAGAAATGTACTGAGGTGGTAAGGAATAACCATTATTTAATTCTGAAGTCACATTTGTTTTTCTTTCCTCATTATTTTTTGATATTTTTAGCTCTTATCTATTGTATTCTGGAAGTTGCACGGATTACTAATACAGTAACTCCAAATATTTCACTGTTATTTTCCGTGTCTGTCCTTTTATCAGATAGTGAGACTCCCTGAGAGCAACAAGTGCTAAAGATCTATATCCTTTCCTTTAGTCTGGCCAGTGAATTCATTAGAATTTCAGTAATTAACTTCTTTCTTAGTTTCAGTGGGAGCAGAAACCACCACGGGACCTTTTTTCCTCTTAGAATATCTTTGCAGTGGTTAATAGGTCATTATCACTGAACTGGTAATTTCAGTATTTTAAAATATTAATGTATTAAGAGATTTTCGTTGCATTGCACTTCACTGGAATGGAATTTCACTACCTTGGTCCCTCTGATGTTTTTCTTGTCCCAAAGGGATGCACAGCTACTTCAGACATTAGGGTGAAAGCAATCACCATTAGCTGAGACTGTGGCCAATGCATCTGGCAGGAGCAAATTTCATAGCAGGACAGGGAAACAAGGAAGACAGTGTTTTACTGGAAATGTTATCATTCAGGTCAAGATGATTCTATTGTTGGGTGCAGATTAATTTAAGGAATTTTGTCAAATAGGATGTGCCATTGCTGCTTTGAGGTCATTCTTTAAAAGACAAAGTCAGTGCATGTATAAAAGTTTTGTGTTATTTCCTAACAATTTTCTTCTTGGTTTTTTTTTTTTTTATGTAGTGTATGTGACCTTTCTAAAATAAATATTGCACAAAAAAAGTGTGATTAAGGAAAATTGTCAATATATTTTCCTTAAGAACTTATATCAAGCTTAAAAGTTGCAATTAATGAACATTTATGATTTCCTTGTGTTCACTGTGGCATTTGTTTTGTCCAGCAGTCTATCTATTGCAAAAAATACACATGTGAAATGAAACTTCTTGATAATTCAAACTATCAGAAAAATTCTGCTTCTTTTTTACTCTGTCAGATAAAATAACCAATTAAAATAAACTAGGAATTGTCCTATTAGGTCAGGTCAATCCAGTTAATAATGTATCTTCAAAAATGTGGAAAAACACTTTCCTGTGAAGAAAATGATTTATAGCTGCTATTTGCCATCTTCCCACAACACATTCTCTTATTCCAGTAATCTGAAGCTTAAAACTTCTCATTCTTTTCATTACAGAAAAAAAAACCCTTTCCACTTCTTGGAGGAATCCAGGAAAAAAAAAATGTATGGAATGAAAGCCTCACAGATGTTCAAAATTCTGAGAGCATAAATAAGTGGATGAGTCATGTTTTTAGGTAGGATTAGACATTTTAAATGCTTCCAAAAGTAAGTGTTTACTTCTCCTGGAAGTAAAAAAGGTTAGCTGTTTAGAAATGAAAGCAACCAAATCCAGTAATTTTTAATGTTTTACCCTTCCCTTTTGTGCATCCCATTTCCTCCAGGCCTGTTTTTTGTTTGATTTTTTCCCCCCTCCACTAGGAAAATATCATAATGATATTCCATAATTCATGGAAGAAGTCAAAAATCAGTTGAAATAATAAATTCTGATTTTTCTTAATCGGTATATTAATTTGCTTTGACATATGAAAGGTAAGATGAAATTAAGAAAAATACATACAAAATCTATAACAAGAAAGTTGAGTTCTTAAGACCTGTTGTATCTACTGCACCATCTATGACATCAAAAAAAGTCAAGCCATAGCTTATGCATGACACATAATGGTGGTAATTATACATTGAATTTTGCATAGGCTCAAATGGATAAGAATTTAATAAATATGAAATCCACCAAGGTGATAAATTGAGAAAGTTTCGTATGGGTAGATTTCCTCTTTGATCTGCAAACACAAAATCAAAATGAGAACATTAGGAAGCATGGCTTTCAAGTAAATTGCTTCTCTGATAGCAGGTCTGTACGTAGACTTAGTAGGGAAAAAAAAGCTCAATTAAGTATTAAGGCAAATGCTCTCTTCTTGAATATTTATATGGCTTATTTCACTATTCTCGTGTCACTGCTGGTGTCAGACAATCAGGCAACTCAGAATGTTGTAATATTTGTCCTATAAAATAGAGGACATTTTATCTAAAATGCTGCCCATTCTTGATGTCCAAGAACACCAAAGCAATACAGTCAATACCCAGCAATACCCTTTTTCCCTGATCACTGAAAGAGAGATTATTCAGCCACTGAGACCCAGCAGGCTTTCTAAAAGCATTAGTTTGCACTTTTGCTCTAAAATTTACTTGCAGCGTAAGGGTTCAATAACTCATTGGAAATTACAGTGCTTTTTCTGTTTGGCTTGGGAAGCAACTATTGTGTTCTGGTTTTGTGCTTCTCAGAAATGCAAGTAAAGGAAAGGCTTTTATAGACTCTTACTCTACTTTTATCTGCTCTGTGTTTTTGATGAATATACTGCACAAAAGTGCCAGATAGTGCAAATAGAAGTTTACATTCATTTACCAACTTCCATAATAAAATTCCAGCAATACATCACCTATTTCACTCTGCCTTTTTGAAAACAAAATCTGTGAAATGTGTCCACTTCTGCAGTATAATCTGATATATACAGATCATGTAATGCTCAAGAAGCTTTTTGTTAAAATATCCTAACAATTACTTGTTTTTGCCCATCTAGCACTGACCTTTTAAGAAGGATCTTGTTGTTGTAGATGAAATTTTAAACCAAATGTTATTTACAGTTTTTGTGGTAACTTCTGTAGAAATTTCCTATTTTAAAATTAAAATCAATATAGGTTAATTCTGTATACTGTAGTTCTTTCCCCACTCCAGAAGCAGGCAGATGAACTTTTACACAGCAGGAAGGTCTGACATTTATGCATCAGCTTTCAGAGGTTTCATGAGCAGGAGCATTTGAGGGCTCTGAAGCCCTCTCTACTGCAAGCCCATCTCATCCAGAAAGCACTGGAGAGTGAAAATGGAAAAAGAGGGATAACATTTAAGAAACCTGGCCAATGAAGGAAGAGGAACTACAACGCCAGTGAAATGGAATTTAGGAAGAGATGGGTTGAGGTTAAAGCTTAATTTTGACTTGCCAATGTTTACATTACCAACCTGGAAAATGTGCGTGAAAAACTTTGATAGGAAAAGATGAAAACCTAAATATTGTCAGAGGTCTTCTAAAGAATTGTCTACCTTCCCTGTCTCTTCCAGGAGGGGAAAAACTCATGCTTATTTGCCAGTAAATATTTTTTCAGGACTTTAATTTTTTGGTCCATTAATATTCACAGATTTTTTTATTTTAGGCCAAGGTCTGCACAATGCTCTCTGAGCCCTGGCAGAACTTTAAGTGTGAGATGTGGCTACATATCCTAATTCTTAGTCTCACAATAACTGCACTTCCTGCACCTCTGTCCTAATGCCATTTTTAGCACAGGTCTCCATGATATTCTCCCAGGTGTGTATGCTTGTAGCCCTAGGGAAGACACATTCTGTAAGAACAACAGGTTCTATCTGTCTGTGTGTAGAAAAGCCAAAATGCTGAAGATCCACTGACATCTTGCAAATTTCTCAAAGTCCCAATGAACATTTGAACTCATGATTAAACATTTTAGAATTTTAAGTAAGTGACCAGGTTGCAAAAGATCTTTGGAGTAGAGTATAGTCCTCTGCTCACAACAAGGTTTAGTATTTCCAAGAAATACTTGAGAAGAAAAGAATATCATCAAGGAAATACATTTATCTCAGTGAATATCACCAGATTATAAAGTTCAGGACATCTGTACTGAACTCCAAATACGATTTGCTATTGTGTTTTCTACTTGGAAAGAGAGTTGTAATAAAAAAAAAAAAAATCTACAAGGAAGGTGTAATTGGAATTGTTGATATTTAAACACGAAAGAAAACTTCAGCCATCAGTTTTGCACATCCTAATATTGGATCTTGCACTGCATTGAGTGAAGCCTGTAATGAAAAAATAAGTTTAACATGCTCTTATCAATAAGGCTGTTTGAAGAATAACAAATTTTTACTGTCCACCTCACTGTGTTTCTGTGCCTTAGCAGTCTTTTAGAATTATTTAGAAAATAGGAATGAGTTTCCTTATACATGTAACTATCTTCAACATGTAAATACAAATGTAAGTATTTGTCCTGATCTGAATTTGCCATATATGTATGTGCTCTTCTTCAGTTATTTAGATATACTTAACACAACATTAAAACCACAAATTCTTTTCCTCATATTTGTCTTGTCTAGGAGTAGAATAATTTCATAACAGTCTCTGGTATTTAACATCTCTTTATGGGAGTAGGAAATAAAAATATGCATAGAAAAATGTAGTGTACTGAGGAATTTGGGGTGTTGCTGGGTTTTTTAATAGTCTATCATTTTATTAGGTCAGATATTAAATAGCATAGAAAAAATGGTATCATTTTAAGGTGTCCTTCAGCGAGCAGCAAAGAGATTACTTTGTCCAACAAATATTTGCACTTTAGCTTCACAGAGTGTAAACTTAATGAACAGGTAATTTAAAGGGTTTTAAGGCAAAATGGCAAGAAGCTAAATTCACAGAACACACTTTCGTCTTTGATACCATGAAGCAGTGAGTAGACTGGCTCAGTCAAGCAAATCCCAAAGAATGGTTAAGTTGAAGTACATGCCTAAGTGCTTTGCTGCAGAAAAGAAAGAATGCTCAGTAATTAGTAGGACTGCAGCTTTAATGGGTAATTCCACATAAATTAATTCATCAGTGAAAGCTGGTCAGATTAGTTTTTAAGTGTTTATTTTCCACTGCTCCATTTCCCTTTTCTCTCTCAGAGGAGGCCTGAGGAGATTTACTTGAGCTTCTCTTTAAACTACCAAGTCGCATTTGAGCAACTGAGCATTGCATTTCCTCAAAGCTTGCAATTGCTATCTCTGTGAAGAACAGAAACACTTTTCTGAGCATTTGCAATTCAATTTATACTAGTCTATGCTTCCTTACCAAGACTCTGCTTCAAATTGTTTATGATTCAGATGAGGATACCACTATGCACCCAAGAAAGGATTTAGGTTTAATTATTTTCATCTCTTCCAAGACTTTTGTACTGGGATCCTAAGAATCAGAGGATAGTTTGAATGAGTCCTGTTACAAATGTGTCAAAGATTAATCATTATTTAATTGATCTCACAATATTTAGTCTAATGGCACATAATGACTTAATTGAATCTAGTAGTTTTATCAGAATGAAAAGCTCCCCATACTATGACAATAGTAATTTATTAATGTTTTCATGTATCAGAAAGGAGACTGGTATATAGTCTCCAGTCAAAAGTCCAATCTGACTGCAACTTACTTTTCATTGACATATGTCCACATAAGCACCGAGAAACCATCTGAGAATACCTGTAATAAGCTGCCATCTGTCCATGAATCAGAAAAAGTCTTTTTTGTTTAATTTTGGTTTAAAGACAGACTCAATCTCCATGTACCCACATGAGCTCTGTGGATGAAATAGGAGGTGATGACAAAAATAGTGTGAAGAGTTGCTGTTAAAATATAAATCCCACTCTATCTGATGATGCCTCTGCTGTACTCAACACTCTGCTACTTATTTCGGTGTATATAAATCCAATTCTTTAGAGGTACCACGTTTTCCTGAGTATAAGGATGAGAAATAATCTTTATGAAGCTGAATAAACTAAACTATTAAAACAGAATAGTGCGGAGAGATTGGCTTCTCAAGCTATTTCAGTGTTTGTGAGCTCTTAGTCTGAAATGCATTTGGCCTAAAACCAACTTGTTATAGAAAACTTCCTGGTTAATTCAGTTACTATAAATGCAGTTAATTTTTGCCAGAACACAATTATTTGCAAAGAAAAGCACAGTCTATTAAACACCTTCAGATAGCTGCAGCTAAGTATGGCCATTTTGCATTTGGAACTGAAGATGGAGCAAATTGCACAAGGGATTAGATATGTGTTTTCTTTAATAGCTTTTAGCAAAGACAAGGTTTTCACGGTAAAATTTTTGTTCGGAAACTTTGTGTTGCTCTATTAATTTTCCTGTCACATCAGCCATGCACTATCATGTTACAGAAAGCAGTGTTACACAACTTGACGGGTGTAGCTAGATGTGCTTTGTCACATCATGATAATTCAGTTGAGGAAATTTAAGAAAAGTCTGTTTTGAAAGAGACATGACCTATGAAATCTGTTTACATTTTATCAATGAAAGAAAAAGGAATTTTATATTCTTTCTTATCAAGAAACAAGTGAAGTGTATACATTTAAATTCAACTAGAAATGTCATAATCCATAAAAACAAAACCAAAAGCAATAATAAATACTTGTAGTCTGAGTTCATGTTTTTATCACTATCACTATCACTAGACAGAATATTTCTAAAAAATGTGTATTTCCAAAGTTCATTTATGTGCCCTTCCCTTCCCTTCCCTTCCCTTCCCTTCCCTTCCCTTCCCTTCCCTTCCCTTCCCTGAAACTTCCCTTCCCTTC
>JAOTQP010001286.1:26230826-26269161 GCA_026413545.1 Cichladusa arquata
CTTCCCTTCCCTGAAACTTCCCTTCCCTGAAACTTCCCTGAAACTTCCCTTCCCTGAAACTTCCCTGAAACTTCCCTCCCCGGAAACTTCACATCCCTTGCCTTCCCTTCCCTTCCCTTGCCTTCCCTTCTTCCTTTCTTATTCTCTCCCTCCTCCTCTGTCAGCTCTTTTCACATTGGCAAAAGCATTACAGAATGTGAAGATTATTTACTGAATTTACTAGAAAGAGAGCACAGAGGCATGTCCTTCCCCTTATACACGTTTCTGTGTCTTTAGGGAAATTCTCAGTATTGTGCTAGAAATCCTCTAAGCCAAGGGCAGCAAAAGGTATGCCAGGATGCATTCTTATTTCTCAAATTAGAGGTTAAGTTTGCATTGAAATATCAGAAGAACCAAGGAGATGCTGGTTTTCAAAAGCTGCAAATAATGCTACAATGATGTCTTATTCCCCTGCAAGGGGCTTATCTGGGCAGAAGCTGGGATCAGTTCTCTGTGTCTCCTGGATGACTTCCTTGCTGCAGCTCTTGTGCTCCTGCAGACTATCTCTTGCATCATTTCAAATCTCTGACCCTGTGACTGATTGCATTGACCCCTGTTCTGTTTGGTGCTAAATGATACTGCAATGTGAATTTATCGGAGGCTGATTTAAAAACAACAAAAAGAAAAGGATTCTTATTCCCTTACTGGTGGGTTCTGATTTTCAGAGGCCTCTAAATGCCTGCATACTTCACCTATTCATGTAATTCTGAGCAAAACAGGCAAAGTACCAAAACTCACACTCATGTCAGCAAATTTCCATGGATGTTTTTATTATTGCTGCTAATAATTTTGTATTTGACTCTTTACAGTGCAGCTAAAATGTCTTCCCTTTCCTGTCTCCTAAGCCAAACAAGCAAATTGGTTAAATTTCCCAATTTTTTTTGGGTTTCGTTTTTTTTTTTTTTTTTTTTTTTTTTTTCCCCTGTTGCGGCAATTTAATTTGGATGTGTGTTAGACACTTTGGAAGCAAATCCTTTAAATTTAACTAGTTGAAATGCCCCTGAATTTTAACCCTTAGCACACATGTCCTTAAATTCTGCTTTGCAATTTTTAAATAGATTTTCTTATCCAGTGTAAATTGCTGTCTTAATCATCTGAATTCACTAAAACTGAAATACAGTAACTTACATACATTCTCCTTGAAAGTCAGTTTTTATTTTTACTGAGGAAATATTCTCTCTGACATGTTAAATTCCATCTAATCCATGAGCACTACCATCTTTCACCAGAGATCATTATAGTCAGTCATTCATTCTCTTTGCTGGGGGAAAGGTGCAATGCAATGATACCATGAAAGCTGATAATCCACTCATGTTTACACTTCAGATATTTCCCACAGAGCTCTCTGAGAAAAGGGACACAGATGATGATTTGGCAAATGCTGTCCTTTCATACAAATTCCCTGGGTGCTTTTGAACCAACCTATCAGAGAATTCTACTCCTGCTATTCATGTCAGTAATTAGATTTGGAGAGAGCAGTACCACATGCCTGTTTATGGCAATCACTTTTAACCCAAATGACGAAATTTTTCCTTTCTTCCTCCTCTCCCTCTGTTCCCACTTGAATTTTCTGCATGCTGCCATAGCATCTGCCAGTAAATAAATAAATTAAAAAAAAAAAAATCCCACAACAAATACTCAAGCCTGCTACCTAACAGGTCAAAATCTCTTGCATTTTCCTGATAGCAAAGACAAAAATAAATCATTGTCAAAATATGGATAAGACTAGGAAGGAGAAAAAAACAATTAATTGAAGATAAAATGAGAGAAAAGCATGCAAATAACATTTTCATAGGTAATTCTGAAACAAAAGCTAACTTTTTAAAAGCTAAAAAATTAAAAACACGGTATCAAGACATAACATTTATTTAAATGTTCTTTTTAGGAAAGCAATGTGCGTATTTATTAGATATTGTAATATAAAGGAAATGTATATGATTCTTAATATATTTCAGTGCTTTGCATCTTTATTTTCATTAGTGACAGAAAAGCTATTGAAATAGAGCATAGCCTTAGGACTGACTCTGCAGAAACTCAGCTTATACTCTTGTAATATTTGCTTGACATGTACAACGTATGTATTTAGATATTTTCTGAACAGAGTTAATAATATTTTGCCATGATATTTTATAGTACATATTGTCCATCCCTCTCTCACCCATTTATCTGAGTAAACAGATGACATTACCCACAACTTAAGTTCTACTTCAGGAGAACCTCATATTCATTTAATAAAAAATGAGATTTCCAATACCATGTAATATTATTGAACTAGATTAAGACTTCGCACATTTTTCATGTATTTTCTAAGACCTTTTATTTCAATTATTTATAATGGATATAATATATAATATTAAGACACACAAGTACATATAGATGTGCACATCATATGTCACATATTTCATTTCTCCTTTAAAATAAATAAGCCCCTTTTCAAGATTTAGTGTTTGCACTTGCACATATTCTTATGGCATAACTTCCACTTGCACTTCCACTTCCAGACATGACGTAAGTGATGAAAACACAAGTATACCATCAAATATACCTTCCTTCTTAGCAAATATATGCTTAAATATAAAAAAAATTTTTTATTTTCATAAGCTTGGATTGTGCTTTTTATCCTGATCAGCTAGCAGTTGAACAATTGATCATTCTTATAAAATGAACAATTGATCTTGCTGAACTAGGTTTAAATATTGAGCCAAATTTGCATATGTCACATAGTAGGCATCAAGTAATACGGCCATCACTCTACTGATTTGGGTCTTATCAGACCACTTAGCTAAGCAGAAAAGGTCTATCTGATCTTTCTCACAACCCCTTGGCTCATCCATTTACTCACAAACAATGTGGATTTAAGTTGTGGAGAAAAAAACCTCATCATTTAAGTGTGTTTTTTTGCTTCAACAGATCAGCTAATATAACTTTCCCTGTAGTCAATTGTTGTTTTCATTAGCTGAGATTCTTGACATTTTAAATTCTACAGATGAAATTTCACAGTCTATTATCTTTATTAGGACCTGGAAACTGTGAAGCTGTTTAAAAATCTTTCCTTTCTTGGTTTTGTTGGGGTTTTTTTGGCTAGATTTAAAAGACCTGAACAGGAAAATGACCAGCTGCTTAGATTACCACTCCAATCCTCTCATGAATTTTTAAAGGTAGGGATTTTCTGAGAACCAACATCAAATAAAGGATCAAATGCCTTCTATTACTGAATACAAATGTGTTGCTCAAAATCCCTAGAAATTACAGTCTTTGAGAACCATCTGGACCCACATGTTATGCAGAAGAGGAGAAACACAAAGGAAGTACTGATTAATTTTAATGTAGAGTGAAAAGGCTTTAATTAAATTCAGTTTTATCAAGTTAGTGGTGTTTGTAGCTCAAATCTTCAAGGCTAGTGTAACAGCCTGGGCTTCTCAAAAGCAGGTATTTTTCCAGATTTTGAATACTTACTGAATATATTGATAACAAGACTAACCTTGTGGATTTGGCATTGATTGACAAGGACGTCCCTTTTAAGCAATGTGTTAGCTTAGTAATACTTACCATTTATGATTGGTAGTTTTATAGAAAAATACCTATCTATCTATCTATCTATCTATCTATCTATCTATCTATCTATCTATCTATCATCTATCTATCACCTATCATCTATCTATCATCTACCTATCTATCATCTATCTATCTATCATCTATCTATCTTGCTTATGGCAATTGAAGAATTTTGCCTTTTTTCATGAAAAGCAGAGTGAGACCTTTTTATTAGCACTTGTTCCATACACTTTCACCTATAAATTAAGAGTTTTAATTTTGATCCGGATTGCTAGCAAGTGAGAAACTTCTTGTTTATCTGAAATGATTTGACAATACAGAGATCTGTGTTTTCACACTCAGTGATTGGTTTTATTATGAGTAGAGTGAAAGGGGACAAGTTTTCAGAAAATGTTATCTATTACTCTTCTGTTGCCTTTCAAGGGTCATAAGCTGTTCACACACTTCTCTGATTATTTCAGCAAAAGATTTAAATGACAGACTGGTTTAGTTGAATGGATATAGAATTAAATTGAAATAAAGAAACATCATATGGCCACGTAACTAAGTATTGCACAGACTTAATACTGCAGTCTGCACAGAAGTTATTTGCTCCCGGAATTATTTGCCAGCCAGAGAGATGGCTGCATTTGTATTCAGTGTGGCATTTTCATTGTGTATAAAAACACACTAATTAAAAGAGTTTTTTTCTGATGCTTACTCTGAAATGCAGAAAGTAAATGACATATGCACAAATTTCCTATTTTATTTTTAAAGAAAAACTGATAGTTGAAAATTTATGAGAAAAAAATAATAATTTAAAAAATTACCTGGAAAAATGAAATATCTAGGTATAAGCAAAGGATTCATACCAAAAATTTCTCTAATAAACCAGAGGAAAGATTAAAATTATTGATCCATAAAGTAGTTGGTTGCTGGGGGAGATACCTAATTTGGAGTTAGTGTCTTAGGAAACAGTTGCAGTCACTGTCACTGTAAGAATGTAAAAAAAATAATGAAAATTTATAAGGAATCAATAGAACTATAGAAAGACAGAGCAGCAGGAGCAATTTTATTCTCCTTTTTGCCACCATTCAGGGCATGCTACTTGTTACAGATCCTTGTATCAATCCCATAGAGTGCTGGTCTCTTCTTAGTGGTTGATAACATTGAGGACTCCACAAGCTCCTCAGCTAAACTGGTTTGTACTTTGCTCTCCATTACCACTAGATGTTTATTTAAAATTATAACATAAATTTTTGTTGATGTAGTTGAAGTCTATTACTCACAGTCCTGTCTGCCCATGCACGGGGAACAGATTTTTTTTTAATCACTGTCCCAGTCTTTTAAAATTCTGTTAGATGCATTGATTGCTGAGAGCAATTAAATACATTAAAACTGCCTCCAGCTCAGGAAGTCCATACTTGAAGATAATTTAAGGTTGAGAAGGTTTGGGATCTTTCCTTGTACTTAATTTCTTTTAGATTCTGTTTTTGACAGTTACTATAAACATTACAACAAGGTGGACCTTTGAGATTATATATTCCTTTCCATTCTAATTATCTATACCTTTGAATATATTACTGTATCTTATGTCAGCCCTCTTATTTTATTTAGGTTTAATAGCTCAATTTTTTTCAGTATCTAGGTCATGTTCTGTAGAATTTGATAATTCTCTATCACAGGCATAACTAGTTCACATCTTCATTGAAATATGTCTCAGAATAGAATTCTGTAGTTCAGCTAAGCTGCATGGAGCAAAAAAATTTCTTCTCTTGTTTTATAGACTGTCCTCATATTTATTTATTCTACTATGCAGGTTGCCCTCTCTGCAATGCTGTGGCATTCCTGTCTTGTATTCAATTTATGATCCACAAAAGCCCACTTCCACTTTCTGAAGAAATGTTGCCAGACATTCATGCAGATGATTTATTTTCATAGAAAAGAATTGAACTCTTTCTAGATCATATCTCAAAATTATTTATGCTTTCTTAATTGCAACGCTGTCCCCAGCAAACCCTCATTTGGTTTTGTATCATTTCTGAAGCAAGGCAATTTTTTATTCCTTCAGAAAGATTACCAATGAAAACACTGAAGACTATAATAATCTTCAGACTGCTGCTTGACACAGTCTTGCATGTTAAAGTGAGTTTTTGGAAACTTATTTTTATAAGCAGTCCAACCTGTTTTGCTGCAAGAGAATAGAAATTTAATCCAGAATTTTTCCCCACGGCTTACTTACAGGAATGTTTTGTGAGACATTATTTAATAGATTAAAGTCACAGAATTTCTATTACTTCTTTCCTATCCCAACACCTGTTCCTTTATCATTGCTGTGGTTTAGTCCCAGTTGGCTACTAAGCCCCATATAGTCACTCACTCTCTTTCCCTCATTGAGATACATAGAAAATGAGAAGAGTAAATTCAGAAAATTTGTGAGTTGAGATGAGGACAGTTTAATAGGTAAAGCAAAAGACATAGACAAGCAAAACAAAACAAAGGATTCCTTCACCCTTTCCCATAGGCAGGAAAATGTTCAGCCATCTCCAGGAGAGCAGGGATCCATGAAATGTAACTATTACTTGAGAAGACAAACACAATTACTCTGAGCGTTCCTCCCCTACCTCTTCCTCCTTTCTTCTTCTCTGCAGCTGATATTCTGGACACGATACTAGATGATATGGAGTGTCCTGTTGGTGAGCTGGGATCCATTGTCCCAGCTGTGCCCCCTCTCTAATCCTACTGCACTCTCAGCTCACTTATGCTGTGGGGTGAAGAGAAGAAAAGGCCTTGACTCTGCTCAGCAGAGTGGCTGCTCAGCAATAGCTAAAACATCCCTGAATTACCAACACCATTTCCAGCACAAATACAGAACGAAGCCCCTTATCAGCTACTATAAAGAAAATGGATCTCTGTCTTGGCCAAAAACGAGCACAAACATGCAAATTTGAATCAATTTTTTCTTGGTTGCACTTAGTCATCCATACACTTGCAAATAATTTCATTGATTATCTTTTCCAGACTTTTTCAGAATTGTAATTGACTGGACTCAATTCCTTTTTCCCTCCTGTTTGAGCACCCATGAAATCACATTCTCCAATGCTCCACTACCTCCTCTTTTTCAAATGACATTTTGATAATGAAACTGTTTCAGATGTTTCAGACATTTTTCTTGTTTTCCTAGGAAAAAGCCACAAAAACTCAGTCCACCCAAATCTCTGAAGGAACTGAAGAATTACATGTCTGTGCCACTTAGAAAAGTAAGGTAATTTTAAAAAAATGCATGGCATTCAGAAGTTATGGAAGGTAACTTTTTACTTTATTCTCAAAATGACTGTGAATATTATGACAGCTTTCCAAAAATGGTTTGAAGCAAATAATGAATCTTGAAACAGTAAAATATATGCGTGTATATAGATTTCATCCACTTTAAAAGTTTAAAGCACCATTATTCTGCTCAATTGCCTACCTAACACAGTTAATGCTCTTCCATTATGTAAACCCTATTATTTAACGTATTTGAGTAAAATACATGCTTCACACTAAGACTTTGTATTCTTTTGTAAACTTTCTTTGAAATACTGGAACATGATAAGATATGACTGAAACAAAATCACCTATAGAAAGGGAAAAAATATGACTCCAACCTATTTGATAGATGCTGTCAAGTTGGTCAGCAAAACAGTAGGTAAACAGGAACTGACAGATATAATTTATTTTTATTCAGAAATGCTGCAATCAAACTCCTCATAAAAGGCTGAAAGCTATGTGAAAATACAGATATTTTGGGATAAGAGGCAAACTACTGTTATGGATTGGTACTGAGAAAATAAAGAGTGTTTTCTAAACACGGAAATATAAAATACAGAGTGTGCTAAATGGTGCAATTTGGGACTGTTTTTAGTCTTCATTAATGATCTGGAAACAGGATGAATAGGGGAAATGAATGAAGCAAACAAAACTAAGCACTGGCTGCTTTTACAACCAGTAATATGCTCTGGGAATTTTTTTAGGTTCAATCAATATGTTAGCCTTTTTTTGTGCTTCAGTTTCAAGAGAAGATCATAAAAGGTACACATCTGAATGACTCTGTTTCATAGCAGGTCCAATTCTATTGTTCCTCGTCATAAGCAAGTTTTTAGAAACATTCTGAAAATAAAAATAGGTTTAGATGAATTGAAACTATTTAGTAAGACTCTATGTGTTAACCCCTGAGGCATCGTCTGTTGATTTGTCTTGTCTGTTTTGCAGCACTACTTTTGCTTCCCCACTGCATACACTCTGTGTGTGTACATCTTATGGAGATACACACTAAATCACTCTCAATCTTCCATTGTGGTGTGCTGCAGATAATTGTGTGTGTATGTGTTTGTGCATGAATGTCTCAAACTGAGCCTTTGAATTCTCAAGCTCAAGCCTACCCTGGTGAGCTACAGACAGCCTGGGCTGGCTGTAAAATGCAGGTAGGGCCTGACTAAGGAGAAGTTGCACACACAGGACTCAGAAGTGTGGAGGTACACGCTATACATTTGTCAAAAGAAGCGTTTGAGAAGCTGATGATGCATTGTGCTTCTGAATACAAGCTCTTGAGACTGGGCAAGCTTTGTTCTGTGGGACTGATGCTTTGAAATGCACCATCCATTGCTGCAGGAGACCTAGGGACACAGCTGGAACTGCAAACAGTTGGAATGCATGGAATCAACAGGTCTTTCAGTCCAGCTTTCCCAGCAGCACTGTCATCAATGGGAAGGCAAGACTGGGCAATGCTGGGGGAGTTGAGAGCATGAAGTAATGAAGTAGGGTAGAAGCATTGTTCTCGTTGGCTCTTAAATAAAACCCTGTGTACACACTTGCTACGGGTTGCCAATTATTTTGTCTCTTCTGTGATAGACATGATTGACATAGCACACGTCCTACAAGTATTACTGAAGCAATCTTTGAAGATCTTGAAATTAAACTTTGTGTTTCTTGCTGCTGTTCTATGCACAGCTATTTCTCTACATTCTGATAAGAGAAACTAAGGATTATGTAGATTTGTCATGGCCCTCACTTTTCACAGGAACCTGAAAACACAATTTGAAGACTGATATAGAATAATGATGTTCTGGTAAAACATTTTTTCCAATTTACTCACTTTTTACCCCGGTAGTAACTGGAGTTGAGAAGAGGACTGTTGGAAGGATCACTTTATTTTCCTGGTAAAATTTGGCTTATCCTTAAATCTAGTTAACTGTGGCTGGCTAAACCAGCTATGGAAATTCATTAAGTTTCCCATAGGCTGTACTATACTGCAGAGCTAAGCAAAACACAAATGTCCTAAAGTGCTCTGCAGTCCCTTTTTATCCTGCAATCTGAGTGAGGAATTCTGTCCTTAACTAAGTATGGGACACTTCAGGTGGCACTTACAACATTTGCAGAGTTACAACAATGTGTCTGAGAACAAAATATGATTTTTTTCTTTAGTATTAATTCTAATCAGCCTCAGTTTTTCACCGTCATGTAAAGAAAAACTGTTTCACTCAAATGCAAGGACTGGGATGGCTTTCTACAAAATTGGTAGAAAGTCTTCACTTGATTTCTCTTCTGCAAAATTATGCACAGCTGAGGAAGGGGATATATTAGGCTGCTTATTTCTTGCTGACATTTAGAATTTTAGCAGTAAGGTAGCATTAGATTTTACTGCCATCTTTGATATTGCATCTTTTGAGTGTAGCAATATACAGCTGATTAACAGATAAATAAAAACATCAAGTTATGGAACAGTAGAATGGTTTGGGTTGGAAGAGACCTTAAAGATCATCTAATTCTAACCCCCTGCCATGGACAGGGACACCTTCCACCAGATCAGGTTGCTCAGATCCTCATCTAACCTGTCCTTGAACGCTTCTGGGGATGGGGCATCCACTGCTGGGCAATCTGTTTCAGTGCCTCACCATCCCATATTTTCAAACAGAACTATTAATAGACATCTCTTAAAGGTTTTATGTATTCTGAGGACGGTATTATGGGTCATTATAAAATGGAAATAATACTAATAAATTCTTCCTTTCCTTTTTTTTCCCCCCTAATGTATATGCAATAGCTAATAACAGGAATTGGCAGAATTTATGTTTCCAGCTTCCTTGACTGTTAATGATGCATGATGCCTCATACTGATGCAGAGGGCTGTTGTCCAGCCATCACTCCTGGCATAGATGTCAATGTGAGTCCTATCAGGCACAGTTAAAACAACACAGTATTGTTTTACCCATTACCCATAGTAATATTGCAATTAGTAACATATAGTATTGTAATATAGTAATATTGAAAAGTAATATTGGATAAATAATCTTCAACTTCCACCTAATCTGGTAAAAGCTGAGGGGTAAAGAGAATTCTCAGTTCACAGGTACAAACTCCTGTAGGTGGGTAACAGTTTTTAAATGTTCTAACACCTGCACATATACAAATATTGTACTCCAGGGACTATTTGCTAGCTGTGCATCTGCCTGTAGCATGTTTACACAGTCTTGACTTTTTGCTAATTTTTGTTTTATCTCAACATCATAGGTGATCATCCTCTGGGGGCTGTCACATTGGATATTCTTGGTACATTACTCCTGATCTATGTCCTCTCTAATCATAAAAAATATTCTGCCTTTTACCATTACACACAGACAGGAACAAGCTTTGATAAGCTGTTGGAGCAAGATACTTATTGGGGTTATTAATATTATGTACTCTTTTTTTACTCACTTAAAACAACTTTTAGCAGTTGGCTAGGTTGTGATTTTCCTTCCCCTATTCCTGTTATGAAAAATTTAATTATAAAATAAAAAAAAAAGGTGTATAATTTAAATAATGGCCAATCTGCAAAAAACAGTGGGATAGGTGTTTAATTTCTGGAATATTTTCCCCTCTCCCATATTGAGAGTTAAAAGAGAGTTCTAATTTTTATTCCACTCATTACTAAACAGGAACACTGAGGTCACAGCAAATAAAGCAGTATGAGTTAATGAGAACAGCTTTAGCAAAAAGAGGAGGTGTTTCTCAAAGTACATCAAGTGCTTCACATATATTAAGAAACCCCAGCTGAATCGATTTAATAATGTTGGGATTTACACAATTATTACAGAGCCTTCATTATTCACCCAGTCTGCACATACCACAGCACAAATGAACATCTCAGTCTGGTGGTATTAACATTGCCATTTTCTAACCCATTCCCAGGCCATCTGCTACATGCTGATCATTCACTGCTTTAACATTTAACAGTTACCCAACTGCAACTTAGCAGATTTGTGTACTTTTGAAAACAGCTGGTTTAATAACTGCTTCAGAGCTTTTGGATAAAGAAATTATTTTGTAGTGCTTTACAATAGACTTTTTTTAAAAAGTACCTCTGAGAAAAGGGTATAGCAGTTTCTTCCACAAATTTATGAATTTGCAATGCATTAATTTATTTCCTGTCACATAAGGACAAATGTTTGAGTATTTATAGAGCAATAATTCAGTACATCTCTTTTAACATTCCTGGTTTATTTCTTGTCCTCTCTCAGCTCCTCTCTGAGGAAATATTTATAAGCTGGAGTAATGAAAGAGCTTAATATGTCAATCTGTCTGAAAGGCTCAAACATGGAGTTTCTCATACAAAGCAACAGACCTGTAACTTAAAACACAAGATCACAGAATAACAGTAACTGTTAAGTTAAATGAACAGTGAGCTTTGAACATAATTGAACTGTAACCCTCACTTTCAAAAGTCGATGAGAATGTGAAAATCATGTTCATTCTTCCACTGTTCTTGAGGTCATATTTTATAAAAATATTAGCTAATACTGATTAAAACTGTTCCCATTACTTTATCTTCTATATGTTATTGTAAATTATCCCAATTTAGATTATCCCAATTTAGATGTTCTCATAATTTTCAAATATAGCCTCAATCACTAGGGTAAAAAAGCCTTTTTCTTTGTCCTAAAGCAGTTTGAGAGTGAGATATATATTTATATATATAAACACACATCTTTTTAATAACCATTTTGTTTGCTTATTCTAAATGCCCTTCACATCCTGTTTAACTCTTGCTTCATAAACATTCAAGATGTTGTTTCTGGATGCTGAAATTGATATTTATATTAGAAAAAATAATGGAAGCAGTTAAAAGGAAGAACTTAGTATTGATGTGTCACAAAAGTGACAATTCATGAGGTTTTTATTTCCAAAACACCTCTTCTTTTACACAGCCATCAATCAAAATGACAGCATCTCCCAAAGTTTGGATTCTCCAGCAAAAATTAATTAATCTGTCCAATAATTCCTATCTCTCTGTTTCAATAAACCAACAAATAAAGCCAATCAAGACTTCAATTCTTTGCTGATTAGTCAATAAGCCATGACAACACACTTGTGACAGTACTTCTGGGATTCTCACAGAAGCTTATTTGTAGTAGGTAGCAAATTTCATGGTCAGTCTTCACAAACGGGTGCATATTTTATTATTATTTTCCAAAACTATCTTCATAATAACAAGAAATGAAAAATTGGAACAGTGTAAAAATAAATCTGAGAAGCACATTATCTGAAATGGAACAAAGAATAAAATGAGGCATGTCAGAAATCACAGAGAATGGAAGTGCCCTAGTGGTGTGTAATAATAGCTTCCAGCTCCTTTCACTGGAACAGGAGCAGTGAGAAGTGTAAAACTGAGACAGGCAGTGACGTGCACACAGCTGGCCAGAAGGCAGGCTGAGCTGTGGATATGTCCTAAAGTAGTAAAAAATCATCACGTGTAGTCACTCCAAGGACTTTGCCTATTCTATTGGAAAAGTTATACACTGTAGCCATATGAGGAAGAGTAAGAGCGAGAATATCTTCAGCAGCCTGTGAGGTGCTGGGAAGGAGCACTGTGCCCCTCACACAGAGCTCAACTAATATCCCATACTATTCTGGTTTGTGCTGAGACAGCCAGCTCGACCAAGGAAAAGCCAGGACGATTAATAGGAACAGTTTATTCCATATTCTTCCATCAAGATGCAGCAGGAGTCACACCACATAAGGTTTATCTCCTCCCTAAGTCTACTGTTTATCAGCACCCTCCCAGCAGATTTTCATACCTAACACAAGAATATGCAATTCCCTGGGTTGAACATATATAGTTCCACCTCATTGGAACTAAGTCACCACTCCAGTAACATCCAATGTAATCTTAATCTTTAAATTGATTAAAAATAGTAGTGATATCTTCTTCCCTAGAGCCAAGGGGGATTTAGAACCTAGAATAATGTAGTGCAAATAAGATCAGTGTGTTTTAGGGAGAATTCATTCCAAACATTATGGATTAGTTAATGTGTACCACTTGACCCTGGAACTGAGGTTTGTTTCTTGACCCTGTTTTATTTAGCAGTTCAGTGATGTTCTTCATCCATACTCCTGAACAGGGTCTTAGAAACACAATGAAATCTACATTACTTTCCATTTGAAACTGGCGCTATTATCTCAACTACATCCCACCCTGAATATCTCATGGAAAACTTAAGTAGCATATTTTTGCCTTTTTCCACTTCAGCCCACTAGCAAAATTTTCATGTCTACAAAGGGCTTCTCTACCATATAATGTTTGTTTGCTTGTTTGCTTGTTGGAAGAACAGGAATACAAAATTTGAATTACCGAACACGAATCCAACGTGGATCTGTATTTACTGTCAGTGAGGACCTTATGTCAGTTTGGTATCACATGAGATCTTCACAGTTTTTGTAAAGTAGAATAAAATTTTTCTTACTAGAGGCCAAAAGGTACTTTTCAAAATTTGTTGTAAATGTTGCATTCAAGTTCTGATTAATTCAGGACCGAAATGAAGAGTTAGTAAGATCAGGCATTAATTCAGTAAAGATCTTATTCTCTGCTTATTTAACTTCTACCAGTGTCAACTGATGTAATTTGAGAAGACATATCTGATCAACATCAAAAAACTTATAAAATAAATATGGAGAGATTCTGTAAAAAAAAACATTATGGCTAACAGAAATATACACCATTCTATTTTTGAAGCGTTCAGGAAATCAAGTTACATACTGTGTGCTATTACCATGAGCATAAAGTTACATTGTAATTAAACTCCCAAGTAAAATTTTAATACTTTAAATTACTTAAAAACAATGGCAAAACAACAAAGTACAGTGAGTAATATTATCCTTCACATTATTTCAACTTTCATGAATTCAGTTTTGAAAATAATATGCAAAGCATTATTAAAATGCCTCTTTCATTTCAACTGTTTTCCAATGAAATTAATATAATTGGATGCATTTGAATTTTGCAGATGCTGAAAAGTAGATTGATGATGAAGCATAAAACATTTAATATAATTTCTGGGTAAGAAATGATGAAGAAACTACACTACAAGTTAAGCACAGTTGATTTTTGAATGATTTATTTAAGTTCAGTTTTTCACCCACAACTTAATAATTGTTGTAACCGTCAGCCAACTTAATATTTACATAAATACATATTAATAAAGAGAATTAATATCAAGAATCTTAAAATGCATTTCTTATACATGATGACATTTTCTAAGACAGAATGTGAAGACCATCTAATAAATAGGGATATGATAATTTTAAAATATTTCTTTAGGTTCCTTTCTAAGTCTTTTGAAGTACAATCTCAGTTGAATTCCCTTAGGCATTTGTACATGTGAGATCCCTGATAATCCCTGATAATATATATTCCCCAAACAGAGGTAATTATTGTATTTCTTGGGTCACAATAATATATATCTCTACTGAATCCAGACACACTTTTTTGTTCTATTCTTTTTCCTTCAGATTTCTTTTCCCTTACACCTGTTCTCCTGGTTTCATTTAATCTTTTCATTTATCCATGCAGACCTAAGCATTTAGAGATGTTATGTGTAGAGAATATGCACATATATAATACATTATATATGTACACATATATATATATATGTATATATATATATAAAAGTGTGTTCTCACACACATATGAGTACTGTCCAGTTAGCAGGGGTCATAAACATTTATTAGCAGGTTTTACAGTCAGATTTAGAGCTTCTCAAGTGACATTATTTCCTATTAATTAATTAAAACTGGAGTGGATTATGTTGATACATTATTTCATTGTTCCACCTCTGTTCCTTGGTTTCTTTTCACATTTTGCATATAAAGTCCTGTTTTCTTAGAATCATATCAGTGCTGTTAACAATATATCAGTGCTTTCTTCAATATAAACTTTTTCACATTGCTTTAATGACAAACAAACAAACAAAAAAAAAAATTGCACTGAGAATGTACAAACAACAAATGTTGCAAAGCAATGAAGAAAAGGTCATTTCAGTTTCAGAGCAATGCTTTGGATTGTAACATATTTTATCAAGTCTCATTGGTCATATCATATTTCATATCTCTGGTAACATCAGATGCTGTAGGCTGAAGCACGCTGATGTGTAGAACATCAAAATGTACTGTACTGCATGTCACCTGAGAAATCTTTGACAATATTGTTAGCAAAAAGCAGATGAGTCATTGAAGGAAAAAAAAAAACCCAACAGTGAAATTACAGGAAAAATAAAATGTTTCTACATGTAACCAGGGGTTAGATCAGATTAAAAAAAATATGTACATGGGCACGGATTTATTCCGGTGAGTTAACTGTTCATAAAATAAATATTATTGGGACACATTTGCTTCTAGGTGCCCCAGTAGGGACTTATATAGTGACAAACTCACATTGAATCTTATCCTACTTAACAGTGTATAAAGCATTCTGCTTACATGTCTTAATTTGGCTCCAGGAATTTCTTTACAGACACAAAAGATCCTGATTTTCAGATAAATTGAAGAACACTTAATCTTTTAAATCTGAAAATAAGATGAAAGGTATTTAAAGTGTTGTTTCAGAGTTCCCATTAGAAATACTATCTGAAAAGAGAAAATCCGATGGAAAGAATTCTAATTGCTTCTTTTGATCTCTACTTGGGGAACTAACAACACTGACAGATGAACTCTGGTGAGTCCTGTTGAAATTAAGATGGTATCACTGCTGCTGCTTGCCTTTTTTTTCTGCTTGAGGTTTCTATTTCCACAGCAAAGCTGTCAGAAGGGAACACCTGCCTGCACATCAGTAGGAGTCTTGGACTGAATTTCATGCCGTGGCTTAAAAATACAATTAAACTGGGTTTGCATTAAGGTGCCAGACCCGGCATGGAAGCACATGCACTATGGATTCTATGGACTGTTTTGTGTTCTCTTTGGCTAATTCTTCTGTGGATGTGGTAAAATATAGTGGGTGGCTCCTGTAGTAAATTAAACTGCCACAAAAACTTTTTAAATGTCCCAAGTCTCAGCAGCTGCATACCAGAGAGCAAAAATTTCCACATCTTCTCTTGTTATCATAACTACCCAACTAAGCCTCAAGTAGGTAACTTTCTCAATATGCAATACTATTTACATTCCGATCTCTTCAGAAATTCTGGAGGTTACTTTCCTTAAGGTTGCTGATGATTCATTATTGTACCCTATTGTAGTTACAAGTTGTACTTTTTAAATTATGCTTGTACTCCTGGTAGCTCTTTGGTAAGTAATGAAAATTTTATACTAAATACATAAATATCATCAAATCAGTAAAAATCATTTTTTCCTGCCTTCTTTTCTTCTGACCCTCAAATTTAGAGAAGAAAAAAGTTCAATTGCTAACTAGTGTTTAAAAAGAAAAATATTCAGCCATCTTCAGTACCTGAAACCCCAAGTCATCTTCCTTCTGCAGGGATCCCCACTTGCACCGGTGGAGATGAAACTAATCAGTTACTAATTACCACTACTGGTTAACTCAAACCACATCTGATTTCTTCGAGTCAATCCCAAAAGATTAAAAATTTAGTACATGCAGTTATTTCTTACTTAGACATAGTGGTTTCTGTCATTCGATTTTGCATGTAAAAAAGTTTCCTTGTCCTTAGCTTAAGAATGATGTTGTTGAAATCAGATAGGTATTTTCATAGTGTGAACAACCTAATATTCAAGTTATTACAGGGAATATGTGTTTGGTGTGTTGAATGACAATGATTTCTATGACTGAGAAAACTTTCAATTATTTTTATTTTATTTTATTTTATGTTAATTTTTATTTTCCCCCACTCATTAATTCCTCTGCTTTTGTCATTTACCTTTTAACTTTAGGAACTTTAGGTCATCCCTTAACATCCCTTAAAAATATTTTGTGAGCTCTTCACTCCAACTGGAAGGAATAAAATTGAGTAGAAATGTCGTCTGTACACTTTCATTTGGAATAAAGTGCTGTTTTTTCAAGATTGAATGGACTTTTTTCTCATGAAATTTATAACTTTATTTTCCTGATTGAAGTGAAACTATGAGAGAAACATGAAGCACTTTTTAAAAAGAAAAAGAAGAAAAAGAGAATTTCTTTTAACGCATAAAACCAAGCTCTAAGAAACTCTTACTTTTTCTAATTCTCTCTTATCAAAGGTGTAACACTTCCTTGAATTAATTTTTTAAAGTAAGAAAGTTGTGTGTCTCTCTCTCTCATAAACTATCCTGGAAAATTCATTTGGGAAAATATCAAAATTTTTGTAGTGTTCAAGAAGTCACATACATTTGTGGGTTTTGAGTAGTAAAAAAGGGAGATGACACTTCATTAAAATGGAGCTTTTCATTTCAGCTATTTTTAGAATAAGCGCATATGTTAATTGCTCCAATTACATTTCCTTTGGAAAAGTTTCCATTTTTGGTGAAAAGGTAACAATATAATTTAAATGAAAAATGATTTGTGAAAAAATATTAATTTTTTTAAGTTTCATTTCTATCATCAGATTGAAAAACTAATCATTCTCATGGTTAATAGTTGTGATTGATTCTGCATTTCTCACCTGTGTGTTGAGGTGTGTGCTGATGCCTGCAAAGGTCAGAAGACCATTTTCCTTCCACCTTTGATCCCAGTTTTCAATATCTAATGCGTGTCTAGAGGCATTCACTGTGGCTTTTGCCTTTCTATTAAACACCCACTATTAGTTACTGCCAAAGGCAAGATGCTTTCTTATCCTGTGTGGCAAACTGTAGGTTCTCTTTGCTCTCCTCACAGGCAAACTGACCTTTTTAAACAGGTGTATAGTCCTTGAATGGAGATGTCACCCACAAAACACTTTTGCTTTCATAAAAAAGATCTGATAAATAAATATTTTGTTAACATTTAAAAATTCCTTTATTTCTCTGAATGATTAAGCAGTTATCTTTTTTTAATTGCTTTTTTGGTGTGTTTTGTGTTTTTTTTGTTTGTTTTTTTGTTTTGCCCAATATGTTTTGAGGCTTTTTTGTTTGTTGTTTTTTACCCCAAATTTGAGGGGAAGGGAAAGGAAATTATTCAGGTGACAAAAATATCACAGTTTTAGGCAATGTTCTGCTGGCCTGTTTGTAGTGAGACACAGAAGGGAGATTGTGGCATCTTCCTTGAAGAAGAAAATGAAATAGAATTCTAAAATGATTTTAAGTTTTGTTGCTCCACCAAAACATGATAAGATCATTATTTTAAAGATAATAATAATAAAATGAATTCAAGCACACATGAGTCAGTAAATCTTGAGAATAATGTTTAAAGAATGTACCTTATAAGAGCTGTTCATTATATTTTGATGTTGTGTTAATGGGGAAGGATGAGAAGTTTGCAAACAAATGGGAGGGGTGGGACACAAGAGAACCATCATAGTGCAAGGGAAAAGGGGATAAAATAAACCCTGTGGTACTTGGGTATAAAAAAATGAGAAATTGTAGCAAATAGTTAATATGAACAGAATCAGGTAAGTCTGCTCAAAACTGTGGGAAGCAGAGATTCTCTTGATCTGTGCTTTGGCAGTAGTCTCAAACTCCTTTACTGATAACTTATACTACAGATCTAAATAACAAAAGAGTTTAAATCATGAAGTTCTAATACAAAATTAAACTTCATTAAATGTCTGATTTCTGGGGGATATATTCTGGACATTTTTCACTTCTAAATAGTTCTGATTCTGAACTCGGAACATCCATATCTGTAAATTCCTTATTTCACATTGCATAAGAATTTCAACTACGGCACTGTTCAATTTGATATGGGTAGATAGGAAGATTTGTGATGGAAACTGAGTGCTTCAAGCCAAAGGCTAAATTCTCCTCTCAGTGGGCTGGTACTTAAGTGACTATCTGTTATCAATATTGCCAAGAAAACTATCATATGCATGAAAATTTTTGAGCTTCAGAATACAACTGCATCCTCAATATTTGAAAGGAGCATTAAGCTAACTATTTCAAACAGACTATAAGCCTTTTTTTAAATATAGGTGATATAAGTATCATTTTCCATGTCATAAGTTCTTTCAGATTTATTAATTTGTAGAAGTTTTGAAAATTAAAAGCTCCTATTGATTAAATGTAAGATTTGTTCCAAGCTGTGAATCAGGTCTAATGACTATCAATAATTTGTTATTTCACATTTGAGACACTACTGATTTTTCCACATGCAGACAAGATTATAATTCCATTAAACAACTCAGTTTTGTATACCTGGCACTTTTCTCTAAGAATTTTGTATTGGTTTCAGATTTTTTGAAGCTGCATAATTTCACTGCCAATGAGTGACTTGAATAATTCAGTTGCAGAATCAATAAATTGTACCCTGCCATGCAAAAATGTTAGTTGCTCAAAATGAGGTTTCAACCTGTATGTTTTTAATAGACAAGGAAGAGAATTCACAAAGTCTCTGCATGTGCTAACAGGAGGAATTGCTTATACTTTTTACATCTTTGATGTACTGTTGATGTTCAAAGCAACCTGAAGCCAAATCAGTAGGGGCTGAAAACATGATGGTGGTTTGCAGTGGAGGCAGAAGGTCCCTCAACATACACCATCAATTGTGTGATGAGTAACAGTTTGAAGTTCAGTCTAAGTCCATACAAATGTCCTGGAATAAAATAAAGGATGAAGTCTCCTCCATATGTGGGGCTCCCCCCATGTGGGGGTTGCCAACACAGATTAAATCAACAACCTCTTGCAACCAAAATCTGTGTCTGGGCCCTGAATTATACAACAGTCTTGCAGAAAAACCAAAAAAAGACCTTATTTAGAAAAAGAGTTCTTGCGCATGTATTCAGTTTTTAAGCCTTTAGCCTTGTTTAATGAATAGAACTTCAAAAAAGATTTAAACTTACAATTGAAGTGCTTAGCTTATCACTATTATTACCAATAATTTCTTGTCCTGGAACCAGTTTACATCATAGGAAATTTTGGAGAACTTGAATAAAATTTGTATGGCGTGTTCTATATTGTGTAACCCAGGACTTTTCCTTAGTAAGTTTATGGCTAATCAGTGTTTTTTATATGTTTTGCCACTTCATTAGCATAGCTATCATGTTCTATTAAATTTCTCTAGTGTCTCCAAAAAAAGCAACTTGAATTGATCTTTAATTTATCTGTTCAACCTATGGCAATCATTGTTGGAAAAAATGAGAAATTCTAAATGGTATTTAAGATACTTAGACAGCAGCAAAGCAATTTAAGCTATATAAAATACCCCCTATCCCTGCTCAGAAATATTTTTGAGGAAAGGTTCTTTTCCAGAAGAAGAAACATCCTTTTTCAGTCTTCATCTATCCTTGCATAATTATATTATTTTTACATTCAATGACATATTCTAACAGGAAAGGTATTTAAGGTTAGAAAACTTTAGGATGTGAAGATTCCCAATCTTTGTTCCACAGTGAAAAATGTGTTTATAAATACCTATATATTCTGGGAAACATGAATACTGTTACATCTGCACATTCTCATGAATTTCAGTCCCAGAAGCAAAGTGCTTGTTTATTTCTCACTCTTACTAATATCAACATGTTTTTGTTACCACTAATATAAATCATCAAGGCTTATTTTGGCTTCACAGGTAATTTTCTTCTAGCTCATTTAATGATTTATAATAATCAGTAGTGTTTAAAGTCTTAGCAATTTTGAAGTTGTGTTGCAATCAAAATGTATTTAGATTGCCATGCAATTCAACCTTACAAATCCCCAGCCAATCAGCACCCCTGATGCTGTGAAGCACTCTTATCCAGCTCTGAGTGTTTTCTCAGGCTGCTCTTAACACACTTGGAAATTGAGAACACTGACTGCCTTTCGTACCTGCACCTATTTGGTGTTTAATATCTGAGACTTCACCACTATTGTGTGCACTTTGGTGTGGCTTTTCAGCTGTTTCTCTATGTAGTAGTCCTATTCAATTTAACAAATGCGTATTCAACTAAATATTATAGCGAAATAAGTTATGAATGAATGAATGAATGAATGAATGAATGAATGAATGAATGAATGAATGAATGAATGAATATGTGAATGAAAATACAATTTGAAATGTGGGAACTCTACTTAGGGTCCGTTTGACTTTAAGGAAATAATGAATTTCAGGATAGTTTTAAGTTTATTTAGATTTCAATGGCACAGTTATCATTGCATTAACAAGGATGCTGAGGAATGGATACTTGCTTTCTCTATTTCAGACTAAGCATGGAAACAGCAGGAATGAATTCTGCAGCCTTCAGAATAATTCCTGCCTTCCAGATTATCAACCTTGCAGGATCCAGAGAGTTTACATTGTTTTGTGTGATCCAAGATTAAATCCTTTTTCCTTCCTTTGCAATAATGGGAAATAAATAAATAAATAAATAATCTAACCATCTCTTTTGACATTAGTATCACTTTTGGTTCTCTTTTAAAAAATTTTTTGCTTTTTCCTGAAAATAATATTTCATTTTCATTATCAATCTAATTATCTAGTGTAGGGAACCCTATAAAATTTTGAAAAAATAAGCCATACTCTGTTTACTCAAGCCCAAGGTAGTTATAACTTTAAATATTAACATTGCTTATTTTAGTTGACTAACATCACTTAATGTAATTTGCTGAAATGAAATTCTGCTGTCTTTAGTCTTCTGACAATATTTTTTGAGAAGAAAAAGAGATTAATTAGAGACATGCACCTATTCCATCGGTCCAATTGCCAGCATAAAGAGCAAAAAACCCAACTCAAGAATCAAATTTTTCTTGTTTTATCTTTTTATCTTAATATGTGGTCCTTTGCTTTATTCCTACTATTCCATACTTTGGATAACTTCATTGAATGAAAAAATAGGAAAGTGACTAAAAAAATGCAGTATTTCAAGCTAAATCCTAATCACTGTTCTCTAAATTCCAGCTCATTAATGAGTATATTCTCCATCTAAAATATCATCTGGGCTATTTTGATTTGTAATTCAGCTAAGAAGATAGTACTTTCCTTCTGGAATTCTTTAATCAAAGATTAGGAGAAAAATCCAATTGCTTAATTTTTTTGCGCTTATCAGTTCCTCCTGAAGAGGCGAGTTTACTATTTTGCATGTAAAATGCTAAGAAGATGCCCACACCCTAAGTACGTGCAGAAATGTAATGTTTGGCTTGTGTAAGAGAGAAACACAGATACAAACCCTACTGCTGCTCTTTTTTTAACCGAGTTCTTTCATACATCGGTGATAACTAACACAGACATTTCTAGATGGTTTTATGCATTGCACTGTACAGGACACAGAAATATAAAGAATTTCAGTTTCATTTATCTGATCTTTCTCTGATCTACTGTTGGCCATACGTCTCACCTGCGTAGGTCTAATCTATCTTTACGCACCTCTTCAGGTTTTGGCACAGCTCTCTTGTCCAAATCCTGACTCTGACAAAGACCTCCACCTGCTACCCACCTTCTCTCTTGCTGTGCTTTTCCAATTTACATGTCTCACCTACCGTGGCTCTTGTCCAAGTCTCCTCCTTGGCTTCTCACTACAGCTCCTCAAAACCCCCCTTCCCACATTTCTCACCTCTTCCACTCACCCAACTCGTCAGTCATCTCAAGCCTCTCTTCTCATCTTTCTCTCTCACCCTCCTCTTCCTCAAATGGTCAGCAGTGCCCCCACTCCTTTCCCTCCTTGAAAAGCAGCCCGTGTCAGTCCTGGCACAGCTTATTCCTCAGTCCCACATTCCCCAGGTAGGTTTTCACAGATGCTTTGCATGCTTTGGATGAGGCAGGAATGGCACCAGTAGTGTTTAAGGCACAATCTTGCACACAGTGCTTTTTAGATCAAGCACCGGGGTCTGTCACCAGCTGCAGGGGCTCAGAGCTGAGAGGAAAGGGGAGTCTCATGGAGCATAAGGGTAGGACATGTTCAACACATGGAAAAATCAAGAATTCCAGATAAAAAAGTGTTTTCAGTGAACATTTACGAACAATATTTCTTTGAAAGTTTGCAATTTTACCTAAAATGCAGGCAGATATTCATAAGGTTGCAAAAGACACGTCTTCAGTGAACTTCAAAATTCTTCAGGGATTTGCAGTGCTTGGGCCCATCAAAGATGAACTGTCAGAATTTTGCCATATAATAAAAACCATGTACTAGTCTTTTTACTTAGTTTTCAGATAGGGTTTAACTATTTTTTGCTAAAATTAAACATATGAGCCTCGGGGATGATAAATTTCAACTTCGTTGGTTGCATTTTGACAGAAATGTAAACTACCAAAACACAGCTCTTAAGAGTGTCTACTTTTACCATCCTAACAGATGCATGTATGTGTATGAAATTCTTGCACACACACACACATATAAATAAAATTTATGTACTCCATATACATCTGGTGCGGTACATATAGTGTGTCTTGGTGAAATTGATGCCTTAAAAGTTTTAATACAAAATTAATAGTATTCTTCCGAAAACATCCACACACAAGAAAAGAAAATTAAGATACGGCAGAGAACAAATGTCAGTCAAATAAAACAGATTAGAAGACCACATAGGAGTCTCTTAGTGTAAAATACTTATTTAGGATAAATTTTAAAGATACATATAATAATTCTGCTGTGTGGATCACTCTTGCTGCACATGTGATTTTATTGCTTAATCTGTTAAACATAGTAGCAGTTGTCCTCTTTCACACCTCTAGGGGAAAAAGAATCAGAATGGATTATTCAAAAGATTTAAATCCCTGTGAGACATGGCCCTTCCAGCAATACTATAAATTCTTTTGCACTCCAAGGTTAGATGCTATGTTGGCCTTGATTTAAAACCCAGGATTCTGTGGAAAATGGCAATGATATCCAGCTCTGACAAATTGAATTGGTCTCAAGGTATTGAAGGATGACTAATAAATCTGAGTCTTGATCCTGAATCTTTGCTACACATGCTTTAAGTCTCTTTCTTTTTGAGATATTTTAGATACTCTTATATATTAAAATCATGTCATACCAGGAATCTATTTAATTGACTTAAGCGATGTTTGATATTTTCCTTCAGGGTGGAATTGAAAACTTTAATGAAGTTTGAGTGAATCTATCTTGCCTGCATGTTAGAAACAACTATAATTTGATTTGGGTCAATGCTACTAAACATTTCATTGACTAAAGCATAGAGGAAAGAATTTCCATGCAGATAAAGAAGATTACATGTGCCAGATTACTGGCATGTTTCCAGTGTTAAGGAATTCGTTTCCAGAAAAGGATCTATGTATATTCAGTATACGAAGTAGAATCACTGGGGGTTGACAGAAACCAGCAAGTGTGAGCTTATGTTTTGCCTTCACATTTTTATTCAGGCTGAAGACTTTTCTGTAAGGGCCAGTCAGCCATCCTGCATGCTAAGCCAACCATCCAAAGGATGCATAACACAATGAGCTGAGTTTGTAGTGGAATGAAGATCCTAAAATTCAAGTAAGTTATTTGTGAGTTTAAACTGGAATAGTTACTAAAATATAAATTCAAATTTTGAATTGATCTCTTTTCCTCTTTACAGAATCACATAATCACAGCATCATCTTTGAAAGAGTCCTTCACAATCATCTGGTCCAACCTTTAAGCACCTCACAGCACCATCAGCACCACCTCAATCACCCCCGAACCATATCCCCAAGGGTCACATCCATACACCTCTTGAACTCTTCCAGGGATGGCGACTCTACCACCTCCATGAACAATTTATTCCAAAGCCTAACAACTCTGAGAATTTTTTTTTCTAAAATGTAATCTCGACTGGTGCAATGTATAGACATTTTCTCTTGTCCTTTCAGTTGAGACATGGCAGAAGAGATGGACACCCCCTCCTCCCCCCACTAAAATCTGGCAGTTGTAGGGAGCCATAAGGTCTCCCTGAGCCTCCCCTTCTCCAGACTAAACAACCCCAATTCCTCCAGCTGTTCCTCACAAAATGTGTTCTCTAGACCCTCCTTAATTTTAGCCTGTACTCTTTGCTTCATTTAACAAAACTCCTTTGATCAACTGACATATAAAAGCTGTTCTAATAACTGTGTGTACTGGAAAACATCCCCAGATGCACAAGGAATTACATAGCAGCCACTAGTAGCCTTCTCTTTCATCTACACAGTACTCCAACATATTTTTTCAGTAAGTAATGAAAAGTCAGATAAAATTATTTTTCCTATCTAATTAGTTCTAGGTAATCATAAAGAACCCCCATTCTCCTAAGTCTTTACATCCCCCAACAGATCATGAACCTCTTCTTGTCTTCTTTCAGCAATCTTGATCTTTAATCCTTCTAATTGTGCTTTGTTCCCCATTACCTGTTAGCCACACTTACTTTTTAAGGCCATAAACTATGACTTTGTGCACCTTAAATGATACCTAGACTTCTAGTGGAAAAAAAAAAGTGTATTTTTTTTCCTATATAAAAACAAACACATTATCATTTGAACTTTTCTTATTTCTCTTCTCAAAGCAAAATGTCACTGCCAATCAAACTTGAAATAAGCTTCAGTGAATTTGCTTCAATTCTTCTGTTAACTTGTCTCAAACTGTGTGTTTGCCAATCAGGTCAACAGCCAAGTCAAATGAACTCAGGAAAACTTTGTTATGAGATCAGGAATCTTTTCAAAAATAGAAAAGTAATTGCCCATGTCTAGGCTGACTGTGAGAAAAAAAAAAAAAAAAAAAAAAAAAGTAAAAAGAGAGAGACAAAAAGTCTCTAGCTCTTAAAGCAGTTTTCACTTGATTAAAATAATTTAATGGTTGTATCCATCTCTGGAAATACTCATTCAGTTTTCATTTTTTTTTTTTTTTGTCCCATTTAGTACTGCTATTGATTGTTCTGAGGCTGGTAGATTTTGGAAAGCCATAAAAAAACCACAAGGTCAGTGTTCGGCAAATGTTAATCTTTTCTATAACCACAGTCAGGCAGATTCTGAATGTGAACATCTGTTAGCAGAGATGCTCATAATTACAGCAGGATCACCCCTAGGATTTATCTGGACAGAGTGTGTCTAGCTCCTCTATTAGCCTCCTTCCAGAGTTCTCACCTAACATTTATGCGTACCTGAAAAATTTTTATGAGTGCAGCCCATAGAAACACTTCCATGACTTTAGACTCTCAGTTGTGGGGATTTTGCCTATGAAAGAGAGCCCATAATTTTACAAGCCTTGGAGTCTTACTTACATAAGATAAAGATAATTTGGTAAAACTGATGAATCAAAGCATCTGGCCTGTTTTGCCTCTTGTTGCCAACTCTATTCTTGGTACAAGGTTACTTCGGCTTTGGCTGATACTAAAGACAAACCTAGCAATACAGAAGCAGCCAAAGGAATACTGGTGCTTGAGGTCTGTGATGATGATTAGAAATTTAATGGCCTGGAAGAAATCCAAAGATGTCTCTGAAATAATTCTTCATAAGCAGCATGAGTGGCTAAATAAATAAAAGAAAGTTTTGAGGAAATCTGCTCCAGAAACCAAAAGACCCATTTTGGAATGTTCATTCCATTTGGTCACTATGAACACTGTGGCATAGAGAAAATGTAGGCATCAGGCCCAGAAAGTTCTGTAGAGGCAGAAGTTAATTTTAACTTTGAGGATCTGGATCCTCAAGGCCGGATCAAAATCACTTCTGCCACAGAAAATGGGAGCTTTAACAGCTGCTGCACTTGTTTCTGATGAGGAAGGTAGAAAAGATGGAGGCTCAGTGCCCTGGACCCATTTACTTTCAAGGAATCGTGCCTTCTGGAGTTCTGGTGCTCTGGTGTTTATGAAAGTTAAGATAAAATGCTGTTTTTGTAACAAAGGATCATTTGGTTGCCAGCCCTGCCCAGATGAGAACCCGAGCTGGAGATTCTGACTGGAAAGCTCATGGTCAGCCTTGTTCTCCATGTACTTGCAGAGATCTGGACTTGCTTTCTTCCCCTCACCTCTTGGGTTGCAAAGGACCATAATTGACCTCAGCCATCTTGCTGGGATGAGGTTTTTAAGGCTTGACTTTTGGATGTTACACTGCAACAGAAGCGTAGTAAGATGACTATTCTGATCATGAGTGTTCTCTATAATTTAGACTGTGCACATGGGCTGTACTGCATATTAAACACCCTTACCGTGACAACAAAATAGTCTTTTTTCTACTACTTATGCTCAAAAAGCCTTTTTCAAAGGACTGTAATTTTCAAAAATTTTCTTTAATGAAGCAGAATTATTGTTACTCAATTGAAACTTTGGAGTACTTATTGCTACAGCCCTTTTAAAGAGAAGGTTATGTTGCTTCACAGCACAATCACCAAAGGCACCCTTGAACAGATAAACGGATTTTACTCTCAAAAAACTAAAATTATCTCTTGGGTAGAGACTGAGCATGGTAAATTTCATCTCAGGATCTCATTACTCAAAGAAAATTATGTCTGTCTCAATTTTCAAGCTTCAAGTGCAGTTACTTTGGTTAGAATTAGTTTTAAAACAGGAAATAGTTGTAAAATTTACACTGAGAACTGTTGATTTGCATTATTTTAAAATTATAGGTGAATTAAAGCAGGGCAAAGGGATTTTGCTTGGTAGTAGTTGAAAAAAATTTCAAAGGGAGAAAAAAACCATAGAAAACCATAGAAAATATTCTAAAAGCAGAATGTTTCCATCCATGAACATAAATTCTTAAAAATTGAGAGTTATGATGGAAACCTGTTTGCAGTCTAAGACTGTTGCAAGTTCTCCTGCTGATGGTTTGAATTAACAAGATATTAGCCATTAACCAGAAGACATAATTCTGGTCCCAAACTGACCTGCATGTCAAGGTATAATAACTTAGGTATTGTGACACCATAATGTGACTATAAGGTTTCGGGACCAGAGCTGTTTTCTTTCAGCCCTGATCGCAGTGGACTGAGGACATGCATATTTTCATGTGTTGGAATAACTATTATTTTATATAACAGTCACAGCTGCACCTCTGCTGTAAAAGAGTTGGACAAAGTTATTTTAAAACTACAGAAGCAACACCTACAATACAACCTACAATATAAACTGAGTGTCAGAAAGGTAAGTGAGAAAACATATTGCTGCTATTAAGGGCAGTAACTCTTCTGTAGAACTGACTGGAAATTTTTCAGTTTAAAGCCATTGGAAAATACTAATTGGTAAAAGAGGCACTTTTAAAATAATCCATCAGTTTAACCAATGTTTTAATTTTCCCACAGTTTTAAGCCACAATATAAAATTTTAAAATTCTAAAGTATAGAAATTTAGTCTTAAAAAAAATTAGTTTTTTGCAGATCACTCATTTTAAGCCCATAACTATTGACTTCTATATGAGTATAGAAAGTGTTCTGGTGTAAAACTGCCAATCTGTACTGCAGAAGCTAAATGACTTCACGTAAATAAAAACATCTTTTAACAACAGGCTGTGGTAAAAGTTGAAGCTGCCATGAGGATGCAAAAAAGACTTGTTCACACCTGTGTTTTCCCATGACTCAGAATGTTTGGCAGTAGTTCTTGGACTAGTGTAAGTCTCTTCTAGTGTGGCTGATCCTATGCAATTGGAACAGCTCCAGCAGACTCATTACTCCATACAGAACATTAGCAGGGTGCATAATCCACATACATACAAGTCAAAGGCTCAAGATGTTTGTCAGGATTTTGCAAAGGAGGAATATATACTCATACTTTCCAGTTTTGCCTCAGACAGGACAACATAAAAACTGACAAAAATGTCAGTAATATTGGTAGGAAATAAAAAACGTTACACAGAGAACTGATACACGTAAATGGATATGGATAAAATCTATTCTATGACTATGTTATTCACTTTAGTTACCATTGTCATATATTTTCTTTCAAACAAATGTGCCATGTCTTGTGAGGAAAAGCTGCAGAACAGTGTTGAGAAAAATGATGCTATTGTTTCTTTACTGCAAACCACAAAGACACACTGAACAATAAAGAAAACACAAAGAAAACATTTGGAAAAAAATTAGCCAACAGTCTAGAAGGCTTTTCCAAGTGTACTAACTTTTGCTATTTCAGTTTGAGCATGACCTTCTATTTCTGGAAAACAATAGAATTCTGGTTTTCAGCAGTGTTAATGCCATCACTGCTAGTATTTTCTCAAAAAATATGAAAATGTAGGTGGATAAGGAACTACTCTGATGATACAAAGAATGCTCTAATAATCTTTAAGTATGCATATAAGGGACTTTATCAGCTTGAGGAGCCCCAGGTTATACTTTTACCCTTAAGGCACCTGCCCAGTATATTTATAAAGAACTAGGTCACTGTTCAATGAAGTTTGTAGGAACCATTCCACAGGGAAGAGGCAAAACAAGAATTTTTTATGGTTTTATACCTTTCTAACATGGTGTTTTGGTAGCTCTGGTCCCTACATTTACTTTCAAGAGCTGATCTAAAAGTTAGAGTTCGGACTGCTTACCAGTCAACATAGGTATGAGCATTCTTCCTTATTCTTCCTCTCAGGCTATGACTCTCTTTCTCTAAAACATCGAGCAAACATCGACTACGTCCTGTATCTTGAGCAAAAAATAATTCCAATAACTCAATTAGTACATCACTTAAACCCAGCATCTCCATCAGAAGACTTTCCTCAGGTGTCTTCAGGTGCTACAGCAAATATCTGTTAGGTATAAAAATTCTCTGTGGAGGATTCAGATTTTAGAATGTGGAAAGGTTTTTATCAACCGTGCTTCAGGTGTATGGCCTTCTGAAATGGGAATGATTTCAGCTATATTGCTGTACTTCTTCTCACACAGCTCTAGCCCATTCTTCTGGATAATTCTAACTTTCCTTATGGCACAGTGAACCCTCCTGTGCTTTGAGTTCTTCTGCAGGGTCTACAAGATGGAAGTGAAGGCACTGAAAAAGTCATGTAATGAGTATAAAGATGCTCAAGTATTTTATTTATTCTGACTTACAGATTGGAGCTGTTGGGTGGGGGTTTTTGTGGGAGCTTGTTTTTTGTTTGTTTTGGATTGCAACAGAAAAAAGTAACTTTATAAAGCACTTCATTCACCAAATGTCAGGAGATATGAGCAGAGCATGAAGTACCGTAAGAAAACTAAGTCTGTGTAAGAGTAAGATCTGATCAAGGCTCAATAAAGGAGTTTAGCACACTGCTAGACTGTGTAGGTCTCCTGGGATTCTTCTAGAGCTTTGATTTCAGGAAAATCAATGGTGAAGGAGCCAGAGTGCTTTTTTAAAGAGAAAACAACATGTTATTTCAACCAGGGTTCTACTTCATAACAAGTCTGACTTGCAGTAAGCTTCTTCTCTTCCTTTGTTTTGCTCACTGCATTTACAGCAGATTATCACTATAGCTTTAATCTTGAAACGAAAAGCTTCCATATCAGAAGATGTATAAGAGCTGTAAGAGTTCTAAAGTTTTCCTATTTTTAACAATAGCAATAAAAGTTTAGAACTTTATTCTGATGAGTACTTGAGTAAGAAAAAAGAAGTTGGAAAAATGTTTTTTCTTTAAATCTTATTAATTGCTTTTTACATGCTCTAAGCAATTCAGTATAACACAACATTAAGAGAAAATCTTAAATGTATTTAATTACCTATCTTTTAAGCAGTTTCTTTCACTTTCATCTTCCTTTTAGGTACTGAATCTTGGTATCTTTCTCTCATAATATGTGTTGCCATGTGCAATGTTTTCAGTCCTTGTGCTGTGATTTAACCCTTTGTGTTCTTGACAGTTTGATATCTCTCCCCTCAAACAACAGTCATTTACTCAGAAATTCAATTTGTGTTCCATCCAACTACCATAGCAGGTTATTTTCTGTAAGCTGAGATTCTGGTGTTGTTTATGCATTGCATATTAACCTTTTCTTTCAACCCAAGAAATCTTATTTATATTCCAGCAGAGCAGGTGGATGAGGCACTCTATCAATGATAAGCAGAACTTTGGAGCCCATGAAGCACATGTAGGATGAGTGCAGGGGGCAACTGTCACAGTGTGCATATCTACATTTTTCTGATGATGTATACTCAGGAAGCCTTTCCCTTTTCCAACGGGCACATTTTTTATATGGCTTTATTATTATCCAAGGGCAGGGAACAGATAACATTTCAAACAAGTCTCAGCAGGCAACTGGAGGGTAGAAAGCCCAGTCTAAAACATGCAGGATACAGAAATCTTCTCTGTCTTCTTACAAACTTTTCTCAACCTTTTATTTTTTTTTTTTTTTCCCCCTGAGTGATTCTTATCATCCTCTCCAACCTTGTGGCAAGAACACCGGCCACTGGTCTAGTAACAAAAAAGATATGATCATTAACAGAAGAATTAAGTTTGCTCCACATGGAAAAAGGATATAGGATACAAACTCTGAAATAGAATTCACCTATTGTTGTTATCTTTTGTTACAGCCAAATATACTGTTCTATACTGTTCACTATTATCATGCTGTAAAGTTTCTTATTCTTAGCTAGAGGAGAAAAGAAGTGACTCTAGAAGGCAACTGCATTTATGTCAGCAGAGATGTTTCTAGCAGGACATCACTGGGATCATATTTCCTTATATAATATTGTAAAGAAATCAGGTCAGTTGTTTTTCCTTTCTGCGGATGAATGTTGTGGTTAGGGTATCTGCATTGTTTAGATGCAGAGAAACAAAATCTACTGTCACAAAAATGGCTATGTTTGCAGGAAACACTGAAGCAAAATATTTTATTGCCTTGTGCTTGCAGTGTCTTTAGTAATTGTCTCCCAGCTTCTGGTTACAGGTTTCTCTGGAGAAGGGATTGAAAATGGTATCTATGAAACTGCTCCCAAGGGCTATTTCACAACATAGATGGTAGGACACAAGGTAAAAGTGGTGAGTTTTGGGTGCAGCAGAAAACAGTGCGGGCATTTATGAAAGGCTGGACCTTGGTGGCCACAGGAGCATGCTGCCACTCAAACTGGTGTTCAGGGCTCTCCAAGGCTTTGCCCAAATGACTCAGTCTGGGATGACTCTCCCAGTCTTTAGTGACATTCATCTCCCAGATGTATTTTGACTCACAGATAGCTTCTTCTGTGCCTCCTCCTCATACCATGGCTTCCACAGGAGGGAAATTGGGAGAAGAGGTCCAATGGGAGATGCAATGTGTTGCACTCAGAGCTCTGATCAGGATGACTGACATTACAGCTGACAGAGCAACAGGTCCACAGTCTAGATAAAGTTTCAGTTAATGGACTCAAACATGCACCAATGTACTTTGAGATTATATAATTTTCTTCTGAAGTCTACTCTGCCGGCTGTGTGTGATCTCTGAAGAGCAACTAAGGTGTCAAAAAATCAGCTGTAGTGCTGAGTGGAACTGGTCATAAAATACAACTTGCGCTAAGAGGTTCTGTACAGAATCTCAGATATAATTGCGGAAATTAAAATCTTTGGCGTATGTCAGAACCATAACTTCTGTTCTCCTGCTTTGGAAACCTGCAACTGATCATTCTTTCTGAATTTTGAGTGGATTAGTTTAGTTGCATCTGTTTTATTAAAGAACTGCGCTTGACAAATTCAAAAATCTTCATTGGATATTATGTTTTCACAAAGAAAAGCTGCAGAAAATTTAAATCCCAGAAATAACAGAAACAGTAACCTCCCCTTCCTGCCATCCCCAAAGATCTAAAGGTTTCTAAAAAATTCAAAACATTCCCTTCAGGTCTTCATTCCCAACTAAAACAGTCTCCTATTTCCTTTAACACAGTGTCTAGTGAAAAAAAATAGGTAATCAGACAGAAAAGATTTTTAATCATCCAAAGTGGTGACTCTGTAGTACAAATCAAGGAATTAGCAGCAACTGATTTTAAATACAAGATACAAGAAAAGTGCCTTGGGGCAAATCAAAAGCCAATCTGTAATTCTACAAAACGGTGAGGCTGAATTTAATTCAATTTAAACATGGTTTTCACAGTAATTCCAGATGTAATATGCCATTTTTTTTCATATTGGAATAAATTAAAATGAATCTTTTATTATTATATATTATGAAAAGGCTATACTGATCACATAATTTCTGATTCTTCATTATATGTAGTCACTGTATTAAGGAAGTGTTTGCTCTGACATCTTGCATTCTTTCATAGAATCCTTTTTCTATAAGGCATGAACATTGAATTCAATGCTTTGCTATTGCACTTGAGTTTGTTGGTAACTCAGGACAGAAGTTTAGGGACAGTTATAGGTGGGAAAGAAACCAGGGGAAGGAAAAGGAAAGAGATCTTGAAACTTATGGGAATTGTAGATGGCTGTCTATAGTTACTATGGAAAAAGAATAAAAACATGTTTGTTTGTCTATCATGTCTCAGCTGTGCTGGGCAGTGATATAATCTGATATAATCTGATTCTAGCTTCTAAGAAACCAAGAAACTGAAAAAATTCTTTGTTTAGGAGTAAGACATTACAAGATCAAAAGACATTACAAGATCAAAAAACAAAAAGCTATGATATGTCTCTTCTCAACAGATATTTTGAGTAAATGGGGCAATGTATCATGCTGGAGGGTTAAGATTTTATTTCTTTATTGCATTGCAGCCACACTACTGCAGAGGTTTTGTTTCATTTTTTTTTTTTTCCCTGTGGACTTTGGATACCTAATACCTAAAATTCATGGAAAAATTATTTTTCTCTGTATCACCAATCTTTTGCATCATGAAGGAATATAATGTTCTAGGAGCATTGTGCTTACTTGAAGCAACAACTATTTAATTAATCCATTTTTTTAATGTGTGGAACTTTTGTGATATACAGTTAGTCACTATGGAGAGTTTTATGATATAGTTTTTCATCAGCATGACAGTCCCACAGAATTCATCCTAAATTACAACTCATTTTAATTTGATTCTAAACTATAACTCCTAGTAATTCTGAAGAGGAATTAAATGCAGAATAGCAGGGCAAGTATGAAGCAAGTACTAGAACCCACAGCCAAGAAGAAATTGTGCTCCAGTCATGCAAACTTGGGTGTGGGTTGCCTGGCCTCTGAGTCAGTACATTTTTACACAACTCTCCATATTCTAGCAACATTTAAGATGTGTAAATGAAAGCCTTTTGAATTGTTCTCTCAGGAGTTTCAATATGAATGTGAATATTGTCTAATCATGTTGATGGCATTTCTAAAGTGGGTGTAATTTCGGTCAAAAGAGATTTTGAGGCCTAGTAGAATCACATCTGGGACCCTTAAAAATATAATGACAATATTTTAAATCACATTTATTTGCGTATTCACAAATCCACAATGCAACAAAACTAGATAATTTCCAAATACAATGAGAGGCTAACTGAACTTGAAAGATTTACATAGAAAAGCTTGTATATGAAAGTATTGCAGTTCATTATGTAGAAGTTTGTTCAGAATAACATTACAACTCAGTAGATAGAATTTAGAGTAATATTAGACAATTTTATGCAAAAAAAAATCTCAGTAGTGACAAAAACCCCCTAACAACTAACAATCTGAACCCTGTGGATTAGTAGGGAAGGACTACGAGACAAATCTTTAATAAATAAAAATTTAATATTTAATAATTAAGAAATAAAAATGTAACACTTTGTTCTACATATGATTTTTAATGCAGTAAAATCCTAGTTGTTCAATGTCAGAAATCATGAAGTACAATTAGAAAAGGTACAGATAGCAATAATGGTTAACACTGAAATTATTTTAGATAGATTGAAACTATTCAACCTGGAAAAGAAACAGCTTGAGAGGAGTATAAGTCTGGGATGATGGGTAACACAGGGAGTAATTATTCATAATACAAGAAGAAGAGGCAACAAATTGAATTATTACATGACATAAAGGATAAATATCTCTGTACTTATATTATTCTCTGTACAACTTCTTTGACCACGTCTGAAGAATGATAACGAGAACAAACAGAAAATTGGTTTCAACCAGTGACACTGCTCTTATGGGGAATTTTTCATGTGGCCATTCCATCTAAGTGTTTGGAATAAATATCTTTTACAAAACCCCTTCTTGTCTTGAATCATCCCACTGGTAGTTCAAGAATTTGCTAAGTGCAAAGCAGCAGAGTGTCTTCAAGTAATGCCTTTTTGCATTCCTGCTATGTGGTAATAAGGGAAAAGATATAGTCTACTAAGTTTGTTACCATGAAACAGATATCTAAGGGTGTATAAAGTACTTGAATTCACATAAAGGCATTTTCAAGAGCAACTGTGAAATTTTAGTTTTACAACCAAAGTGAGTGCTGCAACAAGATTTTAAAGCTAATGTACTCCTACTATAAAACAAGGCTTCTAAATTCACTTAACTTAAAGCACTAACTTTTAGGAATCTTGCTATAGGACAATTTTAAAAAATATATTTATCTGAAAACAGAAATCAAAATTACTTCAAATTTTATTAGTATTGCTTCCTAGGTTTTTTTAAAATTTGGCTTTGGGGATTAGAGGTCTTTTTTCTTTGTTTGTTTGGGGTTTCGGGGGGGGGTTGTTTTGTTTTGGGGTTTGTTTCCTTTTTTGTTTTTTTGTTTCTTGGTCTTGGTTTTGGTTTTGATTTGTGAACTGTTATGTTTTGGAAAACAATTCATTTGTTAATGTGAAAATTAATGAGGGTTAGAAGTGTTTATGTGGATATTTCATACCCCTCTCACTGTAATGCTTGGTTTAGTCCCAGATGAATTCTACCATTAGATAGTAATTAGGCTCATGTACTACTTGATCTACAGTTTAAGTATGTTCTTGAATGTTTAGTTTGAAGGGAAAGGACATAGAAGCTTGGCAGAATAGATACTGTTTGCATTTTCTACAACTATAATATAAAAAGAGGTTTTACATACACAGCTGGCCAAATAATTAGTGAATAAAAACTCCTGGATTTTAAAACTGGAAACTAATTCAGATTATATATATGCTACTATTACCTTTTTAGAAGTTTTATGTACAAAGGTGAAGCCCATTAGAGGGCTTGCTGGCAAATAATATGTATTTTGCCAATTAGATAGTTACAACCTTCCAGGTAAGCAACAAGGAAAGAACAACTGAACAGGGAGGCTGAAGCAGAAACCTTCACCAGGAATATCATACTCCTTGTATCAAAGAACTCATGATGATGATGATTCTCTACAATACATCCTCCCCCATGCACACAATTGTTCAGTGAAGCTTGATTGTAAATTTTAGGGCCCAGAAAATCCTTGGAGGGGTGAGTGCAATATCAGAGAAGACGGTGTTTTAAAGTGTAACAGTTGTAGCTGTGGATGAGGTTTTTCCTGTAATATTTACATAATTTAGACTAGAAATATTATTGGAGTTGGACCGATGAGAAGAGAGTTTTTTTCTTTGTCAATTAGATTGTTAAACCTTTAATTAAACTAAAAATAAATTCTTAGACTTGCATATGCATGCTGTGACCCTTTTTTTCAAAGAGTAAGGTTTTGTGTGCAAAATGTTTTTTTTCTCGTTTGCAAGACTTAAAAGTATAATTTTTTCTAGCTTGCTTTTCTCTGGGGTCTTGACTCTGCTCAGCAATAATTTGAAAGTTGGAAGAGAGCATTTCACCTCTATTTGTTCCCAGTATAGCCTGTATCTTATTGCTGAGGCATTTTTCAGTAAAGAGAGATATGTGTCTAGAAAGACAATTCTGGAAAATAATTGGCAGACATTCATGGTTCATGCAGGTAAAGTTGGCATCACAGCCTGTAGCTTTGACCAGATGCATCTACAGCTGTAGCTCAGCAGAGTGAGTATCCCCCAGCTCATGCAGAAATGCTGACATCCAGCAGCCTAAGCCATTCTCCTGACTGGATGGCCAATGCCCTCCGCGTTATCTGGCATTAAACTTCAGGATCTTGAACTTAATCTACACCTCAGAAACCTCAGCTGAGTACATGTGTTACTGACACCTCACTACTTGCCCTGCTCTTTACAAGAAAAAAGCTCATTCTTTGATGTTTTGGCACAAAGTAAGATGTCAACTCTATAAAATTTTATAGTCTGCCATGCTATAAAATATCCTATATGTTGACTTCAGTAAATGAAAGTAAAATTAATTACATCTAATAAAACACTTTCAGTGTAATTATTCATATCTTTGTCTCAGATTCTCAGTCCTCCTCTATTACACAGAAGTTTCAGTTTTCTTATTTGTTTCCCATGGTATCAAATATAGAAAACTCACATAAATAATTCCTTCAAAATAATCAGAGTCAACAGAGCATTTACAAGTGATTAAGGAGAATTAAATTTGATTGTATGCTGCAGTCCTAAACAAATTTCATACTCACCTGAGTTTGTTTCACAGCAAATCAATAATACTAAAGACTTTATTTGAAGAGGCAATATATAGTTTCCTTTTCCTGTTCAGTGTGCATATGAAACTATCAACTTCAGTTAATGAGAATTTTTTCCATAAACATTGATGGGTGGAAATGTTTTCTTTGCTTTAAAAGACTTTTCCATCTTGTGCCTGGCACAACTAGCAGCCTTGAATATCAAGAGGCACTCTCCAACTTCTAAGAACAGTTTTCATGCTTTTCAATGGTCTTTATATTCAATTATTCAGGTATTCAGTGATTCAGTACAAAGTAAATAATTGCTAGTCTGTTTTCAGGTTTCATTGCACAGCTATCAGTAGGATTGAAAAGTTAAGAAAAAACCCCAAAACAACTCTCTAGGCATTAAATATCCTTGTAATGTCAATGCTGAATCAAGTAAAATAATGAAATGTACTGCAAAGGTAATAGCATACTACTGCCAGAATCCACACTTTTCTTGGACACCAACATGGCGATAGCTTGTGTCTTTTTTATCTCAGGGTGCCATTAATTTCTGCACATCCAGAAGTCCTCAGGAAGCATCGATGTTCTAAAACATTTTCTTAAGGAATAAAAGAGGCAAAACAATTTCTGAAAGGTACACATATGTCTTTGGGTAAAATAACTGAAAAGAGAATGCTGGAACATTCTAAAATTTCCTTTCTCATTGTCAGGGAATGATTTGAGTTGATGAGCCATTTTGCATTTATACCTTAAAGAACAATATTATCAGATGGCAACAGGTAACTCATAGAAAGATGGCGAAGCAGAGATACATTCAAATATTAACACAGATGTAAGAGGCTTAAATTATTTGGAGCAAATTTTTTGTAAGTGATAAATTAGAATGTGAGCATACTTAAAGTTGCACTTCCTGAAACTGTTAGAGCTCTAGCAAAGAGTGATGAGTATTTTTATTGTTATGCACCAGCAAGCACAGGATTCATGAGAAGATTTAAGTGCAGAGAAGTCACAGAACATCGTGTAGCACTCTAAGCAAAAAGGTAATTTGAATATCCAGAGTGGAAAAACGAAGAAGCTATATTTAATGTCAACTGATGAACAACAGTATAGGCAAGCAATTTTAAAGGTAATATAACTGGTGAATTCACCTTGTGCCTATGACTAGAACTTGGGTTTGAACTTCTTGAAAAAAAAAGCGGCGGGGGGGGGGGGGGGG
>JAOTQP010001286.1:26272761-26315760 GCA_026413545.1 Cichladusa arquata
AAAATCAATATTCATACATCTTTCAAAGTTCTACATTTCCAGGATACAGGTTTTAATTCATCATCCTTCAAAGATGTCTTTAATTGATGAAAATGGAGATAAACATTTTCACAAATATGAAAATTAATAAATCACAGTCATTAATTATTTTAATTTCAATTACTGCAGAAGAGCCTGCCTACAAAATGGAATAGTCTGATATTGAGACGAAAATTTTCTTTCTAAATTAGAAATCTCATAGTAAGGGCAACAAAATCTAAGAAGCAACATGTACAAAATAATGGGAATATTACCTGGCTTGAAATGAAGGCCCTTTTCCCCTCTACATCCTTCCACAATTTTTGTGTAATTAAAGCTCATGTAAAGAACACATATCATTTGTAAATTAACCTTGCACAATTTTGGGAAAAGAGCTCAAATGTACATTAATTTTTTACTAAAACTTTCAGTTTAAGAGCTCAGCCCTCCAAAATGTATATGCATATTAAATTTCATGCACATGAATTCTATTTTGAAGGCTTCTTTCAAAAAAGCCATATCTGTTAACAGGTAGGCAATCTTTCCCTTTCATTCCTAGACATAAGAACAGCTCTTAAATTTTATCACATGGGTAGACAAGCAGTGCTATAGAGGCTGTTGCCAGCTTATAGAGTTTCAGCTCCTAAATACATTTAATTGCAGAAGGATTTCAAGGAAGCCAGGAGGTAATTCAGCCTTGGACTTCAACCACACTAATGTTCACACGTCTCCAATATTGTATAATTTGGTCACAGCACTGTTAGTCAAATTAAAGACATAATGTACTAGTTCCATGTGATTCAAGCTGCTTAAACTATGAGCAAAGTTTAAGCTGGCCCTTGCAGAGGAAGGTGGTGCCTCTGCTGATGTGTGTTTGGTCTCAGACACTCTGCTGCTGAAAGGAAGGGTTCCCCCAATGAAGGGTTCACCCCAGGTGAGAAAAATTGCATTCCACCTATAGCTCAGATACAACTCTTCTGTGCTATTCTCATGCAAGAATTTAAAAGAAAGGGTTAAATTGTTGCTTAGAATTATCTGAAGGGTTTTTCCTCTAAAACAGATCATTCACTCTGATTCAAAACTGAGAAGTTAAAGCAAGTCATTGTTACCCTTTATTTGAATGACCTTAAGCTAAATCTTTTATTCTTTCTAATTGTGATTAACAGATACCTTCTAAGTGTTCCTTTGCAGCTGCACTTCCTTGTGCTCCAATTAAAGCACTGCCCATTTTTCTTTCAGAAACAGTTAATGAAGATCAACTTCAGGTGGAAAAAAAAAAATCATACTTCACAAAAACAAAATAGTCCCTGACTGTGTGGTTTTTATCCTTTTAAGATAAAAAGTAATTGGAAGAAAAATCTTAAAAAGACTGAATTTTAATAGATTCAGAAACCTGTGAGAAAAACCAAATGAAAACACTGAAAAAAATAAGTGGGAATTAATTCTAAAACACATATTAGTTGATAATCACATGAAAAGACAAATATATTAATTTTCAAATGTCTTATTCAATATTAATTTTTGGTTTTACTACACTTGTTAGTTACTGTATGCCACGTGTTACTCCAGAGTGCAGCATAGAGAGAAAAATAAAAAATAGGCAAAAGAGAAAAACCACTTGGTTGCAAGGAAATCCCAGAGCTTCCACTTGCTCCTTTTTCAAACTCTGACCAGAAAAATGTCAAAGTTAATGTTCAATTTCAGATAATTTTGTAGACAAGTAAATTCCATTATTTGGCTATTGAAGAAGGCTACTTAAGTAGGTAATCAGAATAATTAAATTACCTTCCCAGCATTCCCTGTACTATACAACACTCAATAGTATTCAGTTAGGTCATATTATCTGCATGAGCATCATTGAGTCGGTCTCCTGAAATATCTTTTTGTTGAAGTTGTTGTTTTAATCAAAAGAAGAATCTGTTGGTTACAAACTGCAATGGCTGTGAAAACTTTGATACCTACAAGGTGATGAATATTCCCTTAGCAATAGACATCAGTGAAACTGGTGGATTCTCTTAAGTGAAATTTAGACTGCATGATAGGTAGCAGCTCCCAAGCTGTGCTCCCTGCCTGCAGCTGCAGCACTTTCCTGAACTGTGCCATTTTGCTCTGCATGATGGTGTTAGTCCAAAATAATCTGGGAGAAGAGTTTATCAGGAAATGCAATTTCCATGAGCAATCATTTAGCTCCTACTGCTTGACAAAGACAAAGAACATCCATGGCTGTAGTGGCATTAACAATGAACTTACCAACTGGAACTTAAAAAGATTCACAGTGTATTCCATATGAGAAGAGTAAAATAAAACAGTCTCTAAATATAAAACAAGAACTGAAAATTGATTTCCCTCATCAGAACTCTGTACGAACATAAAGACATTTCTTTCTTTTTGCAATGCCTGAAAACGTACAAATTAATTCAGGAAAATTTTGCTGTTCATTCAACATGTTTTATAAGATGTAGTAGGAGTTAGGATTTAGATTTTAGCTTCACAATGTAGTCAACACAACTAAGAAAAGCTATTCAGTAATCCAGCTTCTGATAAACTAGATGACTTGGATCAGCCACCTAGTATAGCAGAAAACCACATTACTTCCCTTCAGCCTCTCTGGTGCCACTGCTTGCTACAAGTTCAAACACTATATATGAAGATTATAGAAGTGAAAAATGCTAAAGCACTAAAAGATTATTTTTACATTACATGGGACAGATGACTTAAATATTTCATAGAAAAGATGAGACAATTAGTATTTTCACAAGATTAAATGGAAATTTCCCAACAAAATTCCAGCTTTGAAATCACATCATTCTTATAAGCTTATGCTCATTTCCATTGTTTTGCAATAAGTAATTGTATTCATTATTATTATCAGGTGTCTTACATTTCAGAGTGCATAACACGTCTGAGAGCTATGGTTTCCAGCTTTACATGGATTCCAATTTATCATTTCTTAATTGCCTGCTTGGAACAAAATCAAGGCAATTTCCCTTCCCATCTGACCAAAATAGCTTTCATCAGCCTTGATGTTCAGGGTCCAGTGTTTGAAAGAAGCGTATTGTCAGTCAAAGAGCTCAGCACAACAACTAGGCAAGGTACATGAAAAATGGCACTTTTGAGCCAGCTGATCTTAAACTAAAAAAAAAAAAAAAAAAAAAATAGGTAAGTGAAAGAGGGAATAGAAAGAGAACAATCATTTTTAGAATAAACAAATATGTCTTAGGAAGAAGTACAGTATATGCAAATATTTAGAAAAGTAAAAGTTTAGTCTTTCAAAGCAGTGAGTAAACTTTCTTTTGGAAAAAAATATAATGCAATGCAATTAATATTATTTGTGTGCAGAATAAGAGGCCTGGGAGAAAACCCAGTAATTTTAAGGAAATTAAGGAAAGATAAATAAGAATTACAATAGTATCCATCATCTCCTATCAGGAAAGAACAAAACTAAAATGAAAGTTTAAGGGAACAGAGCATTTCCCAAATAAAATGGGTAACTCTTGAAAAGGACACATCAAAAGAATTAAAATCAGTTGAGGAAGACTAATTCTTTAAGAAACTGCATGATGATATCCACATCAAAAGATGTACTCCCTTGCTTAATGTTCAGCACGTACCAAAGTGTTGTGCTGCATTAGAGCTTTGAATGTCCATGCCATCCCAATATCATAACATAGAGGAGATACATCACAGTTACTTGTGATAAAGATCATGTTTTACAATGCAGTGGTGCTTTCCAAACTGCTTTATGGTTCAGGGGAAAACAGTGAATCTGAATGTCATATCAACACACCAGCTTTCAGATGAAATGCTCTCAGTCACTTGCAGCTTAAAACTGTCAAGATTAAATAAGCAGCATTAACAGCAATTTCCCAGTGCTGGGGAATACTGGTTTCATTAACATGATAGTAGTAACTTGAAAAGATTAATTATAAAAAAGCTATTCATTGAAATGATTTTTAATGGCATATGAATGAACTTATACAAATAAAAAGCAAAATTGTTGCTCTTTTTTGAATTGCCTTTTGAAGAGCAGAGGTGCCAGTGGGATATATAAACACTGCATATACTCATAAAAATAACTTCCAATAGCATAGTGTTGACAGGGAACCTTTGGAAACCATGGCTACCAGGTTGACTGAAGACAAACAGCAAAAGGTGGATTGAAACTGTTTGGATATGACAATCTCACCAACTGCAGAATAAAATACAAATTTCTGCCATCTGTGCTTCCATGTATCTATCAATACATGTGCTCAGTGCCTAGCAAGCTCTTCAGGATCCAAAATGAATGGAGAAGTCAGGAGCAGAACTGCAAAAACAGCTTTTTCTTTTTAAGAGTTATAATCATCATCTCTTTTTTCATATCTTTCCTGAGTTTGTCCAAACTTTAACCTTTTGTCTTATCCCTTGGTAATCCTGATCCTTAAGGCCTGGCAAAGGATTCCATTTAGAAAAGGACAGACCTTCAACTTTGTTTTCCTTTCTTTGTTTGGTTCATTTCCTTTGTTCTTGTATGCATGTGGGTGTTTGAGCTTGCAGGTGGTAAGGTTTTCTCTACCTCTTTTTCTTTTTTTTTTTTTTTTTTTTTTTTTTTTTTTAACTTTACTGCCAGATTCATTATTCTGCATTAAGCTGCATTGAACTACATTTGTCATCTATTAGTCCTGTTACTGTCTGCATTGTTCCTCATTAATTATTATTCTTCCTAATTTAGAATCACATGAAAATCTTGCTTTCAGAAGCATTATCCAATTCATTTACATGAATAAAATTAGTAGAGGACAGATCACTACTGCTTGCAATGCCAACTCACTAATAACTTCTGTCTGATTTAGGAAGCAACATCTTCAACTCCTTCGTTTGTCCTCGTGCAGAAATTCACTTTACTGAGCTTCCATGCTGTATTTCTAGTGTATTTTAGAGGTGAACCTTTGAAAGAGAACTTACTCCATAGGTCCAAAGCTGGGTCCTGTCACTCATACATACCTGCTGCACTACACTTTTCACTTGTTAAAAAAAAGCAAAAATTTTCTGACGCTTGGATGCCTGTAATGCAGAAGTTGAAGTAAAGAGAATAGGAATTTCACTGAGTTAGTGAACAGAGGGATCTTTATTTCTTTGGGATCATAAGATCCATTCATAACATCAAACATCATACTTGTAATTTAAAATCCAGCATTTCCCATCAGTTACTTTTACTTGTTTTACTATATTAATAATGTGAAATAACCATTTGCCAGCATGGGAAAGTTGGTAAACTGTGCTTGTGTTAGATGAAGAATTTGCCAATACTTGAGCTGTTTATTTATACTTTATATAATGTTGACCTGTAAATATTCTACAAATTTCCCAAGCCAAATTTATACTGACTTGTTTCACCGGGTTTGAAACCAAACATATTTTGATTCTCCTTTCCTTTGGTGTCATGCTGTGTTTTAATTAACTTGGTCACCAAACTTTCCATTTCCTTCTGTGTTGTTTAAATAAGAAAGATGCTTACAGCTTTTAAATAGCATAAGTCTTCTTAGTGAGTTTGCCATATGGTTTGTTCTTCATAGAAGAATATGATAAAATGGGGTTCCTGTAGAAGGAGGCATTTTCTCCTCGTTTGTTAGGTTAGGCTCCAGTTCAGAGTCAAATAAATTTTAAATGTAAATATGACAAAGTATTCCACACTGCTGCAAAATGCTATAGGTTTTAGAGCTGATCTATATTTTGAGGGCAGTTTCTATCATATATCTTGGATGAGATGAACAACAAATTAATATTAAAATAAAAAAATTTTTTGCTCTTTCTAGGAATTTTCTAATATGAATTTTTTAAAAAACAGATTATGAAAGGCTCAAAATTTTGCCTTCTTTATCCAGAGGCAGCCCAGAGGACTTCTGAGTGTGGTTTCATCACTCAAAAGAAGCACTGCACTTGGCTACACAAAAAAACTTTTGCCTAGGTATTTTTATTTCAGTTATTACCTACTGCAAGCTCTGGAGTCTGTGTGCTTCATGAACATTAAAGGCAGCTGTAAAGACACAATACATAGAAGAGAAAGAGTACATTAATTTTATTATAAAGCAGATATAACAATGCACTCATGCAAATATATCTGTGTGACATGGCTGACAGGAAAGAAATGTGGAATTACTAAGTTGATTATCAAAGTCAGTGGGGTTCTCTAATAAGTAAATAGCTGAGAGTACGTAAAATGATATTTTCTAATCTACTTCGTAAAAAAGTAAGATTTAGTTTTTTTCTGGTCACAATGATTAGAAAAAAAAAAAGCTCTGTTCAACTTTTAATGAAGGTCAGACTGTAAAACCCTCACTAAGAAGCACTTCTCCCTTGAGTTCACTTAGGTTGTGTGGAATCCACAGTCCTAAAAACCATCTTGGGCTATATTAGAAAGAGAGGTAGTTTTTATAGCTAGATCTTGATTTCTGTGTATTTAATGAAGTTTATTTCCAAAGCAGCAAAATTTTTTATTCCTTTCAATAACTTTTATTTACAAGCAATTCTGTGACCAGGTGACATAAACAAACAAGATTTAATCACACAACTGCTTAAACACAGCTAACAAATGAAGCAGAATATCAGAAAAACAAAAAAAATTTACATTCTTAACCTAGTAGTAAATTAGCAATTATGAGTTTGATTCTCAGGTCAATATTTCATTTTTATGATTCCCCTCTTGGAACGGAGGAACATACTAAACCAATCTAAAGATAAAACTTTTTCAGTGGTTAATCTCAAGTAACTTCTGAAAATACAGTTGTTCATTCCCAATGCAATTCACAAATTATGAAGAAAATTAATTAAAAGGGCAGGTAATTCTGGCAAGGTGTCAGTCATCACTAAAATTCTTTGTCTTTGAAAATAAATAGTGAACATAAAGGAGACATGGCTGGAGATACAAGAAACAGAAAAGAGAAATAATAATAATAAAAAAAATGTAAGGAAGTGACTCTGCTTTTCAGTTCTAGAAAGCAGCAAAAGTGAAATCCATGAGAGGTTTTACACGGTTTGCATTTTCTGAAACATAAGTAACTTTAGATCAGTGATCTCTCTACACCTCAGATTCCCAGCTGTGAAACAGGAATGCCAGAACTTCTCCAGGAATGCCCTAGAAATACTTACCCTCATTCTTCAGCCATTGCTTTATTCAGTGAGTGGTTCCACTTGTAGTCCCTATGCACAAAACCCATTCCTGCTTTTGTGGGTGCTTTAGAGTTTTCTTTTTACTGAAACACAAAGGGATTAAAACATTTGTGGCCTTGCTTGGTATTTCTAATGAGCCCAGCTCTGAGAGAACTGTCATTTAGTGGTTCATGCTGCTCATTTCATGGCACAGGTCTCTCTTCCTTAGGAGCTTCCTTATTTTGTATCCTAAGAAAGCATGCCAGGAGCTTGGGACACATTTTTGAGGATGCTTGGTAAAACTTTGTGTTTCTATCATAGCCTGGTCACAGTAAAATCTATCCTGATGTCATGCACTGATTACCTTTTTAATTCAGGTCAAGGAGCTATTATTTTCCTTTTTTTTTCTGACTAGGTGAGAGCCACTTAGCATTTGCCAGAAGTCAAAGCTGGTGTTCTGAATTAAATAGAAACTAAAAGAGGTGGAACATTCAGTTCAGTCTAAAAATGCTAGACAAAAATAAATAATAAAAATATCATTGGAAGGAGTGTCCATTTATTTTATTTTATTTTTTGTTTTGCTTTTTTTTTTCATTTTAACATTGCCAAAAAAAAAATCTTACCTCTGCATTTCCTGAGAATGGAGAAACAAACAAAAAAAGAGATTTATCTTTGTGCCTATAAGTCGTGATGGGTCTAATATTGCTTTGTCCGTTTTTAACATTTTACAATGCCAAATTATTAATCTCATTCCTTTACATGGATCTGTTTTAATATAATTTTGATTACTCTTCTCTGAACCCTGATAGTAAGAATGGCTGATAAATCATCAGTAGTATAGACTACTGTTTCATCGTCATTAAAATAGTTATTAAGTGCTTCAGGAATAAAATTAATAAAAATATGAAAAGCCTATATAGAAATTTTTTTTAGGCACTTTGACCTTTTTCAGAATTATTTGACATTATTTGCTATTTGTCATCATCAAATAGTTCAGAGAGACATGTTTTGGTATTTTATCTGATAGGAAAGAATACTCTTCTGGTTTTTTTCCCTCTGTCTATAAAAACATAATGGTTTCAATTTTGCTTTGAAGACTGTGTGGATTGCCCTGGTTGCGAGGTCAATTTCAGTTTTCTGAGACCCCTAGAAACATGATGAACATGTCTTTTAAAGATAGTTAATACATCTGCTGCCATGCAGTAGAGCAATTTATTCACATTAAATTACATGCTTTTGTCAGTATCACAGTCACTTCATTGTCAGACACCTTCAATGTGAAAACTATTTATTCTCTTCTCTCCTTACTACAGTTCCTGACAGCCTCATTCTTATTCCTGAAAATATGAAGTAGGGAGGTACTTTTCCACCGGTCTGGTTAGATGGGTAAAAAGAAATTATCAGGCTTCAGCTTGACAATGTCCTTATCTGATGTAACAGGAGACTCCATTCTCTGCTGTTGAACCAACAAAGCAAATTATTTCTGTTGTGGTCTTCTGTCTCTGGTAATTGAGATTTGCTTTTTCTTTTTGAAGCATAGGTCTGAAACTGGTGATTGAATCCTTCCACAAAGCCCCTCTTCTACAGTTTGAATAAACCCTATTTGGGTGCTATGCAGTCTGCAAGAATTTTGACCCTACTTGCCCCTAAATATTTGAATCTCTATTGAAATTAGAATCTGACATATTACTTATGGATGATATAATAAAATGAACAGCCTCTCATTTCTATGGGCAAATAATACCCTCTCCCAGTCTCAATCTAAATCAAACTGCAGAGTCACTAATAAAAGTAAGTCATGACTCACAAAGTTAAGTTCTTTTGCATTAATCTTAAACTCTTTAGGAGTTATTGGAGTCTCACATCATTAAAACTAATGTCAGTGGTATAGTCTGCAGTAACTATTAAATTTACAGCTAGGAGATAAGACTCATATAAAAGAAACATTACTTTACAACCATACTAAAGATGAAAATATGTAGATACTGTTTACAATGCACAGATGAGGCAGGTTTACAGGGAAACCCTTCATGCTGTAGGAAATCTATTATGAAAATAGTCTGCTCTTTTTTTTACATTTTTTGTTAAATAATTCTGGAAGAGGCCTAATTATATAAAAATATCTTTTGTATAGACCTCCAATATTTTACTCATTTTATTAGCACTTCTCGCAGCAGTTAATAAAGACTGCATACTTTCATTTAACAGTGTACAACATATTTAACTGTGTTCTACTAGAATAAATAAAATAAAATAAATACCCAAATAAAATGAAACCAAACCAAAACAAGTATAAAATCTGATCTAGGTCCATCAGCAAAGTATAGGTAACAAGGCATTGTCCATGAATTTACTGCGACTTAAGAACTATACCTGTCTGAGGAAGGCAAAAAATCCATCCAGGAACATCTGGCAAAAGGCACTGGAAGAAAGACTGCCTGAGAACCTTTCCTACCTGTTAGATCTAGAGCATGCTTAATTATTCTCTCAGTAACTAAAGAGGCATTTTTACTGGGAAATAAAAAAAAATAAATATTTTCTTGCAGAATAAGAGGCAGAAAGGATTTTACTCTGGTTCTTGACATGTGTCCCACCTCACTTGAGGATGTTCTCCAAGTGGGCTGACTGGGAGCGACTGCTCCAGGAGTTTTTTACTTGCCTCTTTTAGTCCTTGTAACTCAGGAAAGGCCCAAGAGGGGATGGTGAAAAGAAGCATCTTCCTTTACAAGGCTGGACTGTTCAACTTATAAATTAGAGGTAAGCTTTTGTGCCTTTCAATCACTGTCCCAGAAATCCAAGGCTGGATTTCATCTCCTCTCTCACCAAGCATTTTGTTGGTTTTTTAAAAATTCTAGTGGAATATTTATGAAGTCATACTGTTAATTCAAATTTATATTGGTCAGAAATTAATATGAATTTGTGAGGTTTAGTGATGATTTCTCAGATTATTAGAACAGAACATATACTATATATGAGAAAAGTAGAATCAAAACCACTTGGGAGATTTTTTTAAGGAAAATCTTAATATTTTCTACCAAATTTTTTCAACTAACATTCAATTGTGCATTCTGAGACTCAAAATGTTTAAATACACACAAAAATTTAATAAAAAAATTCTGGATATGCTCTGTGACTAAGAAAAAATCAGCTGACCAAATACAACCTGAATAGCAGTATTTATTTTAGATTACACAAATATCTTGTTTAATTTAAGCCATTTTACTTTAAAAAGTCAAATAATTATCAATCAACTAAAAAAAAATTAGAATTAGGTTTAAGGAGACTTTGAGGTAGAAAAGTGCTTTAAGGTGGAATAGGAAAACCATTTAAGCTAAAATGAGAAAAGCTTGTATTCACATAGGATGAATGTTACTTAGTTAATGAGACTTTTAAGTTTTGCTCTAGAAGCAAAGAAAATCCAATCTTCTCGACAACTGCCTTTCAATTTTTGTCTAGTGCTTAATGCAAACATTGTAACATAAGCCACTGTAAACCACAGTAAAGACTCTTTTTTCGTTCTTATAATTGTTTAAAGGAGGCATTTGAAATTAATAACAAAATCAAAGAATTTTTTGGGTTGAAAGAGACCTCTGGAAATCATTTAGTTCAACCTCCCTGCCAAGGCAGGGTCACCTAGAGCAGGTCACACAGAAACAGGTCCAGAAACAGGTTTGAATGTCTCCAGAGAGGGAGATTCCATGACCTCCCTGTGCAGCCTGTTCCAGTGCTCTGCTGCCATCAGTGTAAAGAAGCTCTTCTTTGTATTAAGCTGGATCTTGTGTTTTAGTTTATGGCCCTTGCTCCTCATCCTGTTGCTGGGCACCACAGAAAAGATTCTGGCACACCCTGTTGGCATCCACCTTTGAGATATTTATATGCATTGATGAGATCCCCTCTCAGTCTCCCCAGACTAAACAGGCTCTGCTCTCAGCCTCTCCTCATAAGAGAGATTCTCCAGTCTCTTAATCATCTTCGTTCCTTTTACAGGATCCTCTCTTGTCTCTTTTGTACTGAGGAGCCCAAAGCAGGACACACCACTCCAGGTGGCCTCAGAGGGATGATCAGAGGGAGGGATCACCTCCCCTGACCTGCTGGCCACACTCTTCCTCATGCACCCCAGGACAGTATTGACCCCCCCAGGGCACATGGGCACATAGAACACTACAGCCTTGACAAAACATTAATTTTACATCCATATGTTCTGTCTAGGGAACATTCTCTTGAAAGATATGATTCAATGTAGCTATACAATATAGACAAGGTCTTTTTTTATAAATCTGATGGCACTAAGCAAGTGCAGAAACAAATAAAAAAACTCCTTTAAAGAAGCCTTTATGTTATATAAACAGTAGAATGACCAGAAAATCTACCAAGTTGAAACAATTCCTTTTCCTTTTATAGCTTTGCTATTGCAGGAAAAAAAATGGTCTACTAAATTGGCAATAATTTATTGAGAATTGCTGCACAAAGCACTGTGTCCTCAGTGAAGTCATTAAAGGAAAGTTGAAACAATTTTTTCTTTTCGCTTTCTTGTTTTAAGGCCAAATCATTCCTATTATTCTTTCAATTTTGAGATTTTCTGACTTGCTGACTTTTACTGGAAAGCTGCCATTAATTTAATTGCTGTTTAAAAATAATCAGGAGATAAAAACTTATTTATGTTTGTTGAATAGAACAAGAATATCCACTTGTTTTATTTTAAGTATCTATGTGTTTTGCAAGGATCAGTGTAACCATATTTACTTCACATCACATAAAACTGGGTATACTCACATTTTCTAATACAAAGTTCACGACCAAAGTTATGTTTTTTAAGCTTCTGAAGAGTGTTAGTACTATGTTAAGTTACTCTGGAAAGATTTATTGAAAAATATGAAGGAATACATGGTGGGCCATAGGCTGAATTTTAATAGTTGCTATTGTTAGCAGATATGGACTCAGGTATATAATTGTCCTGTCTATAACTATGTTATATCCACCACTTTCCCAAGTTTAAAAGCCAAAGGTCTTTATCAGTTAAAGACTCAAAATGATAATTAAGTTCTCTTGGTTAGTTATAGATGTAGACATTGAGGTCTGACAGGAAAAAAAATATTTTCAGCATAGTTATCTGTTGTTTTATTACTTTTACTTTTATATGAGGGTTATGATCAAGGAGGGAATACAAGAGAGTACAAGGAGTCCAATACTATACTTGGCTTTCCAAGTCCTATTAGTTAAAAAAAAAAGACTTCTAATTTTTTCATATTCCCTGTCTCATAGATCATATAACTGAAATATTATTTGGCTCAGTAGGAGGGTATTTGTCTTAAAATGGAATAAAACTCAAAATTATTTTGTAATAAGTGAGTTAAATATTTCATTAGATATTTTAAATGGATCTATAAAGCTCTTATAAGATTAGCTAGACTTACGTATATATTAGATCATCTACATATGCTTAAGCTAACTGGAAATAGGAAATATGTCAAATTGAACACTATAAAATTAGTTAAGGAAGAGGCTTTGCTTTCTTTGTTAACAGGAATAAGTAATGCAAAGGCCTTTTAAAGACAACTGGTTTTTTAATTTCTAAAGTAGAATTTTAGGCTTCTCAGAAATTAAGAGAAAAGGGAACAAGTAGTTATTCAAAACATTAATTTTCTCAACCTATTTGTCCATAGAAAGATGTAATAGGAAAAAGCAAACTTTAAGGAGCTAAAGGACACAGAAAAATGCAAGCATGCAGCACTGCATTTTCCTGGGCTGAGAGGAAACTGAAAAGAACAGAGTACATGGAGCAATGACAGTGTTTGGTACTAGTTGACAATGACATGCAGAGCATCCTAAGCAATAGTGTTTATCTCACAGAGCATCTGAATTATTCATAGATTCCAACAGTAGAATAAATTTATTGTCTCCTATAAGAGATATAAGAGGTTGATAAACTGCTTTTCTGACCTTGAAGAACTTTGTTGGCACATTAAGGGACTTTGATACATAGCAAGGTGCAGACACTCACTATGATTTGTTAGGTGCATTCTGCTGGGACTGCACTATCAGGTGAATTGAAAACAAAAAACCTCTCTCAAGAAAGCAGTGTGGAAAAAAAAAGTGCCAGTGGATTCTCTCCCTCTGTCTCTGTGGTACTGATGACCAAAAAATGAATGAGGGGATTTTAAACATTTTTTTTTTTAACTGCTAACCTGGGGAGAAGGGAAGATGGAATATTTTCTTCTCTTTTGTTTCTTGCAGTCTACATACCTTCCACTCTGGTACAAATGATTGTGACCCATATTGCTTTGCCCAAAATTTTTGGTTCTGTAGCACACTGGGATTCCAACACATGACAGCAGGGCCTCAGAGATTTCAGAACTAAGATCCTACTGGTATGGAATGAAGGACATGCTTCTCTACTATATTACAAATACCGTTCAAATGTGGAGAATGGGAAAAAGTTGAATAAGGAAAAAAATTGTAGCACAACTGAAATGTCTCTTCAATTAATAAGAAGAAAGAAGATAAGGAGATAATGATAAGGAGAAAGAGTGGCATTAATTACTGAGAATACATGTTGTTTCAGAGCATTTAACTTAATATCCTCTCTTCCATCTCTATATATTTAGTCCACTAGCTTAATATCAGGATCCTTTCATTCTTTCCTTCTTGTATAGGCTAATACACCTTACAGAAGTGGTTAAATTACCTGCTTTTCCCAGCCTCAGGGACTCAAAAGTTGTAACTGCAGAGGCAGAGGCATCAGAACACAGGGCCTCCAGAGATCAGCAGTTTCCCTCACAAAACTGCCATCTGTAACTCTGAATAATTAAATATAACTGATAATCAATCAGGAGCATATGGTTAGCATAACAGAAATTGAACTGTCGCTGAAGTCAGGGAAAAAGCTGCTTCACTGAGGATTAAGAAGATTGGATTTTGGTTACCTGCACACTATACTGCGTGTGAATAAAAAGAGGATTTTAGTTTGCAGTATAAGTAGTCTATTAATCCTAATAAATGCAACCATTTTTCCTACAGAAACATTTAACATGAGTTTTAGTGCTTTTACCTCACTCTAATACTTCTGTCATAAAATAGCACAAAAATAATGTACCATCTTAAAAGAAAACCACAGGCCTGTCTTGTATAAGCTATTGAGAAAGATTTATTATTCTCAGCTCAGAAACAGCAAGAAAAACATAAGAAGGTTGAGGTCTGAACTGTGATCACCTAACTCAAGCAAATGAAAGCAGAGCAGGCAAAACAATCCTGCTTGTGAGCTTGTGAGAAACCAGCTGGATAAACATAAGCAAAACAGTGATGCTTTCTCTAAGGCAACATATTTTAAATAAGAACTGTCCCTTCCTTTGCAAGAAGTTGTTTGTAGTTCTAGCAGCCACTGGCAACGGCTGTGACACCTCCACCTTATTGCTGCTAGCTCAGAAAGGTGCAGTTTTGTCCATGTCGTACTTCCATCTTCCTGCTTTTTCTAGGGGGTGCCTACTTGGACTGAAACAAATTACTTGTCTTCAAGATGACCATTGTTATACCTATGGGAGTCCATACTTGAAGTCCATACACCATTGTTCTAAAAGATGGGAAGAGTACATGGCTGGAAAATTGCCCTACAGGCAACTAATAAGAACCAATTTGTTATTTATGAGTGTAAATACAGTCATACACATACTCCATAAGATGGGGGGTGTTATTCAGTTTGGGTAGTTTGTGTCCACAGACACAATCCTGGTAATACTGCATGCCTGAGCCCACAGTAACTGAAAATGCCAAAGGGCTAGTTATGTATGCTTCTGATAATGAATAATCAGCAAGGGATTGACAGTAAGCACAGGTAATTTTGATTGAATAGACTCTCTGAGTTCATATGGACAATTCAGAAGCCTATTATACTTGTTTAATGAACATGAGTAGAGTAATAGAGATCATTCATTAATTCACTACATTAATTGAAGCCAGTATTGTTACCTTTCGTCTTTGTTTAATTCTGCCATTATCTGACCCAGCTTTATATTGTTGATATATTTAATACTGTGTGAACTGTTTCATGTTGACTTTTTGATCTATTATAAAAAATTCAATGCAATTTTATTAAGAACAGGACTGAAGTGGGATAAACAGTAACTCCATCTCTAGTGTTATCTATATTTTAATTTTCAGTGTAAAATGTTTTGCCTGACCTTTTAGAAAGCTCTATTACATTAAATTAGGATGCTCTATTTCAAACAGTCAATGTTCATACAGGCACTTCTAATAAACCTTGGAAAAGGAAAATATTTATAATTTAAGCTTGTCCATCATCAGATTCATATTACAATTGCAGACATTAAATGTAAGAGAACATATATATATAGAGAGAGAGAGAGTAAAAGCAAGAAAAATGGTTTGTGTTACTTGGAAGCTTTTCATCAGGTAAAATGAATGGGGATTTTGAGCCATTAAGATCCTTTTTAAGTTTCTTTCCTTCTCTGACACTTTAGGTTCCAAACCCCAACTTTGGTGGTTGCTGGGATAGTATGTGAATTTGCTCTTTTATTCATTTTTGGATAGTCCCAAGCCCTGTCTTTGCTTTAGCTGAAAAGACTGATGGCATGTTAACACTTCTGAGGTTATTTGTTCTTAAGTACATCTTCTAGGTTATATGTCATAATGACAAGCAGCCAGCATTGTAGGTGCCAGAAACATTACAGCCCTGTAGCAGGGTTACAGTTCATAGACTAAATCAGCTCAGAAGATGTATGGGTGGTCCAATGATTGCTGAGTGCTCAGTCCAGGAGTTTAAAAGAAAGAATCAATGAGCCGCAACTGTGTAAAATAGGGGTCAAATATGTACAGCTGAGGCTCCACATATATCAGATAGGGCTATGTTTTATCTTCTGGTGTGCAACATTTGTTACTGAAATGTGGCTCAGAAACACTCTATTAAAAGTAGATTGGTATTAATTAATTAAGATTACTGTCTCCCCTAGAAGACAGCAGGATAGCAATATAGTTCTGATCTACCTTCAGCGTATTGCTATCTATCTCAAAATCTAAGTACCAATTCAAAATTACAAAGCAGATATTCGATCAAAACTCTCTCCTCCACTGACTGCCCTTTGGTTTTGTATCAGTGATTTTCCTACCAATGCAATCTGCTCCACCAGTCATAGCTTCCTTGCTTCTTTATCTGCATGACTTTGTGTTCCAGTGGACAATTGAACCTATTCCAGATCTTTATAACTATTTCTAGATTGATAAATAATACTCTTTCTCTGATGCTGATTCAGTTTCCTTGATGTGAAAAGAAGGCTTGTACTGAGTTAGCGATACAAAACTCAAAATTCTTGAGGACCAGTGAGAATTCAGAGACCCTCATCAAGCTCAGCAAATCTAGCTTACCTCCAACACACAAAACAAGTTTGGAGAAAAATGTCAGTTAAAACACTAAAACACCTAACTTTCAAACTCTCTGAAAGCTCCTGTCTTTATTGGTACAAGTCTGTAAGGATTCTGATGGTGACCCCCTGCAAGTTTCCATCCTCCACTTCTGGAGCAACCTAAACTGTTTCAGAGTCTTTAACACTGAGTTGCTATTTTTCCTACCCTAGGCTGGGGATGCTTTCAGAGAGGAATTTGATCTCAGATCTACTTTCCCAACAGAGAAGCCATAGCTCATATCATTAATACACTTTTGAGACAGAATATAGATTTCCTTTGCAGTGGGTCTCTGGGTAGTGGTAAGGGTGCTTTGAGGATGCACAACTGCTACAATGAAATTGAGGTTTCTGAACCAGTGTTTGGGAGATTGAGATAAGAAGAACTTTAACCTAAGAAATGGAGAGAAATAAGTTGTGAAATGTTAGTGTAGTAGCTGCTTTGAGTTTTAGCAAGAAAAAGAAAACACAGATAAATGTGAATCTAAAAGTAAATATAAACAACACTATAGAGGAAGGGAAAAAGCAGCTGAGAGGTACTGATATTAATAAAAACAGTAGTAAATATAGAAAGGATAGTTTTGAAAATGTTATATTTAATCTTGTCAGAGAACTGGATATGGTCATCAATGCTGCTGTAGCCAGTTCAAAATTAGGATAGTAGAATATATAAAAGAGAGGATGGCCCTAACACTTCAAGGGATAGGGCATTCACAGCTTCTCTGGGCAATGTAGTTTGATGAAGATAATTTTTTTTATTACATGGTCACTATAAGAGGGACTAGATGCCCAAGCCTTCTAGCCCTATATTTAATGCTTAGTTGAAAGAGAGAACTTACTTGACATATTAAAGAAAACTTTTGCTTAATTTTTGTCTTTTTAATTTTTCCTTTTGTTTAATTTATAAGCAAGTTCTATAATCAGTCAAAAACATAGACTACTTTGTTGAAGCTTCATCTTTTTATTAAATCCAATTAAAGAACCTGTCAACAACTGAATCTAAAAACATTCATTAATTTTTTTTCCTTTCTTTTATAATAGGTGACAAACTTATGTAGGTGGAATAGTTTTTATTCTGTTTTGTAGTTTTTGTAGAAAAAAAACGAATAAATTCAACGTACTGCAACATGAAAAAATACAAGTAGGAGTAGGAGGATGTGGGCTTATCCAAGCCCTAAAAATAAAAAAAAAAATTCCCTGTTTTTTAAGGATAACTGTTGCTATGCAAGTTTTCAGCAGACTATTTTGAGTGTCCACCTTGCTTTCAGTGCCAGTACTAGTTCTGTACTTAGTGCTTAAAAGCTTTATTATTATTCACAACATGGGAATGTGTGGCAGTAAATGTACCTTTTCACCCACATTAAATCCTATCAGGTGGGTGCCCAGTTGATGGAGGATACAGAGAAGACAGTTACTGAATGCCCTCTTTGCTTCAGTCTTTACTGCTAAGATCAGTCTTCAGTAATCCCAGGCCCTGAAGGCAAGAGAAAGTCTGGAGAAAGGAAGATTTTCCCTTGCTCAAGGAAGATCAGGTTAGAAAACATTTAGGCAAACTTGACATGCACAAAGCCGTGGGCCCCAATGAAATGTACCCATGAGTGCTGAGGGAGCTGGCAAATGGTATTGCTGTGCCAGTCTCCATCATTGTTAAAAGGTTATGGAGAATAGGAGAGGTGTGTGTGGAGGAAAGGCAGTGTCATTCCAGTCTTCGAAAAGGGCAACATGGAACACCCAGAAAACAATCAGCCAGTCAGCCTCACCTCCAACTCTTGAAAGGTGGTCCAACAGCTCAATCTGGGTATCTTCTTTGAGCATAGGGAGTAAAAGGGTGCTACCAGGAGCAGTCAATGCGGATTAATCAAAGGCAAAATCATTCTTGACTGATCTGACAGCTTTAGTCCGACCAGGTAGATGAGGGGAGAGCAGTGGATGTGTCCCTTGGCTTCAATAAGGCTTTTGACACTCTCTCACATAACATCTTCATAGGTAAGATTGGGAAGTGTGGGTTGGTTGGGTAGACAGTGGCATGGATTGAGAACTGGCTCAATGGCTGACCTCAGAGAGCTGTGATCCATGGCACAGGGTGTAGTTTTATGTCTGTAGCCAGCAGTGTCCCCAGGGGTCAGCACTGGATCCAGTCTTGTTCAACTTATCCATCAGTGACCTTGATGAAGGGACAGAGTGCTCCCTCAGCAAGTTTGCTGATGATAGAAAGCTGGGAGGAATGACCCAAAGGCTGTGCTCCTGTTCAGGGAGGCCTGGACAGGCTGGATGGAGAGTTGGGCAGAGAGGAACCTAATGCAGTTCAACAATGGATCCTGTACCTGTGGAGGAATAACCCTAGGCACCTGCTGGAAAGCAGGTGGAGAAGGAGCTGGAGATTCTGGTGGACAAGTAAACCATGAGCCTGCAGTGCCCATGTGGCCAAGGAGGCCAATGGTGTCCTGGGGTGCATTAGAAAGAGCACTGACAGCAGGTTGAGGAAGACGATCCTGCCTCTATTCAGCCCTGGTGAGGGCTGCACCTGCAGTGCTGTGTCCAGCCCTGGGCTCCTCAGTACAAGAAAGACAATGAACTATCAGAGTGGATCCATTGGAGAGTTATGAAGATGATGAGGATTTGGAGCATCTCTCTTATGAAGGAAGGTTGAGGGAGCTGTGGCTGTTTTGCCTGGAGAAGAGTGAGAGGGGACCTCATAATTGTACTCAAATATTTAAAAGTTGGTGTCAAGAGGATGGGGCCAGACTCTTTTCAGTGGTTCCCAGTGACAGGATAAGGGGTAATGGTTACAAACAGAAACACAGAAAGTTCCATCTAAATATGAGGAAAGTCTTTACTGTGAGGGTGACTGGAGAGCATTGGAACAGGCTACTCAGAGAGGTTGTAGAGTCTCATTCCCTGGAGACGTTCAAAACTCACTAAGACAGGATCTTGCTCCAGGTGAATCTACTTTCCCATGGGGTTGGGCTAGGTAATCTTCAGAGGTCACTTCCAACCCCAACCATTGTGTGATTGTGACTTCATTCCACTGGGTCTGGAATACAATTTTTAAATATTGGATCTAGAGTGGATGGGCCTTGAGGCTTAAAAAAAGAAGTGCATAGATAATAGCTCTTCCATTAGACTATTTTATCACTCATTTTGTTACTTTAGCTACTAAGGACATTTTATTAATATGTAGCTTTCAGCATGACATAGAAAACCACTATGAACTTTAACACAGGGTAAACAGTCTTTCAGATACAAAAACAAAATATAAAGGAAAGCTTTTTTATTAAGCCAGAAATGACAGCCAAACAGGTCACTAAATGTCAACATTGTTATGCTATTTCAATGTGATTATGCCTTCTGCCAAGACGAAGGAAGTATTTTAAGTGACCAGGTGATCAAGCTTTCAACCATGAAAAAAATGCTTTTCATTTTGCTGGTATAGCTCAAAAACCTAATCTCCTGTGCAGATCTTCACAAGCAATGTTTTAATTAGTGGGAGAGGAATCTCAAATGTTTAGTGAGACTTTTAGTATTGTTCTTATTTGACAAATGGATATTCGGATAAAGCTGGTTTGATTCATCACACACAGCTAATTGCTGAACAATTAACCCCTGAGTCTACACTAATAATTTAGCCTCCCTCTGTAGCACATTGTGGTAGAAAGACATTCCTTCCAGAGGAAAGTCTTTTTTCACCGCTCTAAATACATGTTTTTTGACAAAAAGCTTCTGGAAATACTCTCCTCTCTCTTAGTAGACTAGAAGAAACTCAGATCTAAATTCCTCAGTTCGGATCACACGCCTGACAATGGCTGTCAGTAGGTGGAACTCTCCCAGGAAAACCAAACCCAATGTTTGTAAGTTATTTAATTCCGAATAAAATCAATAGATGACAATAAAATGAAAAAAGCTAGGATAGTTTCTTAACCAAGTCCTGCCTAGAACAGCAGTGAAGATACAAGGCTGCTCAGGCATGTGAAAATGGACCTCTTCAGGCCAGCTGGCAATCTAACAGCCACAGCACTTGCTCTGTGGACTTTCTAACAGAAATCATACAGATCTATATGGGGAAAACAAAAATTATAGTGTAGCTTTTTCTACATTTCTTTTTCACCTGACTGGGAAAGAGACCTTTTGAAAGATTGTCAAAAGCTAAACCTTTCTCCATAAAATCATCTGAATTCATCATGGCACTTGAGTGTATGATGTTTTGAAGTGTAGATGAAGGTCATTGTTTCTGACTGGGTATGGACCACAGTGAGGTTCACTTGAATTAACCCTAATAATGGATTATATTTGTGTATAAGATAATAAAAGCAATGCAGAAAGAGGCACTAAAAAATTGCTTAGAAAAATATTAGATATTTTCTTATAGTGGGTAAACCAAATTTAGTTGATTAAATAGGAGAACCAAATACTACTATTTTCTTTCACTTGTTACAGAGAATCCACCATTTCTGCCTTTAGCTGTAGCAGTTGTGTTGCTGTAAGCTGTTAGTTTCTAACAGTTATTCAGTCCTGCTCCCAGCTGAAGCAATTATTTCAGCATGGGAGCAAGACTGAACCCAGCTGCTTAAATTCCTTCAATTTTCACTTGGTCTTAATGCTCACAAATTTCCACTGTTGCAATATAGAAGCACACAATTTATTAAAATATTTTTGAGCTGGATCTTTGATAAGGACCTTGGAATCTGTCTCAAGGATATTCAAGCTTAATGTAAGGCATTCAGCCCAACAGGCCAGAAGTTAAACAAAGGAGTCAAACTAATTTTAATGAAATCTAACTAAACTTTTCAGATCCAAACCGAAGATACTAATTTAAAGACCTGCTTTTCTCATAACTCACAGACACACTGATCTTGCTCTGCTTTCTCAAAGACACTGAAAATTAAATTGCTTTTGCTCAGTTTAAGTATTGAATCACATTTTATGCTTAGCAGAAACTAGAACTTGATCACAAGAGCTCATTTAATATAAAAGACATAAGAAAGAGGCATGAGCTCCTATACTCTAAAATGCTTTATAATACAGTCCAATTAAAAAAAAAATAGGTTTTATGACACAAAGACAATTCTTTATGCAAGGCAGTAGGGGTGAGCAAAGATCACTGGACTCTGCATTTCTTCTTACAGTGGTCCTTAAAATCATGCTTTTTGGTTATGCATACTTAAGGTGGGAAATCATAGTTCTGACTGATAAGAAAGAAGAGGACTTGAAACTATTTCCACACATACTCAGAGAGAGGGATTTAGAGCAAAGAGACTAAGGATTAGCGAGGTCTGAGGGTGTGATAGGGGGAAGGACAGGCAGTGTGGTTCTATCAGAGCCCCAGTGGCCTGGGCATCTCAGCAGGCCCAGAGATTTTGTCCTTGACAGAAGGATATCACCAGCAAGCTCACATAAGTCCACTGTCTGCACTCTGGGGTACATCTACTGTGTGAGCTGCAGTTTGCAGAAAATAGCAAACGTGAACAGTCCTGTGCAGCATCAATCCCTCTGATTCCCTCAATTTCCTCTGCTACAATTGCTTCATTTACAACTGTGCATTCCAGTACAGCAGCAAACATAAGTACTTGCATGCAGCCTTGTAGAAAAGTACAACAGGGGTAGCACCAGGCAGGCATTCACAAAAAAAATGCTCAACAAAGTGAAGGCAATAAGCTAGCCTGGAGACATGGAATTAAGGAATCACTATCATAGTGTCCCAAGAGGAACTCACAGAGGTGTCCCTGCTACTCATTTTCTGAAGTAGAAGGAACAAGTCATTTCTAATCCCTCTATTGACTGCCATCTAGGGGCCCTAAGAATTTTATAGTGCATATCTTTTGTGCCATCAGCTGTATTACTTTGTGTGTAGGGAATATAGACAGGAAATTTTCCTTTTCTGTCACCTTAATGGTCATTGATCCAGCAGATGTCCGAGGCAGAAGCCTTGTAATTGTAAAGGTTACCCTAGATAATAAATTTTAAAAAATAGAGGCTAGAACACTTATTTAGAATTTTCTCTTACTTTGCAACCAGTGTAAAAAGTAAAACTATAAAATAGATGTGATAAGGATCACCCATGACTTTATGCAGTAAATTTGACCTACCAAGACATTAACAGTCAAAGAAGAGGATGGATTTTCCTGAGCTCTGAACACTCTCAGCTTCCTCTGACATAGCCACAATTTCTGAATGATTTCTACTTCAGAAAATAATTTCTTATATTTTGATGTAGTTTTCATTTACTGGACTTTGAAACACCACAGCACTCACTCATGGAAAAAAAAGAGGCTTGGTTGTCATTTTACACTTTTCATATTAATGACACCAGAAATTTTTAGAGAAGATGTCGGACTCTTTTGGAAAACAAGGAATATTGCCACTTGTTTTCTGAATATTATTGTGTACAGGCTATTCCAGCTCACTGAGCTACTCCAGGAACAATTTCCCTAGTTATTAAAAAAGACAGTATTGGGCAGTTTTAGTCAAGGTCAGAGGAATTATTTTATTTTTTGTCTCCAGTGTGATATAAATACACTTCCACTCATATACCTGGGAATCCTGCATGTAGTTTTCTTTCTCTTAGGAAAAGGTCTGCCTTTCTGTTGTGAATTATAAACTCCAAGTTATCAACAAATTAAGGAAGTTACATTTTAAAAATGGAACTATAAAAACATCAGAGTAACCTTTTTTGTAGCATTCAGCAGCTGTGTTTGACAGCGTACAATTAATTTCAGATAAACAATAAAGCCTTACAATGCTAAAAGCCTTGTTATATCTAAATATCTGACTTAGGTTTTTTTTTCCCTTTGTCTTTTCTTTTCTTTCTTTTTTTTTTTTTTTTTAGATGTTATACAGGATTTAGTTTTAATTGGTTGTTACACTGCAGTTCTACTGTGGCCACCTAGAGATCTTTGTAAATGTCATGTTACAGAACAATGTTGCATTCATTTCAGTCAGTAAATGCAATTTTAATGGAGGTTGCTTATTTGTTTTGCTACATTTTGAGGGAAAATTAAGTGAGAAAAAAAGAAAACAGTGATAGCTTTTTAAAGATCTCATTAAAAATAAGCATCTTATATTCTACTACCTGTCTGATATAGAAAACAGCATATTTTAGGCAAAAGACTTGCCTTGACTTTAAGTCCTTCCTCTCCTGACTAATTACTGCTCCCAAATATGGGGTCCAAACACACGGGAAAAAATCAGTCAAGACCTATATATGGCTCAAATATCACCATATTCATAAATAAATTCTGGGGTGTAAAAAATAGCATTGTTTTTCTCTTGTGGCTCTCTGCTTTGACCCAGACAGGGCATGTTAGAGGGAGAAAAATGGTATCTTCATCATTCCTGGAATTAGTGAAGCCCAGAAAATACTGAACTTAATTCTATTACTTTCAATCTTTTACTTCAAAGCCTGTAAAACCAATGGAGCAATTCATATAGTAAAGGGAAAATTTACTGTGAATGAAAATGACAAAATCTGGTGCTCAAAACTAAGTGAGTAGTTGTAAGTGAGGTTGTACAAGACATAATGCACTGCTTGAAGCCTTTCTTCAGTGAGCTTTTAATGTAGGTGTCAAATGGTACAAAAATTTTTCAGTCTGAGAACACGAAATAAAGACTGTGAAACTTTAAGTCACATTACAGTACAGGGATTCTGCACTCAAAATATCTTAATGCTGTGAATACAAATACCAGAATAAAAAGAAAACAGTCACATATTTTTTTACAATTTCTGAGTAACTGCTGACTTTTTTGGTGTCTGAGATTATTGCCTAAAGTCAGCTATTTTCCTTAAACAGTCGCAGTGTGGTCAAAGAGAAATCTTTCTGTATGATATCACAATGGAACAAAAAATGAGTATATCCTAGCTGTTATGTCTATTGAGGTGAGACACTGAAGTTTCCATCTACAGCTTTCTACTGGGAAAATGAAACTAATCATACTTTTTAACAATATCCTGCTTGACTTTTCAATAGTGAAAATATTTTATATTATGTATCTGTATCTGGATGAGTGAAAATGGCACAAGGAGTACACAGACACATAAACAACAATAAGTACAATAATCTTAAAACATTGTTCAGTACAAAGCTCGTTCAGGACACCACCAAATGAAATTACAAAAATATGTGACTCTTTGTGCTTCATTTACTTTATAGGCTAGAGGTACCTTAGGTGCATGTGTAACTGTCACAGCCATGCCTGAACCTCCTTAACAAATGTCTTTGACCAAAATCATAATGCTTTTGACTTGCCTGATAAGCCACTCTATGTGCATATGTGTAGGAGGGAAGAATTAGTAGGTGACACAGACTTCATTCAGACTAGGTGCAAAGGTAGTGCTCATGGTCTGGTGAGTTGGGCAAGCAACAAATAGCCCTTCCCTTGAGGACCTGCTGACAAGTACACTGTGTTTGCTTTTCTGCACCATTTCACTTAAATAAAAGTTTAAGCAGGTGATTTAGTTCCTTAAGAGAGTCTCAGAGAGAAAGATTATTCTGGCAGGTGGTCCTTGTTGCCAGCATGCTTGATTGGTACTGTAAACCTGTTCACTTACATTCGTGGGTAACTTTCCAGTTTCACCCTCTCTAGAGAGCTGCTCCTTCAAGCACCACTTTTAGACTCTCTTATGCAGATGAAATTCAGGCTGGCTAGGACTCCTTTTGCATTCTTGTGTTTAATTTTAACTATACAGTAAATACGTGGCTAGGATTCTACCCAATAATGAAAGCAAATATTCCACTCTCAGCTGCCTTAAGTGTTCTTCAGCATCAACAAAAGGGAGCAGATGGGCCTGTTTGCTTATTTGTTTTAAAGAGAGGAAGAAAGCAATAGAGATTTTGTGATATTTTAGCCTGTGTTTTATGGGGCATTGGGGTACAGATGTTCTGAGTAAAAATTTTCTCAGATTTCTCTACCACATAAACTGCTTGTTCTTGTTTAAGCCAAAACTTCCACATGTGGATTTTTTTCTTTTCCAGTAAGAAATATTTCCAGATTATTCTTTGCACTGTTCCTCAGCCAATGTTTCATATGTTTTGAGAAATGCCTTGTCTGTGGATTGCTAATCCCTTAAAGCCTCTGATATACATTCTGTGTTTGCCAAAGCTTGCTTTGAGTCAGTGCTCTCTCGCCCATAATTACAATAAAAAATCCAATCTCTTTGAGACACCAACACACCTTAATAGAGAAATAAAAGAGTTAAAACTCAAATATGTGACTGAGTGCACTGGAATAAGTATGCTACCCAAAGGCTGTCAAAGATTGGGCTCTACTCTGGACTCTGCTTCTTGTTTGTTGTGTTTTGGTTTATATGGCGATATTAATATTCCTGTCTCCAGAATAAAGAAATTATTTGGGATTTCAGCTAAGCTGTAGAACTGCAGTTCTGTTTGCTGATGCAGCAGAAGATGCTAGGAGAAAAAATAAAATGGTATTATTCTGACAATGAAAATACCAGCTGCTATTTTTTTTTTAATCCTGGATGTATTTAAATACAGAATAACTTTTTTATTTTTTCTGATGTACTCGGTTTTCTCCATCAAGTCCATTATTGAAGTTCAAAGGCTAAACAAGCAGTAAAGGCAAAATAGTGGTATCTGCCTGCCTAAACCTAAGTGTGTGTTTAACTCATAGCTAGATGTTAAGGGGGTTTAAGGGAGTTAGGCACCTAAACTTAGTTTTCATTAATCTGTCGCCTTGCACCATCCTTTTTGCACAGAATCTCCTTAAGTACAATGTAGCTTTTCTGTCTGAAATTAAGCATATCTCACTTTATATGCTTAGGTGTGGTATACAAGCACCTGTGGGGAACTATAAATCAAAGCAAAATGCCCAAGTGCTGAAGACAGTAAATGCTCTCTCATCTCTTTCTTGATAAAAATGTCACCCTTGTATTCATTATCCATTCTTTTTCTTACTCACTTGTGAAAGACAGGAGGTCTTCTTCAGCGTCCAAGGCTAGTGAGGAAGCCTTGAGCCTGGAGATCAAAAATAAAGAAGAAGGAAGAATGGATAAAAATGAGGGCACTTTCTTGTGAGAGAAAAATCATGAAATTGGGACCAAAAATAAGTACAGAAGACGACTTTTTTAATACAAAATATTTATTTTTACCTTTTTTATTGATAACATAAGTTTTTGTGATGAAAAAAAGGCTTTCTAGATTTCTGTTTTATTAAAAATATGCAGATAAGTTTCTCTGATATGCATAATTTTGTATCTAAATGAAGAATTTTCATTTGAAATCAACTTCTACATTGCAAAGAATTTTTATATAAAATTTTCTATCAGTAATGAATCATAGAAACACTGTATCTTTTTGCACTTTCTGCTTCAAATTTTTTCCCATGTGGTGAAATATTCATTGCCACCATTGTTGTTGATATATCAATGGATGAGTTGCCCAGTGTCAGACAGGAGACATGAGGCAGAGCCAGCAAAAGCATTTTCCCAGTCCCACATTTGGTAGTTTATTCTCTTCCCCCTGATTTTCTTAACTTAGTTTCTTTGACAATCCTCTCCTGGGTCAGTAATAGCTTTAATTGAACAATTGTAACCTCAGAGATCTTTGCCCATACTCCTACAAAAAACTACTTGATTACTGTTTCCAGTAGACAAAAAACCTATTTCCTGCTTAGCCAGAACTAAAGCAGAATCTTGCTTGTCATAAGATAGACAAGACATCTGAAAAACAGGCTGTTCTCTGGTTGTCAGTGTAAGATGCTCGTGTTTCTGCCTTCCCTCTATTTCTCTTTATTTAGACCTCATGTACGCACCCATCCAAGCAGAAGATGGAATAGTTATTTACCAGAAAATTGAAAGAAAGGCGTGATGTTACCATAGGAAAATAGGGTTCAATGATTCCACTCAGAGCAGAGTATCAGAGAGAAACAGCAGTCACCAAGGCAAAATCCTCAGCTCTGGTGTGATCTTCTGTAAGCTGTGACAAAGCCAGAAGTAATGGCTGTGTCAGTGGGGAGAGGGAGAGGCCAACCCTTCTCACTGTAGCCTCCTCATGCATCACTGTCAAGCAGGCTGGAGAGAAAAAGAAGCAAATCCTCAGTGTGAAATTGTTTCTCAGACTCAAGCAGTGGCAGCAGCAATGCAGTCTGCTTTCGTGTAGGAAAGGTGCCAGCAAAGAGAACAAAGGTAACCCCATGGAAACAACAGCTTGCTGAATCCATTTAAACAATATCTGGGCAATGTTAGTGAAAAACCTGCACAGCAGGAAGATGGAGGAGAAGTATATTAAGCGAGAGTAGAGGGGAGGTAGGAGAGAGAGAGAGAGAGAGAGTAAGGTAGTGCTTTGGAAAAGAAAACACTTCATCTAAATATTCTTGTCTGATTGCAATGCGCTGCTCAGCACATGCTGCAATGTGAGAAGGAGGCACCAGGTAGGAAACCCGTCTCCTGTTAGGGACCAGACCACGCTCTACACAGTAAATGAGAAACTGTCAGAAGATGAACAGCCTAAATTATAAAAAAAAAAAAAAATAATAATCAGCAGTTAGGGCACCATAAAAAAAGTATTTGCGTTGATTTTTGTTAGAACTGCCCATTTGCAGAGCTCTGGGCCTCCCAAGCAAGGAGCAATGGGTGAAGTCAGTGTTGAGCTTCCCATAAAGAATGTATGGAATAACAAGTCTATGGAGGCTTCTGTCTTTAGGACTGATAACAGAGGAAACTTGTGGTCAGAAACATGGGGATTCAGTGTCATAGAAAATGATAGAATTATCCAGCTGAAGCACACCTATGCAAAAAATATCTGATTATCTCTAAATTATATAGGCACTCTCTGCCTTGTAAGTAACAATTTAGAAATGAGGGGTTGGTCTGAACCTGCTCCATCTCAATTTTATACAAAATTTCTGACTCTAAAACAAAAGAAGGGCATTATTCAATGTGCATATTGTTTCCTGTGCATATTAAGAGGACTAACACCTTTGAAATGAACAAGGCAGACTGTTTAGTCCATCTCAGCATTTCTATGCTATGTGAAAGGATCAATCACTCATAACACTGTTGGTTTTAATTTAAGTTTATAGTTTATTACTATTTATTACTACTTAGTCACCACAATTTTGAAGTGTACAAATAAAGGCAAGCACATAATACATGGGCTTCAATTAGAATCACTAGTATTATGCAATTTTTACTGCCCTCTGTTTAATACTGGCATCCAATAAATAAGTACTGCTAATACTAAAAGTAGAACTGTAATTGAAACAAATCTCATTCCCATTGAAATATAAATGATGTATTTATACGAAGACTATGCTGTCCTGTGGGACAAATTATTATACACAGTAAGTTGGAAAGTAAGAATGTAAGCTTAGTGGGGGAAAAGCATTAGATGCCTCCAAATTTTAAAATTATGGAAATGTAAAATTTGGCCAGAATTTACTATTAAAATATTTATTGTGTTAGTGTTTCTTTAAATATTCTTTCCTTTCATACCTCACATTTATATGCCCAGTCTACTTGTTTAATCAAGCTATTTTTGTTACTTTTTTTCTTGTGGTTGGAAGAATCTCAGACATAAATTCATGAAAACTCCTGCTCATTCTTTCAACTAATTAGCATTGGTTCTAAAATAAAAATATCACTATGTTCAATTACTTTCATAAGCATGAGAGGAATCTATTCCAAATAAAGTACCGTGTCCAGATTTAAAAACCTGTGCTTACATACTTAATTTCTTCCATCAGTTCATAAACTGACTCTTATATACACTCACAACTAAACATGAGAGTCAGCTGACCAGGAGGAATCTTGCTATTATGTTTGTAGGACAGTTATGAATATGTTTTACTGGGTGTCTGCTTCCTATGAGTTATCATCCCTGTTTCAGTAGCACTTTAGATTTTTACTCATTCTGCCAAATAGCTGTAACTGACATTAATGAGATTTATATACCTTTATGTACACTTTATATACCTGAAATAATCAAGTTGTAACTACACTCCATATATTGTAATTATACAGTGCTATTATTAAGAACAGAAATTATCTTCTCAAAAAAGAAACCGAAGAGCAAAACTCTTTTTGCTTGATAAGCCTGAAAAGAGAATAACCATGAATATAAACTAAATGTATAATAATAATGAATTTTAATACAACACTTAACATTCTTCTGAAAAATATACTCATAAACCCCATAATAATTTAAGCTATTATCTACCTAATTCCAGGTGAACTAAATGAAAGAAAAAGTAGAAGTATATTTAAAATGTAATAATTCTACATATTGTGAACTAAAATAATTATGTTTTTTTCCTGACTGTAAAGGCAAAATTTATTTTTCCCATTTTATTTTGTACAGCTGAAGATTTGGGGATTGAATAAGGTCTTATATGTTCATTAATATAGTCTTTATTGGATATTTTTATATTGTTAAAAGCAAAAGAAAAATATACTTAACAGGCACAGTTTGACCACGAGTTAAAAATATTTCCCTTCAAAATATTAAGAATCGCATAAGTACACCTCGCTCAGAAATATTTATTTAATGGCATGTTCTGGAGCTGAAGTTCTGGAAAAGTAGTATGTGATAAAATTGCAGTTTCCATGGTAACCTTGATTGGTTTTAATAGCAAGGTGCTGAGACATAAAACATGACTTGATTGGCGGCTGCCCTAAGGCATAAACTCCTGTAGCACAACTAAAGTGCATTTTTGTTTATTAATATTAAGCAACAAGCTACTTTTTTCTTTGCTGCTGATTCTACCACTAGATTTTCAATGTCTAGAGTTTTGTAATACACTCTAAACCAAATAATAAGCTCTTATAAAGCAAAAATTAGAACTCCTCATAAATGTAAAAGGTAAAAATGTTACTGCTTTTGGCTTGAGTTTGCAGAGGTTTAGAGAAATGAGAGCCCTGATATTCTCTGTTAGTAATTATTTTTTTCTGAACGTTCCTTAGCTTCAACATCTTTATACAGAAAAGTAAATTTCTCTCTCCTTTCCAGAATAATAATAATTTACACCTATCACTTCTTGTTAGTCACTGTCTCTTTTCTGTTTGATCCAAATCTCTGTTGTCCATATAGTGCTGCTTGATTGGAATTTCTTCCCTAGGAACATTCACATCAGAGACAAATCAGCTGTTTTAATAATTGCAATTCTAACATCACACAGCTAAGTACTCCATGTTTTCACTGCCTGGGTATTTGACAACAAGGCTTGTGGTGGAAATGATATCTACCTTGAAAATAAATGACACAGGAGGCACCAAGGAAAAAATTTGAGATAGATGCATTTTATTTGTGCTTCTTTGGGATGCTGTGATTATGGGAGTAGACATTTCAAGCCCCACCCAGTAGAGCTGTTGAAATGGGATTCCTGTAATTCTTACATGTTTTTTGCTAAATGGTTTACACCACTGTTAAGCCATGTTTTCTGCTGAACCTAAAAGCAAAGGAAGGAAGGGAGGAAGGAGCTGTCCCTCAGCTGCTCCTCAGAAGGCCCTGGATCCTTCTTTGGGCACAAGGTCAGCTCTTCTCAAAAAGTGAGCCAGAGGTTCCATTCCTCTTTTTAACTTAGCTTCAGCCTAGAAGCACTTAGGGAGCTGATGCTGCTTTCTCAGCCTGTGCTCTCTGCTCCTCCTCTGGACTCCTCACCGATGGCTACACATCAGTTTGCTGCTTCAGACTTCCTATCAGAACTAAGGTTGACTTGAAGCCTGCTGTGGTACCAGTATTACAGTGAGGTTGACAGGCAAATTGCAGTTCAATCAGCTCAGACACACTCTTCTGTACATGTGCAGTCATAGTTCAAACTTATTTCTGCTTCTGTTACTTGCAGCCTATCTCTGTAACTACACAGTGAAGACATTTTTTATTATTTTCTCTACTATTTCTCATATGCAAGAGAGGTCCCTAATAATACTTTGTTTCTTTCTTCATTCTCAGGTTATTTTATAGCTATTGCTTTGTGCATCCAAACTCTTTTAAATCAAAAGAACAGCTTTTCTACCTGAGTTAATGACATCATACACTGAGTTAGAAACTGTGATATGAGTTCTACACCATCTTGCACTGCCTAATAGGGTGTCATAAAATCATCCTGGTGAGAGCGCTTCTCCAGTTAAGTTTCACTGCTTACTTTATTATATCACTAATCTGAACAGGTCCACTCTGCAGAGTCATTGCATAAACTCTCCAGGTGAAGGATCCTGGAATGAAACTTCAGAGCTGAATACGTCCAGCATAATCTTTCTGTCCTTTTCACACTTTGCTTGGCTTTTCTTAAAGCCAGATGCAGCTGTAGTTCACCATTTCTGCACCATTTCATGATCGCTGATAATGGTTTTTTTTCACTGATACCACCAAACCCTAAAGAAAATCTATGCTATATACTCAGTAAATATAACACTGAGTAAAGAAAAGCCAGTATGATAGTAATAGGAAAAATACACCAAATGCTGAGAGTAAGGAAGAGAGGTCACAAGAAAAATAACGAGTTAAAAGATATTGAAAGATTATTTTAAGGGCAATATTCACTCATTCGCATTCAGTCTCTTCAGAGTCATCAGTTTAGAGACCATATCAATATACTAGCTGATGTAATGTCATCATATTACTATTGAAAAGGAGCACTGTTTCACTTTGTGGTGGTGTATGACCAAAAGGTTTATGATACACACATCAGGGTGCAGCTGAAAAAGATGGTGTGGTAGTTCAGGGCCAGACTGAACTACCTGTATACACTGTGTGCCTGAATGCACCTGTATATTGCTCTATGAGGAAAGCGTTTCTTTCCCTTCTGTTTATCACTGTTAGACTATTCTTAGTAGTGGTCATAGTTTTTAGACTGTTCTTTTGCTGGAGAGTGTTAGGGTAAGGGACATTCCATCCATCATTAGAAATTTACATTTGCTGTCAAGAAGCAAGTTGTTAGGTAAGTTAATTGCTGCAGTATGTCAGGGACCACAAAAATCCCAGGTTTATACTTTATGTATAAGGAAAGTGTTCCAACCTAACCTCCGTGCTGAGCAGAAAAAGAATTTAAGGTTGTGCTGTGATCTGGGCATGCTTTTTCACAAAATTTCCCTTGTTTAATAGAAGAGAAATGCAAATCTGGGGGGCACTCCAGGTGGCAATAATCATGGCCCCGTGTAGAGTATAACAATGGCACTTCAAATCGTCCCTTCAAGTAGTTTCTAAATGCTCATCATGTGACTGAATTGTTCATTTCAATATTTTCTTGATCCTCAAGACACTAAATCTTCACTAATTCTAATTTTCACCAATGTACATGGTTCACAGAAACTTCCTTTTTTATTGGGATCTTGACATCTCTTTGTTTTTATCCTCCACAGTGATTAAGAATGACCCTTTTCTTTGTAGATGAACAAAAAGTTCTCGTTCTGAAAGTCTGCTTCAAAGGGTTTATGTATGTATGTACATGTCATAGCTGTGTTCTTGAAACTCCTGATTTGAAACTAAAATATAGAATATAGCTGATTAGTTTATTGGTTTACTATTGATAAATAGTTTCACTGCCTAGTTATTCACTAGGGACATTCTTGGTCCCAATAATAATAAATTACAGCAGCTGAGAGCTCTGTTCATTATCTGAGAAGCATGTCTAGGTCTAGCTATGTTTTCTGAATAAAATTTATCCTGCAATTATTCTGTCAGAGGGTGGGACCGTGTGCTTCTATGATATCTGTGGCTAATAACGTGCTGAGGATTGCTCTTACACATCAGTTTTTTCAGCATAGTATACTATAAAGATGTATATATGTAGAAGATGGGTATAAGATGTGGACTTGATATACATATAAATATATATATATATATATAATACATACATTTTATATATACATACCAGATGTGTGTCTATATCTGTCAGTCTGTGTGCAATGTATCTACACCCTTTAGAGAAGTGGACTGTCAAGAAGTGTAACATTTCCAGAGTTCCAGTGGCTTAACATGTTCCCTTCAGACAAGACCATTCTGAAGAAATTGACTGTGAAATAAAGAAACACAAAATTACACTTTATTCCTGAAAGAAGTTACAGACTGGGGAAAAAACTGGTGATTACAGTCTCAATGTTCTCATCACCCTTATGAACACTGGTCTCAGCTCTTTGTGTTTTGTGCTTTACACCAGACAATTCTTCTAGGTGTCTCCACTGACTATTGTATCATGGTCTTTTGAGCTTTCCAAACAGAAAATGGAGTCTTTTCCCACTTTCACTTTTCCATGGGGGAATTTCCATACTACAGCTCCAGCAACTCCATATCCTGAACAGAGCCATTCAAACCTAATGGCCCTTTCAGCGGCAAAGTATTGTTTCATTAAACTTCAGTCAGGAAATATAGATGGCCCCTGTGGGCTCAGTCATAGCTGCTCAGACACAAGCTGCTCACCAGGTGCCCTTTCAACAAGTTCAGGAAGTTCACGCAAAGCTCAAATGCAAGTAATGACCTCATAAAAATTAGTATGTTTGGGGAAAATTGATACACACTTTTTAAATCTCTTTCTCAATCTTCAAATCATGATTTTTTCAGCATGCATGTGATTGTCTATTTTTAAATTAAGAAGTAAAGAAACAAAACAAAACAAAACAAAACAAAACAAAACAAAACAAAACAAAGGAAAAAAAAAAAAGAAAAAAAAAAAGCTAAATCCACAGAGCTACACCTGTCTTATCTTACAGAATCAGAATCATAGGATATTTTATTATAGAAGAGACCTTTGGACATCATCTACAAACTAGGTGACCTTGTGTTCAAAGGAAGGCTAGCTTCAAAGTTATGTCTTCCTCACGACCATTTCCACTTGAGTTTTGATTCTTTCCAAAGAAAAAGGCCCTGTAGCCTGTCCAGGAAGCTCTTGCAATTTTTTTTTTTTTCATTCCATGCAATCAGAATTTGCCTCACCAAAACTTGTGCCCAAACCCTCTGATCCTTTCAATGAGTACCTTCAAATAGTCTGGCTTCATTTTTTTTTAATGTAATCTTCCATTAAATACTTTAAGACTGCAATTAGATCCACCTCTTTGGTCTTTTATTCTTCCATCTAAACAAACAGAACTCCCTTAGTCTCTGCCCATATGTTATGTAGCTCAGCCTCCATCATCCTTTATTTCCATTTTCTTCAGAAATCTGCCTCATTTAAAAAAAAAAAAAAAAAATCTTTCTTTGTATTTTCATCAATATTTTTCTGGTCAGGTAAGCTAAAAATGTTTCTCATCCAGCTGTTTGATTCAATTTGCTTGATTGCAAGAGTGCTTTCACATACAGGAGTCACCAGTCCACCTTATTTCTATAATTCTTCTGCCCTTAACACACATAAAAGATTTAAAATCCAGTCCCTTCTCTCCCTGAAAAACCCACTGGCAAAAAGACATAGAGGATTTTTCTCATTACTGAGTTGCTGTTTATTTATACAATAGAAGCTATATAGCATTTGGGTAAAGTGACAAACCTACATGATATTAATATTAGGCTGCTCAGTGAGCTGTGGGACTAGATGTAGTCCATCAGCCAGCTAATTAATGAAAAAAATATGAGAAGTAGAGAGCACTTACTTCTGATATTGCAAAAGAAAAATAGAAAGGAAGGGAAATAAAAAAAAAAAAAGCACAAACTCCTTAACATAAATTGCTTTTGTATCACAGGCAGTGTATACTACAGGATATACTGGGGGTTGAATTATCCCAAATTACTTACACAGAAATGCTGTGTAAGAATGATACCTGTAAAAAAAATCAGTGATGAGATCTTTTCCTGCTACACAAGTTTGAGAAACTTTCTTCTTCCCCATGTCAGATATTAATCTGTTTCTACACGTTATTAACTAGGAGAGAAGATGTAAATAAGATATAGGTAGCTGATGAACAAGAGTTATTTCTTTCATTAAGCAATTAAAAAAGACAAAATAACTAATAAAATGTTTATTTCTTAAAAAGACAAAAATTAATTGTGTTTGAAAAGTTTTGTGGTTTTTCTAATTAAAATGAGTAAACAAGATATTGCATTCTCTTCTATTATGCTTTTTTTTTTTCTGCACATCTTTAAATTGTTAGTAGCAAAAGGTAAAGACAGACATGGTTTATTAGGCAAAAGCTTTTTAATTGAAACATGTAATTTTAATAACTTATCTTTCTATGAAGATATGGGACACCTTAGCTTAGCTGGTACCCCAATATGGTGCAACAGTCACCCAAGAGGCCAGGTTCAGGTCCTTGCTCTACCTGACTCATTTTACAGCTTTGTAGATACCACTACCAATTGCTAAGAGTCTCACTGTGATTTTGCCTGGATGTGTATAAACATGCAGAGGTAAATCATAGAGCCAGAAATCTCTGTATCCAACACAGAGAGGTTTTCAGAGACGGTCATTCAGGCATCAATATCTCAGTCTGCAATGTCACAGCATGTCTTGTATAGTGCAAAATAAATTGGCATTAATATATTAGCAACATTTTGTTATTAGTTATTAAGTAATCAAAAAATCCAGTTTTTGTTAAAGTCATGATCTGGAATTATGCAGGTTGAAGCTCAAGTCTATTTCTTCAATAAATTTCACAGAACTATAGAGCAAACTTGCAGAAAGAAGGAGAACATGTAGCACTTCCATTGTTTTTGTGTGTCTTGCTTTCAGGGCAAAATGAGCCAAATATTAATAGCTAAATATTAACAAAAGTCTCCTATTGTTTTGTACTTTATTTGCTACTAGACATCTCCCTGTTTTCATTCAGAGCTTTTGTTGTTGGAAAATGAAAGGAAGTACAATAGAAAGAAGACACAGGCACAGAGCATTTTACTCCACACTGCTAGTCCAGATTTTTCAACACTTGAAGTTTTATAAGAAATAATACAGAGTAAAATAAAATCTTTAAAAAGATCTCAGCTTTGAATAAGATCCCCTTCTAAGCATGTTGTTTATATAATTCTGACTTGTACATCCAGGTTCTCTAAAGACATTCTCACCAACTTGATGGAGTCTTTAGACAGCCTACCTAATGAATGGAGTAATATAATTTTCTTATTATATTCAATTTAATAATATTCAGCTTACAGATGGTCCCATAGCAAAAAGGAGTAGTAAAACACAAAACCAACTCATAGTTCTGAGAATTGAAAGAGCCTGACATTTTTCTTTTTAAGTAAATATCATATTTTAATTGCTGCAGCCTCAAGGTAACCATAAAGTCATGCACTGACAGCTCATGTGGATTTTATGAGGCTGTTTACTCTGTTGTTCATGAAAAAAAGGTTTTTTAGCAACTGCTGATGCTCCTGATGCTCAGATCACCTTTAAGTAAGAAAGTATCTTCCTAAAAAAGGAAAAAAGTATTTAATATTTTGCCTGCAATGAAAAACCTAAGAGAAAAAAAAATCTGAGTATAGAGCCAAAGTGAGGAGTTATTAAGAATATAGAGATGGCTCAATTATTAACTTTGTTCCCTGGCTCTGCTATTCACCTTCCATTTTTAGTGTTATTTTTATTTCATTGGAAAGAAGCTGTGGGTACCCCATCCATGGAAGGGTTCAAGGGCAGTATGGATGTGGCATTGAACCTAGGCTCGTGGAAAGTGTCCCTGGTCATGACAGGGGAGTTGGAACTAGATGACCTTCAACATCTCTTCCAACCCAAAGCTTTCTATGATTCTGCAAATGGGGAAAATTTCCTTGACTGCAAAGAGAGACAATGGGTACCTAATATCCTTCATTTTCTAATTTCTCAAGTTTCAACATGAGATTAAAGATGGTTGCCAGGTCCTTTTTATTAGTTTTTCCAGGTTCTCAGAGCTTTCTGCAGCTTAATGATGTAGGCCTTACAATATAACACAAAGTCATGAAAACAGAGTATATGTATTTTAATGAATGTTGTATTCAGGGAATTTTTGTTAGTATGAGGAACAATTTCTAGACAGTATGTGTGTCATCCAATGAATTTTATGAATTACATAAGCTAACTCAAATCTATGATGTAATTTGCACTCTGGCAAGCAATGATACCAATAATATTTTGAAGATGTGATAAATAATTTTTAACAAATATTTTTAGAAAGCATATGGATGCTGCAGCAGCAACAGGTAGTAATAACCCAAAATTCTATACTGAGATATTTAGTTCCCTAATGTAATGGGAATGTCCAATTTTAAAATTATTTGAAACAGGTAATTTTAAAATTCATTATGTGCTTTTCAAACTAAGATTTGGTATCCAATGTTTCATAAAACTGGTACTATCTATTCCAGTTTCATCTGAATTTTTTCTCCTAGCTGCTTCTATTTTCCGCAATCTAATGGCAGATATCTCTATTTCTACTTAACAGAATAAGTACTGTCCATACCTTTCCACTTCAAAAAGCACATCTTCAGCTTTCCTAATCACCTGAAACCACAGTCACTTATAGCTAGCAAGCTGAAATATTACAATGGGGGATATTTTCTAAGGCATAAAACCCTCAATTACATACCATTTAGAGTCAATTGGAATTTGAAGCCTTTCTGCTTATCTATATGTTTGGCATTATTAACTCACATCCTTTTCTATTTAATCCCATGACGATCAATTAACCAGGAAAGATGTGGTAGACCCCAATTGTATGGAGTGAAGGACACATTGTCCTTGCAATATGAGACTCAAAGTACTATGTACATGGATTAATAGATTTTACCTTTAGTTATTCTACCATCTTGGCCATGATTCAGAAATGTACAGAAGCACATGCTGGGATTTATGCTCATTTCTTTCATAATAAAGCCAATGAGGCATAAGCAAATTCTTAAATAAGGTCAAAGAGACCTTAACATAAGAGACTTTGTGAATTACTCTTTCAAAAATAGAAGAAAGAAAGAAATTTGCCAAACTTCAATATTTGATATGTCTCAAAGTTTAGAAATACACATACTAGATAATCTGGAGGAAAAAAAGAATTATTTCCAATTACTAATGAAGATATCAGTCCACATTTTTATTATTATATAATAGACTGAACAAAAAAAGAGAAAACTTTGGAAGTATCAAAGCATTTAAAACTATTCTCTTTCTCAGTGTAAGTCAAGGTTCTTTAATTATGTCAATGAAATATTTATTAATTAAATTATGTATTATTGCTTTAAAAATAATGAAAGCATTCAGATTGTGAAGAATCGATTTGTTAATCTTGCAAAAATACCCAATGTCCATCTTGCAGCTAATTATTACCTTTACTGAAATCCACAATCATTATTAAAAAACCAGAGGTCTGGGATTTCCTTGTTGTTCCATTAACTTGAAAGGAAATTATGTATTAATATTTGTTTGTGACTTCCCAAGAATAATCACACCAGGGGTGGGAAGGAGGGCATAGTGCTGCAGTAGTTGCAGGCATAAAGTATGGTAGCTTTTTGTCTCTGAAGAAAAAGAAAAAAGATGCCTTCAAAAAAAAAAAAAAAAAAAGCATTTCATAAAAGCTCTACTTTTAAAAGGCATTAAAAATTTTGTACTGTGCTATAAATGGACATCTGTTCTATAAGCTGTACCTCAACAAGATGACATTGGTTGTCATGTCAAATCTCAACAGGCCACCTTTACTCATGTCCTGCTAAGTTAAGAAATGCCACTGTAGCAAAATGAAACATAACCTTTAATATTTCTTTCTTTGGTCTGGGCTTCAGTGAAATGCAAGAGAAATGTAAGAAATCCTTCCCTCTCAGTGGATTTGGTTTAAGCCAGCCTCTCTCTTTTAGAGCTATTGTCAGCTGGGAGTTTTTCCAAGAAGAAAGAGAGGTTATTTTGTGCTCCCATCTCAGCCTTTGTCAGAAGAAGACAAAATTAGATTAATATATTTACCTGTCTATTTTGTTACTGGAGAAAGCTTGAAATACTGTTGCAGGTCTTGCATTTTATTTAATGTTCCTGGCTCAGATACAAACATCTAGAGTTTTTGTATGGATTACATAATGGAGCTTCTGTGCTCTTCAGAGGCATGGCTTCAGGACTGATAGAGCTCCACAGCTATCTGTCCCTACCAGGAGTCTCTCAGCTTGAAACACCTCTAGAATTTCTGCAGAACTCTTAGTTGCAATTCAGGAAATACAGATATCCTAATCTGGCTCACAGATCACTTGAAACGGTGCAGAGAAGAAGCTGATAAACTTAGTTTTGTTGTTTCCTTGTCATCACTTCTAATTAGCATAATAAGCTAAGTACTGTTATTTTTCTTTTCACAGAAGATATTCTGGGTTTTAAAATGGAAATTAAAAGGGATAACCTCAGCTAATAGTTCGTCAAGAATCTTCATCCTTCTTGTTCTGCCTGTCTTATTTTTCTTTCCCTTCTCATGGGTACAATAGTTCTATTGCACTACTCAAATGAAATTTCCATTAATCATAAGCAAAAATAAGTTAATGATGACTGTGGAATAGAACCTGGCTAGAGGCATATGTTCCTCAACATGCCCAAAATGCTCAAAATGCTACTTTACCAAAGAAATGCTATGTCTCCCCAAAAAACTCACTTTGGAACCTCCTGAGTTACAAAAAACTGATTTATCTCCATCCTTTTCAGATTAGTTTAAAAGGACTACAGAAGTCATGGGGAAATAAGGCAGCTGGTCAAGATAAATATCCACTATTTAAAAAAAAACATTTAACTTCTGTTTTGTCTTCAAGAATGTCTTTACAAAGAATGGGATTTGTTGTCACAAAGAAGTTATTCCTGTTCGTTGAAGATTAGGTGGTCCCTGTTAATATTCTTCATTCAATAGACACCTGCAAAAGATATTTTCCCTGATATGGAAATCCTAACAGGGTGTCCTGCTCCAGATCCCATTGGTAGAAGGACTGCAGGAGCTGTATCACCCTCTGCACAGCTCATCTCTCACAGCAGGTATATTCATAAGCAGAGATATGAGACAGAGTGCCTCTAATTGCTCAGCATGTCCAGAAAGATTTTATAGGCATTTAAAACTGGACAGTTTGGCTCTTTCAGGAGGTATTAAACAGATTAAATTTTTTTTAACCTTTCCTTCCCAGCTTTTTTCTTGCCCCCCACAGCTATTTATAAATAGTATCTGCAATTCACATGGCATCAATTGTAAATGTAATCACCAGCACCAGTAATGGTTAAAAGGCTCACACGTGTTGGGATCTTTTACTTTGGCAAACAAAGGCTGCAATGTTCAGGGGACAGGAACCAAAGCAAAAGATTTTGTTGCACTGTGGGAAAGTGCTGATCAATCTTTAAACTGATGGTAATACCTTCAGCTGTAATAAAGAAGCCAAAGACTTTTGGCAGTGTATAAATCCTGCCAATACTGATCCAAAGCAGCTCTTCTGTTCACCTTGCCATTTCATATAACTAATTCTTCATTTCAGCAGCTACTTACAGGTTGGCATTTGAGGTTTAATTGATACCTAGTGTGCTGCTAGAATGTAATGTCCCCCTTAGTAAAATTTATTCTTTATTGAGCTCAGGAGAAACATTTTTATAATTTACTGGGCACTTCTGGGAAGTGAAAACATTATAATTGTCACAGAAAAGACACATGCAAACATGTTTCCCTTTACTTAATTTACTGTTGTTACGAACAGACATCTCAATACATTTGCAACAGAGTAAGACTCTGCAAAAGAAGAAATAATATTTTACAGACAACATAAATCAATGTCACTCTGCTGATGTTAATGCATTCTCATAAATCTACATGAGCTAAGAATCTGTCCCACAAACCATCTGTCACTCCTGATACCTTGACTATTCAGTGAATGACTGACAGAATGACCAGTTAGCTTAAGGTTATATATTTTAAGACACTTATTCATTTTTTTCAGACCTAAAATGTGCTAAACACAGACAGAGTTATAATGACCCTATAATGGGAGAATTTTCCTTTTTAATAATCCAGAAATTTTCATTGTGATAAATACCTGGTTCAAAATCATATCAGAGAACATGCCTCAAGAGAGGAAATTAGTTCATACAGTATAAGGATGTTTTTATCACAAGTTTCTATACAATTTGTTTAAATTCTTTCAATGACTGTACATGGTTGTATTGAAAAATATTATAACAAAGGTCATAAATAAAATATAATATGTAAATCCCACATCTCTTAATACTGCCTATTGCATAATTTTTCCCCTTTAAGATGAAATTTATATTTTGCTCAAAATTCAATGTGAATGTAAAATTAGAAAATAATTATCACTACAAAATTTTTTTCATGTTTTTCAATGTGTGTTAAAGAATGTTTTTCAAACAAGTGCGTTTTTGCACACTTGTGCATGAAACTTTCTAAGTTTAAAGGGTCTTTAAAAACAAATTCTAAAACTTAGAAAGTAAATGCAGACATTATTTTTTATTTTTGATGCAAAATATTACTACTATGAAGTGCAATAATTTTGCATAAATGCATAAATTATTTTATTTATAATAATTAAAGTTATGTAAAATCTTAAAAATCAGGGAAATTGCAATTTGAAATATAATCTTTATTAAGTTTTTATCCCTTTTTCTTTTTTCCTTTTTTCCCCCAGTTCAGTGTATTAAATTGAAAAATTTTCTTTTTTTTTCATTCCTCTTAAATTCAAACAAAACTCAACCAACTCTGCAATAAATCAAAGGTATTAAAGAATATAGATAAAATAAAGGCAAAATTGATTCTCACTTTATGATCTAGTGATATCGTGAGAATGTAATTTATATCATTATTTGTCTCATAAAAATATACTAGAATTTTTATTTTTTTTCCCTTTTCCAAGAAATAACACTTAGGAAAATCCCACATTAGCATGTGTGGAAATATTTGTGATTCTACTGGCTTGCTTTCTATAGTTTGGGAATGGGAACACACAAAACTCTAGGAAGTGGCTTGAAGGCTTCTGGTGTAACACTGTACTCAATTTACATTGGCCAAAATTTTGGTAACATATTTTATCTTTGCTACTTTTGTTTCTTGGAGTAGCAGGGGTATGTGAGGAACAGTGGATGTTGTGCTGCAAGAATTCAATGAACAGAACAACACAAAGAACATTTTGGAATAACTGAAACCTTCCTCTTATACAAGAAAATACTGCCAGTAGGTATAAAATAGTTTGAAAACTGTTGTGAATTTGCAGATCATATTGTTTCCCAGTTTTTGATCTTTTTGCCCACTGTCCTTCATGAGGATATTTAATTCCTTCAGGGGTGTGGGTTTTTGACTACTACGGTGCACAGCATTTTATGCATTATTTTTAGTTTAGATAAATTCAATTCATGAAAGTCAATACCTAAGCAAGTATGTTGTTTTTACTGTCAGGGGTCCATATTCTGTCCTAGTCAGTGGCATCAAAAACTAAAAAATCAGGTCAGGAAGTTGAAAACTGGATATAGATCAGTGCAGATGCAAGAGCATCTTGTACATTGCTTATGCATGTGATTGCTCTTTCAGAACTATTAAAGATCTGGTCTTCAGGATGTCACAGGTATTACACTGACTTATAATGGATAAATGACTAAGACAGAC
>JAOTQP010001286.1:26325087-26337629 GCA_026413545.1 Cichladusa arquata
AGCATCATTTGGGCAAGCTTTGGTCCATATCCCTGCACGTCTTGTCATCCCATTCAATTTTAATGTTTTCAATAATTATCGCTTTGTTCTTTGTTCACATACCTTTGTGTTGCTTGTATTCAATTCACATCTAAACGTCACAAACACAATGTTTAAAGATGTACTTTCTTTCAAATAAAACCTGAGAATGCAGAGAAACAGATTCAAGGAGGTCAGGAAATGATCTGCCAGTAAATATTGGCAAAAAACAAACTGCTACAACTGAAAGTGGATGCAGGTCATCAAAATGATACTCTACACTGTTTGACTCGTTCTCCACTCCCTATAACAGGATGTGAAACACATATCTGGAATGCAGACCACTGCTTGGAGATATGCAAAGTTAGGGGTCTGAAACTGGAGCTGGGGGAATTCTTCTAAGGTGTTTGTCTAATGTTCTAGCTCATATCTGGCAGTGGCTGTAATGGGTGCTTAGGTATAGAAAGAGTTGAATACGATGAGAGTGCTGGAGGATATTCTCCCTGTCATCCAGTAAGAAACAGCCATCAAAATTTCTGCTAAAATTTACCTGCCCCCTTTGATAAACACATCACGAGTAAATACTGCCTTGGTCTACTCTTGCCAACAAAGTCAGACCAACAAATAATTCTTCTACAAGTGCAGTTATCAGCACAGATACATCAATCTGTATAACTCTTCTAGATTCTTCTAGATTCAACCCATACAAATAAATGGGGGTTTTAATATCTGTGTCATTATCATGTATTTTTCTAGCTTAACTTTGAACTAAAACAGTAACTATCACACTGAGGACAGATTTTCATCTGTTCATCTCTCAGTTCACTGTTTTGACTACGGATTAGTACTCTTGGAAGATTTCCCCAGTTTGATATAACTAATTTGCCAGTCTTCATTAAAGACATTAACTTCTCCATAGAAAAAGAGGATTCCCATTCTCTCACTCACACACAGAGAGATGTGCATCCTTGTTTTATGATGTTTCTTCATTTTCCAGGCGCATACAGAGGTAATTCAACCACTTACTTTAAATTTAACAGCTATAAAATTAGACAGGATGATTTTTTTTTTTTCAGTGCTGCAGAATGATTCCTAGGAATGTTATGTGAAAAATGAGTATGTTTACCTGTTCTCAAAAGCTATGCAGCCAGAGCTGAACAATTTATGCTTTTTTAGATTTATGTCAGATTCTTGGAATTTCATGCAAGAACAGGGCTATAGTTTTTGAAATCCTTTGCATGTGTAATCTCACAGTTGTTGCAGATCTGCATTTGCAAATGAAAGATATCTGAGGCATGATTTGAAGATAGAAATCTTTTGCTGCAGTGCATGTTTCTACTGTTTTTTATATATGTTAATTCACATTCTGGAAATCCACACTACAGGATGATACAAGCAAAAAAGAGCAGAGTAAACAATATATATCCCAAATTCTGGCATTCCTAAATAGCATGATTAATTGTAATTATTTGTTGTATATTTGGCAAAAATAGTTAATATACATAGAGATGTCTGTTAGAAAAGCAGATTAGAAACAAACCCATTTGTAGACTAAGTGGATAACAAAACATCTGAAGTATGTATATGTTTATATATAGTTCTCTCTCCTAAGTTTAGATTAAGTGTTAATGTTAAACTGCAAGCACTGTACTAACTACACATAATAAGAACTTATTCAAATATTATGGCTCCACCTTTGATAATATTTTATTGGAAATCTGCTCATAAAAACTCATAAAAATTTATAATTTCTTGGACTGTAATTTCAAATAACAGCCTATAGTGATTTTTTAAAACATTAAATTAGAAAATTGTCTTGTAAAATTCAACTGCTGCTTAATGCATAATAGTATTTCATTTAAAACTTCCAGCAACATGTTGTGCTAGTAATTTAAATAAAGAGGAAAAGTTATTAAAAAGATCCTTCATTGCTTTACAATTTTAAAATTAATTCCTTTTGTCTTAAATATGTGAAGTATTTTGGCAGAATGCTTAAAACAGAAACCTAATGGAATTGCAGCTGTTCAAAGTGAATTGAGATGAGTCAATGGGGAAGATGACCATCCTGACTGAACAGAGAAATTTGTCTGCAACTCAAGAAGAAAAAGAGAATTTGGTAGAACAGGTAGGAAACTCAGGAGAATACAAGGATGTTGTGAGGTTATGCATGCAGAAAATTAAAACTACATAATCAGCCAAAGAGGGTCTAAGGAGAATCTCTAGAGGATATGGAAGGAAACATAGTGACAGAGGATGAGGAAGAGTTTGAGGCGCTTAGTTCCTTCTATGCTTAAGTTTTGTAGTAATACCAGTTATTCTCCAGGTACCTATGCCTTGTCCTGTCACTCACACCTTCGTAAAAATTCCCTCTCCAGCCTACTTTAGATATTGGAAGACTGTTGCTTGGTCTTCCTGGAGCCTTCTTCAGGCTGAACAATCCCAGCTCTCTCAGCCTGTCTTCATAGGAGAGGTGCTCCAGCCCTGATCATGTTGGTGGCCTCCTCTGAGCTTGCTCCAGGTGGTCTGTGCTGTTCTGTGTCATTCTTGTGCTGGTGGCCCCAGAGCTGGACACACTGCTCCAGGTGGGGTCTCATCAGAGTGGAGAACAGGGGAAAAAAAGGGAAAGATACATTCATAACTTTACAACATTCCCTGTGTTACTTATTATATGAATATGGAGCTTCTGAATGACAGACACAATGTCAAAAAAACTCTGATAAGGGAATGTCAAATTCAGTAGATGGAATAATTACTCTGATTCACTAACAATTTCTGTTATTTATTTATACTGTCCATTTGTCTCTGAATTTGTGTTTGTGTAAAACAATGCCAGAAAAATTGTTTCTGAAAATTTCAAATTAAATAAATCACTATAATAACGCCCTGGAGGGAAGGTTGCAAATGCTGGAGCAAGCTTAATCTGAGTCAATAGGCAGAGAGAAGGATTCACTCATTTCTTTTTATGCTTAAATGTAGCCTGCAGTTTCTCATATGGCTGGAAGAAACTGCGGGTGGCTGATAAATATCAGGAAATTCTCTCAGCTTGAACCTCTTCTCACTGTTTTGTCAAAGCAAAAAGACATAAGCACTGAAAAGAGTTAAGTGGTAATTCATTTGTCTGCCCTTTTCAGAGCTAATTAAACACAGAAACTTTCTATATCATCTATCAAATGGGTTTTATTTATTTATTGTAGGAAATAACCACATCAAATATCAAAAGCAACAAATGATAAGAAATAATCCAGCATTCTGTGTGCTAAAGCTGAAATGCACATTAATGGAGCACCAACAAGTTTGACAAAATGCCATGGCATAATTATTTCCTAATTAGCTAGTGTAGTCAAACATGTAGGATTTACTGCTACTTACATGACTTTTCATTGTAGAACTCAAAAAAGGAAATGATAATGGCTTCATGCTGTAAAGACGATTCTTTTTGGTTTTGGTTCATCTGCCTAGATAGTTTCAAAATGACATTGTATGCTGAAGCACCTCATGTTTAGTGTCATTTTTGATTTAATTTTGAAATCTCTCTAGAGTATGAAATACAAAATGACAAAGACACTGAATTGAATAATAAGTGCATGTTACAATTGTGTGTTACGATGTGCTAGCCAAGATCCTAATGCCAAGTCTTTATTGTAAATCACATTGATCTATAATTACAATGAACTGTTTAGCTTTTGTATTCACAGAGTCTTTGGAAATAAATCAATGCACCATACAGAATCAGTACCAAATATGTGAAACAGAATAGCATTTCTGCCTAGAAATATTAGAAACTTAGATTACTCCAAATTTTTACATATTTTTTAATATTTCAAACTTTAAATGAGAAATATTATTTCTTTCCCTTTTTTTAATAAAAGAAAATGTTTGCCTAAGTCTTTGTTTAAAGAAAAAAATTTCTGAAGGCTTTGTTTGAATTCTGAAAGGAGTGATCTAATGAGATGTATTTTTCAGCTTGAGGAACAAAACCTACAATTTAAACTCAACTGATTGAACCAGGTCAATCTGAAGATAAAAGGCTGGCTTTTTATAAAGTATCTGTGTTCCCAAACTGAGAGCACACAAGTCTGTTGAGAGAATAATACACTCAAATTCTACTGTGACTTTTTGGTGGGGATCTGGAAACCATTTTACCAACAAAGTCTCATATTTCTTCTAAAATGGAAGGAAGGAACATTGGAGATTGTTTTACCACCCTGTAACACCTCTATCTTCTGCAGTTCACAGCTCATGTTTAATAACCTGCTAGTTATGAAAAGTGCATTGTTGTGCCCAAACAAACAAGGCAAAGTGAAAATAAACAGAGTGAAATTGGGAATGGAAAATTTTCTAAATGGTAACTTCTGTCCTTAGATGAAGATTCTGGGGCCAAGAGATTCTTAATGTCCCCAGCATGGCAAGACCTCTGCTTTAGAGATCTTCTATACCCTGTGGTGTCCAACCAAGAAGTAGCATGTAAGTAGAATGAATTATGACTTAGCACAACCATGTCAGCTCCTAATAATCCCCCACATACATATGTGCATTTTCAAATAAATACTGATATGACCCTATTTTATTTACCTTAATAAAGTCAAACCACAGTTTAATGCCTAAATACCTATACAATTACAAAGGTCAGGTAGACCAGACAAGACTGTGGGTAAGGAAATTTAACTGTTTGCACTCTGCCATCTAAATGTATCTCATCAAGCAACTGATAATTTTATTTATATAACTTAAAGCTGTACTTTTAATCAAAAAGCAGTTGCATAAAATAAGATCTGGTAGTCTGAAGATACCAAACTGCTCATTTACATCTTTTTCATTGCATGTATTGCATTGCATGTAGTGTCTGCATCTTCCATTCTCCACTTCTCAAAACTTAAATTTTCAGAAAACCATTGTTGAGATTCAGACTACATATTATATACTATAGAGACTACGTATAAAAATGTATATTAAAAAAAGGGGAAATTCCAATTAATAAGGTCACATATCTAGGCAAAGATGAACACTTATCTTCACCATGGCACAGAAACATGGAGTCAGAAGGGGAGTGAAGAGCATAGAAACATTTGCAGTGCCTTCTGTGATTTTTCAAGTTGGCAGCAGCCTCCTATTACAGAACTGACTATTTTACAAGCATGTTTTGAACAAGAATAGTGTGACTCAGGTCAGGCATTCCTCATTCAGCAATACGGAAAACAGGTCAAGGAGAAGACCTATAACACATCTACAGAGGAAATGTCATCACCCCCACCTCTGCTGCTGAGTGAGACATAGGTCTGACTTCAGTGACCAATTGCATATACCACAGTACTGAGGGATGCTTACCTCTTCTACAGTGCTTTTCATCAGCACATCTTAAAGTTGGTTGGGTTTTTTCTTCCACCATGTCCTTATTTCTTTTTTCAGGAGTTCTACTCATAATTAAGACTGTGCATAAAGCTTCCTGTAATTAATAATTTTGAAAATTAATAGATTATTTTAGAAATCCTTCTTCCAAAATGCAGAAATTTGCCTCACCTGGGTACAGTTGTCCCTGAGGTGAATTAATTTTCTCACTATGCAATCTCTAGCAATTGACATAGTAGTTACCTGTAGACTTATTGATTTGACATTTTGTTTGAAATATCCCTTGAAAAACAGAGAAGAGTTTCTTAGCATTCTTTATACACTGAGGGATGTACAGACTCTCAAACCAACAGTCACACTTTTATCTAAAGGATTTAGACATTTGTCCACCAGTACTGGCTTCAAACAAAAAAACAGTTAAGATGCTAAAGAAACAGCAGCCTGGTGACTAATAAGGCAATGTGTTACAGGTCTTCAGAAGATAAACTTTCCATAAGAGAGACTTCATGGACAGATTTCTAAAAGGCCAGGCCAGAATGTAATTATAGAAATACATGATTTGAAATATCTTCAAGATCCAGCTATCTACTGCTTAATTGTCTAGACTAAGCTTGAGGACTAGGATGTCTGCATAGACAGTGTAGAAACAATTAAGGAGAGCTATCTCAATAGATTTTTGAATGAAAAAAAATATCCCTAAAAACAGAGGCAAAAGGAATTGCAAATCGTTCTCTGGAGATGCTCTCTTCCCAGAATGATTACACAGATTGAAAGTCTGTCGTTTAGGTACCTGTATTAAAGTAAAGTAAATCCCAACTTCATTGTCTCAAAATTTTGAAATGTCTTCTCTAACATATTGCCAAAATGTTCACTAAAAGTATCACTCTGTTGATAGCCTTGGAAGTCAGTATTCTGCAGCACTGGTTCTATCACTTTAATTATAAAATTATATTGTTTAAAGGATATTGGTTTATTATTATTTATTAGTTGGTTTTTTGACTGCTCTAAATTTTCCATGGACTCAGAACTTTTAAAATCTTGTTTTTAAATGCCTCTGAGCCAAACTGCAAAAAGCAGACTTCCTACTGTAGGGTTGGTCACTCCTCGGCATTCTGAACTCTGAAAATTTAAATGATAGCTCTGCTATTGAATGTGTTTGCATTTTCCACAGCAGGATATAATACATTTTCCTATTTATAAACTCAAAAAATTCTACAGTGCTTACCATAACCTGCCTACACAAATGAAAGCTTATTTCTTTGTGCTCACCATGGCTTAGTTCATTTCTTGAGGCACAGAGAAGGACATTGTAAGTAACATTTCAACACCCACTTCCCAATTAATATTGAACAAACAGAACGTATGGCTAGCTCATTTAGAGTAGAAAAAAGTCAATAAATACATTAGAGCTGTTAGTCATATCTGTAATCTGCCACATACAACAAAAAAAAATCACCATTAAAGAGGTCAAAAAGCTGATATTAACAGATCTTGCTTTAACTTCACTAACTGTAAAAAATCTGCCCTGCTCTTATTTCTCCTCCTTTCTATGCTTCTTGCTTCCACCTGCATTACAAAGACAGCACAGTGATCAGCACACTGGTTTTGGCCAGAGGAGACTTGAGCTGAAGGCACACAAGATACAAGCTGTGCCTTTCACTTAGTTCTGCTGTGAACATATATAATTTACTATAGAACATGTTCCACAGCACCAGTCACAGGTAACTCTAGAAGAAAAAAGTTTAAGTGAATTGGGAGAGGGAGTGAGATGAAGGTTCCAGCATCAGACAAAGCAACCACCTCTGCTGCTTAACATTTATAAGAAAGAGGGGTAAAATGAAAGAATTGTTTTGTGATGCTTGAGTATCAATTCCAGTACTGAAGATAGCTTTAGTTTCAAATAACATTTTAAACTTTTGCAGTAAAGTAAGAGAAAAACTACAGCTTGAATTCACGTTCTTAACGGCAATTCTCTATGGATTTAAGAAATGGTAGTGTTTAAATGAAACTATGTTTCATATTTAGAAGCTGAGGTAATTACTGAAAGCTTAACTTGCACACTGGCCTTGGTTCAGTCTCCAGGCCTCACTTTTTCTTTGCTGCTGACTTCTTGAAGGAATAACCCATATTAATTATTTCATGTTTATATCCCCCATATCAAATAATTACCAGGGTAAACTTTAGTCACTTTCATTTCCCTTGAAATGAAGAAAATAAAAGTTAAGGCAGTCCACCCATTGGTAACTACTAAGAAAGTGAATCTTAAAATACACCTGGTCCAGGAACATTATAAATTAACTGCAAAAAGGCAGTTGTAAAAACTTGAAAGAAAAGTGAAATTAAATAATGGTATTATGTAAGTTTTTCGAACCCTGAGAGAGCTGACTCTTTACAAAATAATTTATTTTTTGATATCAAAGCACTTCAATCTCAACTTACTTTTAATAGATGGCTTTAGTGACTGTATTTGTGATGGCAGAAACCTTAGGGAACACATTGCACCAGTGCTGTAGCTCATGAAGAAACAGACGCAGTGTAGTGTATCATGACAGGCTGAAATGGAATTCCAGCCGTGTGAAGGTAAATTTTCCAGCTGTGCTAGCACAGATTGGAATAACTCACTCATGACTGCTGCAGAAGAAAGTGTCAGTCTATATCTCAAACTGTAGCTATCAACCACTTTGTACCACTGCCTGCAGCAGGCAGGGAAAAATTGAAAAGTAACAATATGAGATTAATGCATTTCTGTGAAGTAACTCACAGTATTATAATATTTTTGCAATCTTTATTTTTCTATTTAAATAATTTTTGCTCTGAGTTTATGAACATTCAGATATTTTTTAAATGAGTATACCACTATTGCCATGATTCTTTTTTTCATTAGAGTGGTTGCATTTTTAACCGTATTCAACATACTAGTGAAAATTGTTCTACTATCATGAGTAATGAATAAAGTTAGTGTCCACATACAATTGTAAAATGGGAATAGAACTGCAAGAAGAATATATACATAGGAGGATTATGCAGGATGATTGCAGAAGGACCTGAGGTATTGCAAAATGGACTCTTAAAAATGTCAGTCACTAAATCAATAATGCATCGTGTTTTCTTTGAAAAACAATAGGTGAATTTTGAGCAAGTGAACTTGTGGAATCAGCAGCACTGATTTTAACTAAGCACAGTTTTTCCCTATTCAACAGTTCAGAAGTCACACTGAGCCTCTCAGGTCTTATTTCTGTGATTAACATTCATCAGACATGCAGCTCTTTGGCTTATGCTTACAGGAAATGGGATTTCTAAATTGGTTTCCTATCTAATGCAGGCTTGGAGTAGTTTGGAATTCAAGATCAGACAAATACAATTCTTCGAACAGGGACACGGGAACCTAAAATGTGCAAAAATATCAACAGAAGATGCATATTAACATCACTAAGTTTAGATAATGCTTCTGTCTCCTTTCTTCATTCCTGGCCTCATGATATGTTACAATACACAGAATGTGAGGCATTACCTTCAAAAGGAAAGTCCAACATAAAAATAAACAAGAGAATTGAAGATAGGAACAACGTAGAATGTCAAAATTCTAGTGGTTCCTACAACATATAAATAGGAGTAGCCTTATTAGAGTACCTACCCTATATTTTGTCAAGGCTGTGAACTCCTTTTGAGGTAGTAATTGTCTGTTTTCCCAACTGTGGCAGTACAAGCTCATTCCTGACTAGACTTTCTAAAGTAATTTCCCTTGGAGTATTTTAGACTTAATGTCATCTCAGAAACTACCAACTTCATTTTAGTTGGTGTCTGGTCTCACCATCACTGATTTTAGACATAAAAAATCATCAGAAGAAGCAATCCTATACTAAAATGATGAGGAAATAGCTGGAATATAGATATGTTCTCATTAAAAATTTGTTATTTTTATATGAAAATTTAGTAGTTTCTGCATCCACAGAAGGGCAAATATATCAGGGGCAGTCTATAATTATCACCTATACACTTTCTTGGTTGTATATTTATACCTATAAATCAGAACAGAACATTTTATCAACTGTGAAGGCAAAGGAAAATCTTCTGCTCTTATGCAAGAAATACATAAAGTGCAGACATGACCCCCAATGCCTCACAGCCACTTCTCTCCTTATTACATACACATCTGGGTGTTTTATGTAACCCAGTGAAAACTTACAGCACCTTGGTGGTTCATACCTTTCAGTTTGCCTGAAATTAAAGGAAAATGCCTCTTCAGGTGATACGGTGCCTTCTGTGCTCTCATCCTTTTTCCAGCAGACATTTCACATACCACTAATCTCATAATTTCTGTCTTTTGTCTGGTCTCATAGTGACTTTCTGCAGGACTTTAAATCCTATCAGAAAAACTGTGCAGCCACTCAAAAATAGCATTTCTTCCTGAGACAACTAAACCTTTCAAACACCTAGAAAAGGCCGTAGAAAAAGTAACTCCTAAACCTCTAAAAACTGGAATCCATACCTATTTTTACAATAGGATTTAAAGTCGTTGAACTGTGTCTGTTTAAACAACATTTATTTCAGTGAAAAACTTCATTAGCTGTTTGGCAAATTCACTCAACTTCTGCCAGCTGCAGGACTGGATAGAAAATGAACTCTAATTGGACTTTGAGGTAGCAAATTCAACACTCTACAGAAAAAGAAATATCTGAAAATTTGCAGCTGGGGTTTAAGTTTGTTTTGGTTTGCTTAATTTTGATACTTCTTTCAGCACAGATGCATTGAAACAGATGAAAATTATTTATTCCAGACCCAACCAGCTTTTCACCAGCTGTATAAAAGTCAAACTGGGTGGAAGAGGAGATACTCATTTTAGTATTCCTCTATTTAAATTTGACTCAAGCATCCATGAAAAATATTAGGCTCCATTCACAGACTATTTATAAAAAGCAGAAGGGAAATTAAACTAAACTGCCAGAAAGAAGGTTCATGCCTGCAGAACCCAAGGCAGTGATTTAAGAGTGATTTACAGCACCTGGTGACAGCAAAAGTGAATAACTACCTCCTGTCTCTCTCCTTTGTATTGCTATGCATTGTCATGCCACATGAAAACAAAAGCTACTGAGAAGGAAACAATTCTCAAAAGCCTGGCCCAGGTTCAGTTATATAGAATTGGTGCAACTACTGTGAGCCCAGGTCAAAGTAGCCTGGCAGCCTCAGAAGAGGACACATTAGGAAACCTGATGTTGGACTACAAGTTCCTATTGAGATGCTGCAAAACCAACCCCTAAAGCAAAAAACCCAACCAACCAAAAAATAAGCAAAACAAAAATCCTACAAAAAAACCTGATCTGAACCAAACCAAATCAAACTCCCTGAAAAGCGAAAACCCACGTGTGATTGTAGCAAAACTTGCATGCCCAGAAAATGAGCTGGATATACACAAAATATGTGGAATTTGTACAATAACAACAAGGAAGTAAAATACTTTTGAGAGTCACAGATGCTATGGGTTTCTAGAGCTGAAACACACTTTTATGTACTCCTGATAATCCTTGCTGCTCTCTTCTATGCTTTTTAATGTTTCATCATGGCCCTCCTGAAATGGCAGTAATGACAACAGACTGGAAAATTCAGTATATATATTCAACATATATACTCACTGTAATGAATAATGCTGTGTCACAATAATGTTCTTCTGGTTTAAAGTTTGGCTTTGGTTTATTTTGACAAAATTTATCATTCTTCAAAGAGTGATTCTCTTTCAAAGAATTTCCACAGTGATGCCAAATCCCTTACATGGAAATAAGCTTTTTGGAAAATAATACCAAGTATATAGAGTAATCTGAAGATCATTATTCTTTATCTGGCCTGCTTTGTCCAGTTTTGCCCTCCTTTGTGGAATATATTGGTGTAGTGTGGTGGGAGTCCAGCGAAGATGTGAATCAAGGTGACCAAGATAACTAAGGCATTGCAGCACATAGCATATGAGGAGAGGCTGGGGTAACTTGGTTTATTCAGTCTAAAATAGACAGGATGAAAAGAGATTTGTTACTATCTATGTCTGATGTGAAAACACTGAGAGAATGAAAACAGACCTTTCTTGAAGGTTCTTGATGACAGGACCAAAGACTGTGGACACAATACCTACTGGAGGAAATTCTAGGCAAATGTTAAGAAAAACTTTTAAATTATTGGAATAGGTTCTCCAGAGAGGTTGTATAATCTGCATCCTTGGAGATATGTTCTAAACACAACACTGAGAAAAGTAATCCACCTGGTCCTTCTTTTAGCAGGTCAGTGGACTACATGACTATCATGTATCCCTCCCAATCAAAATTGTTTTATGACACTTTGATTCAGGTAAAAGAAATTCTCTGTTTAGCTATTTTGCAATGCTAGGAAATATTCACAGGTTTTTCTATTCATTTGACTGAAGGAGGAATTTCAGTGAAGTGGAGGTCACCTTCATAGCAATGTCCAGTACAGAATTATTACTGCATTCACTCTGCTGAAGGGAAAGTACAGGGAGAGGAAAAGAGAAGCATAATTTGCATCTAATTGGTTGATTACAGGTATTTTTCAATATTTAAAAAACTTTTATTTCTATTGTGGTTTTTTGGAACAAAATAATCTGTTCTGGATGCAATATGCTGATCAACACATTCACAGGAAAAAATGGTAGAGTTTTGTCCTTAATTTATATATATTTGTAATCCAACCAAACATCATATCTGTCTTATTATGGTAGTTGTTTTATAATCGTGTCATAACTTTGAACAATTTTTCTCTCAGTGGCTCAGTTTTATCTGTTCACATGTCATAACAATGCTTGTGTTATTATCTAATGAGCCAGATCAAGCAAGCTGAAGACAAATCAAGATAAAAACCCATCAGTTTGCAGACAGATTATTTGCATGAACTGGATCACTGCATGGGAACATGAAGAAGATTTTGGGAGAAAAAGTGAGACCCTTCCATGTCTTATTAAAGCAATGGCAGAGGTGATGTAAACAATGAGGATAGGAATGTCAGAACCTGGCATGATACTTGGTCAGGAGAAATCTTGTGGGAGTCCAAAGTATTCCTCTGGCTTCCCTGGGAGCCTCAAGACCCCCCTGGCGGGGTCCCCACAGACCCTCGAATGAGACCCAGGTGTCTCAGGGGCTGGATTTAGCTCCTTGGAACAATTTACCAACATTGAGAGAAGA
>JAOTQP010001286.1:26339157-26388963 GCA_026413545.1 Cichladusa arquata
GAAGAGAAGAGAAGAGAAGAGAAGAGAAGAGAAGAGAAGAGAAGAGAAGAGAAGAGAAGAGAAGAGAAGAGAAGATTTTTCCTAAATGTGTTAACAATGTCAAAGTAAAATTTTTTTGAATTGTTATTATATCTTTTGAGAAGTATGAGAAAGAGAAAAAGGAGACGTGAGTGAAGTAGAATAAGAAAAGAGCAAGCCTTGAACATGAATATTCTCACCTTTAACACAGCTAAGAACACAAAATACCAAATTCCAGGACCCCTATACCCAGTCTGCTTTCTGCAATGAGACTTTAAGCCAAATAAAATTTGATGGAACTAAGGAAATCAGTACTTGATTGTAAATGAAATGATTTGACATAAAAAAAAAAAGTTCTAACTATCTGCCACTTATCCTGAACCTATATTAAGCAAATGAGTCAAGGTTAGGTACTAACAAGTGTTAACAATAGATGCAGGTACCTGGCGTAGCCAGCGCTTAGTTTGAAAGTTACCTTCCTCTTTCTTTACTTTGAAATCAGGGAAACATTTATCCTATATACTTTCTACATTGTAGCTGCAGAAACGAAAAAAAAGATTGTATGACCCACTGTTCTCCACAATGGCCTATAAGTCAAATGGATTTGACCCTTCTCCAGTGCTTTCTAGTTTGTTGTTCATTTATCTTGCTTGTCAGGGCTCTGTATTTCTTGGTGATGATGTGAAATGTGAAAATGTATCCTCTTCTGTGTCTGCTTTTTGTTTTTTAAAGGATAAAAATAGATTGAATCTCCAGACCCTTCCAGAAGAAAAGAAATGGAAAGGAACAAAATGATCTTCTGAGCTTTATCAATAGGAGGTGGTTTTCCCATTGCCTCCCTCCAAAAACACCTAGAAAAAGAGTGAAAAAATCATTTAGGTTAACAAAAAAAGCAATGTGTTTAATTTGTTAGTATTGTGTGTATGTGTTCAGTTTTATTTTTTTACTTTAGGTTATTAAAAAGCTGGAGGAAAATATATTGCTGTACCATATGCATTTTAAAGTTAACCCCTGCCTTTGGTCATTCTGGGTACTGCCTTTTTATATTGACTTTTTCAATAATAAATTTGTTCCACTGTGTTATTTCCCTCTTTAAAGTAGTTCATTGAACAATTTCAGGTCCGCTGCAGTAACCAGGATATTGGTGTTATTTTGTATATTTTTCCAATGAGGAGAAATATGAAATTATAGACATTATAATTTCTCAGTACTTCCTTTCTGGAGGCATGAGTCTGACTTGTTACTTCTGAAAAAGCATTTAACAAAGTACAGCATATGATGTGTTAAATATATTTCAGTATGTATTTAAAAAATAGTTGACAGATGCTGAAATTTCGTTCAGAAGAGTAGCATGAATTTTTACTCAGAAAAGAAAAATATCTTGGTAGTCAGCTGTACAGAGTTAATAGACCAAATTATAGCCTCATTTAAGCTATTATAAATCCATAGCCACTGCTAGTGAATTTAAATTTAGACTAAGCTTAATGACAGGAAAATTTGGGTAATACAGCAAGGGGAGATGCAGTTTACATGCTAATCAACAGAGCAGGGAGATTTTGATGACAACTGGTTACATGAAAAAGATAATATCCGTAAAGGACTGGAACTGCGGCAGGACAAGGTACCAGCTCAAGATTAAAAGTGTGCACATACCCACAATTGAGGGGATACTTATGAACTGGGAAGAAACACTCTTCATCTGCCCTGGGCGTGAGTTGTGGAAATCACTTAAACATTTCTCCCCCAGTTTTATGGCCACATTTCTGGGTAGCTGAAATTTTTGAACCATCCAAATTTTCCTGCAATAAAGGAATCACTCACTCAGTTAACATACAGACAAAGTGTTGATTAACTTTACACCTAGTCTTTATTTTAGCATCTGCTTTTAGCAGCTGATTTTATTCAGATGCTTAAGTAATTGTCTGGGCATATCTCACTGTAACATAAGTGAGTTTCTCTGCTTCATGTCTCATAATATGAAATAAGCAAAATGCATGTTTCTTAATTCTGTCACTGCTGATTTTAATACCGTCTTCACAGAAAAAGGAAAGTGTTAAAATAAAGGTAGTCTTTGTAAAAAGTGTATCAGATACACGTATTCATATCCACATCCAAACTAAAGAATGCAAGAGAGTCAACAACTAAAAAAATCTCATTTAAACTATAAAGGCATTGACATTCCCTCACACGGATATTATTAGTTTTCAGTGTCTTCTGCCAGTTCAACTGGCACAATGCAAAACAACATCAATCTCTTTTTTTCTGTCTTTTTCAGTCAGGTGAGTTCACAAGTTTCACAAGCTCATTTTCAGATGGAACAGGTGGGTGTACAAACAACAAATTCTTGGCAATGCTGTGTGTTACCATTATCTCTTCTAGAACTAGACAGAGAAGAAAACTAGCTCCAGCTTCTCTTAGTGCCAGACATCTGCTCATTTTTCTTCCATTGCATCTGGTTCACCTTCTGCTATTTTATCAATTGATCTTGGGCTGTGGCGTAATTCTCCTCAGCAGAAACCATTCCAGTGGGTCTGGAATTTCTCTGGGTTTGTGATCAAATGTAGCTGTGTCATAAGAATGATCTTCAACTAAAGTGTCATAAGAAGATGCCAAAGGAGAAAAGTCCTATTGACTTCCAAGAAACAACACTGTTCATCATATCATAACAAATCAGAACCCTAAGCTAGACAGAGAGCAGAGAATACATTCCTGAATAACAGAAGATTTTATGAAATATTTAGAAATCCATGTAGAGAAAACCACCTAGACAGAAAGCAAAAGACCTATGGGCCTGCTGGAGTAAAGCAATTGCTCTGTCTTGTCACTTGGCTGTTGATGAAGGCAATGCATACACATCAGTAGCAGGAAATTATGTGGTTCTAAATTGCTATATATATTCCCTTCAATAAACCAGTTCAATTTCTAATTTATCAGTCTGTTAGCAGAGTCCCAAATCTTATCTTAGTTAAGATGATTCAAAAAATCTCAGATTTTGAGCAGATGGTGACAACTTCATGAGTCTGTGTTGGAGCTGGAGAAAATGAAGATAATATTTCAGTTTTGTTCTACACAAATATACAGCATGACATAATTATGCACTCCATGTATTAAGGAAGATATCCCATTAAGTTGGCCTTTTTGAATGCTTTTAAAGGGTTGCTTTCAATTATTTCAATGAAATTGACTCAAATAGGAAATCAAGACCAAAATTCAAGTTTACTGATAGTTAATATTTACCAAGCTACACAACATAGGTAAAAAGGTTATTTTGTTAATCTGTGGAGGGTGGTTTAAATCAATGTTAATTAATTTCTACTAGTATCTGATGGAAAATTACTTCTTGATTTGAGTAAAAATAACTCCTTCATTTAAAAGAAAGACTAATTATGTCATTCTTGAGATAACTACTATTCACAGTATTTAAGAAAATCTGATATCTCATTAGCCTGCTTAAAAATGGGTAGAAAGCTGTGGATAAATTTGTCTGTTCTCATTGAGACTATGCTTTGCATCAGCCTAAAAGCAACCTAGTGTGTTCAGTATAATGCCTTGTCAGGAATTACTCTGTTTAATAAAGATAGGAAAATTAAGTTTGTCAATTTGTTCTATTCTGCAAGACCACATGCTTTTATTTCCATGATTTTTTTTTTAATATTTTGGTGTGTTTTAAACTGTTTTAAAACATCTGTTTGCTAATGATTGCATCAGCTGTCTAGAGGAAAGAACTTTCACTTCGTTTTATACTTGATATAATGGACATTTTATCATGTTTGTGGGTTGTTTTTTGTTTTTTTCAATGAAGTGAGAGTCTCTTTGAAAAACTATTTTTAGTTTTTCTTTCACCTGGGTTCCTGTGGCTGTACAGCTGTTGGACTGAGAGTTTCTTTTTCCAAACTGGCTGTTGTTTGATTTTTTCGGTTTTTTGTTTGTTTGTTTGTTTGTTTTTGATGAAAAAGACCCAAACCTTCCAGCTTAATTTTTTCTTATTTAAATTTGACTAAGTATATTCAAGCCCACCATAGAAAAAAAAAAGCCACCATAAAACAAAAGCCAGTACAAAACCTGGTTGAGTAAAAACAACAATCCTTTACAGAGCAACTGGACTAACTCTATCTTGTGTCTCAAGAGCCAGTGCTCCATCTGTAAAGTGCTCAAGTAAGAGCCACTGCATTATTTGGGCATTATACCCAAATACACAAGATTCAATGCTTCCTTTCCCTTCATCCTTTTTGCTTTTCTGCCACTTTTCCTAAGCATCTTTACTCTTTAGGGTAGGCAATCTGGAGAGAGAAATTTTACTGCTAGTTATGAGGCATCAAGTACAAGTCCCTGGACAGGTAGGCACAGCAGGGCAAGGTGTGAATTCATTACAGGAATATAGAGTGAGAAGTACAAATTGTACAATAGAACAAAGCAAAGTGAAGCAAAGAATAACAAGGCAAAAATAGCCCAAATTCTGTGCCTTATTTTTTTCATTTGTAAATCATTTTTATTTCCCTTCTTATATATGTATCCAACAGGAAAAGAAAGAACTTTCTGAAGGTAAAATCTGTAGTGTTTGTTCAGCATTAGCTGAATTATGAGTTACGACTGTAATAACAATAATTAAGCTCATAAAGATCCAGTGCTGGGCTGGCACAATGTTCATGAAGTGAAAAAGGCTTACAGGATTTCTATTTGTGACGCAGGAGGCTTTAGGAAAATATTTAAAGATAAAGAGTAAATTAAAGATGCAGAACAGCCTTAATTTTGGCATTTCTAGAGTTTCAGATTTTTGAAATTCCAAATGTCATAATGGTTTTTAAACAAACTTTGTGGTTTTCTGTACAATACTTAGCAGCTCTAGAATCTCTGGAAATCATTTCATTAACAATGCAGAAATCTTTTCAGAGAAATTTAAAAATTTGCAGTGAAATAAAAAAAACCCTGATATATCTATCAAAATTAAAATATATAAATTAAGAAGTGATTACATAGAGAGCTCCAATCTTGCTCAACTCAAAACTTGACTGACTAAGGCTGAGTGTTAGTTCTACTTGAAGTCAGAGCCTGAACCAGATGAAATATTTAATCCTTTATGACTGTGAAAGGGATTTTTCCCTAGAAAGCAACTTGTATCCACTCAATCTTTATAAATATACTTAGATAGAGAAGACAAACCTTTAAATATCTTTACTAGATAACTAAAATATACTTCTGATTAATGTTTCCATAAGTTTTAAAGATAAATTCATGTTTCTAAACTTTCTATTTCATAATTAGTTCTTAATTACAATACGATGAAGATTTACACTGATTTTTTTCTCTTTCCATGGAGCACAACAGACTGAGTGTACTGGGCTGTGAGGACTGAGCCACTCCACTCTGTTAACAAAAAGAGAGGCTAAAAATAAACACGTGGAGCAAAACACTTCATGTTGAGGACTCAATGTCTATGCTGTAAGAATTTTAGGGGATTCTACTTCAGACTACTTGTAGTGTGACCTTGTGTAAGCTGAATGCTCCTTAGCAGTTGCACTGTTTTCAGTGCACCTTGAGATCAGACCTTCCCATTTCTTTTCATCTGAAAAGGAGCCTGGTTTATGCTCATGAAGGTACAAAGATCAGAGGTATCAGGACGTTCGTTTCGGAAGGACACAGATACTCTGACCTAACACACTAACACAGATGTAACCAGAAGCTGTGCAAGCATCATTAGTATGGAACTTTGCCCAAGTAGCAGCCCCTACAATCAGGGAGCTTTATTAGTGTAGGTTCTGGCTCAACACTATGCTAATCACATCCTCCTGGCTCCTGGCCAGCACAAAGTGCAGGCAGAGGTTATTTGCCTCTGCCTACAAAGTACCACATACACATTACCTAAATAGGCATTTGTCCTTCATAAGGCACCATTATGTTTATTGCAATACTGAATGAAAATTTTGCAAGAGTTTAGTATTGCCTGGAGGATGCCGCTTCAATTTTGCAGCAGCTTTAAAAGGTTTAAATGTATTTGCAGTAGTGCATTAAAATTGAATACATTTAAACATCCGTTTTCAGTTTTAAAAGATGAGATGAATGATCTGAATGATACAGATTATCTGTGTGAGTTAAATCTGGAATGTGGGTGAAAAAGGTCCCTTTTCTCCTCTGTGAAGAGCTACCTTGCTGATTAGGTACATTTCTTGAACCTGACCCTTCTGCACTTCAACACCACAGTCTAAGCAGACAGTAGTTTGTGGGATTTGCTATTTCTCTCTGTACCCAGAAATCTTACTAAGAAGTTATTGAAATGTTAAATAGTGAAATTCATAGCATATCTAATGAAATTGATTGGTACAAATTTCCACAATCGGTTTTAAAAGAAAACACCTTTAATAAGCTACCTACTGTTTTAATGCACTGCCCAAAACTATCTCCAAAAAGCTGAGTACAGTACTGCGCTGTCTTCATTAGCAGAGAACATATGTTGGCAGTCAGTGTTTTTGTAGCTCCCTTGAGTGGTTCTGTAGGTTAGATTTCACTGATAACTGCCTTAAGAAAATCTATTTTAACATAAAGGGCTTGATTTCAGAGGTGGCCTACATTTATTTGTGTTGTGCCTTATGCAGGCAAATATCTTGCAGGCAAATATCTGTACAGGCACTCACAACACTAATGGGACTGCTCTCCTGGTTAAACAGATGCTTAAGTGCTTTATTGGGTCAAGGTCCAAAATCTAGCTACACAGGCAAAAGATCTTAAACGTGTTTAAATTCTGTATGTGAACAGAATAAAGAATGACTATCTGAATTTTTAGAAAATAACTGTAGTCGTGTCCATCACTGTACAAGGATGTATGTACCTAGAGATAGAGTCTACACTTCAGTACTGACATAACTTCTCACCTCTGTATACTCACCGTCTGCAGCAGTCTGGTAGACAAAAAAAAAATTAAAGGAACTCTAACAGAGTGTCTAATATGATAGCAACATAAGAGTTGACTGTTCCCAGATAGATTGTTCACTTCTGTGGCATGCTGAGCTCTCACTGGATATAATGTCAGAAGACAAATAAAGGATTTTAAGTATCTGTGACTGTTGAGCCTGATGAATAAACAAACTTTAAATCTTTCTCTCTGTCAACAGCTAAAAAATAAATAAAGATGCCTAAAGCACCGACATAAAAGACCAGTTATTAAGTCCATTATCTAAATGAGAATATAATTTTTGCTTAGGAGCCAAGAGGGAGTCTTAAGAGCAAATTGATATTTCTCTGTCAGTTGGCTTCTTCTTCTGGTGAAATGACCAAAGTTTTCTATTGCCCTTCTTTTCCCCCATCATGACCTCTCAAGGAGAAGACAGCCTTACCATCAAAGCCTGCTGCCAACAGGTGGAGAAAAGTAGTTTCAGTCCTCTGCCCAAAACCTTTGACATCACAGGATACAACAGGGAAACTAAATGAAATCAAACGTTCCTGAGACAGTGTACAGAAGAAAAAAGAGAGTTATCTCAAGACCTTTACTGAAGTTGGACAGTACAGGCCTTAATGACTTCCCTTGTAGAGAGCCTGAGGTAAAGAAGCAATCATGGGAGGATGAATCTGGCCAGGAAGGAAGAATCAAGATTGCTGCTAAGATGTTGAAACATGTATTTTCTTTTTGTGATTCAACATACTGCAGGAGCTTTATTGAGTTTTGGCGAGGCAATCATAAAGGAACACCCAATACATCCTCTCTAATCTGCTGTCGGTTGCCTGGGGAAAGAACACACCGTGATTTACAATCCACAAACTTCATGGACAGAATGAAGACCTTGATTTTAAAAATCTCTTTCCTCCAAAAGTATTTTAAAGCCACATACACTTAACATAAACAGGTTTGTTCCAGAAGAAAGCCTTCTGTTAATTGCAGAGGCTTTATTTTCATAGTTAAAAAGTGTAAATAGCCCATTTCTGTTATTGCTTACTTCACCCCTCCCTGCTGTTTGCAGATTACTGCCTTTCCCCTTTTCCTACTCTCCTCTCCTCTCTTGGTGTACTGTTTCCTAGCCAAACAGAGCTAAATAACCTGTTTCATGCCAGGCAACCCCTTTGCTGAGCATATTGTTGGTCTGCAATTTGTTCAGAAGTGGGGGATTGCTGAGTCCCTTTCAAGCAAACTGCATGAAAATCTTCACAAATGAGCCTATGCCATTAGCAACAAGAGCGCTAAGGGAGCCATTGTAGTGACTGAATGTATATTATGGATCTCTCTGCAATTTAATTCTGGAACTGGGAATGTTATGTAGTGTGTGAAGAGCTGAAGTACTGCCCCACCACCCCCTCCTCTCCTGCTCACACTCACACATGGAAGGAATTCAATGGGAGAAATATTCTTGCAGTACTGAATACATATGCACATTGGCATTTATGATAACTTGTGCTCCCCATGGGGTGAAGAACGTGTCTTGGAGGAAATTAGAACAGCCTGATACTGGTGCAGTCTCCCTCCCTGCCATATAGGTCATGATTGACAAGGGCCCTTGTAAATAGAGAATTTAAGGAGGTTGCTTTTAAATTACATATAAGATGGCTGAAATGACATTTAAAATGCCAGTTTAAGCAAGACTGAGTTTTCTGAAATATTCCCTTCATAATGTGTCGTTGCACTTTTGCTGCATTTCCAGGACATTGATTGTAAACCTCATCCAGTGGCTCATTTAAGAAAATATGAGGAACTAGAGTATTTATAATATATAACGGATTTGCGTACATAAGAACAGTTATTTACAAAGTACTGAACTGCAAAGTAAATTTACATTAATACTGGATTAAATCTTTTCAGAATGCTTTTATATGTAAATGTAACTTGCCAAGTGCAGAGCTACAGTACAAAAAAGAAAACGTCATTCCATATAACTACAAAATTGACCTGCAGAACTTCTTAGTGGTGAAATTGAAGGTTTCCTAGACTATGAAATGATAGTAGAAGCAAATAAAAACTATAAGAACAAATGGGATTAATTCCAGCAAAGATGTCAGATATCCTGTGTGAGAAAATTAATCACTCCTGCACTGACAACACTTTTTGTTTGTTGTATTTGCAGTCAGAGCTAATAAAACCAATTTTGATTTGTGGTAGAGATCAGTTACCTCATTCATAAGAACAAAAAGAATCCTGCATCCATATTTGCATAGCACACAATGAATCAATATCAAATTTGGAGGGCACATGTTACAGCTTTCGTAGCAGTTGTGTCTCAAAAGGTGATTTTTCTATTGTGTGCATACAGATTTAGAATTCTAATATATCTGTCTCAGAGTACAGGTTTCTTTTCACTTGTCCCATTGGACAAGCATTTGTTTAGGGGATGCAGATCAGAACTATAGCAAAATGGAGACTAGCAATCTTGTTGGGAATAAATTCCAAATTAGTAGGCTTAATTTTTTTTTTATTGTATTGAATACCCCTTGATAAAATTGCTGTTGGAAGAATTTTTTTTTCAAATTAGAAGTCTGTTTCATGTTGAAAGACTTTAGTAGGTATGGTGTTCAACACAGTCTAAGAGAAGTCACAGTAAAATTATTTTGCTCATGTCTTTTCCCCTGAAAAATTAATGTGTGTCATGAATGATGTAAGACAGCTCAGATTTAGCTACTTTAGTAATAAAGTTATTTGAAGGAAGGAAAACATGTAAACTCTGTTTGCAAAATTTGGAGGTAGCCCAAAAGAGTATCCTCAGAGCCACCATTGAGCTGGCTGGTCTTCACAACATTTGGTCTGGTCTCTCAGTCCCAGTGATGTGATCTGGACTGTAAGATCCTCCAGAGTTTCTTTCCTGACCTTCTCTCTCTTATTCTTGATGCAGCTGGCAGGTTCTGCTGCACAGCTGCCTTTGCTCTGATTCCCCATAGCAAGCTGACACTTGCAGAGTGTAAAGAAAAGAGAGGAAAGTCACTGAAATGCGATGGGCCTGACAGCTTCAGAAGGAACAGCCAAAGAGCATGATTGGAGAGGCTCCTGCCATCTACATCAGCATTTTGGATGCAAAGGCAAGGGGCAGACAGAAGCTGTCAGTTTATACACACAGGCATTTGAGATTAGTAACTCATTTGCTTGCTGTTTTCAGTCTAAAAACTCTTCATGTCAAGTTTTGACAGTACCTTTGAAAGCACTTTACAAACTACTTCTGTATTTCAGCCTCCCTATCCTCCTCGCTAGAGTGAATGGAAAGATTTGATCCTTATAAAATAAAGACATGGGGCAATGTGATCCACTTAAGATATGCAAGAAGTGACTTCTGACTAAGACAAGGTTACCACGACTCTCTCATGGTTGATTGTAAGGACTTTTCACTTTACTGTGTGTCTTTTGACCAGGATAAGGATGCTGTCTGGTATTAAGTCTAATCACTAACAACAGACATGGCATAAACTGACTATCTTATTGCTAGTATCTGGAACTAGCTCATTTTTAACTTGTTAATATTCCAAGATTCATAAATTCAATCCTGTTCATTATAAACGTATCTAATATTTATCTTAATTAAAGGAAAATTATCTTATTGCCACATTTAAAATAACATAACTAGAAGATTATCATATTATTTGGTTTAGTATTATTCTTGCTTTGGCTGTACTGTACACATTTTTCCAAAGGATTTCTGCAGATTAGTTTACTGATTATTGTTTCAATCTTAACTTTGTGATCAGAGGCCCAGATTAAGAACAGAGATTTCTCATGATAGATGTGCTATGATCTCATGTGACAATGTAATTCTTTTCTCAAAGGAAATGGTATAGAGGCATAGGTAAGTAAGGGAAAAAAGGATAATATTCACCCTGCTTTCATGTGCATTTTTTCAGATAACTGTATTTTTCAGATTTAAGGTAAATATCAACTCTTTAATTTATTCCTCCGGATAATATTTATTAGCTGATTTCTTTTTCTCATAGGTATTTTTTTCAGGATTAGTCATCCTTTGTCAAAGTAACAGAATAGCTTTTGATTTATTTCTCATGGAATTTATCCAGTTACAACTTTATAAAATAGATTCAGTTCCAAGAATAATAGCATTTGGTAAGCTGAGTTGGTTCTATAAAAAGCAGATTGGGAAGTGCAAACACAGTGTAAATCAAGAATCTACATATATTTTTTTCCCCAGATGTTTAGAAAGAGGAGCCTGAACTTTTACATTTTGTTGCAGGTAAATGGGGGAAGCGCTAGAAAGCTAAAGTTTGCACTTTCTGCTAACATTTATCTGTAGGAAAAACTGGGACAGGTTTGTGTATTTACCAGCTCAGAATTTCTCTGAGACAGTGGATGCCAAAAAGAGGAGAAAAATCTGGAAGTGGTAGCTTCAAAAAACTACTGCAACTGAAAGCATGTGTATAACAAGACAGGCACTACAAAAAAAAAAAAAAAAAAAAAAAAGAAGAAGAATTAAATCTAAAATATAAGGGAGGTGACAGTAAAGTATTGAAGATGTCATCCTAAATCTGACAGAAAGTGAGCATTTGGGCCAAGTGCTAAGGGAAAAGTGAGATTTGGAGCTGCGAAGAGAAAACTGCTCTCTGTTTAAATCTAACATAATCAGGACTTAGAAAGAGCTATAAAAAAAGTAGAAGTATTTTGAAGAGCGTGTTTAACTATTCCCAAAATGGCTCATGTGTTAACTTCCCATATCAAGAAGGCATAAAAGGACATGGAATTGTCATAAAGTTATATTTGTACTCTGTCAGGTTATTTTGGTTATTCCCATTACAATTCCAGTACAAATTGTCATCATTATATTCTAGAATGCTTCAAGTTACAGCATATCATGACAATACTTTGCATGTCTTCATCTCAAGAAAGGATTATCTTTAAGATCACTCTTCACTACACTTAGAAATAAGATAACTTAAAAAGTCCTAAAATGTGTTCCATTTAGATCATTAAACAAAAGCACTGTCTATTGGAAAAATACTATAACAGAACTTACATTTGAAGTCTTTGGGCAAAACCTGTGAAAGCTCTATCTATTCTATCTAATTGCTGGTAAAGGTAGCACTTGCATGCCATTTGGCAAAGCCCCACAGATTTGCTTTTTAGTCACATTTTGGTAACTTACTCTTCCACTGATTTTCTTGCCTTCTGCTTTTTTCTTAAGTGGGTGGTTTTGGAAATTTTTTGGACAGTCTGTTAAATTATTTTTCCTGAATTCTTCCACTTATGCATCAACTGGTTATCTTTCTTGGATTTCTTTATTCTGGTTTTTTTGCAGTAGGAGAGAGTAATATTATCTTTTCAGTCTTTTGTGTGAAACATGTTTATCCATTTTTAAATTCTTTTTTAAAATTATTTTATATTTTATTATTTTATTTATAATTATTTTATAATTGTAAAAGTATTTTATAAGAGCATAGATGTAACCATGTTTATTCAGAACAAAGGCTAACCTACTATCCTATACCTGACTGTGGCCAACTACAAAGAAATATGAGAACAAAGTGGAGAAACAGTGTGCACAATTTATCTCTTCAGCTTCAACTCAATGAGTTCTGTAGCTTAACTACCTGATTAAATGTACGTTAAATCTACTAAGTTCATCCAATGCCCTTTATTTCTTAAATTGTTCCCCTTCTTAATCTTTTTCACATTCCTCCCTATATTACAACCTGCTTCTTATTCCCCTCAGCTGTCTGTTGTTCAAACTAAAGATGATAGGTCAGTTAACCTCTCCACTCATGGAGAGAGATTAAATCAATCTCATCACTTAATTACCTTTGTTGACTTTCCTTTCACCTTTTGCAGTTCTACCACTTCTATTTATTTATTTATTTATTTATTTATTTATTTATTTATTTTTAATTGGGGAAGCAATAGTTTCACTATGTTGAAAATGTTTGAATTCTTATGAGATAGTAGTGGTTTTATTTTTGTTCTTTAATCTTTCCCTATTAATCCAAATTATGTTTTTTAACTACTAGCGAGCAATGAAGCAGTGATAGGAATACAAAGGAACTTTTTGGTGTGTAAATCAGTAAGAAACAAATTTTTCCAGGGGATCCATCTAGTTTTAGATTTCTCCAGACCTCAGTACTAAATAGTCTCTTGGTTCATACTATTTTGTGCTCTTTGTCTTTGTTTTAGGGATAATTTTTGAAATATAATATTAGAACTCATATAAAAGATACAGAAATCATTGGAACTGTAAATTACTTGGAATCAGTCCCTTACATTTTAATAGGAAAATCAGGATTTTTATTATGAGCACACTGGGTGTAATTGAGGCTGACTTACTTCACCCTGCAGTACTCCAGTTCTGGAAGTCAGATTTGACATATGTATGTAGGTAGGGTAAGTGAGGCTGCCACAGTGAACACAAAAGATGATAGAAAAACTGCAGTATTGGAAAACTTAAGTTATCACTACATATATATATATTAAAAATATATATAATATATATCACTACTTATATATATATAAGGAATTGTTACTGAACTACTGCCAGAAATAGCTGTAACCTGCAATAGCTGCAAAATATTGAAAAACATACTGTATTAAGGAACATACGATTGGCATTCATTTATTTAAAGTTAAATTCTGGTCTGTTCCTTTTTGCTAGCCTCACTGGCACTGGTTGATTTCAAAGAAAGCAACAACCTAAAAATACCATTCTTTAATTTAATTTCCAAGCAATTTGTTTCTTGTTGCTCCAACTTCCACAATTCAGCTCTGCCAGATTTTTTCATAGGTCTCTGAATCTCAGATGAGTTTCTTAAATCTCGTCTAATCTTGCCTACAGGTGTCCCAGGTGTTGTTGCCTTATTTATCTTCCTTTTCACTGAAGCAGCACAGCCAGGAACTTTCACACCCACCAATAAATCTAACCATAATTGTGAAGTGTTAAAAATCCTGGAACATAACTTCTTGCCTAGAAAGAATCTTGGTCCTTTCCTTTTATGTTTTTTCTTCTCCTTACTCCTCTTTCTGATAACTTCTTTCCCTTTGGAAAAATTACTGACAAGGATCTCCAGAAAACATTATGAAGATCAGCAACATGTCATTTTTCTCTCAAAACCTGCAGAATTCTCAAAAGGTTTGCAATGAAGTTTAAACCTACTTATGCCTGTCATTAGAAATTAGAGATTAATAATGATTGACATGAACATTCCACAAAGAATCTGCAATTATAGCTGCACAAATGAACAGGTAAAAAATACAAAGGAATTATGATGCCACTCAGCCCTCTCCTTTTTGTATAAAATTAATGAAATGTTTCCAATTTCATTTTCTGGGACTGATCAGAAAAATATTCTGCTGGAAAGAAACCAAATGATGGCAAATATGCAGGATTTCTAATAAAATATTTGCATTTTAACAGTAATATATTCTCCATTCTGATTGTATGCTTGCTTTTTTTATAGTTTGGGTCAGAAAGAGATGTCATTAAGCATAAAAAGGCAAAAATGTATGAATAATAGCTACATAATCTGTGCAATTCATTAAGTGAGCAGAAGCAACCTTGGCAAGAGTGTGATATAGATACAGTACAGAGCACAACACTTTATATATATATATAAGAAATAATTTTTCTTAAAGTCTGGAAAATCTTCATATTCATTGTCCCCCATACTTTTTCTATGAGATGTTGGTTCAGCTACAGCTGTTTAAACTGCACAGTCTCCAGAGAGTAAACTTCAATGTGAATACAAATAATCCTTTACATTCCTAACTCTCAAATCTCCATAGCCTGCAAGGATTAGCAATAATAAATAGAATTTTTCCTTGTAGACAAAAAAAAAAAAAGAAAGGAGAAACTAGTCAAAGCTACTGACATTATTTTCTTTAGGCCTCATTGTTCCTAAGTGGGTAAATAAGGTTACATCCTGAGAAGTGCACCTGTGGTCAAGCTGAACCTCTCAGACTGAGTGACTCCAGGTGACTGAATCCCTGCAATCCTTTGGAGTAGAAATCAATGTGAATGTGAGCCACTGAGTCCTTTGCTGGGTTTCCTCACCTGGAGAGACAGATGACTCTCATCAGTTTAGACTCAACATGACAGCTAATGTGTAGATGATGTGGAAACCTGGGCGACTCATGAAGGATGATCTCAATATAGTCAGCTAAAACCTGTCAGTATAGCCCTCAATCTCCAAATTTTCTAAGTAAAAATATCCATCCTGAGTCAAGTTAAAAAGACCTCCTAAGAAGAGGAACCAAGAAGAACTCAGAACCATTCACCCCTAAAAAACCCTCAAAACTTAATAATCCTGGGAATAATTACTTTTGGCCGCTGGAAGATTTCACATTTATATGATTTTCCAAAATGACAAGCAAGGAACTCCATGTTGGAACTCCAGATATATTGTTGTAGAAGAAATGCATGGACCTCATCTCAAATGGATAGGCATTCAAACAAATTTCATGAAATGGGACAACATTATAGATGTTTTTGAATCTCTGGCAGCAACTGATCCAGAAACTGTAAATATAAATTTTGTGATTTTTAATGAAGACTCTCTTATCCTTTGGAAAACTATTGTGTATACAGGTATGGAAACACTTGAGCAGTCTTTGAGGGAATGTCTTCATAGTGTTCCATATGACAGTGGATGACAAATTTGTCACTGACAACAACAGGTATTCAAACAGATTCATACAGAGACAGAGAATGCACTTTAAGAAGCTTCAGCATTACATCTGTAATCGTTTATATGACATAATTTTTACAGATTAAATGAAAATAATTATCATTTACATTAAATGGACATGCAGATATTGTATTTTATATGCATTATATAATAAATATCTCTAAAAATAGTTGCAATCTTTTTTAATGCTTTTAAAAGACTGACATTTTCTAGATTTTGCTTTGATTTTTTAGCTTATTTATATATCCTCTTGTAAAAGCAATTTTTCTTTTTAAAATACAACCTGAAATCACTGGAATATATGAATGGTAATAAAAACTTACTACTGGGTACCCAACCACCTGTGCTACTTACTGAAGGCCAGTGAAATTAATAATGTAATGGCTTATGGGTAATAAAATATTGATATTGTTAAGAGACAAATTACTGCCAAAAGAAAAATGATATGTCTTATAAAAACAGCTTGTGTAATAGCTTACATATTAGGTAGGGCAAAAACCTATTCAGAGCCAAAAGATTTCCACCTTATTATATTTTCTCCTTCAGGACAACTTTAAATGTATTTTCAGCCATTCTTACATATATTTTTTCAAAATAACACCACCAGTTTTATTATTTTTATAGTGCCAGAGGGAAATACCTTTTATTTTGATTGTATGTATTTATTAAAGAAGCTGTTTTGATGATTATGAAAATTATCTTCTTGATAGCATAACACAATCTTTAACCAAAATTACATAGGCATCCTCCTCGGCTGTGTTACATCTTTTCTGCTTTCCTCTTTTTTTTTCCTTGTTCTTTGTTTCCTTTACCTTTCTTCACCTTTACTGAGACAGTCCCCAAATATGTCTTTTGCGGCTTAAGTTTTGTCATCTTCCTAGTCCAGACATACTGACATGTAAAATATAGATAGATATGTATTTCTATTATTTTTTGTAATTCTTCCTTCCTCTCTTTCTATTTTGCATTGTGAGGATGTCAGCCTCTGTAGTCCTGACATCTCCCCACATGGTCATGAGGTGCTTTTTTCACCGTTTCGATAATACCAAGATATGATCTATGACTCAACTGCAAGCTGAAGAGCAAGGCATCTTATTTAGAGAACACAGGATGAGAAGAAGCACCTTTCTCTCTCTAAGCATATGAGCACACAATTCTGGAGATCTTGGGGCTGACCCACTGGTAATGCATGCCAATCACAGATCTCTAAATGCACATGTAAATTTACATGTATCAAAAATATATGCATATTTAGGCACATACATAATCCATAAATATAGATGTCTACAAAAACTCTATTGATGGCATCTTGTCAAATATTAATTTGATTTTAATCTATTTTAATCTAATTCATATTGATGCCACGTGAATACTCACATGATATATTAAGAAACTCAAGAATAATGAGTGACAACAAAATCACAGAAAATCAGACAAAACAAACACAAAGTACGATATTTAGTCCATAAAATGGAGAATCTGCCAGAGCTTGTCAATACTCTGTAAAGAAATCCTGTAGCATGGTATGTCAGAAGCTCATTGAAATGAAGAGGTCTCTGGGAGGGTTTGCCAATCCATCCGTGCACTCTGCACTGCACGATCAATAGGTAATGAGTGCTTACAAAGTGACATTATCAGCAAGGGAAGTGTTTGTATTAATGAAGAAAAAAGGGGACCTAGGCAAGGAAATCCTCATACTGTTACTGCACATCAGCTTAAAATTCTTAAAGGAACTGAGACTGAACCATTAATGTGTGGGGAATATTGCATGTGAATGCCCAAAGGACAAGTGTAGTAAGAGGAAACTCAACAGCATATACATTCTGGAGCATTCAATGCTATCTCATTAAGAGAGATTTTTGTTATTAACAGCTTTTATTATTTTTGAAATACCAACCTTTTTTAGCAGCGTAGTACTGTGTGGGGACTTTATTCTAGCAAAAGGTCTGATTAGGTTTGAGACTACACATACACACAATAAAAAGGACAGATCCTGTATAGAAAACATAAAGCTTAGCAAACTGAATCCAATAAGTGCTTCAACAATGTAAGTCAGGCAGTCATCTGGGGCTTTTACCAAGAAAGCAATATAACTGATTTTACTCACTTGTGGTTGTTATATATTTACTGCATCAAAGCAAAATGTCAAAGCACCTTTACTGTAAAACTGTAGTGAATAGCAGCATTAAAGAGCTGAGCAGCTGCTATGTGGTGAACTTGCTGAGGGCACAGAGAGAAAAGCACATCCACTACATCTCTGTAAAGCTTATGAAAAAAATCAAATGAGAACCTTGAACAGAGGCCCCATATGATTACCTGCTGATTTGAATGGACATCTGAGTTAGCAGCTCACTCCCAGACTTGGGGTTGTACTTCATTCCTCACCTCATCTGCAGTCTTTCCCCCATGGAAGCTGAGTGTGGTATTTCTACCTGTATGTGCTCCTGATTTAAAGTTGCATTCTAATATTTCAACATCCACAGCAAAAGGTTACATGGTCATAGTTGGAGGTGACTTTCACCTGGCTAATATGTAAAAATATACTATGGAGAAATGACTAGAAACATTCAGTGATTTTTTTTTCAGGCAGAACTGGCATATATTTATGGTGATTTATTTAAGTTCAGTCACGGATATTTGCCTTCAGTCTTAGCAGAATGTCAGTTTTTTTATATGGGATTTTTTTTGGTGCTGCTTGCAATTATCAAGCATGATGTCAAGTCCAGAGGCTTGTATCATATAAATCATATTCATAAGAACACCAAACCTAGTAGAGTTCCTGGAAGTTAATTTTATGCAGCTCTAATGCTCAATACACTCCTATTCAAGGTGACTTACTATTTTACACCCACTAAGAAAATGACATTGGTTAAGAATCTCTGCAATCTTCTTATTCTGGTCATTTGACATTTGCTTTTTTAGGTGGTTACAACTGAAGTCAGGGAGGCATTGACATCAGCTCCAAAACTCTATTTTTCTCTACAGGAAATCTTGTACAAGGTTCTCATGTTCAAACTGGGTAAAAGCACTGTCATTAAGTAATGGGCAGTGCAATTCATTTAGTGGAAAATACTTTGGGTGCCTATTGCCTTGGGAAACCAGCAGAGAAGCCACAGCTGAGAATCAGACACTACTGCTGTGAAGAAGAATATGTCTTATGCTTCTTGTTATTCTTTCTCAAAGCTACTAGGGAGATGAAGTTTCTAGAAAAAAAATAGACATCAGTCTTAGTAAGAGCTGAGATTTTGCTACAAGCCTCAGATGTGAAGAACAATAGTTAAGAATCAAGTTCTCTGTTAGTCCTTCAAAACAATGCTAGAAATATAAGCAGACAAAAAATAAGAAAAAAAATCTTGGAACAAAAAGGCCTCTTAAAAGATATGTGGCAGGAAATATAACAGATGAGTTTATTGAGTTGTCAACTGATTAGCAAATATTAGCACTGTCTTTATGTATTTCTAAGGTATAAAACATGCATTGATTTCTTCATGGACTCTTCAGAAAAAGGCGGATCTGAAATCAGATAATTTCTGAAGCTTCTACATGAATCAGATCTATAAAATCAGATCAAGAAACCTTAAAGATAAAAATTGCTATATGCTTCTGTATTCTCAACCAGAACATAACTGCTTGTCTAGACATAATTTAATGTGTACAGTTGTCAATTTAAAGAATGCAAGACATAATTTAAGAGTTGATTTTGATTTTATCTTTTATGATATCAGGGAAAGAATATGTATTTTTGCTTAAAGTAGCCAAAGAGGAAAATTGTCCTTTGTCCTGCACTGCATTGTGCATGGTGCCAGTGAGTTACTCAAGTTATCTGGGTTAAATGTGCCTCAAATAAACTCTTAGCTGTGTAAAATAGTCTACAGTTTTACACTACTTAGTTTACAGAATTTTACCATACTTCAATCAAGCACCATAGGTACTAAAAAAAAAAAAAAAAAAAATCTGAATTATTTTCTGTGTAGCCTTCAGTATTTTTTGCAATTTTTTGTAAAGACAAAGACACACAAATTTTTTGTAAAGGTAAAGACACACCCCTCTCACTCTGAGTGACATTAAAAAAAACAATTACAGTCTTAACTGGTAGACATTGTTTTAACAATAGTAATTAGTTGTATTGGTATTTTTATGTATCTATAAAAACTTCCAATGCACTCTTCAAATGTGAATTTGAATTAGTTTGCCTTGTATTCACTCTTTCTGACAACTGCAGATGTTTTGTTATTTTTTAATTGTGACTGTATAAATTTGCAAACATAAAACCCATGCAGTTTTTGACAACTGTTTATTTGTAAGCTGGTAAATGTACAGATTTCTAGCTTTGCAGTTCATTTTGTAACAGCTTAAATAAATCTGAGCCATTTGCTTTTGTGAGTTCTGAAATCATGTGAGCAAAACAGTTAAATCTGCAATTTCCAGGCAAAATTACCTGGGATAATAGGACCTGGGAGTTATGCTTATACACAAGGTTGTGAAAATATTCCTGTTGCTTTTATGTGCTCTGATGAGCCTTGTTTATGACATGACAACAATGTATGACTTCTGGAGTGGACTACTGCTATTCTGGAGAAAAAGTGATTTCTCTTCACTTTTATAACTCTTTGTTGATGATATTTAAGCCTGTTGTGTATCTGTTAGTCATGGTAATACGTTTTGCTAAATTGATATGCCTCCAATCACACATAAATTTTTATTACTCACCCTCACTCAATGAGCAAAGTCTTTAGCCATCTATTCAGTATCTATCTGGTTTTGTTAGTGATAGCAGCCCAAAATTAAAAGCCTTTTAAATTTTACTTCACCTCAGATATAATGCATTTTTATGCACTGTAAAAAGAAGCTATTTTTTTTCTTAATTCTTGAGATATTGCTTGATATTATTAGGAGAATAGTCAGACTGTGGTTTTATCTTTGTATGTCATTGAATTATCCTTAGCTGTAGCGTCTCAATATTTTGACACTCAACATGGAGGGAACAAATTAAGGAGGAAAAAGAAACCCCTAGCAACTCCAAAAAAAAATTCTTTCTTCATTTAATTTGTGACCTTTGCAGACTTCAAAAAAGAATTTGAGCCAGTTTGGGTCTTGCTCAGCATTCAGATGTGACTCTGTATCATTGATTTGAAAAAGCCATTTGGAATCAAATTCCTGACTATGCAATGCTCCAGAAATACTTTTGCATGAATGACATGCAGGTCTCACTTCACAAAGAGGGCCACACACATAAGGTCAGTGATTAAAAACATTAAAGATATGGAAGTTTCTTGTGAGAGGATTGAATATTTCACATAAAGAAAGACGGAGCTTGATGAAATACCCAGTTCCTTTGTATCTTTACTCATTCATGTGGCATAAAATTAAGAACAAAAGGGACTTCTTGATTAATGGCCTCTGCTAATCATTCCAGTAGAATACACAGAGACATTTTTTATTTGATTCCACTACCAAATTAAGTTTGCGTTAATCATAAATGTCACTTGCACAAAAATCACATAAATATTCAGAGTGATCTATATTTTATCAGTTATAACAGAATGCTTGGCAGCAGAGTAGGTTTAAACAAGCAATTAGCGAATAAGTTATTAAACATTTTAAACAAATGGGATGCATGAAACCTGAATTAGAGGAGTTCAAAGAAACTTAATAGTGTCTTGATTATACAGGTGCCTGAGATGGAGATAGATTTACCACATATGAAGAAAAAAAGAATATTCATTACAACTTAACGTGCCTCAGAATTTTCTTTCCTTACATTTCTTTCAGTCTCTCTGATAAAGACTTTTGAAAATTCCTTTGGTAAATCTGACAAAAGATATTTCTGAGTCTTTTCATTAGATTTGAATTTGCATTGGTTTTCCTCATACCTTCTCTCTTTGCTCTAAATTACCATTTTTCAAGCCTGTATATGACCATAAATCTCATGGAAGACAACGTCCAGAGAAAATCTCTTAACATACTGCATTTTTTTTTTTTTAAGTGTACTTTTCAGTATTTACAAAAAAGCTACATTCGTGTTAATTTGCCGAGGCACAGTGTAAACAATGGAGGGAGATTTGTCATATTTTGGTCCTCATGGGCTAATGCTTTCTTCTTTAAATAGGATTATCGTTTACAGATTCTTAATTGGTTTTGTGGAACTCTGTTGTTGCATTGTGTGAATTAGAACTACAAAGCTTGATGCTCTGTCATTTGTCTGAGCAAACTCCAAAAAATGGTCATGCACAAATTGATAAAGATTGAGTCTGGAAGTGTAAAACAGGAACAAGAGGTTGCCTTGTAGAACCTCACCCCTGACCTCATAGCAGTTAAGGTGAATAAAATTGTACAATGGAAACAGGTTTTCAGCTGTGTGGGCAATGAGTTTTCAGGTGCTTAATCTGGAGGGGAAATACTGCTTTTTAAACCTGAGAGGCTTTGTGTCTGGGAGAGGTACTATTTATTACATGTGTGTATGTGTATAACACATCTATATATAAGAAGTTACACTGCATGGTTACACAAGATATAGGGGTCTTATTGAATGAAGGAAGGAAAAGTCTGTGGATGGAAGGATTGCAATTGTTTCTGTTAAGACTCTGTTAAGAACATCACACATGTTTAAGGCTTTTCTTCAATTCTCAGTAAATGTCCCTAAGATAATATTAGTCTCAGACTAGAACAATTACTTATTTACTTATAGGCCTTGATTACTGACTAGGATTTATAACCCAAAATGCAGTTTTGAGCTATATGGCACTCCCAGGCATTCATTAATCTCCCAGCAGTGCTTCAATGTGTGTTGCTCAATTAACATTACATTAAATATGATAATTTAGAGATATTTCAGTGTAAGAATTGAATAAAATATTCGTCTTTCACTTTCCTATATTAGTACAGTTATGGTTTTGTAAAATTGAAAGTCGACAAGCTGTGTCTGGATCTCATAGTCTGGATCTCATGGACTGATAAGTACTTTCTTCATATTTACATTGCATGAAAATGTTTACCCAAAGGCTGCAATGAGGCAATTAGATTCCAAAACATAGAATCTAGAACATTGGTTCTTCAGACCTGCAGCTAAGAAGAAATAGGATTCTGAGATTCCACATCACTGCTCACTTGCTCATCCCTTAAGCAGATGGGTGAGGCAGTCTGCATATTTCTTATCAATTAAGGAAAATTCATTAATAATATCACAACTAAATATATTCCATGCTTAAAATTAAGATGTAATCAGCAGTGCAAATGAACATGTGGGATCCTGGTTGGTTTTCAGCTCTGAAACTGAATGAATTTGACTTCCACTCTTCACTTCATTGGTCAAATAGCATGGGTTAAATTTGCTGGTGAACCTCACTCATGTCCAACATTTAGTTTTATATCTCCTATTTTTGAACAAAAAAAATTGCTCATAAATTAAATGAAAAATTTACTGATTTCTTCCTTGGATATTAAAATTGTTACAGAAAGTGAATGTGTGAATATTTAATCTCCCATTTGTGTCTAATTCAGCCTAAGGCCAAGAGTATGAGACAGCATTAAAGCATACTGACTGGGAAGGATACTAGGAAAAAATTTGACTTACAAACCTGGACTAGAAAAATTTTTATAATTTTAACTCTTTTTGGATCATACTCAGCCTAGTACTTCTTTTTGATAGCCTTGACCTGTGATTCACTCTTTGTCCTGTTATTGAAGGTTTTATTGCATAGTATCTTAGCATGCTATGGGTGGAAAGCAGTAACATGCCAGATACTCACCAGTATGGGGAAATAAAAACAAAGTTCTTACTGCTTTCTAAAGCAACATATGAGATGAGATAAGGCACAAAAATCAGTACAGGGGAATGCTGAAGAGGTACTAGTCATGAAATACCTGATGGTTTACCTATTATCAATACAATATAGGAAGCATGATAAATTGTACTCTTAAAGTCGAGATTGAAGAGAAGATCAAGAAGTAAACTTTTAAATAAAGAGGAAGTGACATAATTAAATAAATAATAAGATGTTTGGATAATTTAATAGAAAAACTATAATAATTGCATGAAATTTAGTTTATTTATTGCAGTGTTTGTTCAGTTCTGATGTTAATATAAATTCAGATTGTCCATGAAGGGAATCTCATCCATATCTATGAGCCAACAGGAAAGTTTCTTAGTCTCTTCTTCCATATTAATATAGTATATGGTTTATGGTTTTGTGCCTTGGAAGAACATAATTGATGTTGCTCCTGTCATCAGGCCTTAAAAACTCTCTCAAAAAGGATGTGGATAATAAAAAGTAATAATACTATAGGCTCCATTAAAAAAATAATTCAACAATATTTCCCATAATTTACCAGATTAGAGTGATGGAATTAAATGCCAGGCAATTGTCTCTTGCATCTACTTATCTTAAAGACTGAAAAATGGCTTATTTACTTGTCATCTTGTCCATAAAAATTTACCTCAGCCACAAACATTTATTCATTTGAAAAAGAAAATTTTAGTGATCATTAAGTTCAGATTTATCTCAAAGAATATTGCCTTCTAGTTCAGACCAAAGTTAGAATTAGGTACCTATAAATATTAGAAGAAATGTAAACTTTTACAGGGGCAATTCAAAACCAAAACCAAAACGATCATTTCTCGTATTTGTTTTCTTTACAATCAATAATTCCTCAAAGATTTGTTGTTATAAAGGTCCAATCCATAGAAGACATTACCTGATTTCCTATAGTGACTATATATATTTTCTTACAGAATGTTTTTAATGTGCTTCTCCTGTATTTACAGACTAGATGTATCAATAAATAGTCATTCTGAACTATCATGCTAAGCTCTGAAAAATTTAAATGCAAAAGCTTTGTTGCTAGAAGAATACATAAGTACTTAATAAAATTTTCTGCACAGATTTTTCTACCAAAATTACTAATGTGAGCTAAAAAGTAGGAATACAAAAATGGGGTAGAATCTCAAATAATTATGAATATCTGAGTATTACTCTTTCGTCTTGTAAACTTTTTGTTTTGCTAGAACTATACCTGACTGATTTAGCTGTGAAAACAAATAAGAAAACCAATACATAACCAATGGACTCCATTAAGAATATTGTATTGCAGCAGTTCAGCAAACAAGTATCTGCTTTTTTTATAATCTAATACATCTAAATTATTAGTTTGAAACAATCAAATTCTTTAGGATTGAAGCTATATTTATTTAGAGTTCTGATGTGTGTTGGAAGTTATATTATCTGAAAAACATAACTTGGTCTAGCTGAATAATATGAAGTGTCATTATATGTGAATTTTGTGAAACATTTACCTCAGACTCCAATAGAATTATTATATTCAAAGTTAAAGAATATGAAGAAGGAATACTGGAAGAATATAGAACTCTAACTTTTAAAGTATTTCCATTATCCATGCATATTTCAGAATTTTTATAGCCAAATATTGTCTATTCTCACGTTGCAGCTGAAAGCAAGATTCCCTACCATTCCCAGTCAAGGTAGATTTGCTTCCAGTGTAGTCTTCAAGCAGCACAAACCCTCCAGTAGATCCATGTGGACAAATTTTAGCAGAATAAAGAGCAAAGCAAAAGCAAGCAAGATAGTGGATAAATAATCCTGAAATAAATATATGTTACCAAAAAAATAATGTGCAGCTTTTCCTCACTTCATAAAATTATGATCTTCATTGTTTTCCAGCAATTTTTCCAATACATTTTATGGATGTCATTTACACAAATCTTGGGTAGTTAATCTGGATAAAGTTGTAACCAAGCTTTTCTGGCCCTAGGCACCTAAGTCTTGGCAGTCTCCTGCTGTCTGCTATCAATGTAAAAACCTGCATTATTTCTGTATCCCATGAGGACTCTTTAGTATTCAGTATTGTGCTTTTTTATTCTGCCTTCAAATGTTTCTCATTTCATTTTATGCAGTTAGACTGTACTGTAAGTGGCTGATATCACAACTTTGCTTGTCTCAGATGGTTTTTTAAATGTATAATAAAACATCCCCCACCAGCAACAGAGTAGCTAATATCTGTTAATATTTCCATGTTAAGCTCCTACACTCAGTATTTAACAACACAGCTGAAAAAATCTCAGGGGTGGAAGCTGACACTGAAAATGAGTTAATAGGCAAGAAAAGTCTGATAGTTTTTTGAAAATGCATTATATCTAGTGGCACTTCGCAGGTTGATATATGTTGGTTTTCTGAATGCCTTTTTTGCTGAAGTACCTCTGGGAAAGGTTACATACAATTGCCACTTGAGCTTTGTGAGTACTGCAGGCTCATCTTTTTTTTTTTTCCCTCATTGTACAGAACTTCTAAATTACATTCAATGTTGCTACACCTCATGAATGTGTTTTGTATCCTAAGTGGAATGAAAAATGATTGGTCATACTAGTGGTAAGTACATAATTTAGAATATTAGCCGGTATTATATATCAATTAAAACTTAGAATTAGGTGTTTTACCTTTATATAACACACATATACCTGCAAAGATGGTGGTCTCCATTAAGAAATTAGCATTTATCAACAGTAGTTGCATCACAGTAACTTAGCAACATAAATTAATGCTTTTTGTTAGAGGAAAATACTATGGCATCTCAGAATTCATGAGGATAATATTTATCAACCTCTGATTTCTTACTGCAATTATCTTTTAGTATTGCACATAATCTAGGGAGGACAAACAAAAAATTGGAAAAATTTATAATAAAAGAAAATCTGATTTTTTTTTCTAGTTTATCCAGCCTTAAGTATTAGCTGAGGAATGAGAGTTTAAGGGAGGAGCTCAAAAATGTGTTCCACCTCTCTCTTATTTCTGATTATGAATCTAGAGTTGCACAGACTCTTGGAATTTTTGAGAATAAATAATGCTTTTCAATTTAATTCTTTATTAAAACTAGGAGAAACTAAGATAGCTTCTTTTCATCTATGCCTTCCCATCTTTCTCTGTAATATGTTTTGAGGTTAGAATTTTTGCAGATCATCCAAGAAATTAAGGACACAAATCAAAATGAGTATCCAAAGAAACTTCATTTTAGTTTTCAATAATTGCAATTTCATCTTAATTTGTTAAGTCAAAACCAAGACTAAGTAGGTGAGTGAAATAACCCATAAATTTCACTTTTTTCAATCTCAAGGAAACCTATTTATTCTTTGTTCTCAAGTGCCAAATACTGAAGGTGTGAGTGAACTGTAGTAAAGTTATCTTCAATAAACTTTGGTGAGTGATATCACCAGCACATTCTCTCCAGGGATGTATTTATTCCATGCTGATTCTTTCAGTAATTACTCAAAGTCATTTTAGCAGCTTTGTCCTGTAGATGACAAAGTTTTTCTGAATGGATATTTGGTCTTAGTGTTGGGGTTTTCTTTAAGTCATCACAAACATTTTTTTGCTTTTATATTTTGGCTAAGTCAGTTGAATTCATAGCAGGCAGTTACAGTAAGAACCAACTCAAATCTTTGCAAGTCTTCTTTCAGAAAAGAAATCACTCACAAAATGCATTACAGTAAAAGCTAAGGTGTTCCAGAGCTTCAGGTCCAGCTTGCAGGCAGGGGTAGCTTTTGTGTCCTTTTCATTGGAGAGCAAAATCGTTGACATGTGGAGTGCTGTGGTTTACCAATTTAGCTGCAAGAAAAATTCAGGCTGTTGGACTATGCCAAAGTTAGTCTCACTTCACATTAGTTAAACATTAGACCATAAAACAAAGTTGGTAAGACAAGTTACTGACAGGTTTCCAAAGACCTGCAGAAAAACATTTACTATTAAAAGCATATGATCTTAATTCTGATATAAAGTGTCAGTGCATCTTAATTGAGTATCATGGCACTGAATACCCAAATGCATCGAGTGAATTCTCAAATTTACAAGGTGCCAATCATTTTAAGGTAAGTAGATTGGGATAATGAGCTATTAAGGTCAAAATTTCAAATTTAGTTTTTGATAATTTTAAACGTTTAAATATTGAGTAAATAGACTGCTGCAGAGATAAAGGATAAATTGTTTCCTTATGTTGAATATATTGTCCCAACACTTAGAATTTTAGACCAGGTGCTGAAATGAGAAGATACTATTAAATGGTTGCTAGTGTTTCTTAAGCATATTTGTGAAAAATGGCTAAGAATGAAAGAAAAAAAAAAGAATGAAGCAGTGCCAAATATTCAGTCATTTAGAAAAATAGAGGAACTGAGTTGTCAGTTTAAGATATGTCCTGTTCTTAAAGCCATAATATCAGAAAATTTCTTCCTTTTTGGATACTATCTAGTAGCTACTCCACTTCACCAAAAGAAGCTACTTCTGAGTAGTTCTCAAATTCTAATAAGTGTTTTACTCCTTTTTCATGTTCTTTTTAGTTTAAGGTTTTGCAGTTTTAACTATTTAATTGTACTTTATAAAAATTTAGATCATGATCTAATTTCAAAACAATAAAAGGGAAAAGATGAGGGATCTCCTTGAAATATTATTGACTTAAAAAAAATTTAGAATTACTTATTTTAACTAGAATTAGAATGTCAATTACAATTAATCAATTAGGTAGAACCAGGGGGTTTCACTGCAACTTTTTTTAGTAGTTTTTTCCAATGAATTTTTTGATAAAGAAGTTATTAATCTAACTGTGGGAGGGGGGGAGAGAGGAAATATCTATGTCCGAAACCCAATATAAATTGAATGATCAACCACGAAAAAAAAGGATTATTTTATTCCAAAAATATCAGAGCAGTAAATTTTGACATTAGTGAATTAGTATTTCCACCCATATGTTTCTCTCTAACAACATTCTGGTCTGCTGGCATTCACAGCCTATTCTGTTTATGATGTGATCACAGGCTGAGCAAATATGCTTCCTTCAAAGTGCCACTGCCTGGATCCTTTCCAGGTTCAGTGGCTCCAGCAGAGAAGCAGACCCCACAGGGACCCTGAGCAGGGCTGCAGCTAAGTGCCAAGCCCTTGCCCAAAGGACAGTGAAGTGCTCTTTTGATCCAATTTCTGCATGAACTTAGAAGAAAATGGACATGTGATTGACTTAGTGGGTTTCCTGTCATCTGCTGCGGGATTTGCCTTCGTGTCGTTCCCTAAATCTTTGATGTAAATAATGTAGGGTAGTTTCAATCTGTGGTTTTGGAAATGGATTTTGAAACTTGATTTCTAATGGCAAAATGAAGCCATGTAGCATGAAACCATGGATCCATTTCACATGCACTTTTTTTTTAAGAAAGTGAAATGTTTCATTTATACAAACAGCGATTTGGACTGCTTCTTCACATGCTTTTGAATGGGTTTGTGTTGATTTTTTAAAGCTACTGATAACAAAGTTGTTTGAAACAAGGGTAAGTCAAAGGATCATATCTAAAATGGCAAGATAACACTAACAGCCTATCAGGAAGTCAAATAGATCAAAGACAGCTCTGACAGCAAATGCAAAGCTGCCAATACTATCTGGAGAGTGACTCAAAAGCCACATATTACCAAAAAAAAAGATATCCTCTGCTGTTTGGCATTTTGGGGTCTCATGGGTGCCACTGAAAGACAAAATAATCCTGTGTATATTATAAAACAATATGGTAGACCTCAAATGCCCCTACCATTATGGAGGACAACTTCATGGTGAACGGGAGTGGTGTTAATAAAACCCCACAAATGTCATATGTGTTAGAACATGGAAGGCATGTGAAAAATAAAAGCAATCTTCAAATTCATCTTCTTTATTATATTTGGGAATCAGAGATGTTCAGGTGTAGATCAGGATCCTGAGGGGAGGATGAGCTAAGCTAAAAGCAGAGTTTCACTAAATCCAGCCTCCAGTACTAGCTTTTGAATCAGCTTGCTCCTGCATCAGATAAATTTTAAAGAAAGAGAATTATATAGCAAAGCCTCCTGCAAATAAAAACAGATCCAATAAATTTTATTTACCTTTTAATTAGTGTTGAGAGATAAGACCTGAACTAAATATTCTTTTAATCAAAGAATCATAAGATTGACCTTGGTTTGGGTTATTTATCTGGGATTTTTTTCAAATTTTCTTCTCTTTTTTTTTAAGGTTTGATTGTTATAATACATTTAGCCTGCTTAATATTCAATTGCATCAGTAACCTGGAGTATATAAATTTCCTGAGCTTTTTCTCTAAATATTTATTTCCTTAAAGTTAATGTACTCATAAAGTGCTGATGCATTGTATATTAGAGGTGCATTTTGTTACAAATTATTGGCAGAATTTACCAGAGGGGTGTTCTAAAATCCTTTAACTTTATTCCACTTTTACGGATAAAGAGTGGAATAGAAGAATATAATCTGTAGACAATTATCATAAATATCTGAGATTATTGACACTATCCTGGAAGAACATCTGGGACATATGAACCAATACAGATAAAAATTAATTTCTGAGTCTGCATTTTGTTTTAAAGTATCTTACACCACTATGTCTCTTAGTGTCATATTTCTCTTGAGGGGGCTAATGGAATTTTCCCAGCAGTTTTTTGTAAAGATTATTATTGTGATAGCTCATTTTCATTTGACTACATTATTTGAGGAGTAGAAAGATAATTTTAATAGCCTTTTAGATTTTCTGTATTCATTCTTTAAACACAGGGAAGTTCTTTGAATTTTAGATAGATGATGAACAGAATTGAGGGCAGCTGGCAACAGGGAACGAGAGGGCAAATAGTGCCGTTCCTCATTATGTGAGACAAAAACACATTTCCAAAGACAAATATTCTCTTAGCAAACTGTGCTTCCTAGACTACTACCAGATTCTTCTGAACACCAAGAGTAGAGTGCAGACAAGATTTCCAACACCAAAATACAAGACATTGAAAAAAACACTGATGTTTTGAAGGAGAAAGACCTTACTTTTTTAGCAAAGAATCTTCCTCACCTACACAAGAATTGCTCAGTGTGGTTTTTTACAGTAAAATCACATCTTAAATAATGCTGCATTTTAAACTTAGGCCAATTCTCTGATACATAGGAAAGACTTTAGAATGTTTATTTATCCTCGATATATTCATTATTTTTCTTCAGGGAGCAATGTCCTAAATATCAGTGACTAGTTATTTCATTATCACAGGGCTTTTTTTGACTTCTTAGAGTTTTAAAGCATTTTCTTCAGAGACCAGGAGAACTGCAGAAGGGAGTAAAACCTTATCCCCTATTAGATAAGAAGGGAAATTTTAACGTGTCGCTGTAATTTTCCGTTTTTTTCTGTATCTGTCATCTAAAATAGCTGAAATTAAATAATTCTGAGATCAATTTCAGTAGGGAGGTATGAATCCGGAAAGTGAGTTTATAAGTAGCAGGGAAAACTTGTACAGAAAACTGTAGCACATCCCACTGTGAGTAATGACTTGTGAAAAATATGTTCAGTTAAAGCTGAACATCAGCCAGTTACAATAATATCATCATCTTTCCCTTTCTCATTGCATTCTCTTTATCTTGAAAGAAACTGCATGATTTTATGTTTTGTTCCTGAACTGCACAATTTTGAAGTTATGCAAAACCAAGCTCCAAGCATACATTTTAGTTTAACTTACTGATACCATGAAACTGGCACTGGCACTGCAAAAATCTCCTCTTTAAATCAACGAGAAAAACAGAGTGTGACTGCAGACCCATCCTACAACCCTGCAGGTGAGGATGTTAGTATGTCAATAACATGTCCACACTGGTTCATATAATGTCCCATTGTGTCTCAGAATACTGTACATCTGTGGCCAGCAGAACTCATTTTGGTTTCAATTTCTCCTAGACCTTTGAGAGAACAGAAGATGGCACACTGCTTGAAATGTTAGACTTTACAAGTGTTGGGTGTATTATATACCACACTTTATGCACCTGTGAAAGTGACTTTTACTGTCAGAGAGATTGCCTTCTGATAAAAAGATGCAATTTCAAAAGGATAAGACTAAATGTTTCTTTCCAAAATTTCTAAATCACTTAGTCATGAGGATCCCTAAGTGTCCACACAGAAATCAGGATCTATGAAAATCCACTGTGACACCCATGCCACAAGCTGCAGCTTCTCTGAAGGAGTAAGGAAAATGACCAAGAACAAGAGTGGTCTGTCTTTTCCTCACAATAAATCACTGGCACAGCCAAGAACAAAAAAAACCCAACAAAACCAAAACAACCCACAAAAAAACCAAGAATGTCTCCTAAAGATGTGGGATTATCTTTCCTTTGGAAGAAAAGAGAAACTTGTCTTTTTGTGTTTATCTTGTCAATAAGAGGGGAATATTTCCTCAGCTTTGATGGAGACCAAAGCTTTTCTAATAGAAGGATATTTCAAAGGGTGAACAGCCATCGCCTGGTTTACTAAGATTTATAGATGACTGTATTTAATTCATACTTGGAAGTAGCAAGAGAAAAAATAATTAAAAAAAAAACCAAAACAAAACTAAAACAGTTTGAATAAAGAAAGTTATTGCAAATCCTACAATGGGCTTGGAATCAGTGCTTAACATTGCCTAGTCTCTGCTTTAAATCAATCTTGATCCTTACAGCTATTTGAAATGGAGAGAGACAAAGCTAGTAAGGACCAGAAGACAGAGCTGGGTGTGGAAATTCAAGTAAGTAAGTAATCAGACAAATATTTATCTAAGAGTGCAAAATCTAAAGAGGCAGCTACTGTTTAAGAATTTGGTTTAACAATGTCTTTGAAAAAGCACTGCTTTCCTGAGCAGACTGTGTATATATTCTCTGAGATTGAAGTAAACACAGGCTTATTTTGAGTTTTGAAGTTTTAGAAAAGTGTCTATGACCAACATGAGAAAACAGTTTCTTCATGCTTTTCTGTGTTCAAAATATATTCTAATGTAAAAATCCAGTAATTTAATTGCAGTAACAAACTCACTGATGTGTGTTTATCTTTCTTTTACACACAGGGATTTACTAAAAATTACCTTATGGAAAAGTAGTGCTATGTGCTAAAATCCAAACTCAATGGAGCACTACACATAAAAGTTATTAAAATCAAATGGTTCCTTTAAACTTTAAATTCAAACTCAGAGCAGCAGCTAATCCAAAAGGAAATTAAGTGAAATGCCCCTCTGGGAAGTGGTAGAACTAGTGCATTTGGGGAAAGAGTTACATGATGAATCAAACTAAGAACAATGAAATCCCTTGGAAAATGCACATTTTCACATGTACACATGCCTGTGTGCACATATCCAAACATTAAACACTCAAATTGCTTAATTACTATAAAAGAATACAGTTCTAAAAATCATGTGAGCACCTCCTAGTCTCTTTTATTGACCCACCTAAATTCAATAATAAATAGCTCTTTTAAACATTTTCTTATTGATATTTTTCCACTGTACAAAATATAAATGTCAAACCTTTAACAGAGCAATCGTATTACCAATATATAAATCTGATTTATTTTTTTTGACCCCAAGGTCAAGTGTTAGGAAAAGTCATCCTGCTTCTGACAACCTTTGTAGATCCCACATTCAGTCAAAGGCACTTTGGTAATTTATATGACATGATGATTAGCCCATAGTTTCTCCATAAAATCTGAGAGCAAATCAAATCTTCGCAATGTTCAGTTTTGTTCTTGAAGGGCGGAAAACAACAGGTGGATTTTGTTTAATAGGAATAACCCACTGCAGGTAAGCACATATGGTACCATAAAGGACTGGGCAGACTTCCTATGGGCAGACCCATAGAAAGCACCCATCGTGTTTTCAGTGGATGTGAAAACTGAGCTATGTCCCAACAGGGTTTGGATACCTGTGCCTATGACTAGACCTTCTCCTGGTGTGTGGCTTTAGACAACTTTCAGCTGTATGCATCCCCACCACACCTGATTCTTCAGCTGGGACCTTGTTTGCTTTTCTTCGGAAAAACAAAAATTCCCACACCATACAAATAATTTTCTCACTTGTATCTTTAGTCTAACAGCATTGATTTTTACTTATGGTGATGTTATTCAGTATGAATGGGCACCTCCCTATGCAAGCTTCACTCCAGGAACACTGAGTTGCAACCATACGTGTTTTCGTTCTTTCAAAGCTGGATGTTTAATACATCAATCAAGGGGGTTTTTGCATCAAGAAATTATAAATTAGATATCCTAAAGCAGATTTTCTTTTCCCTATGATCTTTTTATATAAAGATATTGTGCTAGCAATTTTGCCAATGAGTAAAGGAAGTGGGTGAATTTCGAGATTGATGCGTTTCCTCTTTAAGGGAACTCGTCAAATGCTAGTACTTGTTTAGTCCTGCAAAGTACATCTAATGCATCCAATAAAATCAGATTTCTACAATATGTTATCGAGTAATTAGTGCTTAAACCAGAAGTTCTACCTCTTATTAGTCATCTTTATGCTCAGATTGCATAAGCTAAATTGATTGCTTAAGGATCCACAAATACCATAATCACAAATTTTATGGTTTTATGTAGGATATTAGGAAAAAATTGCCTCATTGTCTTCAATGTAAAACAAGATTACTTTTCCCTAAGCAATGCAGTAGAAGGTACATAAAATCAAATATGTGAAATCATTGGTTCCCTAATGCCATTGTTCTCAGTAGAGATAATTGCTTCATTCAGTTCATAAATTCTCTTGCTTGTTTGCATTTGTAGCTCTCCCACAGAACCTCACATCAGTGAACTAATGTTAAATGTTGGTTCAGCTCTATTATTTCTGATTGAAATATAGTAAATTGACAGCAGTTAAAGATGGATCCTATATCATTATTACTGGCTTTTGCACAGAGATCAATCAAGATCCAACAGGATTTCAGTAATTTATTTGCTCTCTGATAAGGTCTTAATACTCTCTCACCATTTCAGAGAGCTTGTCTGATTTCTTATTGTGTCATAAATGAAATGCCCTATGTTTTCCCACGTATATATATTTATTTCTTCTCAAGAGACAGAGTATATTAATTCTGAAGGGAGCTCTGGAGAATAATAGGAAGAATCAGACATTTCTTCTTATTATTTGATTATATTATGGCTGAATTTGAGAAGCTCCAACTATATAACTGTTACAACAGTAGAATTTACAAAAAGAACTTGGAACATCTTACATATTTAGAGTTATGATTTTCACCCCTTAATCTAAAAGGTATTTAATTGTTACCTGCTCCAACAGGAGTAACTCTGACTTTATAATCAACTATATAGATTTATTTTTTAATATCAAAGTGATTAATATTAATTTATACAATGAACTAATTTTTATTTGGCTTATTAGTAACAAAAAATATTTATCAGCTGCTCAGAATAATAGAGATCACTTATAATCTCAGTTATAGTCCTTCTACACTGCTGCTGTAATTTTCATGTCCATACAAGAATTTGTATATTAGAAAAGGGCTCATTTGCTTCCATTAAGCCTTTTATTTGTGAACTTTTCAGAAGCTTGACAGATAATCCCATTTGCCTTTTTGTGATCAACCTGTCGTCAAAATAATGTTTATTACTATTTTTTTTATTGAATTAATTGAACTGTTTACAGCTTATGCTAACATCAATATATCAAAATCTATTATTGAGCTACAACAAAGAAACTCCTCAGTAATTTCCTTTTATGCTGGTAATATTGGTTTCAGTAAACTTCACCTATTTTTCACTGTTTTAAAACACATTTTTTTGACCTTTGAGATCAGTCTACGTTGGAAAAACATTTTAAATTTCACCATCTCTGTCTCACAAAGAACTGCTCAGACCATTTGATTCACAATGGAATGAAATAGTCACCGTAGTTCCTCTTTGATCTTTTGATCTTCTTGATTTCTTTTCTGGGAAAAAGAAAAAAAAAAAAAAAAAAAAAAAAAATTTTAAGAACATGAATAGAACAATATTTGAAATATAAATGGTTATTTTTCACATCACTCTTTGAAATAAATTATATTTGGAGGTCTTTCTCAATGGTAAGAAGAATTCAAAATCAGTTATAACCTCTTCAGCCAAGCTCTGCAGTCTAGTGAAGAGTTGTCTTTGTCACAATAAACAGCAATGTAGTACCTTATTACTTTATAGTACCTGGTATTTTTCTTTAAATTATTGTGTATTCCGATTTGTTTTCTTCTCCCAAACTGCTCATTTTATCTCACTAGAACAATTATGCAATTTCATATTTATAGATTTTAGAGTTTTAGGGATGCTGTTATCCCTGCATCACTTTCCATAATTTCATTTGTATTAATTCAATATAGTTGTTCTTACTTTTCTTCATTTCCCATTTGATAAATGGTGATATTCAACCAAACTGCAGGGCTCATCATTCACAGGCATAACTTTTAAAAAGGGCTTCATCAAAGTCAGGTATCTAGTCCAATACATCAAAAGTGTGGGCATTCGTGATTTTTCTTGCAAGTTTTCTCTTAACTGCTCTATGACACAAACGAGCCTGCCCAATGGAAGTGAAGGAAGCAGCAGTTTCCTAAACAGCTATTTCACCAAGCTTGCAATGAGCCATCCAGTTCTCTTTGCAGAATGAGATCTGAATGTGTTTCTAAACAAAACTTTTCATACATTACTCAAGAATCTAACCTAATTAGAAAAACAACAATTGTTGAACTTGTGGAATAAATACCAACAGAAGATTTCTATATTTTTGCTGTTTAAATTGAAATATTTTGTTGCTAATATTAATTTGAATCCAATATTTATCTAGATCAAGTTCAAATAAGATAAGAAAAAAAAGCAAATAGAAAAACTGAATGAGATACGCTCATTTGAACAAAACAAAAATAACATATTTCATTTAAGCTGTTGTGGTTTTCTTTTTACTCAGAACACCTTGGGCTTTGTTTTGGTCTGATTTTGTTTATGTGTGTATGTGTGTATTGGGGGAGCGTGTTGTTTGGAGGTTTTTTTCCCCAATTAAAGAAAATAGTATTTCTTGGTTTTGTTTTATATTTTCAATTCTTATGGAACTAAAACGCAAATTATTCAAACACCTCTATATCAGTTTCTCCATATTTTCTTAAATTTAGATTGTTGCTCTGTGCAATGAAACTAAAAGTTCTGACATAAAGTTCTCCTACTATTTTGCATCTTAGAAGATGATTCTTCATTTGATGAGTATTCATCCAACATTCATCACAGACCATTTTTTGATTTTGATTAATTCCTATAAGATCACAGACACTAAAAGTTCTTCAATTTTCTATATCTATCATTCTTCCTTTTATTTTGATGTACATTTTCATTTCTTTTTAAAAAATCTAAATTAGAATTACTTTATAAATTTGCAAAGCAGATATTCAAAATAGATTTTTAGGAAAGAAACAAAAAAAAAAAAAATCCAGAATTTTTAATAATCTAAACTGTAGTAGAAACTGGTAATTTCACAGAACCTCACTTCTATAAAAGGTAAAGGTTTCATTAAACTCTTCTGAGAGTGGCAGTCACATGCAGTCAAGAAATAAGAGTAGCTCCATTAGGGGCAGCTCCTATTTAAAATGAGTGTAGCGGGTAACTGAATGTTCTCCAGGTTTTCTTTCTCTGCAATGCCATCTTCAGAGTAATATATCGTCTCAGCAGCACCTTGTGATGATGTATTACTCAGATACATCATGGGCCTGAACAGTGCCTCAAACTATTTATAGACCTGGTAAATCATTAAAGGGAGGCACCTGGATGCATTATTCAAAGATGGCACCACATGGGTAAGAAGCTTTTAAATGCATAGTCAACACAATATCAGAACACAGCATCAAGCACACACAAATCCATACCATGCAGAAGGCAACAGCTCTAAGCTTGCAAAGAAGGTAAGAACCAAAGGAGCTCCAGCAATGATACAGAATTCTGCTCCTCTCCTCTCGTGAACCATGACAGGATGAGTGGAAATGCCCTCACACTGTGCCAGGGAAGGTTCAGGTTGGATCTTTCATCAGGAGGAATTTCTTCACTGTGAGAGTGGTTAAGCACTGGAAGTCGTCATCCCTGGAAGTGTCAAAAAATGACAGGACACAGCATTTGGTGTTATGGTTTAGCTGACAGTGTTTGTGTTCAGTTAAAGGCTGTACCTTAGTGATTCTACAAGCCATAAATCTGGCCACTGGATCTGTACAGGAAATACTTTGAAATAAGAGAAATATATATGAGAAGTCTCCCAAGTGGAGTAATGGGCAGTGAGATCCCCATACTTATCCTTACTAAAATTTGTGTAGGAAATATTCACTTATCTCAGTGCCAACACATCTTAAATATCCCCCTTCAACGCAAGGAAAGGGAACATATTTGTGTTTATGCACAGGTGTAGGTGGGTAGAAGTGTGTGAGGAGCACTATAATGAGCTGTGTTCTGTTGATTTTGAGCACAATTATGAGCCATTCTTTTAAACGGATGCAGAATCAGCGAACTAAAAATTTTCTCACCCCTGCTTGCTGTTACAGGAGCAGGCCAAAATCTTTCAACACAGAACACAATATAAGAGTTTGTGAATAGAATTTTGTCTGTAAGAATTTGACAGCAGCTGGAAAAACTAGAACTTTAGTAACACATTTTATAACTTTTCATTTCTTGCTATTGAAAATTACTTCCTATCCTACAATAGCCAGATAATACAGATCTAGTTCTCTTACAAAAAATGCTCTCAAGGAAAGAAAAATGAAGAAGCTTAGTATGACTAACACTGACATTTTAGTTACACTTGAATGTAGCAGTTTCTCTATACACACCAATGCCCTATTAGATGCTTCATAGCTTCTCTGCTTCACTATCTATATATTCTGTGGAAATATTTATGTCTGATATGAGCAGGTCTATTTCCTTCCAATCCTCTGACTTGACCTTGAAATTTGCTTTCAAGTAGCTTGTTGTACCTTTAACAATGGTCCAGTACTGTGTAAAGGTAGTAGAAAAGAGCAAGCCAACCCTTTATGCACATGTATCTTAAACTTCACAATGAGGATTTGTGCAGTATTTCTGCAACAAAGAAAATAATTAAAAGCAAAAAGGATGAACTTCAAATGTTTTCAATGCCAAAAACCCAACAGGACTAAGGTCAAAAGTTTATGAGAAAGAAACTTCTAGTCTATCAAAAGATAATCACAAAACCAACTTTGGGGCATCCAGCTGTAGGGCTCCACATTTTCAACACAAACACAACAAAGGAAAACCAGTAGGCTTTTGAGGAGGGGTTTTGATGTTTAGGTTTTGACAAGAGGAAGTGCCTTTCTAGATTTTATTATATTTGTTAAATATGTGAATTTTCTCAGTTTAGCTTCTCTTTTGTCCTCTTTCTGATGGCCCCTTTTAAACTCCATTGATTAGTGACTTTGTGTTCCTCCATTTAAGCAAATTTACTTGTCCAAATATATGCATTTTGTGTAAAGGAGGTCTAAATACATTTTCAATACACCACAATCTTTGAGCATGCACTGCATGATACAGGAATATTAATATTTGTCTAGGAAATTTGGGAAAGAAATAAAGGATTCTTAATCAATGTATTCGATAGGTCAAATTCATGGTTGCAATATGAGGCTTTGCAGGTGGATTCTCAGACTGAAAGGAGATAAAAACAGAAAAAGTGCTGGATGGTGTGGGTTTCAAGCACGTTATGCATCACCTGAGTAAACAATGAATGCAAGAGTTTTCTAACGCAATAAAAAATTCCCATTCAAGATTTAACTGTGACAGGTGTCCAATTTCAAGAAGCCAGATAATTTAGCATTTGTTGACATTCATGATTTCCTTCAGGAAAGACATTTTTTCTCATGAGACCTGTTTTCTGAAGCTACTCTAATTTCTCAGTGTATTTCTTATCTCACCCTCAAACTCCTAGCTAATTTAAAATTCCATCAATTTATCATTGTGAGATAACATCCAAAGCCTTTTAAGTACCCCTTAGTATGACTAATGTACAGATATCAAAAATATTACTGTAGGAAAATGTGTCTCATATTCAATTATATAGAGCTAATTATTGTAAAGAAAAAAAATAGCTTTCTGTTGAACCTTTTACTCATTACATATAGGCCATATGGAAAAACAGACATCTTATATGAAATAATTGAACCATATCTATTTTATGTCCTGAACATGAACAACTCTATCAAGAGTCTTATTTTGGTGTAGAAACAAAAGTGAAATGAAGACATAACCTGATATCAATCCACAATTTTCCTATTTTGTTTAAATTTGGATCAAAATAATTTGATTCTTCTAGTCAGAGCACAGCAGGAATAACCTGATTTTCTTAAATTTAACAATTTTATTTACTTTGCAATAGCAGCACCTTTCAGGACCATTACATTAATGTTGTCTCATTATACATCTAACAGTGCCTTAAACTATATTGGTCCCTGACCAATAATTGTTTTTTTTTCTGGAGTTGCTCATATTCTGAGTTCTTGTTTTCTTACAAACTCTAAGACTCTTTAAAAAATCCATAGACAAATAGATATGTGTTTATATATAAGTAGCTTTTCAATCTCAACATCTATCATGGTCATATAACTTTGACAGACCTAATGGAAATAAAAGTATTGTATTTCTACATCAGAAGATTCCCTGTCTTCTGCAGGTACTCAGAGATAAAGAAGGTGACCTCATATTACATGTATAAACTTCTAAAGGGGATTCTGAAAATATCACTATATTTTAAATTGTTGGGGTTTTTTTGTTTAATTTTTAAGGCAGTAATAGACTATACTGGTGCACAGGAACTCTGATCTACTGTAGACTGAGGGGCAAGAATGTAGAAGACAAAAATCAGGAAAAGTAGTTGTCATGAATTTGAAAGAAAAGACGGGAGTTAAAATTGTGAAGTACAAGGAAGAAAAGGAGTTGCATTTGGCAAATGAAAAAATTGTTATTAAAAGAATGACTTTATAAGATGTCTAACAATTGGAGGAAACCTACAGGAAGAACTTGTCTTTTCCTGAACCAGGAGAACAGAAATGTCTGATGTTTTCCTGCTTAACAGTTCCTTGAAATGGAAAGAGATCATACATTAATAGAAATATCAGCCTAGAATAATCTTAGCCTAGAATAAATTGCTGTATGTTTGATGATTTCAGATTTCTCATACTCTAAGAAACTTCAGCTGAGATGTTTAGAAGGCTCTCAAGGCATTTAACAATTATTCCATAGAGTCCTAGAATATCTCAAGGTGAAAGGGACCCATAAGGATCATCAAATCCAGCTCTCAACTCCTTGCAGGAATACCTGAACACTCTCTGTTAGGTCATTCCCTTGAGCCCTTTTACCACCATGTTCACCATCCAGCCTCTCGTACGTATAACCCATATTACCATGTCTGAGTTGGAGAATCTAGCACTTGCTGTTAAATTTCTAAACACTGGTGACATAAAACTAACACTGTAACAATTTAAGGGACAGACAAATACTGAGGCTTTTGTTATAGAAAATAAGAATGGTACCAGTGAATTTTAGACTCAAACAGCCTAAGAGTAACTCTTTCAAAATGAACGGCTGACTTTCTGACAAATTGCTATGAATGTAAAAGAAACAGAAGACAAGAGTAATAGCCTATGTGGAATTTTCAGGAAGAAATTTTATTGACTAAATTGGATTAATTTTTGTTCCTGGTAGGAGTCATGAAGCACTATTTTTATGGCATTCTTATAGAAAAGTAGAGAAGACAACCTAAGTGAAGCCTTACTTAGATGGGGAAGAAACATGTTAGGAAACAGTATTCACAGGGTAAAAGATGTATTGGAAGATGCCTCTGGAACAGTCACTCTGTAGGTTTCTGCAAGGATGTTTCTATGTTTGATGTTATTCAGCAGTTACATCTATAGCGTGTGAACATTTTCTCATTTTCACTGTGAGAAGAGCATTAAGCTGAGGGGAACAAATACCTTGTTTAAGTACAGGACTGGATTTAGAATTTTACAAAAATAAGATAAAACAAGTAAGAAATTCTGTTAGAAAATATAACTTGGTTAAACATCTTGATTGCAGGATGCAGGGATTATAAGTAATCACAGGCAGAGGACAAGTCAAATACAGTTCTGTGAAAGGGTAGGCATTACACTGTGATGCATAAAGCTTTTGCAATTTTCTAAAAGCACAGTTTTCATTTGAGTTTAGAAGTCCAGAGTCCCAAGCCCCAAGACTGAAAGCAATGTTATTTGATGTTATTTGCCAGCATACAGGATAATTTATGACAAACCATATCACACTTACTCCAAATATACTGCTGATTTGAAGATAAACAATCTCATGAGTACTGTCTATCAAGTACAAGCTGCAGCCATGATCTTCTGAACTCTGACAACAGCTTATTCTGTAAGACATAGAAATCAATCCTTAAACTGTAAAGGCTTAGCTGTAGTACTTACATTGAAATTTTGGCAGTAAGTCTTGTAATAATTTGAAAAGAAACAAAAAAATTAGTGAAGGAACATAAATATTCAGAATGTCAGAAAGAATCATGTAAAATGGAAATGTTAAGGGCTTCACATTTATTCAACAAAAAACAATGACAGGAGACAAGAGTCTTAAGTGATTTTTGCAAAGACATTGTCTACTATGCATAGAACAAGACTTAATGGGCTTAAATGTTATCAAGGGAGATTTAAGTTATACATTAAAAAAAAAAAATCCTAATGGGGAGAACAGATAAGCAGTAAAATAGGTTGCCTAGGGAGATTTTAGAATCTCTGTCATTACCCCAATAATTATTTGGAATAATTTAAATATGGTTGATCCTACCCTGTGGCAAGTTAACGGATGAAATGCTCTCTCAAGGTCCCATCTCATATTTTCTGAGGCTGTGCTTCTCTCTACACCCCACAATATGTACATTGAACATTTTATGTCTGTCATACCATCATTTTTTAATTTCTATCCTGCTCCCAGCTTTATTTATCCTTTTTTACATAGCAAGATTTCTGAAAAAAAATTTTGATCCATTAGCTAAAAAAGAACAAAAAAACCCCAACCAACCAAACAAAAAACTAAATATAAAACAAGACTGAAAAGAAAAGGATAAAGAATTAAACAGTCTGTCAAAAATGACAAATCACAAATACTTCCATTGCTTATCTCTACAAAACTTTGAATTCATTCCAGGAATGAATTTCATTACATTTTCAGGTTACAAATGAAATAATAATATTACTTACTATCGTTTATAAAGTGTAAAGACATATTTGCAATACATAGAATTTATTTTCCTATTTACAATTTAAATATATCAAAACTTACAGAGAAGAGCACATGGTTGGAGAACTGATTTTGTGTAGTTCTCTTTTAACTGTTACTGTGCAGGGTCCATTACATTTATGCAACCTTTAGAAGACCAACTCTACCCAAATTCTCAGTCAAGAGCTTTAGTGAACTGCATTCTTCATATTTCCTGAATTTATTGCTTGTTTAGTATGAAATTTCCTAATGTGCTAATCAATCCAGGCATGATGTTTTCTATTAATCATGCATGAAATCAAAGTACTGATAAAAGAAATTTTTAAATTTCCACTTTTATAATTAACATTTTTGTTAAAAAGTATTATTTTTGTCAACATAAATAATTCAGTATGTCTCATGTCAGTAAAGAGGATCACAAGAACCACCATATTGGTTTTCTACTCACTGACAATTCTTCCCCCCTCCTTTTTAAAAATGAAATCTTTTAAAATATATTCATTACAATTTTCTCGAACAGATGAGAAAATAACTCATGCATTTAAACTGTTTCTCTATAGAAGACAGAAGATATCCTGCATAATAAGAAAAACATATGTCTTGTAAGACAAAATAAAAAGTAGTATGCATTAAAACTGCATATTCCCTTTTGTTTCGAAATACTCTTTTCTAGAGATTTCTCTTTGAAAAGTATTTTGTCTGTACTATGGTTTGGTTAACACATATTAAAAAATTTGCCTATGTTTTTGGATTTTTTGTTGTAATAGGACTAAATTTAGCCCAAAATTTCAACAATATCACGATGTGTAAGAAGCTTGTAACATTTTTTATGTTTTTTACTGTCTAATGATTCATCCCAAATGTTTACACCAAGAGATAAAGGTTTGAGGGATAAATTTGATGAACATTTTTTTAGAAGATGCTTTGAAACTTTACAGAAGCTTAGGAAGAATTCTGACAGAATTGGATTAATGAGGGGCAACCAAGAAGAGCAAGGAAAAATGTTCAAATATTTTCTAATGTTTCAATTTTGCAATTTTAATTTTTAGTTTTGATTTGAAGATTTTTTTTTAAATTTGATGATCTTTTTTATTCCAGCTTTTTCTCAGTAGCCTAGATATGACTCTATGAATCAGTAGCATTCTTTTGGACACCTTTCCTAAAAAGATTAGGCTCCAATGACCCATTCCACTTTGAAATGTAATCACCGTGGTAAGGGTAATGGGGGTTCTTTGCAAAAGAAAATTATTCTCTCTGGTCTACTTTGGTAATTCAACCATATAAATTCCATGGTCTTAAAAAGATGATTCTGTGGTCAAGACCGATACATGGTCCAAGGACTTGCCACCTTGGGCAACATTTTATTTTATTGTTTTTTGATATGAGATGTCATAATAGTTTTCCTAATATGGGGTACAGAGAAGATAGAAATACATCACTGTTACCTCCAAAACTGCTGCTTTGGGGTTCTTGGAGAAGAAAGAATAATTTGTATGTATATTTGTATGTATGCATATTTTTTCATCATTTCTGGACCTATGTGTACATCTCAAGACATTCAATCATATTCAACTTCAAAAATCCATCAGGATGCTCTTTCTTTGAAATAAACTTTACTCAACAGAGGAGTTTTGTTTCTGTAACAGAAAGGTTACTCACACAGTTTATCTAATTTGGTTTCTGAAAATACATTCCCTCTTTCCTCACTGAATACTGTTTCCCTCTGACATGCTTCTTTCACTCAAGCATAGATTGCTTTTTAAGTAATGTGCCACAAGCAGCTCATTACCACTGAAAGGTGAGAGTTGCCATTTTATGATCCCATATTACAGCACAGTATTCCCATCCCCATCTGCTCACCTAAATTTTCTGATAAATTTAGGTCTCTGCCAGAGAAAAGTTATTTCCCTGATCTTTTTGTTAAGTAATTGTTGCCTCACTGAAGGGTTCACGCTGCTTTCTCTCACAGACAGCATTTCTCATGAAGTCTGTGTTGCAATTAATTACGGAAATACTTCTAGGTCTCTATGGAAACTTAAGCTCTGCTTAGAAAACCAGGACTGTTTTATACACCCTGTAAGAAGTTCCCTCTGTGGACTTTGAAAGGAGCTTCTGTGCAAGACCTTTTAACCCCTTAGTCTTGGTAGTGTTCAAATACCACTTTTCGGTAAGATAACCATTTGGAAAAGCTCCTTCTTTTTTTGGAATTAGAAAAAAACAAAATGCACAGTGAAATGTGCGTTTGATCAGCTTGTAGCATTTCTTCTTTCAGGATAAAGAGCGACTAGCAAGGAGAAACTTGATTACAAAAACAGTCTGTGATTCATATAAGGTACTAAACAGCACTAAGGAGTCTGGTACTTGTAGCACAAATCCTGGACTCTCAGAAGTTACATGAAAAGTATAACACTTCCCATAGCAGTGTGCTGTGATCACTTGTCTATCCGAGCTCTTATGTTTGCCATCAATAAAACTGTGGAAACAGAAAACTTGAAGAAATATTCTGTCCTGCTCTTGGATTTTCTTTTATGAGTTTATTTAGGTGGAGAGTTTTCTTTTATAGTAATCCTTTTATTCATAATGCTAATATGCAAAACACTCCCCAAAAGCTTATTCACTACTGTTCCAGAGGTTTAACGGAATTAGTAAGGTAAAATTGAATTGAATTTCAGAGGTAGGAATTCAGGCTGCATCGTCTTTTGACTGGAACATGTTAACCTTTTGTGCTTCTGATGAGAAAGAATAAAAATATATTAGTATCAAATTAAACTCTAAAAATACAAGATTAAAGGTTAATAACTAGTGTTTTCAAGACTAGTCCAAAAGAAGTAGTGAACTAAAAATAAGAAAAGCATCACAGACTTACTTTGTATAAATTCTAGCAACATTCTCTGTCCGCAGATAAATAAATGCTTAACCAAGATGAGTTACAATGACTCTCTTACATAAGTCAAAATGACAGTCAGATTTCTCCTAAATTAATTCATTACGATCAGTGAATGAATAGCTAATGAATTTGGTATTGAAGATCCCTCACATTGATAATAAATCCATAGGGAAATATCCAAGTAAAGTCTTGTAAAGATTTTACTCAAAATGCAAATCAAATGTAAAAGACTAAGCAGGCTAAGGAGACTAAATGCATTGTCAGTTCCTTGAGAGGCAAGGCTAGATATAACAAAAGGAAGAGGAGTCTCAGGGATTGATGAATAAACAACAGAACAGGGTAACCTTTCTTTATGAAAAGTGGAAAGGGAAAGAAAGTGATCTGATCCATTTTGATTACAAGATATGAAGAAGTATCAAATCAGCTGCAAGCCTTGGCTTTAGCAAAGATTAAATATAAGTAAAAGATCTGTGACTTGGCTCTCAAAGGTCATAGTTTAATACTGGAAGTCCAGCAAGATTATGCATTAAGGAGCTCAATAGCTGTGTTTGTTCAGGTTGGCTAACAGAGATGGAGGTGAAGAATTCCATTTCTTTCTACAGTACTGCTGTCAGGACTAGAAATCAGGACTTCCCTTGAAAATGAGAGTATAACAAACCGTTTATGCCAATCATTCACATCTGGCAGTTTATCATAAGGAATTTCCTGAATAAGCAAAGTAACAAGCAGCTTTGCTAGCCTTACTCAAGAAAAGACAGAACAGACTAAATTCACGCTGAATGCCTAAGACAAAGGGAAAATATCTTCCCCAGAAATTAATAACAAAAAAAAACCCCATAAAGTTTACAGTAATGGTGTTATGACCTTGTCCAATCACACACAGTGGAAAAGCCTGAAAAAAGTCATTAAGCCTTCTGTTGCTGTCTGTGCATCAACCTTACAAGGTCATGATTAGATCTTCCTTCAGTGAAAATTGCTTATATATCAGTACTGACCAAACCAATTCAGGGTTCAGTGGAAACAATGGTGATGGAAGCCTTTACACTCAAAAACTAGTGATTATTCAGAGATAAAAAAAAAAGAAAAAAAAATGACATCATGTTAAATTTACCTTTTGTCAAATTTATAATCCAAATATTTTGTTTAAAGAAAAATAAACACAACACACAGTAAAACATTTTAATGTTTCTCAAAGTCAGAGCATGATTTTCCATCCAATTTTGGATTTTACCCATCCAATATTGTTTGAAATCTCATATTGAGGAATATTTTTAAGTATTTTCTTTCTTTATTTTTTTTCCCTAAGACCATAGGACTTGAAAGAACCTCATAATAGTAGCCACTTCATCATCAGTGAAAAATGCTCCCCAATGAAACTACAGTTTATTTTTTACCATTGCTAAAATGTTTTTTTACCATTGCTCCAGATTCTGGCAGAATTAGAATATCATTGTTCTCTTTACTCTAATCCTTCTCTTATCCTTTGGCTAAAGTTTATTCAATATTTACTCGTATCCAGTTGTTATTCCATCTTCAACATTATCAGAATATACTTCTGGGAAAAAAAAAAAAAAAAAAGAAAGAAACAAAAAAACCAAGAGGGTTTAATAAAAAAAATTGTATTCAGTGTTTAAAAGACATTTAGAATAAAGATAAAATGTCCTAGAGATGCAGGTCAATTAGGAAAGGTTAAAGGACCATATGAAGTCCTGAAACAAAATCTTAAGGAGGTTAAACCCTAATGTTTAGCTAAGTGACATTGATTGGTGAAATTTAAGCTACCATCAGCTGCTTTTCACAAGCAAGGTGGTTGGTTTCTTAAATCTTAATTTTTTCTTTATTAAAGCAAATAATTACAGCTTCCACCATAACGTTCCATGTGTCCACATGCAGCTCTCCTAACAGTCATGGTTTTCTGCCTGAGAAGCTCAAACTGTAATGAGAGATCCAAGAACACAACTCATCCATTGTAGGGGTCTCAGATGACCATGCTGATGGCTGTGGCATTTCTTGGACTGAAATTCATTACACTGTGACAACAGTTCAATAAATCAAAAGAAACATGTATACCCCAAAGGGAGAGAGGTTCTTTCGAATACTGTTCCAACCACACTCTCTGCATAAGAGCCAAAGGTCAAGATTTCCTTCCCCTGCCCCAGACTCAAATGGTAAAACTTGTGGTGCCATTTGAAACGAGAAATGAAAAGCTACGAGCTGTGACAATGCAGTGAGGCACCACACAAATAGACTTAGAGGGCACAGGGAAAAGCACTTGGAGATCCTTTAGCTCTGGAAAAGCTGTAGCTGAAAACAGAGGCAGCCTTGTGAATCACTATATAAAGCACAAAGCCACTCGAGTCCCTGACTTTACAATGGATCCAAGATGCAAGGAAGTCCACAGAAACCAGTTTTCAAGTTTGGTGTCTTATATCATGCTTCATCTGCAAGGAAACTCAGAGCTGCTAAGACGCCAAAAATGCCAAGTGCATTTAGACCTTTAAAGTCTAGGGTATTCTTAAACTGAAATTATAGATTCCTCTCTGCATTTCAAATCTCCAGAAGTGCTTTAATCCAAAACATAAATAAAGGAAATTAAGAAGAGATGAATACATCTTCTGAAGTAGTTGAATGAAGTTTCTAGAATGCAATATATTTTTATCACATTCATTTCAAGGGCTGAAACTTTGAGTGTCTTTTTGACACAAAATCTAAACTATCTAATATCAGTTGAATACACTGGAATATTCCATCAGTTTGGCAGAGATAAGAACACGTAAAATGCAGAGAATACTTGGGATGTTGGGTCATGGAAATTCTAAAAGAATTTGCAGATTCAGCCCAGAAAGAGCTCTCAGAGGCTATAGCTGCCTAAGTAGAGCAGTCATCTATATGAATATTCAGACTGAAATTATTAGGGATCTAGCAGTTCTTGAGATTTAGACAGATTCTTAAGATAACGGGATGATTCATTCTTTACAGTTCTATCAAGTATATTTCACTAAAAAAAGAGATAGTAAAGTTTCCTAACTGTAGACTTGTGCGTTTTATACTGACATAATTTGTCTAGTTCTGTATTAGGAAAAAATTGACCTATCACAGAGCTTAAAAAATAAGAGGAAAAAATAAGCCTGAGGCAAACACCTGCTGCAACAAATTTCAACACAAATGAGCAAATCTTGACAAAGATGTAAGCAACTTAATACAAGATTTTTAATGAGAAGTGTCAGTCCAGTTTAATTTTATGTGTTGTTATCAGCACGTCCTATATTTAACAGTACTCTACTCTCTTGTTCAGATACATAATTTTTTTCCTGAATTTATCTAGAATGACTCATATAGGAAGCATCAATATTCTCAAAGAAGAGGGTTGATGTATAATGGCAAATGTCTCTGTATTTCCCCAATCTGAAAGCACTAATTTTGACTTGCTCAACAGTCTCTATTCTCATTTCACCCTGGTCTGAAATGTATATAACCTTTAAGGTAGGAATTTAAATACTTTTCTGAACTTTCCTGCAGGACATGAAGCAGAAGCCTTTGTGTACAAACCCTTTGTGTTAGACCTGCTGTATATTGGCTAGTACAAATAATTAAAAAAAGAATCCTAAATTTCAGCTGGTTATCTGAACCTTACATTTAAGAGGGATGCAGGACTTTGTGACTGCTGTTGTTTAACCTCATGAGGTTTCTGTTCCCTTATCTCTTCAGCATGTTAAAGTCTTCCTTGCACACAAGCAAAGCAAAACAAGGAATTAATTCAGGAGAGCAGGGCTCCATCAAATGTAAGGAATACGTGGGTAGACAAATGTCATCACCCCAAATGTCCCCCCCCTTCCTTCTTTTTCCCCTCGCTTTGTATACTGAGCATGATGTCATACAGTCTGGAATATCTCTGGTCAGTTGGAGTTACCTGTCCTGGCTTTGTCTCATCCCAAACTTTCCTGCATACCCCGGTTCTGTCACCAGTGTGACACCACAAAAAAGCAGAAAAAACCTTAATTTTTGTAAGCCCTGCTGAGCAATAACTAAAATATTTCTTTATTAATAACCCTGTGTTCAGCAGAAATACAAAACACAACCCCACACCAGCCACTGTGAAGAAAATTAACTTTAGATTTAGCCTGACCTATGTACATATTTTTCCACTTGCCAGCTTATTCATGACTAAGTTATCTGATGTATAGTACAAACAGGGGCCTATTTCTCTGTGAAATAAAGCTCACTTCAACACTTTTGTAATGTCTATTTACAGGATGCT
>JAOTQP010001286.1:26391769-26407534 GCA_026413545.1 Cichladusa arquata
ATGCAAAGCAATTTTGATAACAGAAACTAAAGACAAAGAAAATTACCGCACAAATATAAGTGGATTTAAATTTGAAATAATGCTTCTTATTTCAAATATAAAAATGCTCTACCTCAAAGGTTTTCTTTTTCAAGGTATTATACAGCCAGATTAATGGGAGGAAAAAATATTTGATGGGAAATCATGGGCACATGAAAAAAAGGAATCAAAAAATGTTGTATTTTGCCATAGAAGCCTTTTCTTCATGAAGCCAGCAGTGAGGAAATTTGAATTTTTTAAAAATATATGATTGAAATATTAGAGTTACTGTTACATTTTTGAAACAACAGGATACAGCCAACAAAAGCCAGCAAATGCAAACCAAGAACCTAAAACTACGCACTATTTTCCTCTTTAAATGCCACTCCAATTAGAGCAAAAAGCCACTTAAAGCAACATTACTTATGCTTTAATTTTTGATTGGCATACATGTCTCAGCTTTGTTTATATAGATACAAAATTGGCACTGGACTAAAGACAGTGAGGGATGACACTCCTGGTGTGCAAAACTAGATTATATTGCAGATAGATCTCAACAGTTCTGGTTAAACTTGTGTTACTAGTATGTCCCACTTATTTTCTAGTCTTTTCTGAGTCAATGCCCCAAAAATATTTCATTAGGGGAAGAAGAGAGAAAGTAATTGCTTACTTGAGCCTTTGCAGCAGCTGGGTCTAATATATCCTGTAGAATTCTTTATTATTTGCAATTCTGGCAATCCTTCAACCTTAAGGAATTCACTACTGTGATGTTGGCAGGAGATAAGGTATGGAAACAAAAGGGCATGAACATCTTCATCAGAACATTCAAACAAAAGCTGTTTGGGAGCAGAGTGTGATTCAAGAGCTGATTAGTTACAATGGCTTCCTAGGAGGTTGGATTACTTGGTTTTCTGCTTTTTAATGCTTGAGCAGACTATAGATTAGCTACAGTGAATGCCAACATATTGGCTACTGTAATTTCATGACTTCTGTCAAAACCTAATAAACCAGTTTGGGAAAAAGCCTGAGTTGAAATCACGTCCATCCCAGGAACATTTTATGTGCTCTGGAGTAAAAGGAGAAAAAAAAGAAGAACGATCTCTTTCAGAAATTCAGTTTCTGAAGAAAGAGTGACATGCAGAGAGCAACCATAGCTATGATCCACAAGCAAAGATGGAGTTTCACCTTCTAACCAATAATTTAGAATGCTTTTGTGGAGTGCAGTTAAAGCATAATATTTCCTCTGCATTTCTTATGGGATAAGTTATGAGGATTCTTTCTGTCCTCCCTGTGTATGATGCACTGGTCTAAAGTGGTTTATTTCCTAGTCATGGAGGGACCTCAAAATCTAAATTTGAGTCCTGAAGGGTGCTAAGGAGATGAAGAGCTGCAACACAGCATTTTGACACTTATTTCTTCCTTTTATGAGCTGAGACCAGCTGTTTAGATGTGATTGATATTCTTTTTTTTTCACTAGAAACATACCAGCTACAGGGCAGCCCTCTCTTTCAACATCTGTTCAGCATATTACTCATATATTCAGATTTTCCTGCTCACTCAGCACGTTAAAGCTCATTACAATACACTAAATATTCTTCTGGAATGAGCAGAAGGGGTTCACAGGCTTCAAGTCTGCTGGTTCCAGCTATAGATTATCCTAAATCCAAAACAGTTTTGACCATTTGACTGTGATTTCATTTGTGGTTTCTCTCATATGTAGTTATTCACTGCAGTCCTAGTGTGAAGATAAAATGACAAGTAGAAAAGGTCCCTTAAAATCACACCACAGGACAAATGGCTCAAGCTGAATGAGGTAAAAACTCCATGCACAACATCATTATTCTGTTGAGATACTCAACATTCAAAGTGGCAGAATGATCAATTTTAGACAATCTTTATAGCAGTGTGAGAACACCATTTCAAGGGATTTTTCACAAATTATTAGCTGATTTCATTAGAAGACAAGATTTGTCTCTGTCTAGTCCTTTCTTGCTTCTCCTTATGTATTCTACATAAACTATTGGTCAGCCTTCATCAAATCTTGAAAAAAAAGAAAGAAGGAATGGTTTGAAAAGTAAGTTATTACAAGGTGGATTGTAGAATTCACTTGGAAAGAATTAGCTGGCCAAGCACCATAGACAGACAGCCATCTAGTTAACATGAATCACTCAAGATAAAGTACATAGCATCTCTTTCCTATATATCCAAGCCAGGTATTGCAGAGAAGTTTGTCACAGTTTTTTATGCCCCACAAGTTTTTCATGTGGAAAGCACACTCAAAATTGGAGGAGTTCTGTTCTCATTATTTTTTAAAAACATAGGATGGTTTTATTTATTCAGTATCACCTGCACTGCTAATAGAGATCTGGATTCAAAATTGCCAACTTGCAGGCATAGTTGAAATGAAAGTATATTGAAATACATTAGTTGTAGACTATTACTTGTAGAATTTTGTACTGGTTTTTGCTTTGTAGTAGCTGATAAAGGGCTGCTTTGTATTTGTGTTACAAACAGTATTGGCAGCACAGGGATGTTTTAGTTACAACTGAGCAGCACTGACAGAGCACCAAGACCCTTCTGCTTCTCACCCTACTCCAGGGCTGGAGGTACACAAGGGGACACAGCTGTGCCCAGCTGATCTAGGGTATATTCTGTACAATATGACTTCATGTTCATATTTGTTTTGGTCATATTTTGTCAAGATGTTTGGAGTTTTATTGTTTATCTTCCCAAATAACAGTTACACGTGATGGAGCTTTTCTTCCCTGGGGATGGCTGAGCACCTGCCTGCTCATGGGAAGTAGAGAATTAATTGTTTCACTTAGCTTTTCTTGGGTCTGCAGCTTTTGTTTTACCTATTAAACTGTCTGTATCTCACCACATGAGTTTTCACACTTTAACCTTCCCAGACCTCTCTCTACCCTCATGGGGAAGAAGAGTGAGTGAGAGGTAGTGTGGGGCTGAGCTTCCCACACAGGTTAAACCGCAAGAAGAACATGAGTATTTCTATAGTGATATGGACTATTTTTGTTTTTTATTCTTCCAACTACAGAGATTCATAGCATTAGGCACGTAATATTTTAAATTTATCTTTCTTTTGGTTTTCTTCCTAAGGTGTGTGTTCGTTTTGTTTTCAGATTTTTAAATAAACAAAAATTAGAATCCATACCATGTTTCATCGGGTGAATACAGTGCACTACACTAGACAAAGAAAAAGGAATTGTTATGTACAATCTATAAATTAAGTCTGAAGCGTACCTTGAACCTTAATATTTTAAAATATAATTTACAATTAACTTCTTCATTCTGCTACAGGTTGTACTGATACTGTTAGGAAAGAAACATTGTCATTTCAAAGTTCCTAGAAATTTATATTATCATATCTACCTAGGGTCTCTTTCTCTCCATTATTATTTTGGGCCATTTTTTATTGTCTGTAATCATGTTTTTCTCTTGATCACATCCATCAGTATCTAAAAATACAGGTAATTAAAAGAGAGGGTCTATGAAGTACAATATTTTCTTCCTGTTTTTATCATGATTTCTATAACTGATTCTCTTTATATATCAATTTTGCCTCATAAAATATATTATTTTGAAAACAAAACAAAAATAAATTCTGTTAAAAAGCCTAAATTGAATATAATAAAAACAAGCCTTAAGTATCCATTGTGAAACCCATTGGTACATGAAAGTTAAGTGAGCTGCTGAATGACTGCAGTGCCAAGCACTTGTCCTCCATTACTATTACAAGGAGGTCTGTGTGTTCAAAAACATTAGCAGAAAGTGCTAAACTTGACATATACAACTGAAATGGCAGAATATATCAGCCATAATTCCTTCTACATAACCTTTAAATATCAGCCTCCCAGAATATAGTCTGAAAATTAAAAAAAGTTGTTCTCCTGTCGTTTTCAGGTGATAAATATACAATTTTACTAGAAACAATGACAAAAAGACAAAAACTTGGGAAATCTTTCAATATCATACAAGACAGTAGGATTGAGTAGATAGGCTGGAATCTGTGTACAGTGATTTTTCTTCTATTCTAAGATCCTGAGTAACATACTGTAAAAGGGGGATCTGTGAAAATCACAGAACAGCAGGAAGCTAAAATGGATTTTTTTTTTAGAACAGCTCAAATAATTTCTCCACTAAGATATAGACCCAATTAATTAAAATACATGTATTAAAATACAGGTATTAAAATCATACAGGCCAAGAATGTTAGTTGTGGTCAAATGATTTTCTCATCAGCATTAGACTACACATGCAAAGGTTTTGGCCATTGTGTTCTCAACTGCCAGACACCAATAACATCTGGGCCATTAACATCAGAATTAGTAATCTACAGAATTTTTCCTTCCATCTCTTCCAGTAAATACTGGACTCCAATTAGGACCCCTCCAAGCCCACCTGCAAAAGTGTCTAATGTGATTCAAATGTGCAATGTCACATTTGTGAAGATTGTGGAAGGTTATATGAACAGAAAATAAGAACAAAGCTACCTTGAATATTCTGTACATTCTGGATTTGTCAAATGACTATGGTAACCATTTCCTTAGAGTGAGACCTCAAAAAGTTTTATCACATGGAAGTTTCTTGAGTGCAAGTCTGCAGAGAAAAAAGCAGAAATTCTTAAAAGTGAACAACAACAACAACAAAAATAAGTCACATCTTTGTTGGATGATTTCCCTCTCCAAGAACCACTTCTGGGATATTTAACATTTAGAAAATGCAGAAGTCACAGAGAAAAGGTTATTTATACACAATTTTGCTTTTACTTAGATATTAACAACAGAAAAATCTTAAAACTTGCACGTGATTAAGTCAAAACTACATTATTTACAGAACTATCTTAAATGAAGAGGTAATTGCCTCTTTTCCTTGTCCTCTTGCCATGCATTTCGTTTTAAAATAGTGTAAACATACTGTGACCACTGTTATGAATTTTATAACATCACAAGGTTTAGATACTTCATTTCTTCATAGTTAGCAATTAAAATAGCAATGTGATACTGAATTTGTAGCTCTGGCCCATCAGTGGTACCACTGTCCTCTCCTCAGAAAACATTTGCACTGATAGAAGGTTTACATTATAGCTGTACTGGACCTGGTTTGTTCTTTGAGAAGTTTCACATAAACACACATTTGTAGAAATGTAAAACCCCACGAAAAGCTGAGGAATGAATGAAAAGATTTTCTTCCAGGAGGTTTTGGCTCTGTACCTATCCTGACTCTGGGACTTTGTAATCTTTTTCTTCCAACTCAATTAATCCATCTCCTCTTATATCTCCGTTCAGCTTCTTCTCACAGTTGATGTGCACTGATTTTTTTCTCTATCTCTTTTATTGGCCAATAGGATCAATGAGACCTGTGAATGAGGGAGAAAAATCATTGGAATTGTCATGATTTTTTGTTAACTTTTGGGTATCCTGATGTTGGCTCTGATTTCATTGCCTAGACCTATCAGGCAATTAATGAGCTCATGAGAAACTCGGTGCATGTTACTGATGTAGTCCAGCACAGGATAAACTTTATATTCCTTTTATCTTCAATGTTTTTTCTTAAGATACATTTTTTATTATCTCTTTCTCCTCTACTTCAACCCAATTTGAAAGGTTCCCAGTAGCATAAGGCTCAGACACCTACATGAAAGCTGCATAGTAGTTTTGTTTCACCTAAATAGTGAAGCTACTTAACATCTCTTTTTCTGAAATAACAAGATACTTACACTTTGAACTTAAAACCTGAGTGAAGCAGAACATCATGCTGAGAATACAAATTTCTGTAATTTTATTTCAGAACAGTACATTCATTTCATTTGCAAGTATACAAAAGAGAGAACACTGCAGTCAATTATGGTCAGATGTTTTGAAATTTGTTTTGACTGGTGAAAGATATTGTGTGATGATTCTAATGTGTGTGACAGGCACGTACAATACCATGTTGCCGGATGAGGTGGAAAAGGAAAAGAAAAAAAAAAGATTCAGTGGCAAAAATGAGAACTTATACGTAGGGAAAAAAAGTACAGTTCTCAGCTGTAAGCAGTCCTGATTTGGGCATTCTGGCATCAGCTATGCAATGGATAAGGAAACTCCTACTGTTCAGTAAATCAAGTTCCTGTTAACTGAAGACAGGGTCAGCTGTCAGCCAACAGGGGTAATATTTTTCTTTACTGAAAACTCTTTACATGTCTAATCAGGGAAAACAATCTTCAACTTGTCAAACAAATAATTTTTGGACTTTAAACTGGTAGGCAAACTTACATGGCCTTATGTTTCTTTAGTTTGAGGAGTTCAGATATCTGAAGTAGTTTTTATTATTTTAGTGATGGCTGAAGTGTATTATTACAAACAACAGAACAGTAAAAAGAAATTTCCAGCTGAGATAAATGCATGGAGTTTTACCAAATCCCTTGTTACTACATTGATTTGCCAGCTGTTTACCTGGATTTTTATACAAACAACTTAAAAGTAAGGCAAAAAATTCATATGGAAAGGTCAAGTACTTAAACCAATGACTGGTTTCTCAGTACCTTGCTCCAATACTTTGGCACATAGATTCCCAGGGAAACACGGGCCACATCTTTCTGAGCAAAATTATTTTGAAGGCCCAAAATGGAATATCTCTTAACGCTAATTGACTGGTGCTATAATCAGTTAAATTATAGCATGATTTGTATTAATGCTAATTACAGTGGAGAAAGAGGATCTTGTGCCAATAGAACGAGACATAGAGTTAGGGAATGCTTTTCCCATCTTTGCCACTGGCATTTTTGTGAACCCTTGGGCAAGTCATAGGCACTTAGTGTACCATACATTATACTTGGTAAACTTATTAATCAACATTTTTCTCTCTCATGTTGCTGCTTCAAAGGAGCAGTGTGAGACTAATTCATCAGCAGCTCTTGGAAACCATTCATGTGAAGGGACCATAGAACTAATAGGATTATAATGCTTTATAGTCATGTTGCACTTACGTACCACTGTCTGTGAGAAATAATGTGCATTTATCAGTTAATCTATCTCCAAAAAGATCCTATGACTGAGCATAATTCAGTGGTGCCTTTGATCCTTTTTCTAGAAAGACAAAAAGGTGATTTACCTAGAGTTAGAAACATGAGGGAGGAAGTGGGGGGGAAATGAAATGTGGGGAAGAGAAAGTGCAAAACAGGTGAAAACGTTTGAACATTTGGTAGGTAGATATCTGTCACATTGAAAGCTATCAAATATTTTCCCTTTGCTGTGTCTTTGCATCAACCATTTGCATCCTCCAGTTTTCATAAACTGAGGTCTCACTTTTGTGCAAGTACCAGGATGGGAAATTGAAGGCTTCCTGACTTCTTCCCCATTTAGTCACATCCTAGTAGGCAGCACAATATAATTTCATCTTTTTTATTAAACCTCTACTTGATTTCCTTAATCAGTTTTTCCTTTTGTTCTAAATGGAAGGAAAGATGGGTGAAAGCCCTCCATTATAGTGGTAATTAACTTTTAATAGCCTTTGTTGTTGAATTCCCAGCAGCTGAGGAGAGCATTAATGTTGTTACAGAATATCAATTAGATTTTTGGACTGTAGAGAGTACATAGCAAAAATTGTACCTTCTCTATAAGGGCCCATGTATGTCAGGTAGGATGTTACCACTTCATTACGAGATGCCTGGTGGGCATGAGTAGAATTATTAGTGTCCCTTGAAAATGAAGCCCACATCTTAACAACTCAACACCTGAAAATGCCAGGAACAGGTTGCTTAAAATTTAAACTGTTACCTTCAAATACAGTAGTTATTTTGAGGTTTATTATAATTTCTATTTCTTGAATAATAATGATAATTTATATTTTTTGAATTTTGAGTGACTATCAATAGCACTACCATTAGGTGCAAAAAAGTGGCTTAAACTTTCCAAATATCTCTCATTATGTATCAGAATTCAGAAATATTTTAGTTCTTCAGTGAAGCCATTCTTGAGACACAGATGAATTATGTGGTATAAAAGAAGACATACTTTCTACTGTAAATAATATACCAGAAGAAATTGTCATATGGACTCTGAGAGTGAAAAAAAATCCCTATTTTAAATGGTCTCTTCTTCAGTGTGTAATTCTGTCCTGAAGCACATGGCTTTACACCCTCTATGAAACATGTAGTTCCTTAATGCCCCTAACCACTAATAGATGATGTCCATGTAAATATGATAGCTGGCTTTGGAAATTCATGGTGAATAAATTTATTCTTCATGGTCAAGAAAATTTTCCCATGCTAGTATTTACAGTATAGTTATTCCTTTTTGTAAATTAATTATTCTTTACCTAGTAGATTTATGGAATGCCATAGAATGAAGGGTCGACTAAATGGATTCAGCTCCTATTTGCTAGAAACTAGAATACTTTTTAAGTGTTGCTCAAATCAAGATGTTTCAGAGTAATGAGAAAAAAAAATGAAAGATAAAAACAATTAATATAATTAACAAAACATGATAAATCTAAACAATTACAGTGAAAGCAGGCTTCAAGACATAATTGTAGAGGCATTAAAAAATCAAGAGTTATCTTACCTAAAGCAAAAGCAACCAACCAAAGCAACTGAAACATTTTAGTTATTCCTGACTTTTTTAGATGCATGTCTTTTTGGCTGAAGGTTTCTGTGTTTTGCTTCCATTTCAAAACAAATATGTTTCAAAAACATGACACAGAGCAGAGAGATGCCTTTATCCTTTTTAAAACATTGCCCAAAAACACAAGGTATACAATATTCAAAATCTGTGTTTCTAGAGGATATATCAAAATACCTCCTGAGTTCTTGGAACACAACATGGACTATTCTGTAAAGAGCAGGATGTAATAAGTTTTAGAAATCTGAATATAAATAAATAGATATGTCCATATGAAAATCTGAGGTTACTGTGATAAAAAGCTAACCTTTAACCAGTTAACCTGTTGTGATGAGAGTCTTTTGTTGAATTACCACTGCTGCAAGTGATTCTTTTAAAGTTTTTAAATTATAACATTATAACGGCAGCTAACCGCTGCTAGTCTTGGAGTGAAACATTTGGAAGAGCTAATTCATACTTTCTCCTTCAGTGTAGAAACACTAAGACTCATGTATATCCCAGCAGCATAGGAGACTTGGAATTAGCAGATTTGAAGTTGCCACCAAATATTTAATGTGGTGAGTTTGGTCAAAATATGGCCAAATTCAGATGCATTTAATTAAATCCTTTGCTTCACTTCAAGTCTTAAAGAACAAATTGTGGCCTTTTTCATTCCTTTTACAGAATCAGTTTTAGAAAAGAACTCTCAGATCATCAAGTCCAACCATTAACATTAAGCTTCTAAATCCACCCCTAAAAATGAATTTAAGTGTCACATCTATGTGTCTTTTAAATACCTCCAGGGATGGTGACTCAACCACATCACTGGCAGCCTTCTTCAATGCTTTACAATACTTTCCATGAAGAAATTTACCCTAATATCCTGTACAAACCTTGTCTGGCCCAACTTGAGGTCATTTCCTCTTGTCCAGTTTATTACTTGGGAGAAGAGGCCAATCCCCACCTGGCTACAACCTCCTTTCAGGCAGTTGTAGAGAGTGATAAGATCTCCTCCAAGCCTCCTCTTCTAATTATTACAAGGAAAGAACAGGTTAGATATAGATTTCACCTGCTTGGCACCCTTGAGATAATGAATTTTCTTGGAGGTTAGCAATTTTGCTTGCATCTCTTTCAAATTACTGACTTCAAATAGTGCTGTTCATTAGGTGGTATGAGGAACATGAAATTATCCTATTTCATATTTTATTTCATAAGGTTTTCTGTACAGAAGGTCTTTGAATTAAATATCTTGATGAGTCATTGAAATTTTCTATGTCTTTTATAATTTAATTCTTTTTCTAGTGTGGTTTGTTTTTTTGGTTTTTTGTTTTTTTTTTTTTTAAGGATCGTCCACGATGGAGAGGCTTAATAAAAGATGACATTAACAAAAATTATTATGCAGCAGAGAATGTTTTTTGATTCTAGTGTAGATTTTCCTTCTTGGAGTCAAGACCCTGAATTTCTTTTCACATATTTGTAAATTGGATGTAACAGTATTTATTTCTAACACAATTTATATGTCTGAAATTTCTTCCAAAGAAAGATGGCTCTTTCTTCAAGATAAAAATATTGATTGGAAAAACCCCCAAAGGAGCAGCTTGCTCAGAGAGTTATTAAAGTATCTATACTTTCAGATATTTGGAATACAACTGGACACAGTCCTGAGCAAGCTACTCTGTTTGACCCTCCTCCAATCAGGGGGTTTGAGCTAGACATTCCTTCTAGACTCAACTATTATGAAATTCTCTGAAATGCAAACTTCAAGTTCTTATAAGAAAAAAGTGACATCTAACAAGCTAGTGATTTTCAAATAGAAAGCAAGAGAAGCTTCTGAAACTGTCTCAGCTAAAATCAAATATTTTCATTATCAGAAAACTGTTCACAATGAAAGGAACTTCCCCTTACTGGCAGCATTTCTTGAGCTTTTAACAGTTTTTTGCTTTTCCTAATTAATCTTGACCTCAAGGCCATAGACATTCACTTACAGTGACAGCAAGAAATATACTGTGGTTATGTATTTCATGTTCTTTTCCTTTCCTCTGTTTCTCCAATTAAGTCTTCAAATAATTACCATATATGACTGCACTTTAAACACTTTTCGTAGCTGAGGATATACAATGTCCTGAAAACTTAATTAGATATGAAAACAAACTGCATAAAAAGTTGCAGAGGTCAGAGAATTTTGCATGGTCTACAACTTAATGGGAACACACAGGAGGCCTAACCATATTTTATAATAATTCATCTTGAAGTTAACTGGAGTGTGATAGAAAATTTTAGCAGCAAGTACAACTAAAACACAATTTATTTTCCATCTAAATTTTAAAGGAAGCTGTCTACCTGTCATAGGAGCTGAACTAGATCCATTTCTATTATTAGAGATGTGCACATTCTCTCTTAATTTCAGCAAAGCACCTATTTCTGATTGGTGTATTAACATATAAAACAATTAGTAATGACAGTAAGTAGAAACAGAGCTTGGGAGGAAAGATAAAATCTCTTAAAAAGAAAAAAAGAAAACAAAGCAACAAAGGAGCAGAGATCATAAACTGCCACACAGTGTAAATAAATAAATACATTCATTTATACATATTCAAGATCAAATATTACACAATTAGCAAGAGATACACCAAGTTTTAAAGAGCCAGTGCCATGCACCATACAAAGATACAAGGAAGGAAATATGTATCTGAACATCACTAACACACAATAATAAAACCAGAGTTCTGAGTCTTGGTGGGCTTAGTACAGCTGGATGTTCAGTATAGAATTTAGCTGTATTAGAATATAAGGCTGTTATAAATTCTATGTACATTCTTAATTTCACTATATTACAAGGTATTTGCAATAAAAGCCATTCAGTATTGTCTTTACTTGATTTTTGGTTTTGCTCTCTTCTGTAAGTAAATGTTATGCATATATTGCCATGTGTGATGCACTGAGAGGTATTTTTTTCAAATTAAGTGGGAAACATAAGGAAAAAATAATTTTAATGGAAAGGAATAGGTGCAAATAATGGTAGATATCATTGTGTCAGTCTTATCTACTCTGATGATACTGTGTACAAGAGCACCTCTTTCTGGAAGAAGCTTTTGATAGAATCATTGGTTTTTATTAACAAAAATCTATTTTATTAAAAGTCAGGGTTATTTCAGTAAAGCATGTAAAAAACCATAGTCCCTACAGCTCTTCCTTTCCATAAATTTGCCTTATTTTTCAATACCAGGTAAATGAACTGTGGTACTTTGAACAAGTGATGTTCAGTTATGCCTGAAGGAATGAATGGATCCTCCCAAACTTTACTGGTTTAGTCAGTGCAAATTAGGAATACTCCAGCTCCAATTTTGGAAAACTTCTGTCTTAATCCAAACTCAAATTGATTAGAATAATGTGATTAAGTATCACTGGAAGTTTTTCAGTTTTCATTCTCAGCTATCTTTAGTTCAACAAGACATAGGAGATGCAATCTTTAGTAAAAGTTTGTCCTATAATTTTTACTACAGTGTTTACAAAGGCACAAAAATTTCCGTCAGGATCCATTTTCAAAACAAACTCCTCCACAGACTCTTAATTCATGTGAAGTTACAAAACTCACAGTGCCTTCTATCTACTTATCTTAGTTAATATTATTCCTTCTCTGTTTGTACATGTGCACCCTGCCAATTAAAAGAGCATACCTTCCTTCTGTTTATATCACTGCCCTTAATTAGAAGTTTGGATGTTTTCAACAGAGATCTGACAAATGCCCATCTGTTTAGGCAGAGGTTTATTTAACATTGCATATGTACGATCTGGATAACTACAGTCATACAATTACCAAACAGCAGTTGCCTGAGTCAAATAGCTTTTATGTCCTTAAGTGACTTCAGATGACTGGATTCCTTTTAGGTAGTCTTTTATTTACCTCAGATCAGGAAAATCCAGCAATTTATTCATAACTGCTATAATATATGTTAATGCCTGTTAGCTAACTAATTGCCAATCTGCTTGCTAATTTAGGTAAATATATGATTAGGATTACATTGTAAGAATTTTACTACTAAAATAAAACTTTATGAAAAAGAAAAGCCTTTTTTACTCTTTGTTTCTCATACCAATATGAGGAGCAGCAGTTCTACAGTTTTATTATTTTACATATATGTTGTTTTTGTGACAAGCTTTTGGTACTGTACTTCCACTAGGTGGGATACACAGAAATTGTGTATCTGTGATTCATACACTGCCTTTGAATTAAAGTTCACATTCTACAAAAAATCACTATACTAAGAAAAAAAAAGGGGAGGGATAAGAATGAAAACAGTTATTAATTTTTTAAGTGGTGTACGCCAGCTGAGATACTGTGTACATCATACAGTGACAGAGAAAATAGAAGTAAGAAGGTAGATGAAACCAGGCTAATTTCTTTATTCCATTTTTCAGAATTTTTTCCGCTTCAGAAAACCCAAGCCATAGCACAGCAACATACTTTCCAAGATTTTTTTTTATAAATGAGCTGCTAAGAAGTTAATAGTTGTACAAAAAAATGTTCATATATGAGAGGATGCTATCTAAAAGCAGACCTTTAAGTATTTCTATACATTGGCTATCAGCATAGTTCAGTGCCTTCATGTTTTTCATTTTTGTTAATGTGGATGTTGATCTTTCACATTCTTATTAAAATATATTTATTTAAAACTGAAATACTATCTTACATTTAACATGTCAGGATATGAAAGGGAAATGTGAACAAATAGACCGGTGTAAATGACAACATAATCTTCAGAAATGGATAACTCAAGTCTTTGAATTTTGAATAGACTTGACCATCAAAGCTGAATGTCTGGAATCATGTCTGCATTTTTGTTAATGCAAACAAACTCCTTCTGTCTTTGGCAAACAATTCTATACAGGCAAAATTGTGTAAACACAGATTTCTGCTCCTCCAGATTTTGGTTTAATTAACTTTTCCTCTTGCTCTTCACTGATAATTACCCTCAGCTCCCCTTATGAAAATAAGGGATCTCTGGAAAATAGTTCAAGATCATAGCAACGATTATGACTGTGTTTGTGGTTTAGGAATTATCTAACAACAACAACAACAAAAATATGCGCTTATGCATTTATGTGCATTATCCAAATTTCTCAGCTTTCTGGTATCTTTGCAATTATGCTTGTTTTGTTACTTGTAATTGTTATTACAGTTTTCCTCCATATATATGGCTATAATTCAAGAAACTCCTTCTAAGTTTTGAAGAATTATTTTGTGCTGTAAGTGGATGTATGACAACACAGAGACATCCAGTATACTGAAGAGCAACACTTCATTTTGGTTCACCACATGGTCCAAGAACCAACTGTACTAATAAGAATGAGGGAAGCACCATGGTTCCAGGATACATAGTATGGACTACAAGAAACTAGTGCTTCCCTGAGATGTGCACATCAAAAAAAAACTGTGGTCAGCAGGTTGACTCATGACACATGTCAAAGACTTATTTGCTAAAGGATCAGTAGAACACCCCACTGATGGTCAGAGACAAGTCATAAAATCATATCAAATGTGAATTAAGAATTGCTGTTTTTAGCCTTTGTGAAATAATTTCTCTACAGAGGTAATTTTGAGTTTTGAGAACCTCTTAAACCATGATTAAAACTACAGCACACTTGCTTTAATAGGAACAAATTTAAAGTATCCTGTCTGGTCATGCCTCTTTAATTTTCTTTTTTTCTGAAATGATGACCTACAGAAGTAGAGAAGACTTCACCCAGAATCGCCATTCCTCAATGAAGTTAGAGCAAGAAAGTTCTCAATTTTCCAGGCTCCAGTCAAGGTGCTCACTTCATTTCATTGCAGATTGCAGTGTTTAAGGCATCTCCATGAGGAAGATCACTGCTAACTCCTGGTATCTTGATACCTTGTCAAATATCCTCTAAAGCTTCCAGCTAAAATGAATAACTGTGGGAATAGAAAGGCAACTGCAGTACTACAATAAGAGACAGAAATAAAACTTAATCCTATATCAAAAGACATAGGAAGGTAAGGCACAACAACGCCTATGTGAATGATATTTTTTGCTGTAAAATAAGAGTTTATATGCTGCACTTAAATGCTATGAAGATGGTCTATGAAAGCACAGATAGACTTAGTACTTCAGAAAGACTCTCAGCATACAATGACACTACAGACCTCATTATGGGAAGCTTAAAATGAGTGTTCTCCATGAAATTTACAGCAGTCTGCAGAGTGTAAACATGGGTTTGGACTGTTTATACACTCAGAAAATGTAACATACGTGAGTTGAGGTGTCCCTCTTCTCACTGCCCCTGTAGATACCATTTTACTTTTCACATAGATGTTCACTTGCTGAAATATCCATGTTTTCCTACTATCAAATGCATTGCTCCCATATGACAAATAAACGTACTTTTAGGTCGATGCATAAGAACATTGTTAACAGAGAACTTCACTATTACCCTGCTGTTGCTTTGCACTTCAGTTACTTGGCTACTTTTCAGCATGATCCTACTACGAAGAAGCTACATCTCCCCTCCTGTTGCAGAGGCAGTTCCCCACTGGTCCCTCTATATTTCTTCCCTCCTGAAGATGGTGATTGCATTCTCTTTCGATTACCTCAGTAGCAGCCTAAAAGGACATCACTATTTCATCTCCCTTGGAACAAGTTAAAATGAAAAGCAGAAAAAAGAAACCTACACTGACAAGAACACCAGATGTTTCTGTCAAGCTTCTTCTGCGATACATTTCCACTTTTAACAAAGCAAAAACCTCATCATTTAAACATAGCTATTTTTCCCAATTCATTTTTAGAATGAGTGGAGATAAGGGATTGGTTTGAAAGCTGTCTTGTTATAAAATAATCTCCAGATTATTAGAAGAGATACCAAAAGAAGAGAAAGAGGGGACACTGTGAAGAAAGAAAAAAAAACAGAGACCAAATGCAGGTGTATCTTATGCATGCAGATTTGAAATGTTTATATTAACTCTAATGCAGTGTATATATACTCCAGTATATTGCACAAATATACAGATATATATATCTCTACACTCATATATATAAAAGATGTATATATAATATGTATATAATATACATATATACATATACGTATACATATATACATATACGTATACATATATATATATGTGTATATATATATA